>CM063606.1:3994112-4726805 GCA_032356905.1 Salix exigua
GTATATGGTGAGTTTCACTTGATTTATAGTTTGAAGTAAAAAAATCATATTGTTTGCGATATTAAATGAATTTATTGTTTGACATATATCATAGAGGAGGGTAATTAATCAATCATTTATAATCTAAAAGGAAGTTTATTTTTCGAAAATTACTAGTTTGGTATGTTTAATAATAATTGTTTAATTATAAAATAATTAATATTAACAGCATGAGATACCTTGAGAGATTGGCATGTGTTGTGCAACAAAGGCTATGCTGTTGTTATAAATTACCATTACAATTGCTTTACAAGGTAAAATGACATTACACGCTTTACGATATTGATAGTCCATTTTAAGCAGCAAAAGGAAACGGAATTTTTTGCCCTTAACAATAATTTTTATGTTGATAAATAAAATATTTCAAAAATAAAATAAAATAAATAAAAAAGCTGTACATCCAAATGGGATTAACGGGTCAAATAGAAAATGGGTCCAAAAGTGGACTTTTGCATTGGATTCTACTTTTAATATCTTCATGCCACTACTAATTTGTGAACCCAATACATTTGCAATAAAAATTAAGACTTGTCCTTATAATTTAAACAATCTACGGTCTGCAATGTACGATGATATTCCATCTTCAATCTCCAAACGCTTGACCAATACCAAAGAAACCTCTCTTTTCCATAAAGATTCCCGAGAACATATATAATCCCATCAGATTATGAAGCTATACATCTTAAAACTCCCAATGACTATGTGAATCCAAATTACAAGCAATCAAGAGAATTCAAGAATTTCATTGAAGAAAAGGTTCAAATCAAGAGTTTATGTCTCCAATCCACCCGTCAATTCAATGAAAATCGCCAAGTATCCATGAAAGCTTTCCAACATGTAGAGTCTTACAATTTGGTCAAGTCCTCATGCTTGCTTTCAACAGCAAACAACGTACGACATGTTAATTCTAGGTTCGTTGGTCGACTCTCCAAGAGATTGACAAGTTCCAACCTCAATCAATTCGGAGTTCATCACTGTCGAAGACTGTTTCAGCAAGCACTAATAATCAACGAGACGGAGATTCATTCACATTTGATTGAAACTAACAAAACCCAATTGTTATTCTAATTTGTTTTTTGGTTGTATAATCAAATCCATTATTTCTTCATTTTTATCTTTTTTTTTTAAAAAATTATCTATTATATAATTCTTATATTATTTGTTCGATGAATCATTGTTCTCTAAATTTGTCCTATTAATATAATTATAATATTTATTTTGTATCAAATTTCAATGTTGAATAAAAATGGTCACGCCTTCAAAGTGGATTCTAATCTTCAAAAACTCTCTAATATTTTTAACCTCAAGAGTTTCGGTCTTCAATCCACCCGTCAAGTCCTTATGTTTGAAGATTGATCACAGCTCCTATTGGATTAATTAATGGATTGCGTACACCAACAATTCGGAGTTCATCACTCTCAAAGACTAAATAATCAACGGGACCAAATTCCATTACATTTAATTTAAAATATAACCACAAAAGCCGACTGCTATGATAATTTTACCTAGCTTATATGTTTAGAGCTATACAAACATAACATGAGAGAAAAATATTTTTAAGACAACTTACTTGTTATTTAAATACTATATAAATATAAAAAGTCATTTTATTATTAAATGGAGTAATAAAAAAAATCCTGAGAATGTACAGACTAAGATGACTGTTCCGAGCCTGGGCTTGGCCTGGTGAGAAATTTTATAGGAAATCATTAGTTGGCTTGTAATTAGTAGGCTGGTAGTAGTAAATAAGCTTGTAGTGAGTAGGTAATAATAATACTAAAAAACCCTTAAAAATACAGAAATAAGAATTCTATTAGCAATCACTTCGTTAATTATTATACATCTTTGTTTAAAATTTGACAATGAATCATTTAGTAGTTTTGATTAAAACAACTTTTTTTTGTTTTTTAACAAAAAAAAAACGAGATGGTTAGGTAGGCATATGAACATGACTTTGAAGACCCATATGCACCTTACGTTTTGCTGTCTTTTTTTTTTGGTGTAAGATCACTAGTCCTACCTTCCAAACCCTAGCTGGATTCTCACTTAATTTTGAGGCCTGAGCAGCATATATATATATATGGTGTTTCACATTGTAACAAGACTACGCGGATTGAAGTAAGGACTTCACACTTAGGGGAAAAATTCAAAACACGATTTTCCTCATTTATTAGAAGAAGAAGAAGAAAAAAAAGGCATAGAATAAAACATGAAGTAAAGACTTCACACTTGGGAAAAAAAAACATGAAACATGAAAAATTCAAAACACGATTCTCTTCATTTTTTAGAAGAAGATAAGAAAAGCCATGGAATAAGTGGTGCAAAACCACTCTTTGATCCAAAACCACTTAAAATCCCACTTTCATCAACTCTACGATGTCGAAGATCAAAAACCACCACCACCATGTTGGTTGGAAAGATCATAAGTGATGTAGTTTACGGTTTGTATTTTAAATTAAAGGATTGTAGATGAACTAGCAATCCGAGTTCTACAGTGTAGTTTTTTGTCAGAGAAAATTAAGTTCCAAACTCTCTTGTTGTATGTAATTTTATTGGAAATTTAACTTCCTGGAAATAAATTGATTTTTAAAGACAGATATTGGATTGAAATATAGTTTTTGACTTGATTCTTTCAAGTATACAACAGCAGACTTCTTTCAAGGGCCAGAAGGTAATATGAAATATAAGCTAAAGACCTGTTTGATATTATATTTTAAAAGTGTTTTTGAAAAAAAAGTATTTTTTTAATTTTTATTTATATATTTATATATTATTGTTTGACAAACATTCCCTTATGTCTATTTTGACAATTTTGTTTTAAAAAAAGAAGTTATGCCAAATAGACCGCAAGTAATTTAAAAAAACCTAAAGGAATTTTTCAAATTATTTTTTTAGTTGTTTGCATTTCTTCTTGTCTTTTTTATTTAATATTAGGAGAATGAAGTTATACCATAAGATATGGATTCAATATTAATTTTTTTTTAATTAAAATTTAAAAAACCAAAACTTCTTATATGAAAATGTGTTTTTATTTGTGTGAATATAGTCAAGTCTCTAAAAATAGATTATATTTTTATATATTTTAGCATATTAAAAAATAACAAAACTATTCTTTATTTTTTACATGCATTTTGCATTTAATAACTAGTGTATTAAAACTATAAGAATTTGACTTATATTTCAAAAATATATTTTTTTTCTCTCAAAATTACAAACTTACACGTAATACATAATTCTAAATTTTAAATAATAATAAAATTATTATCATTTTTATTTATTGTCCAATCTTCCGAGCCCATTTTATGTATCTGAATCTTCCACGTAGACTCTAGGACAACGACTAATCCTTGAATTTTGAACAACGACCAGAGTGCTCTTAACGTCGTTTGAAATGAGAAACAAAAAACTTTTCCAGGAATGTGTGGAAGTTATCAAGTCTTCTTGCATTGCTCCTTGTATAGAAGAAAAGCTAGGTCAAGTATCACTATTTAATGGTTCCTAATCATGAAGAAAGTATTATAGAATTGGTTTCTGAAACTAAAGGTAGTGGCTTGATATCCGATGGAAGCCATTTCTTGGTTTCTCAATTTTCTGATCATCACCGCCTTGATTTTCTCACATGTTTCAGTGGTGGCCTCCTTCAGTGCTGTTCCTTCTAATACCATCGATCACAAGTTCAAGAGATTGCCAATAAAAAGGAAATTACGACTACTACCGTCTCCACCTCCATCACCTCAGAATGCTCCACAGCGTGGACCGGGTCACTGAAATTTGAGCACCTTCCTAATTCAGTCGCGTCACCAGAGATTGCATCCGTGTTTGTCAGGATTGTAGATTCAAGGGATCTTCCTCACATTCAGTGTAATTTATAGCAAGATTCTGGTTCTAGAATTGTATTTTAAGTTTATTAAAACGGGTTTGTTTTGTTGTGGAGATACTTTAAGAAATGTTTGAGGAAAAAAATGGTCCAATAATGGAGTCTTGGAGGACATAAACTGGTGGCTAATGGTTTTCCGGCGACAAGAAAGTTACCAGAAGTGATTCTGGAAAGTGGCACAAGAACAAGAAACACATTTTGCCTCCAAGTGTTAGAAAATAATATAAATCATATTATGAGACCTCACTTACAAGCTTAAATTTTTAGGTGATATGGTTCCTTAACATCCAATAGTCTAGGTTAATAGTGATTATACTAATAATATGGTGATGGATTTGTTTTGTGGAAAGTAACTAATAATTTCCTTATGTTGAGTTTAAGTGCTAAGATATTAATTACTATTCTCACAAAACCACAACAAAGTAATTTAAGCAATAGCTTGCTCCAAGAGACTCAAGTCCTCAAGCTGGCCAATGACTGTAATTTCATTTGAATTATGAGAATTAATGAGTTAGGAAATCCATAACTATAATTTCTGCAATCTTACAATCTAAAGACGTCGAATGGTTGAAAAGAAATCTGGTGGGTGTTATCGATCCTAATGTGGATTATACTGACACCAAATCTATGGAATGGGAAAAACTTGATTGGTTTTAGATTTTTGGGTGCAACTCAGGCAGTCATAACTTTCAACACACACGAAGCTATGATGGATGCGTTAAAATCATAAGTTTTGGATTTGAAAAGCTTAAAGCATGGATACGTTCTGACAGGGCATCAGACAATTTTGCTTGGGTTAGCATCTCTGGTCTACCTTCAGCAGTATGGAACAAGGACTGCATCAGCTGTCTTAACAAATCAGGGAAAGATTATTGGGTATGAACTAACTATCATTAGCAACAACTCAATTTTCGGAGTTCGAGTTTTACACTGAGTGATACATTTAAGTTAGAGATTGATGGTGAGAAGGTAGATGTTACAGTATCAGAGATCAATAATCCATCCCTCTGTCCATGTTTATCATCTACTAAGCATTCTAAGGATACAACTCTAATGCAAGCGGGGTCTTGGTCTAGTGGTTGAAGAGACTTGTTTCCTTTCTCTGCACGCCTGTCACCCCCACGGTGCTTTACATGCTTATTGGCCTGGCACGGACACTCCGGTCATAAAAAAGAAGGATACAACTCTAACCATACACAAACACAAACTGTAACCGATGACAAGGCTATTTCCTCTGACGAACCTCATCCCAGGAAATCTGATGTTGATGACTTTGAGATAATTATTTATCTGTGCCTTGGCAGGTTTTCTATCTTTGATCCCAATGCTGCAACGAACATGACTGTACATCCACTGTCCTTTTTTCCTGAAATTGTTGAATTTGTAATCCAACAAAATGCTATTTTAGCCTCGGAAGAGACAGAATGGCAAGAGAAGGCTGTAGTGTTTCAAGGTTTTTTTTTTTTTTTTGTAATCATGCATGAACTGTTTTAAGGAACCATTTCATCTAAAAGCTCAAACTTGTAAGTGAGGTCCCATAATATGGTTTATATTATTCTCTAATACACACGCTTAGGTGAAAGCTCTTTGGGCTTGAAACTTGCACAAACTCATATCACCTTGTGCTTGGTTTTTATCAAATAGAATGAGGGTGGTGAGATTCAAACTCGTGACCGCTGGGTCAACAAGGCTCTGATAGCATTTTAAGGAACTATCTCACTTAAAAACTCAAGCTTGTAAGTGAGCCCCTATAATATGATTTATATTATTCTCTAACAGACTGAAATAATACCACATGCCATAATTTTGATCTGGATCGAATGGTTTTTTTTGTAATCATTAATCTTATTATTTAAACTTCTAATATAGATTTTAAGGGAAAAGATTTCCATAACACAATGAGTTTGGAGCGATGTAAATAAAATAATAATAAAGATGTGTATAATTATTGAATTGTTGAGAAGTTAATATTTTAAAGATATTAAAACAATTTAAAATATTAATCATGTTTAAGAAATAAGTGTTTTAGGGATGCCAAAATCTACCATACACAAATTCAAACCATCGAATTTTAATAAATTTTAATAAGAATTTGCGAGTTTAATAATATAGATTTAAGTTTTGATAAAATCAGTAAAACATAGATAATTAAGTATCAAGTACAAAGCTAATAGATGTAGTAAAAAATTATTTACATCCACCCGTGATCACTTTAAATTAGTAATCCATAGTTTTTTTTTTTTTTTTTGCTATTATTTTTTTTTTCATTTAGTTTATATATAAATATAAATATAAATTCAGAAGGTGGTAGGTGGTTTGGTTTTTACCTTTTTGTCCTTCTTGCCCGCATCGTAACACAAGCAAGTGTACTAGTTGATCAACTATGGCGCCTGTCAATCATTGAAAACTAATAAATGAACATTTATTTTTAGTTTACAAAGTAGTGTTCCAGCAATTTCTTCGAGATAAAGATTTATTGTGAGCCTTCTCACGCAATAAATGGAGAAGTTTTGACGTTCTAGGCCTCCTCCATTCAGTCAAAACTATGCAGGTTTCTTGCTTCATGATTCTCCTGATGATATTTTTTGCTTCGATGTTGCCAGACCATCAGCTAACCATAGGCTACAGAGCAATGGCCTTCGTCTCGGACCGCAGTCCTGAACTGGGTAGGGCTAGCATTGCTTCCACCAGCCATTTCTCTGCTGAAGTGAAGGTGGGGCAGCTAGGAAGGAGTCTACGGAGGGCAGTTCCATCACCACCTCCTCCACAACCCAATAGATGGCGGGGTCATTGGACGTTGGTCACTCCACCACCACCGGAATCTGGTGGCCCTCTGACACCACCACCACCACCACCTATGCCATTATTGCTGCCGCCCTCATCACCGCCATCTCATGGCGCATGAATTTTAGAGTAGCATATGAAAACGTTCACTCTTCTCTTTATTTTACTTTTTTATTTGGGAATTCTTGTTATGGCAAGGGATGTGTGTATGTATTTTATCCTTTCTTTATGGCTAAGTCATGTCAATGGAGACATGGAAGACGGAAATATCTAATAAAAATCTAACCTCATTTCTTGTATTTATTTCTCTCTCCTCTCGCCAACCACATGAACAGATAGGGCATTTTTTATAGGTGAAAAAAATAATGGACAATAAATGTGTAGAAGTTGTTAATACATTTCTTTATATCAAGAGAAAAATAGATATGTGAATCAAAAAGTTTACACTTAGATATAATAAAATAAAATTATGATAATATGTATTAATAAAATAATATAATATTTCAAATTAATTTTTTGAAATAGTAAAAAAGTAGAGCAATATTGTATGTGCATTTTACTATATTATAATTTTCTTGATTGAGAAATAGAAAGGTGTTATTTAAGCAAAACATAATAAATCTTAAAAATTATGAACCGATAAGATGATAAAAAGCAACTAATGACAACGAAGCTCTAAAATAAACAAGATAATTATTCCTATAAAAGTAAAAGATAGATACGTAGGATATTTAATCCTAATTTTCCCATTTGATGCACATTCAGTTTTTAATCTTAAAGTTCATTGTGTTTCTTACTATCGCGACGATTGTTTTCGCGTTTCGTTGTACCGGCCATCTTCATAGACAGGGTGCGTGCGGAAAAGAGTTTTTCTTATAATTATAAAATTATGATTATAATTGATAAGAATTATCACCTAGTATTAAAGCTGTCAAACCCTTCATGAGAGCACGACTTCGCGACGACCCTTCCTAGGAGCGGGGATTCATATCTTTTTTTTTTGTTTTGTGAAAAAGAGAGTTGCCAACTAGTATTATAATCACTAGAAACCTAACTGGTTTTAGAGATTTTAAAGCAAGAAACTAGTTGCGTGAGGGAAATATTTTAACACTCTATTACGCCCTACCCAAGATAAGTTGTTTGATGTTTTGGTTTGCCTTATAAATATATGAAGAAAATGTTAGCACCCTAGTACGCTCTATCCTAGTATTTTCCAAGGATATGCTCGCTGAAAAGGGAACAAAAATGTAGATGATAAATTTACAACCTAGGAATTAAAAGACAACTATAATAGAAATCTAAGGAGATTCAGTGTGCCTAAAAGCTCTATTTTTTCTTTTAGTATTTCAAGTGTTTGTGATTTGTAAATTGTAAGGAAAATGATTTTTTTAAAAAAATCTAAAGAAATTCAGAGTTTTTACCTTATTATTTTATACTTTTATGGCGAGTAAACCATGGGCCAAGGCTGCTTCCTTTTCTTAATGAAACCCATGCTTGTTTCAACATGTTCTCCCTCAATTTGTGTAGCCACTGGCGGCATCATAAATCTATCTCTTGGCCCAGCTGCTGTTGCCATGTTGAAAAGATTGACATCAAGGTTTGCAATCACTGGAATCTCTGATGAGAAAAGAACCACTTCCACCAGCACACACAGGAAGGCGGCTATCTGGGTATAATTTTCGAGACAGTGCTTCTTCCTGATTAATTATTGTCAGCCAAGTGGCACTCTCCTTGGCAGTCATCTTATCCTGCAATCAAAGATGTGTTGTTTATATAATAATAATTTATTATTCCTGGAAAAACCATTTTGAATACTTACCATTTAGGGTTTTTTTATCCATATATTAATAGTGGAGATAATTCTCTATTATTCAATTGAGAATTATCTCCACTAATATTTTGGATATTAACCCCTTTGAATTTTTTTATACAAATATTAATAGTTAATAATATGAATATCTTAAAAAATAATATTTTTGTATTTTGTTTGTAATATTAGCTAATACCTTTTGGAATTTACAAACATGTTGTAAAATCCAAAAATGCAAGAAAACTATTTTTATTTTTATGAAATCCATGCTATAATAAATTTTCTTTTAAACTCCGAATATCTTTTTTTTATTTTAAATAATTCAAAATAGTGTATTGGATATATGCATGAAAATATTTTTATTATTATATATGTATATTTGCCACATAGTGCCCAAATAGGGTATTCTTAATACGAGGTTGATATTTTTACAATGTAAAGTAAATACATACCTTAAAATAAATATATCAAAAAATCATAAATCTCTTCTTATTTTATATTTTTTAGAAGAAAAAAAGTGTTGGGTCACTTGGCCAAACCAATGACCTGAAGACAAATAAGAGGCATGCATGAGATGTCTCATACATACCTCCTTAGTTATTAATCAAGTGAATGATAATTAATTTGAAGCAGTAAACACAAAGGTTGCATAGTGACTATAATTAAAATATATAGTGAATAAGAAATGCATGGGGGCTTACAAACGAGCATAGACAATGCTGCTAGAACACTTACGCAACCGGCGACTACTGCTTCTAGGGACAATAACAGATGCTTGCAAAGGTGGTGGTGGCCAATGGGAGGATGGCTGAGGTGAACGGGGAAGGGTTGGTTGTTGTTTTTCTTGTTGGCAGCCTCTCTCTCTCTCTCTCTCTCGCTCTCTCGTTTTCTTCCCTCTCTTTCTTCTTTCTTTAGTAATATATAGTTTAGACATAGCTCTTATTTTGAAAAGATCTAGCACATTTAATTTAAGATGTAAAATTACATGTTTTTGCAATTAGATAAACAAAATAGAGAAAGAAATATCCTGATTGATATTCAATGATTTAAAAAAATGTGATTTTCAACTCGAAGATCAAGTGAGAAAATCATGGAAGCCAAATGAGAAGTTGTAGAGAAAAGAAAAGAAGTTGCAGGTAGGGCGGTGTGAAAGTGATGTTGAACAATAACTATTGGGGTAGAATTTTCTGCTTTTAAAGTCAAAATTAAAAGAGGGATATCTTGCTATTTTGATATCCAAATCAGGCAGTTCAAAACCCTAAATTCATCTTTATGTGTAGGAATGTGTAGGAATACAATTTTCACGAAGCACCCTAAGTGAGAAAAAATCATTTTGATGGACAAAATCTACCAGCAATCTCCTTGGTCAAAACTATTTTGAAGAAAAGGATTTACTGCTTATATACTATACATTCAAACTAGAATATCATGAGATTATGATATCTAAATCAAGCAATTCATAACCCCAAATACATCTACACATGCAGGATTACAACTTTCATGAGGGACTTGGAGTGAGAAAAAAATGTTTTGATGGATAAAACCTACCCACAATTTGCTTAGTTAAAAAAATCTAATTCTAAAATTGACAATGTCGATCATCCCCATTTGACTAAAAATCTGAGATAAGGAGTAGACTTTAGGATTCGATAACAGTTCATATCAATTTATATTGGTTTTAAATGTGAATTAATCATTTTTTAACATTTTTTTCAAGAAGTATATCACTGTTATCACCACTCTAAAATCTCACTGGTGCATTTATTGGCTGATCCTAGTTATGGACACTACTTTTGGGCATAGATACTTCGACTAGGAGTTGTTTGTTTTTACATCCTGGCATTGCTTCTCAAAAAGTAAAGGTTTTCCATTGTCAAGGAAAAGGGTTGAGAGGTCTTGATCGGAGTTGAATGGCAGTCAGACCTTTGATTAAAAATTACTACGTACACAGATGCTTTGTTGACAAAAACAAACAAAAAACAAAGAAGTGAGTATAATATTAGGCACTGAGAACACAATCCTTTTCTTTTCGAGAATCCTATTGTGAAAGAGGTCAACATTACTAGCTAATTAAGCCATCAAATTCATAAAGAACCAACCTTTAATTGATATTTCCCAGTCGAAGTCTTCGGTTCTATCCCTTTCGTATACCATAAACCTTGCAGGTTGTCAGACGCGATTATTACAAAAGGGGAATTCCCAGCCAAGTTCTGCCTCCTCCGACTACCAATTACAGGCGCAATCAAGGTGCACCGGCCAATACCGTTACCACCACCAATAAACAATATATCATGACATCAAATATTTTGTCTATGTTTCTGTCAATAATTTTGTTTGTGTTCGATAATAATATAAATTATATTTTGAGATCTCACCTAACCGTTCAAGTTTTTAGGTGAGATGATTCTTTAACATAGTATCAGAACCTTATTAATAGAGCGGTAACAAGTTTAAATCTCATCATTCACATTCTATTTGATAATCAAATACAAGATAGTATAGGCCCGCGCAAGTTGCAAACTCAAGTGTTTTTCACTTGAGAAAATGTGTTAGAAAATAATATAAATTATATTCTCGGATCTCATCTAATATGTTAAGATTTTAGATGAGATAATTTTTTAATTTTTTGGGTCTAACCGAGGAGAATCAACATGAAAACTAGTGAGCATTCGTGCAAGGCAAGGAATTTGGAAAGGTAAACTGTAAAGCATGGCAGGCAGAGTAAGCTTGATAAAGACCGTGTTGAACACTTCATCTCTAGATATTTCTCCTGCCAAAGGGTGTTATTCAAACAGCAAGTTCAATTCAGACAAGATTTTTTTTTATGCTGGAACATCTGATATCGGCAAATAGGTTTTATGACAGTTTCGAGTGGATGCGATTGTTTTTTAAATTGTTTTTTAAAATGTTTTTTTATTAAAAAATATATAAATATGATATGCTTTATTTTTAAAAAATTATTTTTGACGTCAACATATTAAATTGATCTAAAATCACAGAAAAATTAATTTAAAATAAAAATTATAAATAAATAATTTTTTTTTTCAAAAACACTTTTAAACACAATGTGAAAGAGGGTTTTTAGAAGAGAAACGAGCCCGTTTAAGAGTTGGATCATTGGCTGGATAGACCAAATCTTTCCTCTTAAAATGGCTATGGAGACTAGGGATTAAAAATAAAAGAAAAAAAATATTTTTGAATGAAAAATAATTTGAAAATTATCTACAACCACACTCACAAACATGCAATTAATATTATATTATTATTACCAAGCAAAAATTTAAATAAATGCTGAACAGTTAATCTGAGCCACGTGGCGTGCGTGAATTCTATTCACCCTCTCAGTGTCGTTCTCATTCTGGATAAATGAGAGGCCGATGTTGGTATTCTCAAATTGGTATCGGTTTCAAAATTGTTGGTGTTCTTATGCAGAGAAAAGTTGACAATCAATTGAAGGAAAAGAAAAATTGGGTTTGATTTGATGGGTAAATGACTGGGTAATCAATCAACCTGAGTCGAGTTCTTCCAAAATTATCTACTATTTAGGATTGAGAGACTGTTTTTTTAATTTTCTTATTGTTTGATTAAATTGGACTTAATTAAAATAAATCATAACTTGGTATGAGACCAATTGGATTTTATTTTAATTTAATCCTTGATTTCTAAATTTCTGCGATTTCCAAAATCATATTTTTCTTGTCAATAGTATCCTTAATTAATTCATTTTAGAACCTCATGTTGAACAACTTGTTATAGATTCATCCTTCATTTCCAAAAGTATGCAATTTCCCCAATCTAATCCCAATTTCGACTTCCTCTTTTAAAATTTAAATGACCTTTTGTGTTTAGAATTCATTATTGGCTCTTTAATTTTTGTAGTCTTAGCCAAATTAAAGTTAAATTAATGTCCCCCCTCCAATTTCTCTGCCAATAAGATTTTAATTGCGACCCAAACTATTCTTGGATTTAATTGAACTTTCCAAATTTGATTTGTGTAACTCAATTATTGCTTCAATTTCACTCCCACCTATATTTTTTTTGTTTTTATCTTTTGAAATTGGTTTGTATCTCTTATGATTGTTTATGATCACTCCTAGCTTAATTTTACATACAAATTAAAAAATTACAAAAATAAAGAAATAACTAAATTTATTAAAAAGACACCTTTTTGGGGTTTGTCAATTTCTATTTTTTATAAAAAAAATGGATTAATTAACTGAATTACGACTCAATGAGTTTTTAAATAAAATCTTAACTCGATATTATGAATTCCATTTTTAATTTTGCCTCAAATATAATCATATACCATGAAATAATATTATTTATTGAAGAAATAATTAAAAATAATAATAAATTAAGCATGGTAAACAATGATCCATAGACTATTTTTGCATATTATAATGAAGCAATATTCTTCTCCACCGACTATCACAATCGATATGCAGTAGCACGGCTTAGATAGTTCATCCACTAAAATAAACAAATATATTTATAGTTCCCTGGTCTTCTGACTGAAATCCCATTGCTTGAGGCCCATATGATAATTACTTGCCGTGCATGATAAGTAAAACTTTAATTATTTTAAACTTTAAAAAAGATGCAAACAAACACAATCAAATAAAGTGAAATGATGAAAAATACAAAAATTAATCACCATTTGTTTTAAAAAAATAAATTATAAACTGTAAAGAATATTAATTAAGCTAGGTTTAACTCTATATTCAATGAAGCCAAAACTTATTTGGTGCTCTTGATTTTCTTCTTCCTCTGATAAAAATCTTGTTTATAATTCAAATCTCTCCAATACAATTCTCAAATAAAAAGATAATTATGATGAAAAATATCATCATGTTGATTTATAAAGCATTCAACTGTGTCAGTTGACATCGAACTTGTTTGAATAATCAGCTTTTGTGATGCATGGTGGGGGCTCGAGCTTTTCCTCCATGAGTGGTCACGGCAGCTGCTGACCTACCTTTCGCTATATTCATATATTGGGGTGGAAAAAACAAGACAAGAGAAACATGTAGCTAAAATGGAAGCCGTTCTTATTTCCTTAACAATGCCATATTTCATTACTTCTATGTACCGAAAGTGATGTCTTTTTTCTTTCTATAACTAGCTTTTTTAGGTTTCACAGTGATCATAATATCAGATAACGATGTATTTAAAATTATAATTTTACGATTAATCTCAGAAAACCTTTGATTTGGGAGATATCTTCGCAATAATCTTAGAGAATAATATAAATCATATCTTAGAGACTCACTTAACAGTTTAAAATTTTAGGTAAAATGATTCTATGATATGATATGATATCAGAATCTTGTTTACCCAGTAATTATGAGTTTGAATCTCACTATCCTTATTTTATTTGATAAAAATAAGAATTCAGGCTAGATGGAGACCAGCACACACTACATAAACTAATGTTTGACATCAAGCTTTGATTTTCTGTTAAAAATGCTAGGAAGGCATTTAGTCAAAACTGAATTAGATGGGAGGGAGCAATTGACACTAAGTTATTTTTGTTTGTAGTGTATGTGGTCATGAATTTTTTGGATGCATGTGTGGTTATGTTTTATAAAGCAATCTCCTCCACCGACTATCACAATCGATATCTATCTATCTATCTATCTATATATATATATATATGTCACGATCGATATGCAGTAGTGCCACTAAGATAATTAATCGACTAAAATAGACTTATATTTAAGAAAAAGAAATTTGGTTTCCTCGTCTTCCTGGCTTGTCGGTTTGCTATTATGGTAATTTTTGTCTTTTGTAGTACTTTTAAAATTATCTTTTATCAGAGAAATTATCATTTTTTTTTTTATAATTCTGATATATTCTGAAACAAGAGAAGAAAATCATCATTATTTTAAATTAAAAAGAAATTTAAAAAATACCGTAATACCAATAATCGCATTAAATCTCATAGCTTGAAGCCCATTTAATAATTAATTTCAATTTTTACAAAGACATTATACAAAAAAAAAAGGTTGTAATCTCCATCAAATTAGACACCATTTTTTTTATATAAACTATAAAGAGTAAGATATAATTATTGAAGATAGAAATTATTTCGAACTCTTGATTTACTGCTTCGTTTAAGAATCATGCATGTAGTTAAATTCTCTCTAAAAACTTTCTAAAATTAATAATAGATTATAATGAAAAATATCATCATGTACATTTATTGTCAGTTGACATCAAACATGTATGAATGAATGATCCTTTTAATAATCAGCTTTTCCAATATGTATTTATGTGGTGTTGGCGAAACCTTTTTCTCCATATTGGCCTCGGCAGCTAGTGCCCTACCTTTCTATAGTCATATGTGGGGGAATAAAGGTCACTCTTATTTTCCTAATAACGATATTTTTGAATAAAATATGAAAAATTTATTTTTATTTTAAATTAAAAAATAGTATTTTAGATCAGTTTCATGTATTAATTTAATTTTTTTATTTTGATGCATTTTTAAACCAAAAACATTTTCAAAAGCAATCTTAACTACACTTCCAAACAGTCACTTACTATACAAGACCAGGAAAACAGACCAAGAAATTGGTGTTTGACACTGCGTTTCAAAAGCGCTTTTGAAAAAAAATGAAATTTTATTCTTTTATTTTTTACTTTAAATTAAATGTTCTTGGTGTTTTTAGATTATTTTTATGTTTTGATGTAAAAAATATTTTTTTTTGAGAAAGAAAAACAACATCTTGATGTACAGTAACTAAACCATTTTTTTTCTTTGATGAAGAGAAATTACCTGAGAAAACAGCAATAAAATAAATTTTTTTATGTATATTCTCCAATTACTATTGAATAGAAAAAATTCCATCAAATCTCCACATTCTATTAAAAAACAGGAAACACACACACACATATTTGAGTGATGAGTTGTAGGAAGACATTGTGGCAAAATTGAATTTAATGGAAGTGACCAGTTGACACTACATAAATTTTGTTTTTAGTGTGTGTGGTTATGGATTATTTGGTTTTATGTGAGTGTGGTTAAGTAATATTCTCCTTCAATGTTATTGCATGTAACAATAAATTAATCTCCTCCACCGACTATCACAATCGATAAGCAGTAGCCCGACTCAGATAATTAATTTTATTTTTATCAAAAATATTATTTTAATTAAATACTACCCTACGTAGCCTGAGAATCATATAATATATAATTTATTTTGCTGCGCATGATAATTAAAACCTTAACCCTTCTCATTAATTTTATATTTTACAAAGATGAACATAAAGACATCATCGGACGAGCAAGTGGCAATCTCCAACAAGTGAAATGAAAATACAAACGTTCGACACAAATGGCCAATGAAACATTGGTTAAGTGATGCTACACCCATTGTTCAGACAGAGAGTTGGGGGATCATTTCTCAGGCCCACATCCAAATTAATTAATACTTTTAAAAGACTAAAATTGAAAATAAAATAAAATTAAAACTTTAATTTTACCAAGGACTAGCACTCTCTGAAATCGTTAGAAGATCTTCCAAGTAATCAGCCCCTAAATCCTCGAGGACCACCACATTTTCCATTTCAGTTCTCCTTCCTCTCTCTTTCTTTCTCCTACTCTCGGCTTTCCGATTCATTGAGTGTCTTTCTTTCATGGCAACAATCGGTGATTTCCCTTCTTGGAATCCATAGCTCATTTGCTGAAGTGACTCGTAAACTTTTTGGACAGGAAAATTTAGAACGGCCATCGAACCTCTAATTGTAAATGCAGCTTGATCATAAGCTAAGGCTGCAGCCTCGGCAGTATCAAAAGTTCCTAACCAAACTCTCACATGTTTTCTTGTTGAATCCCTTATCTCGGCAGCGTACTTGCCCCAGGGCCGCTTCCTAACCCCTCGGTAAGCAATTTGTTGGGGTGGCTCATCTTGGTAATTAGCTCTGGAGCTTGCTTCGTCACAGGTAGTATCGGTGGATGATGAGGTGTGTAAGGAGTTGACGGGGACCTCATTTGGGGCTTCTAAGAGAAACCTTTCTTGGGAATCATGATTTTCATTAAGAGGGAGGGGCTGGCTGTAGAAGTTTTGTATGTTACATGAGAAAGAATCACGGGAATTGAAAGAAGAAGATGATTCCGGGGAGAATAGAGAGTCTTGGTTGTGAAAATATGAAGAATCCATTGATGGATCGAGCGGATTTGTTTCGATGTTTGAGTGAGTGTTTCTCTTCATTTTTGGTATTGAAATGGCGTTTGGTCATAGGAGATACTTGTTCTGAAGCCAAGGGAGTATATATAGGCAAAATAGAGGGGAAATCCTCAAGTTATTGAATAATATAAGGTGAAAAAAGAAATAGATTACATGAACATGGTAATTGGAGGATATTTTTTCAATAAATTTGGTCGTTATAGGGGCCCATGAATGAGTCAAAGGACCCATGGGGCATGGTGGCTAAGGTCAAATAAAAAATTCTTACAAACATAATCGTGATGATTTCAGAGATTTTGGTGTTTCGGAGGTAGATGGTGGATTAATCCCAATTGCATTAATCTCCTAGGCACCCTAGCCTAGGTCTATTTGGCAGTGACACCCATTAATAATAATAGATTTGTCGTGTCCATATTCAGCTACATGCGTGTTCCACTATATTTTTTGTCCACACTTGTGAATGCCAATAGCCCGACAAAATAGTAAGAGCTTCATGTATCAATAGCACATTCGATGAAAATTTAGGGTGTTTTTTATTTTTTTAATTTATTTTATTTAAAAAAAATATCAAATCAACTTTTTAGATCTTCTTGCACTACTAAGAAATTAGCAAATACAAATGAATGCACTAAGGAAAATATTTTTGCCAGTATATAGTTTCTCATCGTTATATTCGTTGTAAACACTGAAGGGAATATTGTCTCGATACATATTGAGAGAATTACAGTTAGGAAAAAAAAAAAGTTAAACAATATGATGATGTATAACATTTACAGAAAACATTAACTCGATGGTAAAGTATATTCATAAATATGTCAAATTGTATTAAGAACTGTGCACCTTAAGTAAACAAATAGACCATTTGAACACAATTTTTTTACAAAAACATTTATGGCATATTTTGGTAAGAAACTATCTCATCTACAAACTTAAGCTATTAGGTGAGGTCCGAGAATATGATTTATGATATTCTCTCGCACAACCCCTCAAGTGAAAGCTTTTAGGGCTTTAAACTTGTACAGACTCACATTATCTTGTACTTAATTTTTATCAAATAGAATGAGGATGGTGAGATTTGAACCCGTGACCGCTGAGTTAACAAGACTCTGATACCATGTTAAAGAATCATCTCATCTAAAAGCTCAAGTTGTTAGGTGAGGCTCTGGAATATGCTTTATATTATTCTCTAACATATTTTTGTATTATAAGTATTTTGTTTGGGTGTTTACTTGTTTTTATAATTTTATCTCAAATATATATATATCTGAACAAAGGGACCAAAATATCTATATTTGAATAAGGGAACAATATGAAAAGGAAGAAACAAAAAATTAAAGTGGATTTCGGTTGCTTGTAAGACCAAACAATTAGGAAAGAAGACAAGATTTCTCACAATAAAATAGATAGCTATTTTACATAAAAAGGGGGGACCATTAGATAGAAACCAAAAGAAAAAAGAGAACCAACAATCGTTATCACAGGCACCAAATCTAACTCTCCAAGCTCTTATCAAATTAATGCATCCATGTGAGCTTACCAAATTCATTATACACTCATCCTCGCCCAATCCCAATTGCAGCTCCTTCTCTCCCTTTCCAAAACACAAGTAAATCACCAATCCCTCCCTCGATCATCTACTTCAACTCCAAAACTAAAGCTGCACACAATATCCTCAATCTCAGCCCCAACACAATCACCACAGACAGCGTCCTCACCTTGACAAGATCATTCACGCCTCTATCTTCTTTAAACACTGTCTCAGTAGAGAAACAATATATATTTATATGTTCAGGTGATCTTAAATATCTTACCTTCACCAAAAGTGTATCAGTTTAAGCATACCCCATCGGAAAGCTCACTGGGCTACTTTCAAACATATTTTGCGCTATTTCAGGACACAATTTCCTATGGTTTGCGGTCTAAAATATTAAACTTTTAAGTGAGGTCTCTCTAACACACTTTCTCAAGTAAAAGTTATTTGATCTTGAAATTTGCATATCCATCATAGTGAGGTTCACGCTACCTTGTACTTGATTTTTATTTAATAGAATAAGAGTGACGAGATTCGAAATCGTTACTGCTATGCAACAAGATTTTGATACCATGTCAAAAAACTATCTTAATCTTTTAGATGAGATGTCATGATATGATTTATAATATTTTCTTACATGCATATCCATCATAGTGAGTCCCCATCTCTCCAAGGTTTAACTAATGCTGATTAGGCTGGAAGTTTTGATGATCGGTAGTATATGGGTGGGTATTTTGTTGATTGGAAACGGAGAGGCAAGGGATTGTAATGCTATTACAAGGGGCATTGGAATTCCTGCAATTAAGAAGCTTTAGATTCTGAAGAGAAAGACAAGGTTCGCATATGGGAAGGAAATTTAATAATCCCGATGAAGAGGACCGCTGCAATGAATCACATAATGATCTTTATATCTATACAATATATTAAAGTATCTTAGTTAGGGGTGTTAACATCTATGAAAATAATAAATATTTGTGGTTCAATATTTAATGCCAAAGGATATTTTCATGGAACTTTCTAGGATCTAAGTTGGGTTTTATTATCTCAACATAGGCTCATCACTGATGTATTCATGGATACAACTTGAGTCATGAATTGGGTTGACCAATTTAGAATTGTCAATTCACCAAATAATTGTGATCACAAAAAAATAACCAAACTTTGAGAACAAAAAGGTTTTGAACTTTTTTTTTTTATCTAGGTTTAATTTATTATATTAAACACACGTACATATTATATAACCATCTTATCTAAAAGTTTAAGCTGTTAAGTGAGACCCTATAATATGATTTATATTATTCTCTAACACATAGATCACTAGTAAATTAAGCATGGTAAAACTTATTAATTTAAGATATGAATCAATGAAGAATACTTTAGAGTTGTTAGTATCTTACCTTAACATAATCAAACCATCGTCTTTGATGTTTGATGGTCAATTAGAGTTTTATAGTGACTATAATATTAAGTGATGATCGTTTGATCTTCCAAGATAAGATTTCAGGCTAAACTGATGCTTTTGGGATAATTTTGTTATTTTTCTTAGATATTTTTGAAAATTACCAAAATAAATGTTATATATATATATATATATTATGATGACATTATATTTGAGGAGCATTTACAGTTTTTGAAAATTAAATTTTTGTGATTTAGGAATAAAAAAACCGATCGAGTAAGGTGGAAACAAAAGAGACATTCATAAAACCACCATCCAACCTCAACTCTCAACAGATTCTATTTCCTTATTAATACAACACATTGCTTGCATCGTTTTCTTATTAATCTTGGCGATAAATAAAGACGACCAGCTCCAAACAGATTCGGGATGGAAGAAACTTAAGAAGAGTACATCGTTTCCTCATTATTCATGACAAATTACGGTACATAATCATCAACTCAAACACAACAACACGCAATGAAGCCTTACTTGAACTAGTGCTAATAGTACTGACACCAGCTCTAAAATTACAGGCCTCGTTTATTTTAAATTTGAAAACAGTACTGATATTATGGTTGCCTTGGACATCAGCAACGACGTCGTTCCACTTGAAATATTATCATGCAGGCATGTGGGCTAAGCGACCTTTCCGTATCTTCACCAATCGGCTTGCAAAACTGGACAACATCAAACCGAGGTTGCAATAATTAAGACCAAAAGAAGTTAAATAATTCATAAATCTAGCTAGTTCTTACTCTTCAAGCTTGGCATCATTATTTTTCGCTAAATTCTGACCGATCTTCTCGAGCATCTCTAGATTTTCTTTGCTTGAATTGTCCATTTGTGCTTCACTGTGTTTCAGCTCAACCTATTTGAATCAAATGGCAAAGCATCATTAACAATGTAATGCCAGCTACCTTCATTTCACCACGACTAAATAGATAACAAAACTCGTTGCCAAAAATCCCAGCACTTTATATTTACCTGGATCCGAGTATAGTTGTGTTCTAATCCACTGTACTGAAACACTTTAGACATATACATCTCGGTCATTTCATCTGATGCTGTCATCAAGATATCCAGCAACGGGGTGGAATTGTCATCCTGCCAAAGCCAATCAGCAATTCCCCATTCCCCATCTCCAACCTCTAGTTTGCCACTTTCATTTGCTGCTCCAGTTCCAAGGGAGAGAATAACAAATTTGTGGAAATCTGTCTTTTGTTCTTGCATCGCCTCACACACAGCTAGGAAAGTCTGATAAGAAAATAAGTCATTAATTAAAACAAATTAAGACTATAAATTAATGGAATATAGAACCAGAAAAAGGTGTGACTTGGTTGCCAAATAGCAGAATAATTTCTACAAAAGATAGTGTATTTTTTTTGCTTGCGGTGCTAGCTTATCATTTTCCTCGTATAAATGTTGTTATATCACAATAAACAGTAACCTACAGGATTATTGGCTGCAACACCGCCATCAACTAGGTTGAAGGGCTTGCTGGTTTTGAAATTGTGAGGAGGAAAGTAATACGGTGCTGCAGAGGTGGCCCTACAAACGTCTGCCAGTGGAGCATCCATTGACCTGTCACGCTTGGCCTACAATTAATTTGTTCATCAACAAGTGTATATATATCAAGATGAGATCGATATATTACATCATTAATAAATGTTGGAATATATATATATATATATATATATAGGAAATTATTAGAAAAACAAGAAGAATAATGACCTTTAAGGTGGAAAAGATGGTAGGCCTAAATTCCTTGATGTCGAAGGCGGGGATTATCACACTCGTTAGAGTCTCACTGAGAGCTAGTTTCTCTCCCAAAAGTCCCTTAATGGTATCTTGCAGATTCTTACCGTCATATTTTGGTAGCAAAATCTTTTTAAGAGGTTCTACAAAACCCTTCAACTGAGGAAATAATCTGATGATCTGAATAATTAACCGCAACGAAGCAGCTGGAGTATTAATCATAACTTCGGGGTGCCTGTATTTGGAAGACAGATCCTATCAGTGATATTAATTCTTGCAAATGTCGTTAGTGATTCAGCGAAAAAGTAAGAGTTAAATTCTGACTAATTTCAATCCATTGGATTTCTTAGACCTACATTGTCAACAATTGCTTCGTTGCTTCAGGATCAGGATCAGAGATTCTGGCATTCCCTTCAGTAACCAAAAATGGGATTGTTTCCTGTGCTTTAAGAAGGGATTTTCCTGCTTCATTAGGAAAGATTATTGGACTCGTTTCCTGATAAAACTTAGTGATATCTTTTGCAGCAAACAAAGGTCTTTTTTTTTCATTCGGGGCCGTAAGCATGGCTGTCATAAGGCCTCCGGTGCTTGTCCCAGCAATGAAGTCAAAATAATCTGCAATCCTCGCGTCCTTGTTGTCCTCATCCAGTTTCTATGCATGCAACAAAAATGAAACGAGGCTGACTATATAGTTCTAGTGTGTATAAGATTGATTAAGGAAAACGTGTTGAGAGAACAAATTAACCTGGAGTTTTGATTCAAGAACACTGAGGACTTCACTAGGAATGATGCCTCTCACTCCTCCACCATCAATACTAAGGATTGTGATGAGGTCTCCCTGGTTCTCTGGCTCACTAGAACTTCCATTCCCTGAAAATTTAACAAGGATAACAAGAAGAACAATTAATACACATGAACTAGTAGTAATGGCGCCAAATTAATCTTTGATTGTATGCAACTCATAAGACTGCAACAAAATATCATGTTATTGAACCCATGAAAATGCATGGGTCTAACTAAGGGCTCACCCATATTGTGAAAGCCGAAATATTAGAACCTTTTGCTTAGTGACTGTTTTCACAACTCCCACTTGATGAACTAGAATCTGCTCTTCTCCCCTTTTATAGCAAAATTCTGGGTGATGATTCACCAATGTGAACGAGGAAAAAGAGTTTATACTTAAAAATCGCAGCACTCTTGATTGCCGTTGGGCCCAACTCCAACCCACTGACATGAGATAGATGGGTTGTTTCTGTGGATGAGAGCAAACAGCTTGTCATTAGCAAAGTTGGCATTCATGAATGGACAAAATAAGAAAGTTGCTCGGATTATTTGGAATTTTTATACAAATTGACTAAAAAGTACTCGAATCAATAACTTTCATGAGTTCATTGGATAATTTATGCTAATTTGTTTATAATTAGGTTTGAACAATGCATGTTGATTTTCGGGCAGCATCACGTCGAACTTGCACTTGACTTCCTCGAGCTTTCACTTTTCAGACTTTTCGAAATGTCTCACGAGCCCCGAAATAATTTAACTTTCCACCACAATTCATTCAGAGATTGCATGAAGTTTTCTTCTTATGACAACATATTTTTCGAACAAGTTTAATCTGGAGATCAGTCCATCTCCATGTATATATTCTGTTAGATGCAAAGATCGGTGCTCATTTTCAGCATATACAGACTCTTGCACAAATCTTCAAAAGAATGCAACAAATAAACGTAAGCAATTAACCCTTTCAAAGAGAAATCAAAACCCATCTTTCTCTTGTCATTAGGTTGGAGTTGGCCCAGAGGCAATCAAGAGTGCTGCGACTTTTAAGTATAAACTCCCTTTCCTCGTTCACATTGATGAATCATCCTATTTGGGACTATTGACAATAAAAAGGATTCAAATTTGAAATTGTTTAGAGTAAGAAAATCACCATATTTACTGATAGATCATCCTATTTGGGACTATTGACAATAAAAATAAAAGAGGGAGAGAGGGAAAGAGATAGGGGAGCTACGTGCAGCAGGTGAAGAAGCCTCGACGGTAGCACATAGATTAGGAAACTTAGGATTGGAAGGAGGATGGGAGAAAGACAGCCTCTAAATTTTCTTCTGTTAAAAATTAATTACTCCTAAAATTTCATATCTCTGTGTTTAACGATTGGACAGATTTTAATAATCATATATTCATCATACAACCATTTTTTTTCTAGATATCCCAAGTTATTGTCCAAGACTAATCCTTTTGAGATACGGTTGGACATCAAGACATGGACCTCTCCAAGAAAGTTTGCTGCATCAATAGGGGATCAAACAAAAGACCTTTTGCTTAAGCTACCACAGCTCCTTCCACTCAGTCCAACCTTTATTGCTGTACAATCAAACATATGGATATAAAATGAAAATTTCATATGGCATGTCGCACCAGAACATCGTGGTGAAAAAAAAACCCGAAAATGAATCATGAATAAGAAATTGACATTTAAGTTAGAAGTAACTAGAAACCTAACTGATTTTCAAAAATTATGGTTTAGTAGCTGGTTATAGTAAAGAAAAAAAATCATTATGTTAGAGTAACCTGCCTAAAATAAGTTATTTCAATGTTCTAGACTTGTGATAATATACCTATTAGGTTTTTCTAATTGCTTACCTATTGGGTGAGTGGTCACATTGTGGTTGAGTTGATGTTCTTTGGTAACTAGCTGGTATTTTTTTTTTTATTAACATGAGTATTCAGATTAATTTATGCGTTCCTCAACTAATTTTATTGGTCTGAAGTTAACGACCATCTAAACTTCTAGTAGGCATTATATTAGCAGCTACAAGGGAAAGCAAACTATTTAATCCCAAGTTTTTACCATTAGACCACCTATTAGATGGTTAGATTTTTTCTTAAGAGGAGTTGTTGTGGTCGGTGTTGTGGCGGAAGAAATATGGAATTTTTTTTTGGTGCTATATCCAGTATTTAATATACGAGAGTCCATATAAATAAAAAAATCACATAAAATCTATTTATTTAGAGTTTTAAATCAAAAACTCTAAAAGATTAGCTAAACCCTCATAAAATGAAATTAGGTTACAAGATTCCATTACCACGCTAGGGGAGACTCGAGTTAAAGTGAGTGGACCACCAGAAGATTTATGGACATATGACAAATTAATAAATACCATCCCAATGAGATTGTTGGCTTCTTGTCCGTTCTATATAATGAAAGTTGTAAATGTGAACAGGCGGAAATAATACCCAGGCAGCCAAATTAGGTAATTCCATGCAATTCTCGTTTAAGAAACGGGACCAGAATGGACCCAACAAGATTTAATGCTCGTTTCTATTTTAAAAATATTTTTATAAGAAATTGATTTTTTTTATTTTAAATTATTTATTTTTTAATATTTTAAGAAAATCTAACCATAAGTAGTTCCATGAAACACTTGTGTAAGAAACGGGACAAGAATGGACCGTAACAAGTATGGTGCTCGTTTAGTGTGTTTTAAAAATATTTTTGAAAAAAAATGATTTTTTTTTATTTTCAATTAATTTATTTTGTAGTATTTCTAAAAAATCTAACCATTTAATAAATGCCAACCCCATGAGATTGTTGAATTCTTTACCACCTATGAGTAACGACCAGCTCTTCTCCCTCCTATATAGATTTGTAAATGTGAAGAGAAGGAATTAATATTGCTCTGGAGCAAAAATTTCAGTGAACTATTATGCATTTATATGAAGCCGGAAATGTATTTGAAAATCGATATTATGTTCTTCTCTTAGCTTCTTTTTGTGAAACAGGTTCGCTTATTCGTTATACTTGTTTTCATACCCATTATCTTGGTAAAATTAAAGGATAAAAAATGAAAGGCCAAATCTTAAATTTCAAGAAGATAGCTCAAGCATAATCTCTAAGCGGTCACCGGATCGAATATCATTATCTATCTATTTGATAAAAATCAAGTACAAGATAGTTTGGGTCTGTGCATATTCAAACCTAAAAAGCTTTCACTTAAAGAAATGTATTAGAGAATAATATAAATTATATTTTAGGACTTCACCTGTCAATTTAAGTTTTTAAATGATATAGTTCTTTGATATATTTTTTTATATATATAGATATTTTGATCCGAGTCTTTTTATATATACTTCAACGATTAATCTAGAAATCAAAATGAAGACGTCAATCTCTTATACTTTGAGAGCGATAAGTTCTAGTGTACATAAGAATTATCATAACAAGTCGGGTTGATATGGTTGGAGAATGACTGTAACTCCATGTTGGGGACACATTGTTAGAACTTCAGTTGGGCAGTGGGCATAGGTTGGTTAGAGAGTAAAACTGTAATGTTGCAGGATCATAGAGAGTGCTAACTTTGTCTCTGTAAGAGCAAAGTTCATCCCCGCTAAGCTCCGAGGTCCCAGATCAAAAGGTAAGAATGAAGTTATGTTGGGCCGATCCAGCCCAAGCCCAGCAATGTGCCGGCCCAACCTAATTTTCTTAGAAAAAAAACAAAAATATACTGTTTTCATGCATTTGGCTGAATTCCAAAAAAAAATTAAGCATATTTTTCGTAAAAAAACAAATATAGTATGTTTCTCATGTTTTAAAAAAGAAAATTGGATATCGTAATCAGTTTATAATTATCCGCTGGAATTTGACCAAATATCAAAAAAATTAACAATTTATTTGTTTTAGCTATCGCGGTGTAAAATCACATTGTAAATTACACTTGCAAATAGTTAAAGATGGGGTTTTAAAAATGCACTTTAAAAAAAATTGCTAGTCTTTCAACTCACAATGAGGTAAAGATTCTTTCACGAAGAGAGATTTGTGTCCAGCTTTAGAAAAGACCAACGAAAAATCAAATTTAGAAAAACAATCAAATAACAATGCAACTTGCTTTAGGTAGGGTGCATTGGGGGTAATGTATCTTCTCCTTGCATAACAAGTCTCCTTACCCAAACTCTCGTGAACCAATAAATTTTCTTGTGACCGTAATATTAGGTGTTGACTCCTAATAATTATAGTTGTAATTTTTATGATTATAAAACATACTCTTTTCACTGCGCATCATCAACAATCTGAGGATGGCGGGGCGTGAAGCTAAAAAAACACAGTCACAACTACTGAGTCAACAAAACTTTGATACAATATCAGATGAACCATCTCATCTAAAAGCTTAAAATTTTAGATGGAGTTACAGAATATTATTTATGTTAACTACCTAGATACTTCAGAAACTTTCATACATACTTGTTGGTGCCTTGTATTGCACGTTCTAAGTCTCAAAGAAAACGCAATTAGGCTGGTGCAAAATCTCTTTGCAATTGTATTGGAATCTCTCCAAAAATCAATTGAATTGTATTCAATCAAAAGATAATATAATGCTGAGTTTTTCTCTCTTACAATCTTCATCTTAAATAGGTATAATCACCCAAACTTAACTAGGAAAGCAACAAATTAGGAAATTAAATAAATGCAGATAAATAAAAGCAATCCACTAATTAATAAAATTGGCTAAGAATTGGACCCCTTGCAACGGTGGGATTCCAGCAGCTGTGTTGATGTTGCGATTTCCATACGTGGCTTCTTGTAACGGTAGAGTGTTTGATTAGGGTAATGTCTCCATTGTTTCCATGTCTGGCACATTAATTGACCCGTGTGCTGTTCCAATTGCCTCTTGTTCTGCTTCCTGACTTGTATCACTAATCAGCTCCTGATTTGCATCACTTGTACTGCTTATCTAGTTCAATAGCAGTTTAATTATATATCTTCCAAGCTTCAGGAGCAGTTCAAAACAAAACACATGAATTTACTTTTATGCTCTCTCCATGGAAGGCATGGTTGGCCAGTTTCCTGAGTTTAACCCATTTCTCCCCTTCTGATAAGACAATTCCATCCCCTAGGAGCTTCTTTATTTCACTTGAGACCTTCGTTTTGGGGTACGATCTATCTTTGTTGCTTGTGGACCATACCACCGAAGGAAGTTCATACCTGTAGTCAAAGTTAATTATATAATTCTGCAGACATTCTGTTAATATAAAAAGTCATGATTCATCTAAATTTAAGAATGGATATTGCTTGATATCTAAGGTATGAGAAGATTGTTACCGTTGATCTGGATCCATGAATAAAAGTGAGGATGAACCATAGCAATGTATGGTGTAGTAATTCCTGGGGACTGCTCTTAATTTTTCTTATCATGCAGGAGATCTCTTTGGTGTTTCTATAAGAAGGGCCTTCAATTCCCTGTGACTTCATCAAAGACTGGATGCGAATGGGAGTCCACCACACTTAATTTATTTCAGAACTTGACGAGAATGGTAAGGGGCTAGCTATGGTTAGAAAAGATATTAGCACCGTAAAACGTTGCACCTGATTTGTGAGATTCTAATATGATTTGATACTTTTCTAGCAGGAGCTTTGGTTTAAGATATATTCGTAGGAACAAATCCAATGTTTTTTATATACAAATTTTATCTCAACTATCCCCTTCTCTCGCATCTTAAAACACTATATTTAAAATTCCAATTTCATAAATGTGAATTAATTAAGGTCATTTAGTTCCTTAAAAGTTCACTCTATTCCCAACCAGATCCAATTACTTAAGAACTCTCCTTTTAAAACATTAACAGTTTTTGAATAAAAAGATCCATTAGGTAGAGTGGAAGAAAAGACCAATCATTAATTAAGCCTAATCTTTACCAAAAAAAAAAAAAAAAAGCCTAATAGAGAGTTCATCAAGCCACTCCATATTAATACAATACATTACACACATAGCATAAATAAATTAAGATCTTCTTTTGCTTCTTGAAGAAACTTAAGAAGAGTACATTATTTCCTCATTATTTATGACAGAAGTACATAATTATCAACTCAACAAAGCTCACAATGAAGCATGAGTTGAAATAGTGCTAAAAGTCACATGCAAATTTGAAACGGTACTAATCATATGGGCAGGCAACCATATCTTGGACAGCAGCAACGTTTTACTTCATGAATTATCAAGCAGGCATGTGGGTTAAGCGAGCCTTCCGAATATCGACCAATCGGCTTGCAATACTGCACAACATCAAATCGAGGATAATTAAGAGCAACAAGAAGTTAGCTAGCTTGCTTCGGTGCTAGTTGGAAATCCAAGATAGTTCAAAAATGTAGTTCTTACGCTTCAAGTTCGGCATCCTTTTCTTCTGCTAAATCCCGACCGATCTTCTTGAGACTCTCCAGATTTCTCTTCCTTGTATTGTCCATCATGGCTTCACTGGGTTTTAGCTGAGCCTATTGTAGTATGAAATGGCAACGCATCATTAACAATGAAACTCCATCTTCCTTAATTTGACCACGACCAAATAAATAGCTCTCTCGTTGCCAAAATTCCTACTTTTTGTACTTTCAAGTGGTTTACCTGGATCCGAGTATAGTTGTGTTCTACTCCATTGATTTTAAAGACGTTAGACATGTGGATCTCAGTCATTTTATCCGGTGCAGTCGTCAAGATATCCAGCAACGGGGTGGAATTGCCATCCTGCAAAAGCCAATCAGAAATTCCCCATTCGCCGTTTCCAACCTCTAGCCTGCCACTTGCATCTGGTTCTCCAGTTCCAAGGGAGAGGATAACAATTTTTTGAAAATCTGTCTTTTTTTCTTTTGCCGCCTCACACACAGCTAGGAAAGACTGATAAGATTATGACACAAGAGATGAGGCATTAATTAAAACAAAGACTTTAAGTGCCTTGTAGAAATATAAAAAAGTGTGACCTGATTGCCAAATAGCAGTGTAATTACTACAAATGATAGTGTATGATCTTCTTCCTTGCGTTGCTAACTTATCATTTTCCTAGTATTAACGTTATTGTATCACAATAAACAGTAACTTACAGGATTATTGGCTGCAACCCCGCCATCAATTAGGTTGAAGGGCTTGCTGGTTTCAAAATAGTGAGGGGGGAAGTAATACGGTGCTGCAGAGGTGGCCCTACAAACGTCTGCCAGTAGAGCATTCATTGAACTGTCACGCTTGGCCTACAATTAATTTGTTCATACACAGGTGAATATCATTAAAGGAAAAAATACTGCGTCCAAATTGAATTCAATAATATTTTCAATGGATACAATATGTTGTAACCCAATTTTGGGTCATGCCCCAAAACTATCAGAAAATAGCGAAAAAAATAAAATAAAATGGGGGATGGTGTCGGTAGAAAAATCAAGTTAAAATTTTGAACATTTTTGAAAAAAATCGATTGTACCCTTTTTGTGACCAGAAATGAAAAAACGCGGATCCAAAGCTAAAGTAATTTATCGTGAGATAAATCCGCGTATAAATTAAGTCATAAAATATAATTATATTTTTTATGGACCGATTTGATACAGTCGTGGATTAATATAATTATATTCAGGAATTAATTTAGGTGCAGTTGAAGGTTTTAATTAAGCTTGACGACTTAATTATACTTTAAATGGATCAAATTAATTTTATTAAAGGCTTAGTCAATAAGAAATCAAGTGCTTAAATTTAATTCGGGCTCAATTAGGCGAAATCGGGGACCCAATTGAACAAATTAAGAGTTTAATGGTTGAGTGAGGACTATATTGCACAGATAAAAATCAAGGACCAAAGTAAAAAGGTGCGCAAAATTTAAAAGTTAACTTTGAATTTTTCATAAGGACATAATTGCACAAAATCATAAATTTAAGTTCAATGGAGGGTACAATTAAAAGAGTAATAAATTGAGGGACCAAATCACACTTTGTATCAAAAAAAAAAAAAAAAAACACAAACATTGAGCCACCAACAAAACCCCTATTTTGTAGACAAATTCCTCGAGCACCTGCATAAAAAATCTGTAGCCCAAAGCAGGTTACCGTTGGTAACCTGCTTTGGCTATATGAACTGCGCAGATGAGAGCGTGAAAGGGGGGGGGCGAAAACAGAGAGGAAGCAAAGTGAAAGGGGACACAAAAAATAGAAACAAAATAAAAACGGAGGAGAAGGAAGTTCAGGCGGGAGAGAAAAAGAAAAGAAGTGAGAAGAGGTTTCATTTGACAGAGGAGAGGGAGAGACAGAGTAGAAAAATAAAAAATAATTGCAGACGAAGAAAAATGAGAGATCGACGCAGAGGAAGAGAAAGGAAAGAATAAAAAAAAATAACAAGAAATTTAAATCCTTTGTTGCGGGGGTTTTCTTTCTCTCTTTCCTTGGCATTTTTCTCTCTGTTTTTTTTTCTTTCTCTCTCGTTTTGCAGGTCACTCTCTCTCACTAAAACCAGCGAACCCTCTCTCTCGGTAAGCTCTCTCTCCCTCTCTCTCGGCAGGCCAACTGGGGGCATCATCAACCGCTTCGATCCTTCCCCAGCACCACCATCGTCTCCTCCATCAACAACCGTGTCTCATCCATCTTCTCCGACGAAGGAAACCGAACAGCTCACCCCAACAGCACCCAGCCCCGTCACCTTCCGATGACAACTCTGGCGAGCTCAGGCCACCATTTTCGACGCCACCACGACCAGAAGAACCACCTCGACGTCCTCTACACAACGGTATAAACAGTTAATCCATTCATCACATTCGAAAATTTCCAAAAAAATCATTGTGTATCTTCTTCCTGCATGCGGGGAATTCATCCTCCGCCGGGTCGGGTCGGGCCGGGTTTCGTGCCCGGCCCAACCATAAAGAGCACGCAAGCCGGCCACGAGGCCGAAGCCTGACTGAAGAGAGACAGTGGGCTCGCGACCCGACTTAGTTGAGCCGGGCCATGAGCCCGACTACGTGATGAGGCGAGTTGAGTCGCTAGCCCGACCGAGAGCAGTCAGGTGGCGACTCAGTTACACGAATGGTGGGCTGGCATGTCCAGCCCACCCGCACAGTAATAATAATAAATAAATAAAATAATAATATAAAAAATATAAAAAATACATAAAACAAAAATATTTTTGTTTTTTACATAAAAAACCCTAAAAAATGTGTTATTTTTCTTGCATAAGGCCAATACACTAGCATATTTTAAAATTGTTTTCTTTTACAAAAAAAATAAAAATAAAGTAAGTAATTTGGTTTTTGATGAAAAAATGAGTTTTAGCATGTATTTTGCAAAGAAAAATCATTTCTTGCATTTTGAGATTTTACAATATATTTGTAAAATCAAAAGGGTATTGGCCAATATTCAAAAAAATATAAAAAACTTTTCGGTGATTCATATTATTCATGTTTTGGAGTTTGGATAAGCAAATGCTATTCAAAATATTCGAAGGGGATAATATGCTATTGTTCACTGGTCGGTGTTTGGATAAATTCTATCCAAAATATTCGGCGGGAATAATACGCTATTGTTCACTATCGGTGTTTGGATAGATAAATCCTAAGGGATTAATATCCAAAAATATTCGACATGGATGATACATCATCAACACATAAATATATATATATATATAATTTTTTTTTTTAACATCTTAGCAATCATAGAACAAACAAAAATACCAAGCAGCTTACCTTAGGTAGGGCGTACTAGGGGTGCTAAAACCTTCCCTTTACGCAACCAGTCCCTTACCCTAGAATCTCTGAAAGACCAGTCATAGGTTTCCTAGTAACCATAATACTAGGTGGCGACTCCCTTTGTTACGAAAAAATAAATAGATAATTCCCCCGACATTTTAATTTCCCCGCTCATGGGGACGAGTTGCCACGATGCCGCTCCCAGCCGTTTTTGGGGTGCGACAGAATGGCGACTCCACTGGGGACTTTGGACTAGGCTTGATAAGTTTGTTTGTTTATGATATGCTAATTATTTGCATGTTTATTTATTCATTTATTCTTATGTTTCCATGAATTATTTATTTGTTTAAAAGCTTTAGCATGCATCTTTTCATCCTGTCATCATAATATGCCTCGTCATGCATCACTTTTATTTATTTTGAGAGCACACACCAACTTTAAGTTACGTGGGGGACTAGCAGCTTACCTATGACTTGAGTCAAGGTTTAAGTTTGTGTAAACCCCAACTCTTTGCTGAGAGCTTAGATGATAGTGATTGGTATACGTACCATCCCATTATCTGCTAAGACCCCATATTGCCTTCACGAAGGTGATCACTGGGACAGCGAGAGACCCTCTTTAGAGCCCAAATAGTAAGCCTACCCCATGTCTCACGTAAAGGAACTAGAACCTACCATCAGGATGATAGTGATTGGTATACGTACCATCCCATTATCTTTGTTGAGAGCTTAGATTGGTAAACCCCAACTCTTTGCTGAGAGCTTAGACGATAGTGATTGGTATACGTACCATCCCATTATCTGCTAAGACCCATATTGCCTTTACGAAGGTGATCACTGGGACAGCGAGAGACCCTCTTTAGAGCTCAAATAGTAAACCTACCCCCATGCTCCATAATATCTTTTGCATAAACATGAAAACCCGGAAAAAGACATTTTTGACTAGTGGCGAATATGGCAAGTAATATAACTTGCCTGCTCTCAATGACCCCAGAATTGATAGACTGCCGTATTCAATTAAGATTCTTTTGGAACCGACAATTAGAAACTGCGATGACTTTCAAGGTTGAGAAATTTGATCCTAAATTAGTTGAAATTCCATTCAAGCCTGCTAGAGTCTTTTTTCAAGATATTACTGGTGTTGTTGACCTTGCCCGCATGCGAGATGCGATGAATAATCTGGGAGGTGATTCTAATAAGATGAACCCATTGGTTTCAGTTGATCTTGTTATTGATCATTCAGTTCAGGTTGATCAGGAAATGCAGTGTAGACTAATATGGAGCTTGAGTTCCAAAGAAACAAAGAAAGATTTGCATTCCTTAAATAGGGCTCAAATGCTTTCCAAAACTTGTTTGCTGATCCTCGAAGGTCACTAGCAGATCGTTGCTCCTTAAATGGAGCTTGAATGAATTGTCATTATTGCCAGCATGTCTCCTGAGTATTGTGTTACCATGGTTTTCTTGCTTGTGGATCATGTCACACTGCAATATCTGAAACTGAAAGGCAGAATGGATGAAATCTTATATAAGAGAAAACAGGATGTTGGTGGACTACAGTGAGCAAAGTGTACTCTTTTTGGCTAGCATTGAATCTTGATGATGTGGAACCTTGTATATCAGGACCTAAAAGGTCACATGATCAAGATACTTTGAGAGAAATGAAAGCTGATTGACAACAGGGTTGGATTTAAGGGATTCGCTATACCTAAAGAATTTTGAGGCAAGGTTGTGGAATTCAGTTTTCGTGGGTCTCCAGCCCAACTAGGTGATATTGTTGCATAAATACCTCAAACCCTAGTGTCATGTTTGGAGTTGCTTTAGTTGCAAAGAAAGCTTGTGGACTAGAATTGAAGGTGAAACCATGGATTAAGACAAGTCGTGCTCCAGGTTTTGAAGATTATAACCAAATATTTTGAAAAGAGTGGCTTGCAGGAGTATTTGAATCAACTAGGGTTTCATACTGTTGGTTATAGAGGCACCACCTGCATCGGGAGTTTTGGAGATATGGATGAAGCAGGGGCATCAGCTATCACTGAAAATGATGTAGTGGTTTCTGCTGTGTTTTATGGGAATAGAAATTTTGAGGGTCGAGTCCATCCTCTAATAAGGGCTAATTATCTTGTTTCTCCACCACTTATGGTAGCTTATACACTTGCTGGAACGGTGGGTATTGATTTTGAAACAGAGCCTATGGATGTGGAAAAGATGGAGAGTAGATATTTTTCAGTGATATTTAGCCATCTAATGATCAAGTTGTTCATTCAAGTGTTCTGCCTGATATGTTTAAAGTTGTGTATCAAGCAATCACCAAGAGAAATCCCATGTGGAATCAATTACCTGTTCCTTCAGGCAATCTGTACGCCTGAGATTCCACATCAACATACATACATGATCCACCATATTTCAAAAGCATGACCATATCACTGCCAGGACCATATGGTGCGAAAGATGCTTACTGCTTGCTCAAACTTCGGGGGTATAACAATTGATCGCTGGCAGCATACACAAGGACAGTCATGTTGCTAGATACCTCATGGAATGTAGAGTTGATAGAATAGACTTCAATTCTTATGGCAGTTGCCGTGTAATGATGAAATGATGACATTTGCATTGGCAATAAATTATTCGGAGGAGAAGTTAGGGCTAAAACAATTAATATTTCAGCTGGAGAGAAACTATGTGATTGATACTGCCATGAGGTACAAGAGTGAGGGGCATGATACAACTGTTTTGGTTGGTGTTGAGTATGGGAGTGGAAGTTCTCGTGATTGGGCCGCCAAGGGTCCAAAGCTACTGGGTGTGAAAACAGGGATAGCCAAGATCTTTGAGCGAATTCACCGCATTAATCTGGTGGGAATGGATATCATTCCATTTTTAGGCCGGGGAGGATGCTGAAACCTTTAGTTTAACTGGGCCTAAGCGCTATAACAGGGATCTGCTTAGCAATGTAAGGAGATTAGCCTAGGTCAAGATGTTACAGCAGCAATAGACAATGGGACGAACATATTTTTGATCATGGAGGCATTCTACAACATGTCATCAGAAACCTGATTCACGCTAAGCATTGAATCAGCTTCAAGTTGATTGAGCACGGTGGGTTTGCAAATCCATATCTGTTACCAAGCAAACCAGTAATTAAAGATTTCAGCAATACAGGATAATCTCAAATTTTGGTGCGGAGCCTGGTCATATCATTAATAAGCTGAACTGGTTCAATAATAGCACTGTCTGGAGATGTGTTTTACACAAATTTGATATTTCAATCAGCCAGTTTCCCTCCTTACACTTTTATGGTAGCAAGTTGATGAACAGAAAACAAATCAGTATCACTTCATGAGATTGGGGTCGCGGCCTTTATTCCTTCTATGACATTATGGACGGCCAGGAGCTTTACGGTAAGAAATCTGGTGCATCGTTTTTATAATGAACATGAGGTTCAAGTTGCAGTGGAGCTGCAACGATTTTTCAAAAAATAATAATAATAATAATAATAAAAAAAAAAGAGAAAAGATCGAGAGAATGATATATTGATACTTTCCACTGTTAGCTGATTCAAGTTCATCTATGAATGGATTGAGCTCCAATAGTATTGGGTTCGTCGCTGTTGAAAGACGGATGAATGTTTCCCTGGCAAGAGTCAAGCTCTCGCCTTGGATATTGGGTAATGCGAGGACCTTGCAGACAAACCAGAACGGGGCAACTCTAGTAAAGGATCCTAAAGAGAGGAATTTGGTCATCTCAGCAAAACCGCCATATGAATCCTTGTTTAAAACAGCTCCTGGGGATGTTTGCAAAAGAGAAAGTATTAATAGTCATTCAGGACTGTCTAGGTATGCTGAAAATTCTAGAAGCAGTGGCAAACTAGGCAGACAAAATGAGCAGAAGGGATGTCAAGACTCTATTCGTTAGGTGACCTGATTCCATAGTACCATTGCTGGAGACGGTAAGGATTTTTATATCCAAAGTAGAAAAGCCAGAGGAACATGATCTTCCAGAAAAGGGATGTCAAGACTGCAATTCCAGTGGAATCTATTACCGGTGATGAAAGCAAGGGAAGAGCAAGAAATGAGAAGAAACTTGACTCTAGGGAACAAAGAAATCTATTGAAGGTAAGAGAAGCCCGAAGAATTTAGAGAGTTCTACATCCTCAGTTGAAGGTCGCCTCAAAAGCAAGGAGAGCAATGATGTCAGGTACACATTGATATGAGAAGATTAAACCAGCTCATTGCTGCTCAGTTGAAGAAGAAATAGATGGAAATCCTTGGTACTACGATATCAAGAACTTCAGCCAAATCGAGCTTATCCCCTGGGGGCATCCAAAAGAAAAAAGAAAAAAAACCTTGAGAAGGTTAACGACGGATTTTTTACATTAATGGAGAAGTTTTGTATAAGAGGTCATCTGACAGTTTTTGCTAAGATGCTTAGATGGAGTTGAAGCCAGAAACGTGTTGCGAGAAATCACGAAGGGATTCGCTCAACCCAGGCTAATAGGCATATGATGGATGGGAAAATGCACAGAAATGGTTATTTCTGGAAGTCATTAGAGATTGATTGCATGGACTATGTTCGCAAGTGTCATAAATATTAAGTCCATGATGACAAGATGGATGTCCCTTCGGCTCCTATGTTTAACTTGATATCTCTGTGGCCTTTTGCAAATGAGGGGAATTGATGTGATTGGGTATATCAACCAAAAGCCAGCAATGATCATGGGTTTATTCTTGTGACTATTCACTATTTCACAAGATGGATAGAAGCTGGGTCATTTGCTCATGTAACGTAGAAGGGTGTTGAAGAAATTTGCTTGATATGTCGATGCAGACCACCAGAAAAGATCATAACTGACAATGCTCAGAACTTCAATGAAAGAATGATTATAGAACTCTGCGCTAAATGGAAAATCAAGCAAACTCACACTGGGGGCAAATACATTGGGGGCAAGTACAGTAAGGGACAATAAGAGATTTGAAGTTTGAGGATACAGTGACAACATTAAGAATCAATAGAAGGGAGGATGTTTAACGTTGAAAAACCAACATTGGGAACAATCAAACCAACATTGGGAACAATCAAATTGAGATAGGACATGACAAAAACCAAGAATCAATGGGAAGGACATGTTCGAAAAAAAAGAAAAAAAAAGGAAAAAAATGAAAAAAGAGAATATTGAATTATGCCATGTCCGTGGGTATTTGTGGTCAAACCCCATGTGGGAAGAAATGTTAATAAGATTTTTTCTGCAAGATAAGTTGTCCATCAAAGGAAGATTGTGCAGAATTGTTTTGTTATACTATGTTGGGTACAACAAGAGATGAAATAACATTTGATGACAAATGGTGGTTCGAATTTTAGAATCCCCTTTTAAGTTTGAAATTGTCAATGAAAAGAATGACATGGTCGTAGAGATTTTTAGAGCATTGGTTGATTGATAAAAAATCACGTTAAGATAATTAACGTATTTTGATGTGGTCTCTTCTACTAAGACAACAAGAGCAAAGGAGTTAATGACTAGATGATGGTGGTCCTAGGTCTGTGAAACCCTTAAACACTTTTTGAGCCTATGATTCTCGGCTATCATCGGAATGCTCAGCAGTTAGAGGTCAGAATGTGGATCTTGATAGGAATACAAATAATTTCGCATCAGCTTGGGGGTAGTGAAGCATAAGCAAATGATTGATTTAGTGAAATTCATCAATGAGCACCAACAGATTCAACTCAGGGCAGCATGGCTTAATAGAGAGTGATGGTGTGGTAAGCTTCAGCAGTGATTGAGAATAAGATTGCATTTGAAGGGCGATTTCAGATTTCAGAAATATCATCTTACTCGCAGATTTGTTTGTCTCCAAAGATTTGTTGCATGGTTGCATTTTGATAAATGTTGGAAAGTATGCAAGCCGTAAAGGTTGATCATGAGATAATTGTTGCGAAGCTAGTCGACTCAAGGTTCAGTTCACCGCATAAATACGAGAGACAGAAAAAACCTCGTTAATGACAATATCATATTTCTTTGCAAACAAAATGGATTTGTTTAGAAGAAATTGAGTCTATGACGAAGAGTTTCAGATTGCATGGCCGGAACAGTTGCATCAACTCAAGGCGAGATTGATCGCATGAATGTCGGTGATAGTAGCATTACATCTCCTCTCACAAGCTAAGAGAAATTTCTTGATGATAGCATGGAGCATGCACCGATGAGTTTGGGATGCATTTATGGATGACTTGAGAATTCCATGAAGGTTGATGATGACGTACTCCAAGAGAAACATGATTCAATTGATGAAGAAAATTGATTAACTGATCGACCACCGAAGATGAGGTCAGCATTAGCAAGCTTTGCAATGATTGCTAGCAAACACACGCAAACCAGAGAGCTGTTGTTGAGAGAATCCAAGAAGATGGATGGTTGGTTACACTCCTTCATGGTGAATCAAACAATACCACACTTGGGGGCAATGCTAAACTTTATAAGCACTGAGAGCAGAGATCATCGCAGAAACGCCAGAAGAAGCAAGGTGTTTGAGACTTGATGACAACAAAGCTTTGGACACTAGGCAAAGACATCCTACGACAATGGAGCATCAGAGAAAGGGAACCTATATTTCTAAGGTAAGTATACATGCATCATCATGCATTGCATCCCCATAATCATCATCTTTTATCCGGGTCGGTCACCCATAAAAATGAGACCATGATATCCGGGTCGGTCACCCATAAAAATGAGACCATGCTAGCCGGGTCGGTCACCCATAAAAATGAGACCATGATATCCGGGTCGGTCACCCATAAAAATGAGACCATGCTAGCCGGGCCGGTCACCCATAAAAATGAGACCATGATATCCGGGTCGGTCACCCATAAAAATGAGACCATGCTAGCCGGGCCAGTCACCCATAAAAATGAGACCATGCTATCCGGGTCGGTCACCCATAAAAATGAGGCCATGATATCCGGGTCGGTCACCCATAAAAATGAGACCATGATATCCGGGTCGGTCACCCAGAAAAATGAGACCTTTTCTAACTAGGGTCGGTCACCCGAAAAAATGAGACCTCACTAACTCCGGCCTGGTCACCCGGAAAAATGAGACCTCACTAACTCCGGCCTGGTCACCCGTAAAAATGAGACCTCACTAACTAGGGTCGGTCACCCGTAAAAATGAGACCTCACTAACTAGGGTCGGTCACCCGTAAAAACGAGACCTCACTAACTCGGGTCTGGTCACCCGTAAAAACGAGACCTCACTAACTCCGGCCTGGCCACCCGTAAAAATGAGACCTCGCTAACTAGGGTCGGTCACCCGTAAAAATGAGACCTCGCTAACTAGGGTCCGTCACCCGGAAAAATGAGACCTCGCTAACTAGGGCTCGGTCACCTAGAAAAATGAGACCTTACTAACTCCGGCCTGGTCACCCGGAAAAATGAGACCTCACAAACTCGGGTCGGTCACCCGGAAAAATGAGACCTCACTAACGCTGGTCTGGTCACCCAGAAAAATGAAACCTCACTAACGCGGGTCGGTCACCCAGAAAAATGAGACCTCACTAACCAGGGTCGGTCACCCAGAAAAATGAGACCTCACTAACGAGGGTCGGTCACCCAGAAAAATGAGACCTCACTAACTCGGATCGGTCACCCAGAAAAATGAGACCTTTCTAACTAGGGTCGGTCACCCAGAAAAATGAGACCTTTCTAACTAGGGTCGGTCACCCGGAAAAATGAGACCTCTTTCCTTTCTAAGTTGGGGTGGTCACCTGTCATAATAAGACCCGGGTAAGTTATGCGTTGCAATGAGACAATTTCCGTGTTTTTCTTTACAACACTTACTAAGCTAAAGTTATTTACAAAGACTTTGGTCGTAAGCATTGTAAAGAAGGGGGCAACTGTTGTAACCCAATTTTGGGTCATGCCCCAAAACTATCAGAAAATAGCGAAAAAAATAAAATAAAATGGGGGATGGTGTCGGTAGAAAAATCAAGTTAAAATTTTGAACATTTTTGAAAAAAATCGATTGTACCCTTTTTGTGACCAGAAATGAAAAAACGCGGATCCAAAGCTAAAGTAATTTATCGTGAGATAAATCCGCGTATAAATTAAGTCATAAAATATAATTATATTTTTTATGGACCGATTTGATACAGTCGTGGATTAATATAATTATATTCAGGAATTAATTTAGGTGCAGTTGAAGGTTTTAATTAAGGTTGACGACTTAATTATACTTTAAATGGATCAAATTAATTTTATTAAAGGCTTAGTCAATAAGAAATCAAGTGCTTAAATTTAATTCGGCCCAATTAGGCTAAATCGGGGACCCAATTGAACAAATTAAGAGTTTAATGGTTGAGTGAGGACTATATTGCATGAGATAAAAGTCAAGGACCAAAGTAAAAGGTGCATAAAATTTAAAAGTTAACTTTGAATTTTTCATAAGGACATAATTGCACAAAATCATAAATTTAAGTTCAATGGAGGGTACAATTAAAAGAGTAATAAATTGAGGAACCAAATCACACTTTGTATCAAAAAAAAAAAAAAAAACACAAACATTGAGCCACCAACAAAACCCCTATTTTGTAGACAAATTCCTCGAGCACTGAATAAAAATCAGTAGCCCAAAGCGAGGTTACCGTTGGTAACCTGCTTTGGCTATATGAACTGCGCAGATGAGAGCGTGAAAGAGGGGGGGGGCGAACAAACAGAGAGGAAGCAAAGTGAAAGGGGACACAAAAAATAGAAACAAAATAAAAACGGAGGAGAAGGAAGTTCAGGCGGGAGAGAAAAAGAAAAGAAGTGAGAAGAGGTTTCATTTGACAGAGGAGAGGGAGAGACAGAGTAGAAAAATAAAAAATAATTGCAGACGAAGAAAAATGAGAGACCGACGCAGAGGAAGAGAAAGGAAAGAATAAAAAAAAATAACAAGAAATTTAAATCCTTTGTTGCGGGGGTTTTCTTTCTCTCTTTCCTTGGCATTTTTCTCTCTGTTTTTTTTTTCTTTCTCTCTCGTTTTGCAGGTCACTCTCTCTCACTAAAACCAGCGAACCCTCTCTCTCGGTAAGCTCTCTCTCCCTCTCTCTCGGCAGGCCAACTGGGGGCATCATCAACCGCTTCGATCCTTCCCCAGCACCACCATCGTCTCCTCCGTCAACAACCGTGTCTCATCCATCTTCTCCGACGAAGGAAACCGAACAGCTCACCCCAACAGCACCCAGCCCCGTCACCTTCCGATGACAACTCCGGCGAGCTCAGGCCACCATTTTCGACGCCACCACGACCAGAAGAACCACCTCGACGTCCTCTACACAACGGTATAAACAGTTAATCCATTCATCACATTCGAAAATTTCCAAAAAAAATCACTGTGTATCTTCTTCCTGCATGCGGGGAATTCGTCCTCCGCCGGGTCGGGTCGGGCCGGGTTTCGTGCCCGGCCCAACCATAAAGAGCACGCAAGCCGACCGCGAGGCTGAAGCCCGACCGAAGAGTGACTGGCTGGGGTCGCAGCCCAGCTTAGTTGAGCCGGGCCATGAGCCCGACTCGTGATGAGGTGAGTTGAGTCGCTAGCCCGACTGAGACTAGTCGAGTCGGCGACTCAGATCACTGATAATGGTGAGTCGGCATGTCCAACCCACCCGCACAATAATAATAATAAATAAATAAAATAATAATATAAAAAAATATAAAAAATACATAAAACAAAAATATTTTTGTTTTTTACATAAAAAAACCTTAAAAAATGTGTTATTTTTCTAACATAAGGCCAATACACTAGCATATTTTAAAATTGTTTTCTTTTACAAAAAAATAAAAATAAAGTAAGTAATTTGGTTTTTGAAGAAAAAATGAGTTTTAGCATGTATTTTGCAAAGAAAAATCATTTCTTGCATTTTGAGATTTTACAACATATTTGTAAAATCAAAAGGGTATTGGCCAATATTCAAAAAAATATAAAAAACTTTTCGGTGATTCATATTATTCATGTTTTGGAGTTTGAATAAGCAAATGCTATTCAAAATATTCGAAGGGGATAATATGCTATTATTCACTGGTCGGTGTTTGGATAAATTCTATCCAAAATATTCGGCGGGAATAATACGCTATTATTCACTATCGGTGTTTGGATAGATAAATCCTAAGGGATTAATATCCAAAATATTCGACATGGATGATACATCATCAACACATAAATATATATATATATATATTTTTTAACATCTTAGCAATCATAGAACAAACAAAAATACCAAGCAGCTTACCTTAGGTAGGGCGTACTAGGGGTGCTAAAACCTTCCCTTTACGCAACCAGTCCCTTACCCTAGAATCTCTGAAAGACCAGTCATAGGTTTCCTAGTAACCATAATACTAGGTGGCGACTCCCTTTGTTACGAAAAAATAAATAGATAATTCCCCCGACATTTTAATTTCCCCGCTCATGGGGACGAGTTGCCACGATGCCGCTCCCAGCCGTTTTTGGGGTGTGACAGAATGGCGACTCCACTGGGGACTTTGGACTAGGCTTGATAAGTTTGTTTGTTTATGATATGCTAATTATTTGCGTGTTTATTTATTCATTTATTCTTATGTTTCCATGAATTATTTATTTGTTTAAAAGCTTTAGCATGCATCTTTTCATCCTGTCATCATAATATGCCTCGTCATGCATCACTTTTATTTATTTTGAGAGCACACACCAACTTTAAGTTACGTGGGGGACTAGCAGCTTACCTATGACTTGAGTCAAGGTTTAAGTTTGTGTAAACCCCAACTCTTTGCTGAGAGCTTAGATGATAGTGATTGGTATACGTACCATCCCATTATCTGCTAAGACCCCATATTGCCTTCACGAAGGTGATCACTGGGACAGCGAGAGACCCTCTTTAGAGCCCAAATAGTAAGCCTACCCCATGTCTCACGTAAAGGAACTAGAACCTACCATCAGGATGATAGTGATTGGTATACGTACCATCCCATTATCTTTGTTGAGAGCTTAGATTGGTAAACCCCAACTCTTTGCTGAGAGCTTAGACGATAGTGATTGGTATACGTACCATCCCATTATCTGCTAAGACCCATATTGCCTTTACGAAGGTGATCACTGGAACAACGAGAGACCCTCTTTAGAGCCCAAATAGTAAACCTACCCCCCATGCTCCATAATACCTTTTGCATAAACATGAAAATCCTAAAAAAGGCATTTTTAACTAGTGGCGAATATGGCAAGTAATATAACTTGCCTGCTCTCAATGACCCCAGAATTGATAGACTGCCGTATTCAATTAAGATTATTTTGGAACCGACAATTAGAAACTGCGATGAGTTTCAAGGTTGAGAGTAATGATGTTGAGAAGATTATGGATTGGGAGAAAGTTGATCCTAAATTAGTTGAAATTCCATTCAAGCCCGCTAGAGTCTTTCTTCAAGATATTACTGGTGTTGTTGACCTTGCCCGCATGCGAGATGCGATGCATAATCTGGGAGGTAATTCTAATAAGATCAACCCATCGGTTTCAGTTGATCTTGTTATTGATCACTCAGTTCAGGTTGATCAGGAAGTGCAGTGTAGACTAATATGGAGCTTGAGTTCCAAAGAAACAAACAAAGATTTGCATTCCTTAAATAGGGCTCAAATGCTTTCCGAAACTTGTTTGCTGATCCTCGAAGGTCACTAGCAGATCGTTGCTCCTTAAATGGAGCTTGAATGAATTGTCACTATTGCCAGCATGTCTCCTGAGTATTGTGCTACCATGGTTTTCTTGCTTGTGGATCATGTCACACTGCAATATCTGAAACTGAAAGGCAGAATGGATGAAATCTTATATAAGAGAAAACAGGATGTTGGTGGACTACAGTGAGCAAAGTGTACTCTTTTTGGCTAGCATTGAATCTTGATGATGTGGAACCTTGTATATCAGGACCTAAAAGGTCACATGATCAAGATACTTTGAGAGAAATGAAAGCTGATTGACAACAGGGTTGGATTTAAGGGATTCGCTATACCTAAAGAATTTTGAGGCAAGGTTGTGGAATTCAGTTTTCGTGGGTCTCCAGCCCAACTCAGACATGGTGATATTGTTGCACAAATACCTCAAACCCTAGTGTCATGTTTGGAGTTGCTTTAGTTGCAAAGAAAGCTTGTGGACTAGAATTGAAGGTGAAACCATGGATTAAGACAAGTCGTGCTCCAGGTTTTGAAGATTATAACCAAATATTTTGAAAAGAGTGGCTTGCAGGAGTATTTGAATCAACTAGGGTTTCATACTGTTGGTTATAGAGGCACCACCTGCATCGGGAGTTTTGGAGATATGGATGAAGCAGGGGCATCAGCTATCACTGAAAATGATGTAGTGGTTTCTGCTGTGTTTTATGGGAATAGAAATTTTGAGGGTCGAGTCCATCCTCTAATAAGGGCTAATTATCTTGTTTCTCCACCACTTATGGTAGCTTATACACTTGCTGGAACGGTGGGTATTGATTTTGAAACAGAGCCTATGGATGTGGAAAAGATGGAGAGTAGATATTTTTCAGTGATATTTAGCCATCTAATGATCAAGTTGTTCATTCAAGTGTTCTGCCTGATATGTTTAAAGTTGTGTATCAAGCAATCACCAAGAGAAATCCCATGTAGAATCAATTACCTGTTCCTTCAGGCAATCTGTACGCCTGAGATTCCACATCAACATACATACATGATCCACCATATTTCAAAAGCATGACCATATCACTGCCAGGACCATATGGTGCGAAAGATGCTTACTGCTTGCTCAAACTTCGGGGGTATAACAATTGATCGCTGGCAGCATACACAAGGACAATCATGCTGCTAGATACCTCATGGAATGTAGAGTTGATAGAATAGACTTCAATTCTTATGGCAGTTGCCGTGTAATGATGACATTCGCATTGGCAATAAATTATTCGGAGGAGAAGTTAGGCCTAAAACAATTAATATTTCAGTTTGAGAGAAACTATATGTGATTGATGTTGCCATGAGGTACAAGAGTGAGAGGCGTGATACAACTGTTTTGGTTGGTGGTGAGTATGGGAGTGGAAGTTCTCGTGATTGGGCTGCCAAGGGTCCAAAGCTACTAGGTGTGGAAGCAGTGATAGCCAAGATCTTTAAGCGAATTCACCGTGTCATCGGTGGGAATGGATATCATTCCATTTTTAGGCCGGGAGGATGTCGAAACCTTTAGTTTAATCGGGCCTAAGCGCTATAACGAGGATCCGCTTAGCAATGTAAGGAGATTAGCCTAGGTCAAGATGTTACAGTGACAATAGACAATGGGACGAACATATTTTTGATCATGGAGGCATTCTACAACATGTCATCGAAACCCGATTCACGCTAAGCATTGAATCGACTTCAAGTTGATTGAGCACGGTGGGTTTGCAAATCCATATCCGTTACCAAGCAAACCGAGTAATTAAAGATTTCAACAACACAGGATAATCTCAAATTTTGGTGCGAGCCTGGTCATATCATTAATAAGTCGAATCGGTTCAATAATAGCATTGTCTGGAGATGTGTTTTACACAAATTTGATATTTCAATCAGCCGGTTTCCTCCTTACACTTTTATGGTAGCAAGTTGATGAACAGTAAAACAAATCAAGTATCACTTCATGAGATTGGGGTCGTGACCTTTATTCCTTCTATGACATTATGGACGGCCAGGAGCTTTACGGTAAGAAATCTGGTGCATCGTTTTTATAATGAACATGAGGTTCAAGTTGCAGTGGAGCTGCAACGATTTTTCAAAAAAAAAATAATAATAATAATATAAAAAAGAAGAAAAGATCGAGAGAATGATATATTGATACTTTCCACTGTTAGCTGATTCAAGTTCATCTATGAATGGATTGAGCTCCAATAGTATTGGGTTCGTCGCTGATGAAAGACGGATGAATGTTTCCCTGGCAAGAGTCAAGCTCTCGCCTTGGATATTGGGTAATGCGAGGACCTTGCAGACAAACCAAAACGGGGCAACTCTAGTAAAGGATCCTAAAGAGAGGAATTTGGTCATCTCAAAGAAACCGCCATATGAATCCTTGTTTAAAACAGCTCTCGGGATGTTTGCAAAGAGAAAGTATTAATAGTCATTCGAGATCTGTCTAGGTATGCTTGAAAATTCTAGAAGCGATGGCAAACTAGGCGGACAAAATGAGCGAAGGGATGTCAAGACTCTATTCGTTAGGTGACCTGATTCCATAGTACCATTCGTTGGAGACGGTAAGGATTTTTATATCCAAAGTAGAAAAGCCAGAGGAACATGATCTTCCGTAAAAGGGATGTCAAGACTGCAATTCCAGTGGAATCTATTACCGGTGATGAAAGCAAGGGAAGAGCAAGAAATGAGAAAAAACTTGACTCTAGGGAACAAAGAAATCTATTGAAGGTAAGAGAAGCCCGAAGAATTTAGAGAGTTCTACATCGTCAGTTGAAGGTAGCCTCAAAAGCAAGGAGAGCAATGATGTCGGTACACATTGATATGAGAAGATTAAACCAGCTCATTGCTGCTCAGTTGAAGAAGAAATAGATGGAAATCCTTGGTACTACGATATCAAGAACTTCAGCCAAATCGAGCTTATCCCCTGGGGGCATCCAAAAGAAAAAAGAAAAAAACCTTGAGAAGGTTAACGACGGATTTTTTACATTAATGGAGAAGTTTTGTATAAGAGGTCATCTGACAGTTTTTGCTAAGATGCTTAGATGGAGTTGAAGCCAGAAACGTGTTGCGAGAAATCCACGAAGGGATTCGCTCAACCCAGGCTAATAGGCATATGATGGATGGGAAAATGCACAGAAATGGTTATTTCTGGAAGTCATTAGAGATTGATTGCATGGACTATGTTCGCAAGTGTCATAAATATTAAGTCCATGATGACAAGATGGATGTCCCTTCGGCTCCTATGTTTAACTTGATATCTCTGTGGCCTTTTGCAAATGAGAGGAATTGATGTGATTGGGTATATCAACCAAAAGCCAGCAATGATCATGGGTTTATTCTTGTGACTATTCACTATTTCACAAGATGGATAGAAGCTGGGTCATTTGCTCATGTAACGTAGAAGGGTGTTGAAGAAATTTGCTTGATATGTCGATGCAGACCACCAGAAAAGATCATAACTGACAATGCTCAGAACTTCAATGAAAGAATGATTATAGAACTCTGCGCTAAATGGAAAATCAAGCAAACTCACACTGGGGGCAAATACATTGGGGGCAAGTACAGTAAGGGACAATAAGAGATTTGAAGTTTGAGGATACAGTGACAACATTAAGAATCAATAGAAGGGAGGATGTTTAACGTTGAAAAACCAACATTGGGAACAATCAAACCAACATTGGGAACAATCAAATTGAGATAGGACATGACAAAAACCAAGAATCAATGGGAAGGACATGTTCGAAAAAAAGAAAAAAGGAAAAAATGAAAAAAAGAGAATATTGAATTATGCCATGTCCGTGGGTATTTGTGGTCAAACCCCATGTGGGAAGAAATGTTAATAAGATTTTTTCTGCAAGATAAGTTGTCCATCAAAGGAAGATTGTGCAGAATTGTTTTGTTATACTATGTTGGGTACAACAAGAGATGAAATAACATTTGATGACAAATGGTGGTTCGAATTTTAGAATCCCCTTTTAAGTTTGAAATTGTCAATGAAAAGAATGACATGGTCGTAGAGATTTTTAGAGCATTGGTTGATTGATAAAAAATCACGTTAAGATAATTAACGTATTTTGATGTGGTCTCTTCTACTAAGACAAAAAGAGCAAAGGAGTTAATGACTAGATGATGGTGGTCCTAGGTCTGTGAAACCCTTAAACACTTTTTGAGCCTATGATTCTCGGCTATCATCGGAATGCTCAGCAGTTAGAGGCCAGAATATGGATCTTGATAGGAATACAAATAATTTCACATCGACTTGGGGGCAAGGAAGCTGAAGCGTAAGGCATGGATGATTGATTTAGTGAAATTCATCGATGAGAACCAACGGATTCAACTCAGGGCAACATGGCTTAATAAAGAAGTGATGGTGTGGTAAGCTTCAGCAGTGATTGAGAATAAGATTGCATTTGAAGGGCACCTTCAGATTTCAAAAATATCATCTTACTCGCAGATTTGTTTGTCTCCAAAGATGTGTTGCATGGTTATATTTTCATAAATATTGAAAAGTATACATGCCGTAAAGGTTGATCATGAGATAATTATTGCAAAGCTAGTCGACTCAAGCTTCAGTTCACCGCATGAATATGGGAGACAGAAAAAACCTCGTTAATGACAATATCTTATTTCTTTGCAAACAAAAAGGATTTGTTTAGAAGAAATTGAGTCTATGACGAAGAGTTTAAGATTGCATGGCTGGAACATTTGCATCGGCTCAAGGCGAGATTGATCGCATGAATGTGGGTGATAGTAGCATTACATCTCCTCTCACAAGCTAAGAGAAATTTATTGATGATAGCATGGAGCATGCACCGATGAGTTTTGGATGCATTTATGGATGACTTGAAAATTCCATGAAGGTTGGTACATACTACAACAGAAACATGACCCAATTGATTAATTGATTAATTAACTGATTGACAATCGAAGATGAGGTCGGCATTAGCAAGCTTTGCAATGATTGTTAGCAAACACACGCAAACCAAGGAGTTGTTATTGAGAGATTCTAAGAAAATTGATGGCTTGTTACACTCCATCACGAGGAATCAAGCAACACCATACTTGGGGGCAATGTTAAACTTGATAAGCACTGAGATCAGAGATCATCGCAGATACGCCAGAAGAAGTAATGCGCTTAAGACATGATGAATGAATGACAACAAAGCTTTGGAGGCTGGGCAAAAACATTCTACGACAATGGAGCATCAGAAAAAAGGGGACCTATATTTCTTAGGTAAGTATACATACATCACCATGCATTGCATTATATTTCTTAGGTAAGTATACATGCATTACCATGCATTGCATTAGAAAAAGGGGACCTATATTTCCTAGGTAAGTATCCATGCATCATCATGCATTGCATCCCCATCTTCATCAGCTTTCATCTGGGTAGGTCACCCATAATAATGAGACCCCATTTTTCATCATCATCCATTCGGGTAGGTCACCCAGAAAAATGAGACCAAGCTAGCCGGGTAGGTCACCTAGAAAAATGAGACCAAGCTAGCCGGGTAGGTCACCTAGAAAAATGAGACCAAGCTAGCCGGGTAGGTCACCCAGAAAATGAGACCCTTCCATCTTCCATCCGGGTAGGTCACCCATAAAAATGAGACCCCTTCCATCTTCCATCCGGGTAGGTCACCCGTAAAAATGAGACCCTTCCATCTTCCATCCGGGTAGGTCACCCGTAAAAATGAGACCCCTCCATCTTCCAGCCGGGTAGGTCACCCGTAAAAATGAGACCCAATCCTCCATCCGGGTAGGTCACCCGTAAAAATGAGACCCCTCCATCTTCCATCCGGGTAGGTCACCCGTAAAAATGAGACCCTTCCATCTTCCAGCCGGGTAGGTCACCCAGAAAATGAGACCCTTCCATCTTCCATCCGGGTAGGTCACCCATAAAAATGAGACCCCTTCCATCTTCCATCCGGGTAGGTCACCCAGAAAAATGAGACCCTTCCATCTTCCATCCGGGTAGGTCACCCGTAAAAATGAGACCCCTCCATCTTCCAGCCGGGTAGGTCACCCGTAAAAAAGAGACCCAATCCTCCATCCGGGTAGGTCACCCGTAAAAATGAGACCCCTCCATCTTCCATCCGGGTAGGTCACCCGTAAAAATGAGACCCTTCCATTTTCCATCCGGGTAGGTCACCCGTAAAAATGAGACCCTTCCATTTTCTCTCCGGGTAGGTCACCCGTAAAAATGAGACCCAATCCTCCATCCGGGTAGGTCACCCGTAAAAATGAAACCCTTCCATCTTCAATTCGGGTAGGTCACCCGTAAAAATGAGACCCTTCCATTTTCCATCCGGGTAGGTCACCCGTAAAAATGAGACCCTTCCATCTTCTAACTCGGGTAGGTCACCCAGAAAAATGAGACTCTTCTAACATTCTAACTCGGGTAGGTCACCCAGAAAAATGAGACCCTTCTAACTTCTAACACGGGTAGGTCACCCAGAAAAATGAGACCCTTCTAACTGCTAACACGGATAGGTCACCCGAAAAATGAGACCCTTCTAATCTGTTATCCCGGCGAGTCACCCGTCATAATCGGACCGGGTAAGTCATCCGTCACTATCGAGACTCTTTCAACTTGGGTAGGTCACCCGTCATAATCAGACCCGGGTAAGTCATCCGTCACTATCGAGACTCTTTCATCGAGGCGAGTCACCCGTCATAATCGGACCGGGTAAGTCATCCGTCACTATCGAGACTCTTTCAACTTGGGCGAGTCACCCATCATAATCGGACCGGGTAAGTCATCCGTCACTATCGAGACTCTTTCATCGAGGCGAGTCACCCGTCATAATCAGACCCGGGTAAGTCATCCGTCACTATCGAGACTCTTTCATCAGGGCAGGTCACCCGTCATAATCAGACCCGGGTAAGTCATCCGTCACTATCGAGACTCTTCTATCTAATTTCTTTTATTTGTGCAGGTCACCCATCATAATGAGATCATCTCCACCATTTTAATTTAATTTATTTTATTTTCTTTATTTTTCTTTACAACGCTTACTATTTAAAGTCTTTTGTAAGACTTCAGTCGTAAGCATTGTAAAGAGGGGGCAACTGTTGCTACCCAAATTTTGACCCACCTATTTTCATGTTTCGGAAAATAATAAAAAATAATAAAAAATACAAAAAATACAAAAATACAAAAATCCCAAAAATCTTGTTACAGGGAAAAATTGAATAAATTGAGAATTTAACAAGAAATGCAGTCGTAATCGCGTCAATTAGAAATGAAGGATCAAATTGAAAGAAGCACACAAGCTAAGGGCTGACTTGGAATTTTTGTGTTTTAAAACTTCTATAAATAGAAGGCATGACTACAAGAATAGGGGACTAAAAAAATTTTACACATTTAAAAACCCTAAACCTAAAAAACTCTTGCTCAAAATTTTTCTTTGAAAGGTTGAGGGGCTGCGCCGCCACCATCATCTTGGCAGCTGCAGCCCCTCCCCGTTCTTCTCCCTTCATCTTTTGGTTCCCTAGCACAGGCAGTCCACCTTCCCTCTTTTCTCCTTCAGTTTTTCCTCCACCGGCCAGACTCCCACAATCAGCCCCATTTTGATTTTGATTTGCCGCCTCCCCATGATTCTCCATTTTTCCCAGCCGTGAGCTCCTCGTCCGGACCTCCCTTCCCTCTCCTCACTCTCCTCACCTTCAAACCCACACAGACCAGCCTCCCCATCGTCTCTGCCTCTCCTCTACACCTCCGACCAAGACAACCCCTCCTCACCGCCCTTTTCCCTTTGTCTCCTCATTCTCTCCTCTGATCAGCCATGAGAACCTCCCACATTTTCCTTCTCACCGGTGCCCGAGACAGACCCCATCTCCACTAAAACCAACCATCACAACTTCATTTTCTCCACTGGCCAACCTTCCTCTCCATTTTCTTCGTCCAGCCCCTTTCCCGTTTCTTTCTTCTTCGCCTACATCAAACCCACACCGACCACCCCTAACCAGCCAGCCTCACTCTCCTTCCCCTTCGGCCAACAGACCACTACAATCTCTCCATCACAGACCAGCTCACTAACGATCTCTCCTCCCTTTTTTCTCCAGCCCTAGCAGACCCACTCTCTTCCCCGTCAGCCCTCTCCCTCAGCAGACCAGCTCCCTCGCTCGGACGGCAGCACAACCACCACATCAACCCCCTCGTCCTCACTCCATCTCATCTTGGCCAACGCCGTCAGCGCTCTGCCTCAGCCAAAGAAGAACAAATCTGAGTTTTGTTTTCTAAGAAGAAGAGACGAGCAAACGCCGAGAACAGAGCCAAGATTGGAAAAGAAAAATTGATGTTGTGTGTTTTTATTGTTTGTGTGTTGGCTGTGTGTATGCAGGTCATGGTTAAGCCCCTTTCGCAGGCGAGAAGAAGAAGAGGAGAAGAAGGAAGAAGAGGAAGAGGAACGGGAAAGAGAAGAAACAGATCAAAAATCTGAGGGAGCCGAGAACAGATCTGGAAATTTTGGATTGTGATGTTGGTTAGTTGTTTGTATGAGTTGGTTTGTGTTTGCAGGTTGCTTGGAAGTCGCCGCCGGCAAGAGGAAGAAGAGGAGCAGATCTGTCGCTCCCGTCATCACTGTTCACCGGGGGCGCGTGGAGCCACGCGCCGCCAGTGACGATGCGCGTGGGAAGACGCGCAAGCCGGAGAACTCCAGCAACACTGGTTCTGCACATGATACTGCTCCCGAGGCCTTTGTAGTTTTCTTTTTTGTTTATGTTTTCATTTGAATTTTTATTGTATTTTAAATGTTATTTATGAAATGTAAGGAAAAGTAAACGAAAATGACTATGTGTGTGTGAGTTGTATTTGTTTTAGTTATAAAAAGGTGATGAAAAGAAATGAAAAAAGAGAATGTGGGTGTGTTGTTTGTTTTTATTTGTTCAATTATATTATGTTGTTTCGTTAAGGAAAAAAAGAATATAAAATAAAATAAAAAATGTGTTTTCTTTGTAAAAATTAAAAGGGTATTGGTCAATATTTCAAAAATATAAAAATCTTATTTCTTTGGGAAATTATTATTCACTATTAATATTCGGATAAATAAATCTTAAAGGTTTATACCCAAAATATTCGGGGAAATAGTATGCTGTTATTCGCTTTTCGGTGTTTGGATAAATAAATCCAAAATATTCAAGTGGAATAATATGTTATTATTTACTTTTCGGTGTTTGGATAAATAAATTACAAAATGTTATTATCTAAAATATTCAACATGAATAGTAATAATCAATAAAATTTTTTGGATTTTTTGAGTTCTTTTTTTTTTTGTAACATTTTTTATGAATAAATACTGACTTATTGAAACATTGTAAATCACATCAATAGGCAATGCGACTTACCTCGGTAAGGCGTATTAGGGTGCTAATACCTTCCCTTTACGCAACCAGTCCCTTACCTTTGAATCTCAAGGCAGACCAAGTACAAATCGGGTGTTCCTAGCGACCCTTAACAGACAAGGTGGCGACTCCTCATCAAAACTCCACACAATGCGAGCCAGGATCCCTCCCGGACGCCGCGGAGCGTGCGACATGAATGGCGACTCCATCGGGAAGGTATTTTTTCGAAAAATAGTGGACTAAGCTTTGAATATTTTGATGTGAATTATTTGTTTCAATCTGTTTGAATTTTAGGTGTTTTATTTTTGCAAGTCTTTTGCATTTTAATTTGTGCATATGTATATATGTTCATGCGTTGTTAATTTATTTCAATTATATCATTGTAGTTTGCAACTTTAAGTTACGTGGGGACTAGCGACTTACCTATGACTTGAGTCAAGGTTGAAGTTTGTGTAAACCCCAACTCTTCATTGAGAGCTTAGATGGTAGTGGTTGGTATACGTACCATCCCATTATCTCGCTAAGACCCCATATTGCCTTTACGAAGGTGATCACCGGGACAGACAAGAGACCCTGCTTAGAGCCAAAAGTAGCAAACTCACGCTGAGAGCTTAGATGGTAGTGATTGGTATACGTACTCATCCCATTATCTCGTTAAGACCCTATATTGCCTTTACTGAAGGTGATCACCGGGACAACAAGAGACCTTGTTTAGAGCCAAAAGTAGCAAACTCACGTTGAGAGCTTAGATGGTAGTGATTGGTATACGTACCATCCCATTATCTTCTAGGACCCTATATTGCCTTTACTGAAGGTGATCACCGGGACAACAAGAGACCATGTTTAAAGCTAAAAGTAGCAAACTCATCATTTGTTGTGTAAACCCCAACTCTTCGCTGAGAGCTTAGACGATAGTGATTGGTATACGTACCATCCCATTATCTGCTAAGACCCTATATTGCCTTTACGAAGGTGATCACTGGGCAGCAAGAGACCTTGTTTAGAGTCCAATGTAGCAAACTCATCCTTTGTTGTGTAAAGATTAGAACCAATAATTAGGGTGTGTGTTACCTTCATTCTGTATTGCATTAAGGCAAACTCTTCCGGAGGAAATTTAAATTCAATAAGTGACACAGTAATCATCACTTAGAAAATTTGCATTGTTGGGTTTAAGCAGAAATACAGTTTTTGTGTATCACACAATTGCTAAAAGCATGTGTCCCTCCCCGAAGGGCGAGTTCGTCAAAAAAAAAATAAAAAAAAATAATAATAAAAAAAATAAATAAATAAAAATAAAATTGCATATGCATTTTTATATGCATTCCCATAGTTTTGTGTATCATACAATTGTTAAACGCGTGTGTCACTTCTCAAAGGACGAGTTTGTCAAAAAAAAAATTGCATATGCATTTTTACATGCATTCCTAAGGTTTTTGGTGTATCGTACAGTTGTCACAAGCATGTGTCACTCCCCGAAGGGCGAGTTCGTCAAAAAAATAAAATAAATAAATAAAAAATTTGCATATGCATAGTTTGGTGTATCATATAATGGTTAAACGCATGTGTCACTTCTCAAAGGACTGAGTTTGTCAAAAAAAAAATTGCATATGCATTTTTTTATGCATTCCTCAGGTTTTTGTGTATCGTACAGTTGTCACCAGCACGTGTCACTCTTTGAAAGACGATTTAGTCAAAAAAAAAAAAAAAATTTGCATATGCATTTTTATATGCATTCCCATATTTTTTGTATATCATAGACGAGTTTGTAAAAAATTTTGCATATGCATTTTAACATGCCTTCCCATAGTTTTTGTTTATCATGTAATTGTTACGATCAGGTGTCACTCCTCAAAGGATGAGTAAAAAAAAGAAGCAAAAAAAACAAAAAATCATATGCTTTTCAAGATGCATTCTCACAAGTTTTTGTTCATCATGTAATTTTTATGATCACATGTCATTCCTCGAAGGAGTTAAAAAAAAAAAAAAAATCAGCATGCATGTACATTTCTGCACGCCTTTCCATAGTTTTTTTTGTTTATCATGTAATTTTTATGATCACATGTCATTTCTCGAAGGAGCAAAAAAAAAAAAAAAAAAAAAATAGTCAGCATGCATATACATTTCTGCACGCATTCTCATTGTTTTTGTTTGTCATGTAATTTTTATGATCACATGTCATTAAAAAAAAGAGTCAGCATGCATATACATTTCTGCACGCATTTCCATTGATTTTGTTTATCATGTAATTATTACGATCGCGCGTCCTTCCTCGAAGGTTGAGCCCGTAAAAAAAAAAAAAAAACATGCATATACATCTCAACATGCATTCTCATATTTTTGTTTAGCATGCAGTCATTACAACCACATGTCGCTCTTTAAAGGGCAAGTTAGTAAAAAAAAAAATTTTTGCATATACATCTTAACATGCATTCTCACATTTTGGTTTAGTATGTAGTCATTACAACCACGTGTCGCTCTTTAAAGGGCAAGTTGGTTAAAATAAATAAAAAAAATTCATGCGTGTACATTTCAACATGTATTCTCACGCTTTTGTTTAGCATGCAGTCATTACAAGCACGTGTCGCTCTTTAAAGGGGAAGTTTGTAAAAAAAAGAAGAAAAACCAAAAAACCAAAAACATGCATATGCATTTCAACATGCATCTCCATAGTTTGAAATAGGGGTCCTCAATTTGTCATCCTCCGAGGAGTCAAGAGTCATTGGACATTGGATATTGCTTGAGAAGAACTGGTTCCGATACAAAGTCATCATTCATGTTTTTTCTGCAAGCCCACAACAAAGTTCTCTCGCTCTCTAGTGAAATCAAGTGCGACAGTAACATTCTCACATTTTGGTTTAGTATGTAGTCATTACAACCACGTGTCGCTCTTTAAAGGGCAAGTTGGTTAAAAAAAAAAAAAAATTCATGCATATACATCTCAACATGTATTCTCACAGTTTTTGTTTAGCATGCAGTCATTACAAGCACGTGTCGCTCTTTAAAGGGCAAGTTTGTAAAAAAAAAAAAAGAAAAAAACCAAAAAAAAAACATGCATATGCATTTCAACATGCATCTCCATAGTTTGAAATAGGGGTCCCTCAATTTGTCATCCTCCGAAGAGTCAAGAGTCATTGGACATTGGATATTGCTGAGAAGAACTGGTTCCGATACAAAGTCATCATTCATGTTTTTTCTGCAAGCCCACAACAAAGTTCTCTGCTCTCTAGTGAAATCAAGTGCGACATATGCCCAAATATTGTTTGGAGAGTGTTAGTGCAATCATCAATGGGGATTGTGGAAATTCATGTTTTCTTTTGAAGGAGTGCGAGTAGTCCATTTTCAGAAAGCAAGCATCAGTGAAAGAAGTTGTCTGCCTGTTTAAAGTATCAAATTGATTTCTCTCCGGATTAGATGGAGTTATTGCGGCACGGTCAAATCAAAAAGTTTTATGCCGCCATGCACAGAAGACTAGGTCATTTTGAGCACAATTTTGTCTGTTAAAGCGAAGATGAATATCTTGAGAGAGAAGATATATCATGATACTGTTGAATTTGATCCGGTGTCTGAGAAGTCAAAGTATGTGCACTGCAAGATTACATTGCTCGAAGAAGCGAAATTTCTGCCAAAAGAGTCTTTTCAGTGTGTGATGAATTTTTTTATGATTTGCGCACTTTGGTGTTCTGACAAGAGTGCTTCCTAGCTCGATCTATTTTTTATGTCCAATGAGGAGTGCGGTGGAGCGAAAAAAATTGTCTTCTTTTTGCGACATAATCCAGATAAGAGATATGAACAGTCGCAAGAATTTTAGTAATCAGGTGTAGAGATTTGTCAGCAAGAGGCAAGTTAAGCTTTGTGGAGGATGTTATCGTCGACAGTGTCAGCAATAAATCATCGCGAGCATAAGCGAGATCAATGAGCAGTGGCAATACAGAAATGTTTGTTTGGAAAGCCTCGAAAAAGTGTCGCATTGTCAGTAATTTTCTCATCGGCTATCACTTTGTTTTGGGGTTAAATCATCATTTCATTGAAGCATGTGTTTTCATTGTCTTTTTGTTGTTTTGAAATCAAGTGATGTTTGACATTTTTATTTTGGACAAAATATTTTGATCAAACTCCAACATGCAAAATTTGAAGTTCTCATTTTTGAAAGTATCTTGATTGCAAAATTGACCCAGCTGTTGTTAAAAGACATGATGACCAATACCAGATGACCGAACAATTTTTGAGCCCATACACCGAGTTTTTGAACCACATCATAATACTAAGCTTTATTAGTATGCATATTGACATGTAATGGATTTGGAACTTATGGACCCGTGAATCATGACCCTTGCATGTCCAAATCATTACATTGGACGAGGTCAAAATTTATCAATTAAAACCAATTTTGCTTGAAATGATAAAAGGCCATCTTTGTTTATATCCTTCACTATTCTTGAAATATGTATCCCTTGTTAATCCCAATTTGAGCTTGATATTATATTTTTTGAAAAAAAAACACCCGACATGGATCACACCCTCACACTGGGGGCAAATACATTGGGGGCAAGTACAGTAGGGGACAATAGGAGATTGTAGTTTGAGGATACGGTGACAACATTAAGAATCAATAGAATGGAGGATGTTTAACGATGAAAACCCAACATTGAGAGCAATTAAATTGAGATAGGACATGACAAAAACAAAGAGTCAATGCTAAGGACAAGTTAAAAGAAAAAAAAAGAAAAAAAAAAGAAAAAAAGAGAATATTGAACTATGCCATGTCCGTTAGTATTTGTGGTCAAACCTCATGTGGAAAGAAATGTTAATAAGATTTTTGAGTTTTCAAGATAAGTTGTCCATCAAAGGAAGATTGTGCAGAACTGTTTCGTTATACTATGTTGAGTACAACAAGAGATGAAATAACATTTGATGACAAATGATGATTCAAGTTTTAGTATTCCCCTTTTAAGTTTGAAATTGTCAATGAAAGGAATGACATGGTTGTAGAGATTCTTAAAGCATTGGTTGATTGATAAAAATCACGTTAAGATAATCGACGTGGTCTCTTCTACTAAGACAACAAGAGCAAGGGAGTTAATGACTAGATGATGGTGATCCTAGGTCTTTGAAACCCTTAAACACTTTTTGAGCCTATGAATATCCCTTTCTTTTATAGCCATGAACCATAGCCTCATTACATGCTTGTAAAAGTCCTTCTTGATCAAGCGAACAATTTTAATTGATAAGTGGCGCTCTCAAAATTTGCTAGAGTTTCTCCATAAGGGTTATAATTTCATGAAAAAGTTGCAAGTTGTTATGCATATTGATAAGGTAAGTACTTTAAGATGAGACAAATTTTTCGACTGAACTTCAAGTTTTTTACTCAGCTCTAAATGTTTGAAAACCACAAATCATCACTTCATCATGTACATACCCCAAAATCTGAGATTAGAATTGAAACCAAAAAAAAAAACCATAAAAAGATAATTTTAATCTCACAATGAGTCAATTGCTGTTTGCAAAATGCAAAATATTTACAGATCTGCATTTATTGAATATCGTGTGTTGGGTATTTGACCAAATGAATTTGATTTTCAACAAATGACATCTCTTTGATTTTATTGCAATGATTAGACTTTGGAAGCACATGATCTTTGAAATCAGTGACTTAATTCTAGAACAAGAAAGATTTAGAGAAAATATTGACCGGATTTGAAGAATCCTTGACATTGACAATTCTCGGCTATCATCGGAATGCTCAGCAGTTAGAGGCCAGAATGTGGATCTTGATTGGAATGCAAATAATTTCTCATCAGCTTGGGGGCAAGGAAGCAGAAGCAGAAGCAGAAGCAGATGATTGATTTAGTGAAATTCATCGATGAGAACCAACGGATTCAACTCAGGGCAACATGGCTTAATAAAGAAGTGATGGTGTGGTAAGCTTCAGCAGTGATTGAGAATAAGATTGCATTTGAAGGGCAACTTCAGATTTCAAAAATATCATCTTACTCGCAGATTTGTTTGTCTCCAAAGATTTGTTGCATGGTTGCATTTTGATAAATGTTGAAAAGTATACATGCCGTAAAGGTTGATCATGAGATAATTATTGCAAAGCTAGTCGACTCAAGCTTCAGTTCACCGCATGAATATGGGAGACAGAAAAAACCTCGTTAATGACAATATCTTATTTCTTTGCAAACAAAAAGGATTTGTTTAGAAGAAATTGAGTCTATGACGAAGAGTTTAAGATTGCATGGCTGGAACATTTGCATCGGCTCAAGGCGAGATTGATCGCATGAATGTGGGTGATAGTAGCATTACATCTCCTCTCACAAGCTAAGAGAAATTTATTGATGATAGCATGGAGCATGCACCGATGAGTTTTGGATGCATTTATGGATGACTTGAAAATTCCATGAAGGTTGGTACATACTACAACAGAAACATGACCCAATTGATTAATTGATTAATTAACTGATTGACAATCGAAGATGAGGTCGGCATTAGCAAGCTTTGCAATGATTGTTAGCAAACACACGCAAACCAAGGAGTTGTTATTGAGAGATTCTAAGAAAATTGATGGCTTGTTACACTCCATCACGAGGAATCAAGCAACACCATACTTGGGGCAATGTTAAACTTGATAAGCACTGAGAGCAGAGATCATCGCAGATACGCCAGAAGAAGTAATGCGCTTGAGACTTGATGAATGAATGACAACAAAGCTTTGGAGGCTGGGCAAAAACATTCTACGACAATGGAGCATCAGAAAAAGGGGACCTATATTTCTTAGGTAAGTATACATGCATCACCATGCATTGCATTATATTTCTTAGGTAAGTATACATGCATTACCATGCATTGCATTAGAAAAAGGGGACCTATATTTCCTAGGTAAGTATCCATGCATCATCATGCATTGCATCCCCATCTTCATCAGCTTTCATCTGGGTAGGTCACCCATAATAATGAGACCCCATTTTTCATCATCATCCATTCGGGTAGGTCACCCAGAAAAATGAGACCAAGCTAGCCGGGTAGGTCACCTAGAAAAATGAGACCAAGCTAGCCGGGTAGGTCACCTAGAAAAATGAGACCAAGCTAGCCGGGTAGGTCACCCAGAAAATGAGACCCTTCCATCTTCCATCCGGGTAGGTCACCCATAAAAATGAGACCCCTTCCATCTTCCATCCGGGTAGGTCACCCAGAAAAATGAGACCCTTCCATCTTCCATCCGGGTAGGTCACCCGTAAAAATGAGACCCCTCCATCTTCCAGCCGGGTAGGTCACCCGTAAAAATGAGACCCAATCCTCCATCCGGGTAGGTCACCCGTAAAAATGAGACCCCTCCATCTTCCATCCGGGTAGGTCACCCGTAAAAATGAGACCCTTCCATCTTCCAGCCGGGTAGGTCACCCAGAAAATGAGACCCTTCCATCTTCCATCCGGGTAGGTCACCCATAAAAATGAGACCCCTTCCATCTTCCATCCGGGTAGGTCACCCAGAAAAATGAGACCCTTCCATCTTCCATCACGGTAGGTCACCCGTAAAAATGAGACCCCTCCATCTTCCAGCCGGGTAGGTCACCATTAAAAAAGAGACCCAATCCTCCATCCGGGTAGGTCACCCGTAAAAATGAGACCCCTCCATCTTCCATCCGGGTAGGTCACCCGTAAAAATGAGACCCTTCCATCTTCCATCCGGGTAGGTCACCCAGAAAAATGAGACCCTTCCATTTTCTCTCCGGGTAGGTCACCCGTAAAAATGAGACCCAATCCTCCATCCGGGTAGGTCACCCGTAAAAATGAAACCCTTCCATCTTCAATTCGGGTAGGTCACCCGTAAAAATGAGACCCTTCCATTTTCCATCTGGGTAGGTCACCCGTAAAAATGAGACCCTTCCATCTTCTAACTCGGGTAGGTCACCCAGAAAAATGAGACTCTTCTAACATTCTAACTCGGGTAGGTCACCCAGAAAAATGAGACCAAGCTAGCCGGGTAGGTCACCTAGAAAAATGAGACCAAGCTAGTCGGGTAGGTCACCCAGAAAATGAGACCCTTCCATCTTCCATCCGGGTAGGTCACCCTTAAAAATGAGACCCTTCCATCTTCCAGCCGGGTAGGTCACCCAGAAAATGAGACCCTTCCATCTTCCATCCGGGTAGGTCACCCATAAAAATGAGACCCTTCCATCTTCCATCCGGGTAGGTCACCCGTAAAAATGAGACCCTTCCATCTTCCAGCCGGGTAGGTCACCCGTAAAAATGAGACCCCTCCATCTTCCAGCTGGGTAGGTCACCCGTAAAAGAGACCCAATCCTCCCTCCGGGTAGGTCACCCGTAAAAATGAGACCCCTCCATCTTCCATCCGGGTAGGTCACCCGTAAAAATGAGACCCTTCCATCTTCCATCCGGGTAGGTCACCCAGAAAAATGAGACCCTTCCATTTTCTCTCCGGGTAGGTCACCCGTAAAAATGAGACCCAATCCTCCATCCGGGTAGGTCACCCGTAAAAATGAAACCCTTCCATCTTCAATTCGGGTAGGTCACCCGTAAAAATGAGACCCTTCCATTTTCCATCCGGGTAGGTCACCCGTAAAAATGAGACCCTTCCATCTTCTAACTCGGGTAGGTCACCCAGAAAAATGAGACTCTTCTAACATTCTAACTCGGGTAGGTCACCCAGAAAAATGAGACCCTTCTAACTTCTAACACGGGTAGGTCACCCAGAAAAATGAGACCCTTCTAACTTCTAACACGGGTAGGTCACCCAGAAAAATGAGACCCTTCTAATCGTTATCCCGGCGAGTCACCCGTCATAATCAGACCCGGGTAAGTCATCCGTCACTATCGAGACTCTTTCAACTTGGGTAGGTCACCCGTCATAATCAGACCCGGGTAAGTCATCCGTCACTATCGAGACTCTTTCATCAGGGCAGGTCACCCGTCATAATCAGACCCGGGTAAGTCATCCGTCACTATCGAGACTCTTTCAACTTGGGCAGGTCACCCATCATAATCAGACCCGGGTAAGTCATCCGTCACTATCGAGACTCTTTCATCAGGGCAGGTCACCCGTCATAATCAGACCCGGGTAAGTCATCCGTCACTATCGAGACTCTTTCATCAGGGCAGGTCACCCGTCATAATCAGACCCGGGTAAGTCATCCGTCACTATCGAGACTCTTCTATCTAATTTCTTTTATTTGTGCAGGTCACCCATCATAATGAGATCATCTCCACCATTTTAATTTAATTTATTTTATTTTCTTTATTTTTCTTTACAACGCTTACTATTTAAAGTCTTTTGCAAGACTTCAGTCGTAAGCATTGTAAAGAGGGGGCAACTGTTGCTACCCAAATTTTGACCCACTTATTTTCATGTTTCGGAAAATAATAAAAAAAATAAAAAAAAAATACAAAAATACAAAAATCCCAAAAAAATCTTGTTACAGGGGAAAAATTGAATAAATTGAGAATTTAACAGTAAATGCAGGTCAAAATCGCGTCAATTAGAAATGAAGGATCAAATTGAAAAAAGCGCACAAGCTAAGGGCTGACTTGGAATTTTTGTGTTTTAAAACTTCTATAAATAGAAGGCATGACTACAAGAATAGGGGACTAAAAAAATTTTACACATTTAAAAACCCTAAACCTAAAAAACTCTTGCTCAAAATTTTTCTTTGAAAGGTTGAGGGGCTGCGCCGCCACCATCATCTTGGCAGCTGCAGCCCCTCCCCGTTCTTCTCCCTTCATCTTTTGGTTCCCCAGCACAGGCAGTCCACCTTCCCTCTTTTCTCCTTCAGTTTTTCCTCCACCGGCCAGACTCCCACAATCAGCCCCATTTTGATTTTGATTTGCCGCCTCCCCATGATTCTCCATTTTTCCCAGCCGTGAGCTCCCTGTCCCGGACCTCCCTTCCCTCTCCTCACTCTCCTCACCTTCAAACCCACACAGACCAGCCTCCCCATCGTCTCTGCCTCTCCTCTACACCTCCGACCAAGACAACCCCTCCTCACCGCCCTTTTTCCCTTTGGCTCCTCATTCTCTCCTCTGATCAGCCATGAGAACCTCCCACATTTTCCTTCTCACCGGTGCCCGAGACAGACCCCATCTCCACTAAAACCAACCATCACAACTTCATTTTCTCCACTGGCCAACCTTCCTCTCCATTTTCTTCGTCCGACCCCTTTCCGTTTCTTTCTTCTTCGCCTACATCAAACCCACACCGACCACCCCTAACCAGCCAGCCTCACTCTCCTTCCCCTTCGGCCAACAGACCACTACAATCTCTCCATCACAGACCAGCTCACTAACGATCTCTCCTCCCTTTTTTCTCCAGCCCTAGCAGACCCACTCTCTTCCCCGTCAGCCCTCTCCCTCAGCAGACCAGCTCCCTCGCTCGGACGGCAGCACAACCACCACATCAACCCCCTCGTCCTCACTCCATCTCATCTTGGCCAACGCCGTCAGCGCTCTGCCTCAGCCAAAGAAGAACAAATCTGAGTTTTGTTTTCTGAGAAGAAGAGAAGAGCAAACGCTGAGAACAGAGCCAAGATTGGAAGAGAAAAATTGATTTTGTGTGTTTTTATTGTTTGTGTGTTGGCTGTGTGTATGCAGGTCATGGTTAAGCCCCTTTCGCAGGCGAGAAGAAGAAGAGGAGAAGAAGGAAGAAGAGGAAGAGGAACGGGAAAGAGAAGAAACAGATCAAAAATCTGAGGGAGCCGAGAACAGATCTGGAAATTTTGGATTGTGATGTTGGTTAGTTGTTTGTATGAGTTGGTTTGTGTTTGCAGGTTGCTTGGAAGTTGCCGCCGGCAAGAGGAAGAAGAGGAGCAGATCTGCCGCTCCCGTCATCACTGTTCACCGGAGGCGCGTGGAGCCACGCGCCGCCAGTGACGATGCGCGTGGGAAGACGCGCCACCGGTGAACTCCAGCACCACTGGTTCTGCACATGATACTGCTCCCGAGGCCTTTGTAGTTTTCTTTTTTGTTTATGTTTTCATTTGAATTTTTATTGTATTTTAAATGTTATTTATGAAATGTAAGGAAAAGTAAACGAAAATGACTATGTGTGTGTGAGTTGTATTTGTTTTAGTTATAAAAAGGTGATGAAAAGAAATGAAAAAAGAGAATGTGTGTGTGTGTTGTTTGTTTTTTATTTGTTCATTTATATTATGTTGTTTCGTTAAGGAAAAAAAGAATATAAAATAAAATAAAAAATGTGTTTTCTTTGTAAAAGTTAAAAGGGTATTGGTCAATATTTTAAAAATATAAAAATCTTATTTCTTTGGGAAATTATTATTCACTATTAATATTCGGATAAATAAATCTTAAAGGTTTATACCCAAAATATTCGAGGAAATAGTATGCTGTTATTCGCTTTTCGGTGTTTGGATAAATAAATCCAAAATATTCGGCGGGAATAATATGTTATTATTTACTTTTCGGTGTTTGGATAAATAAATTCCAAAAGGTTATTATCTAAAATATTCAACAGGAATAGTAATAATCAATAAAATTTATTGGATTTTTTGAGTTCTTTTTTTTTTTGTAACATTTTTTATGAATAAATACTGACTTATTGAAACATTGTAAATCACATCAATAGGCAATGCAGCTTACCTCAGGTAAGGCGTATTAGGGGTGCTAATACCTTCCCTTTACGCAACCAGTCCCTTACCTTTGAATCTCTGAAGCAGACCAGTACAAATCGGGTGTTCGTAGCGACCCTTAACAGCAAGGTGGCGACTCCTCATCAAAACTCCACACATTGCGAGAGCCAGGATCCCTCCCGGGACGCCGTGCGAGGCGTGCGACACCCCAAAATATACCAAAAATAACAAAAATAAACTAAAAAGGGTCGACATTGGTAGAAAAATCAATGTTGAAATTCTGAGTGTTTCCGCAAGAACGATCGTGTCTCTTTTGCCCCCAGGATAGAGGAAAATACAGATTTAAGACAAAAGTATTTTTATCATCGGGAAAATCTGTATAAGAATTAAATCGAGGGATATAATTATATTTTTATGGGCCAATTTGATTTAATCGTCGACCAATTTTAAAATATAATTATGTTTGGGGAATTAATTGAGGGTCCAATTAAATGATTTAATTAAGTGCAAGGACTTAATTATACTTTAAGTTGGTCAAAATAATTTTATTAAGGGCTTAATCAGTGAAAAATCAAGTCCTTAAATTTAATTTGGGCTCAATTAAGAAGTTGGGAATTTTCGGAGGCTAAATGGAATTTTTCCAAGCTAATTATGCAAAATCAGAAGTCTAATTGGAAACAATTGAGAGTTTAATGGTCAATTGTGGGTCAAATGACATAAATTGGAAATCAAGGGCCAGAATAAAAGACAAGCAAAATTTAAGGATAACTCTGAATTTTTCACGAGGACATGAGTGCACAAAAAAAAAAGTTTTAGAACCAATTAGGGGTGCAATTGAGCTGACTAAAACTGAGGGACCAAGTTGATCTTTAGCCATCTCTGCGCATGCAAATCCAGGCACGCCGGCACGCCACCCATGGGCATGCGTTGCCTGGGAAGTCCTAATTCCATTTTACGAGCAAACAGAAGGGGGACAGGCACGAAGTCCCTCATTCCATTTTGACTAGGGAAATGCAGGAGGTGATCGGGTGGCTTACAGACGAAAGGGCTGGTTTTCTGCTATAAATACTGAAGCTCGAGCAAGCGGAAGGGGACGGGCATGCAAAACGGGTTTCCAAGGAATAGACGGAGGAAAGAAAACAAAGATCGAAGAAGACCACGAAACTAGAAATTTTCACTGTGTTGAGGGGCTGAAAATCTGAGGAGGAAACTTGACAAGAGTTTATTTATACAATCATCATCTTCATCAACAGACCGGCAGAAGCAACTCCGGCTCCGGCAGCCTTGTCCATCTTTTCTTCCTCCCGTTTCCAGCCACCACAAGTGCAACATCTCTTTCTCCATGTGATAGCCATCTTTTCTTCCTCTCGGTTTGTAAATTTTCCATCTCTCTCTCTCCCCGACATGCCTCTCTCTCTCTAGAAGCGACGGTGCAGTGTCTCTCGGTCAACTCTCCAGCTACCGTCTCCGACCACCTTGCGCCACCTCGTCGCTACCAGAAGCTTCCTCATCGTCACAGAAACCATCTCCCTTCTTCTCAGACGACAAGCGACGACGAACAGAGGACCTGCAGCGAATGGCGACCATCACCGGCGACTTCAAACCTCCATTCCGCCGCCACAGACCTCCGTTTACAAAACTACGACGGCAGGAAGGATCACCTAGATCCCTCTACAAGACTATATCCTCGGGTAACCCTCTCGTCGAAGTCGACCATTTCATCGTTCACGAATGCACTCGTTGATTTTCTTCTTCGCTTCGTTTCGTTTTTACGTCTTTCGTTTTTTTATTTTTATTTTTTTGGTCGGGTTGACCCGACCCAACAGAAAACAGGTTGTCGACCACCGAGTCGACGACCAGACCAAGATAAATCGGGCTTCGGCCAGATCAGTGGAAGCCCGACCGTTCGAAGAGTCGCCGACCCACCAGTCGGCGACACTGTCCTCCATCACTGGGCTTCGACCACGAGGTCGAAGCCCGACCAGATCGGCTGGATCGTCACCACCAAGTCGAAGCCCAGCCAGATCGGTTGAGTTGTCATCCACCAGTGACGACCAGCCCGAATAAAAAAATAAAAAATAATAAAAGAAAAATAAAAAATAAAAAAATAATAAAAAAAAAAAAAAAAAACTTTTTTTTTTTTTTTTTTTTTTTTTTTAAAAAAAAAAGAAGATGTTCAAAAAAAAAAAGTATTTTGTTTTATTGCATACGGCCGAATTCCAAGTATTTTCTCATTGTATTTTTCGTAAAAAAAATATGTGCATATTTTTCCATATTTTTTTAAAGCAAAATTTGGATATCATAACCTGTTTATGATTATCCATTGGCATTCGGCCAAAATGTCAAAAACAATTCCACAATTATTTTGTCCTATCTATCACGGTGTAAAATTATACTTGTAATGTACACTGTGGATAAATCAAATATAGTGCAAAAATTCATTTTTAGTCTCCTAACGAGATAGAGATTCTCTCATGGGGAGAAATCTATGTCGAACTTTAGGAGAGACCAAAAATAATAATTTAGGAAAAACAATCAAACAACAATGCAGCTTGCCTTAGGTAAGGTGCATCTGGAGTGATGCGTCTTCCCCTTGCACAATAAGTCTCCTTACCCTAGACTCTCGCAGACCAATAGGTTCCTAGTAACCTTAATACTAGGTGGCGACTCCCAATAATTATAGTCGTAATTTTTATGACTATAAAAATACCCCTCCATTTCACCGCGCACCGTTGTCCCCCCGAATCCCGGAGGTGAAGGCGGGGCGCGAAGCGCGTCACAAAAATCGCCGTCGCGACAGATGGCGACTCCGCTGGGGACTTGCTAGACTGAGCTTTGCGTGTTTGATTGTATATTTCTTAATTTGTATTTTTGCACTGATTTTCACTGCTTCATCATGCATTTTTACTGCTTTAGCATGCATTTTATTCATGTATAACATTCAATTTAAATTAATGTCATCATGCATTTTAATTTCCAGTGTAAACCCTATTTTAAGGTAGGTGGGGATTAGCGGTCTGCCCCATGACTTTCAGTCGGGGTTCAGATTCGTGAAACATCCAACTATGAACTGAGTGTTTACTTGATAATGGCGGTCACACTGTGCCCCAACCATTTCTCGTAAACCCCCACACTACCTTCACGTGAGGTAGTCACTGGGCAGTTCATAGACCCGTTTGTGACCAGATAGAACAACTTACCCCTGCATGTAATAACTTAGAACCTAGGATGTGGCATATTTAATAAATTCATTGTTGGGATAAATTGCAGAAATTATCAAACTAAGACCATGACTTCCATTAGCTTTTTGGAGTACGGGGAAAGATCCGAGATGACACAGATAACGGAGGGAGATTGCCCAAGAGTTGAAATCAATGGATTGCCACACATGACCAAAATCCACTGCTCCATAGAAAATGTGAAAAAGTTGATGCCCATTATGGAGTATGTAGATGAGACATTGTTTGAAGAGAAATATGGAAGAATCGGTCATCTAATGAAGATTCCTGTTCAGATATCAGCAGTCAAAGCTCTTATGCATTTTTGGGATCCTAACTACCGATGCTTCACTTTTGGGGATATTGACATGACTCCTACCATAGAGGAATATGCTCAAATCCTGAATTTCCCCCGCAACCCCCACAAAGTTTATTTCCGGCAGAGAATGAAGAATACAGTCCAAGAGGTCACCAAGCTTCTATGCTTGGATCAAGTGGGCCAATATATGACTTCTTCTGGAGACTTCAAGTGGAAGGCGTTTGAGAGCAAGTTGAAAGCAAGTAAAGATAAAGGTAGACTTGTGGAAGAGGGGTACCGGTTGGTGGCTTTTGCTATCTTTGGTTTAATCTTATTTCCTTCAGAAGCTGTGGGGATAATTAGCATAGAAGCAGCCAGTGCTTTTGTTGAATATGAACAGGGAAAGAATAACCCCGCTTCAGCTATATTGGCCGAAACTATCCTGTCTTTGAATCATTGTAGGATGCATGGAAAAGGGGCAATGCGGTGTTGTATCCCTCTATTATTTATGTGGATCGTTAGTCATCTGGAAACCCCGAGAGAAGTTTTCAATAATTTCTGGTGGTTTAACATGAGGCCTCTTAGGTTGATTCTAAGTGAAGAATGGAAAGACCTGGATGAAAAAGCTTGGGTGGAGAAATATCGAGCACTACCTGAAAGTAAGTTTAGATGGAAAGCACCTTGGGTAAGAAGTTCAGCTTATCTAATGAGTTGTGGTAGTAAAGCGTGGGTCCCGTTAATTGGATTAACCGGTTATGTTAGTTATTGCCCCTCCCTAGTAACCAGGCAGTTTGGAGGAATGCAGTATGTGCCGAGAACCAAAGGATTGACTGAATGTGTGGGTTCTTTCAAAGAGGTCAACTCACTAACTGAGCTTGAAGTAATTAAAAAAGACTGGGAGCAACCTATGTTAGTTAACAGAGAGTCTCATCCAAATAAGCCTTCTGTTAGCCCTGGTTACTTGGCATGGAAGAAGAACATCATAAGTCAAAGCCTGGTACGAGACAAAGCACCCGTCTTTTCTGAAACTAAAAGAAAAAGGGTTGATGAAAGGGACCTCCAAGAAGAATTGGATAAGTTAAGAATTGAGCTTAGCCGCAACAAAAACAGTCAGAAATTCCTCGAGAAACAACTACTAGAAGAAGAACAAATGAGGGTTTCTATGGATTGTCAGTTGCAAAGGAAAGAAGAGCAGCTCACCAGGTTGATCCAAGAGAAGAAGTAGCTAGAAGAAATAAGTTCTCAATATATTGATCGGATAAGTAAATATGAAATGATGGAGAAGGAATTGGGCAGCTTGAAGACAACATCTAGAAACGAGGAGCATGCGAACCAAGAATTGTTAGCCTCGATGATAACCGAAAGGGACCATTACAAGATGAAATGGGAAACTGAGAAGGAGAAAGGAAGGGTGGCCAGTCTTGTCCTTGAAGAAGAAAAAGAATTAAAAGCCCAAGATCTGAGATCAGACCGAAAATGAGTTAGAGGCAAGAAGGATAGCCGAGTCCGACGTGAAAAGATACTTAACCATGGCAAATGGCCTAAGAGATCGTGTTTCCACCCTCCAAGCTGAACTAGAAGCTCGGGAAGAAGAACTGAGGATAACGCAAGAGCAACGCAATGAATGGCAGGAACGCACCACCAAAATTGAGGCTCAGTTGAACTCCGAGACACTAAGGCTCCAGGCAAGGCTACAAAGGGCTAAAGATCAAACCCAACAGTTTGAAAAATTAGTTCTAATATTAGAAAAAAACAATGACTCGTTAACTGCTGGTAATGAGACGTTGCGCCAGGATAATCTGGTATTCCATCACAAGATAGAGCAGACTGATAAACTGATCAATATAGTGGCTAGAAAGGCAGATGAATTATGTGTAAAAGCTACTAGAATCGGTGGCAGTGCCCGTAGATATGAAATGTACTTAGATGAACTCTCCTCTTTTGTTAAGTTTGTAGCTAATAGAGGAGTAGCATTTGAGTAAATATTTTGTATTTTGATGAATGAAATGGACAAGCTCCACCTTTTGCCTTTTGTCAAGTGTGTATTATTCAATTGACTCAAATATATGGGCAAAACTTCTACGGATTTTACCCGGCATGGAAGTCATGGATTGGTTTTGCAAAAATAAAAAAGTCATCATGCATACACTCATTCATCATAAATAACACGCATATCATCTCAGGTTGAAATATAGGTCCCCAAAGAAATTCACCTCCCAGGATTTACAACACTCGTCTCCGTCAAAGAAATATGGAAGACGAAGCACGTGCACATCAAGATGCTCACTTCCAAGAGGAGCTGAATGCTTTAAAGGACAGCGTAGCTCGCATCGCTAGCCTACTTGAGCAGACACTAAGAAATGCCTCTGGCGAGGGTCCTTCAACTAGACCTCCGGCAACTACTCAAACCCAAGCGGTAAACAATCCTGAAGAAATAATCGGAGAAGAGGTTCAGAATCCTCAACAGAATCCCATTTTTGGACATGCACCTGCACCAGCACCCCTACCAACACCCATTGGTGGGATATCTGTAAATGAGTCCCATAAAACACAGTCATCTGACGGTTTTGAGCAAAACAAAATGGCGGCATTGGAGGCTAGGATAAGGGCCATTGAAGGAGTAGAGTTGTATGATCCAGTAAGAGCTGCGGAGATGTGTTTGGTCCCAAATGTGGTGATACCAAAGAAATTCCGTGTTCCCGAGTTCATCAAATATACCGGAACACAATGCCCTGTCACACATCTAAAGTCATATTGTAACAAAATGGCCGAAGTGGTACATGATGAGAAATTATTAATGCACTTCTTCCAAGATAGTTTGAGTGGAGCAGCTTTAAGTTGGTACATGAGGCTTGATAACACTAGAGTTCGTAATTGGAAAGACTTGGTAGATGCTTTTATTAAGCAATACAAGTATAATATGGATATCGCTCCTGATAGAACTAGTCTGTCCAACTTGGAAAAAGGGGAAAAGGAGAGCATAAGAGAATATGCTCAAAGATGGAGAGACTTGGTCGCACAAGTGCACCCTCCCTTTTAGATAGAGAGATGGTTACTCTATTCGCCAATACACTGAGAGCACCATACTACGAGCATGTAGTGGGAAGTTCAGCACAACAATTTACAGATGCCGTAGCCGTGGCAGAGCGTATAGAGCAAGGAATAAAGAATGGGAGAATCTCTGTACCTATGGAAAAAAAGGGTTTCGGAGGAAAAAGAAAAAACGTTGATCATATTGAAGGTGGTTATAAGGGCAAGAACACCCAGTTTCCAAAATACAACCCCTCATCATCTCAAGTCGCCAACATTAACTTCAACTCTCCATTCTCTACCAAAAAACCCGAGAACCAAGCTGGAAATTTACCAAAAAACCAAATCAGAAGGTTTCCCAAAGAGAGCTACCAAGGACTTCAGGAACAGTTACCCCCATTGCCAATGCCCCTGAACGAGATATACCAGAAATTATTAAGTATTGGGCATGTAGCTCCCATACCCTTGGCACCCTTGCAACCATCTTATCCCAATTGGTATAAACCGGATCTTACTTGCGAATACCATGCAGGAATTGCAGGACATAGCATCCACACATGCCTTGCTTTTAAAAGGAGGCTCCTCCAATTAATTAAAGCTGGATGGATAACATTCGAGGAACCCCCAAATATAAGCACCAATCCTTTGCCTAGTCATACTTGGGCGATGGATCGGTGAATATGTTGGATATCGAGCCTCGAGAAGTCTAAAGGTGCCAATGAAAAAATCTATCAAATGCTTGACAAAGGCTAAATATGACGTGAGATGTTGCCAATATCATAATCGTAAAGGTCATTCTATTAGTCAGTGTCAAGGCTTCTATGAAAATGTGATGAAAATGATAAATAGAGGTTTGCTTCGGTTAGAGACAATTACAGATGATAAGGTATCTGCGACAGAAATGTCAAAAAAAGAAGTATGTCGGATCCAACTCACTCCAGGAGGACTACCCAAGTTAGTATTGACCAAGCCCACCGCTACCCATAGAAAAGATTATAATGCCATGCCACACAATTATGGGCATTCATCTCAAGGCGCAGGACAAAAACTTATCTTTTTGCCTGAAATTGGAGGTTTGACTCGGAGTGGTAGATGTTTTACTCCAGAGGAGTTAAGAAGAATTAAAGGGAAGGAAGTGGTCGACGTATCCTCAGTAATGTAAGAAGAGACCAATGAATTCCTAAACCGATGAAGCATAGTGAATACGAGTGTGGTGGAGCAACTCAAGAAGACCCTCGCTAAGATATCATTATTTTCTTTGATATTGAGTTCGAGTCTCATCGGAAAGCTTTGCAAAAAGTATTGAATGAGGCCTATGTACCTCAGGACATTAACCTAGAGGCCATGGAGCATTTGGTAGGGAGAATACAGGCTTCAAATTATGTGTATTTTACTGAAGATGAAGTGGATCCTGAGAGTACAGGGCACAATAAGCCATTATACATCACAATACGATGTAAAGATGTTTTAATTGGAAAAGTGTTAATTGATAATGGCTCATGACTCGAATGTATTACCAAGGCACATGTTAAAAGAAATGCCCATTGATGCATCGCACATGAAGCCGAGTACAATGATGGCAAGGGCATTTGATGGATCGCCAAGGCCAATAGTGGGGACATTGGAAGTAGAATTATATGTGGGGCCACAAATATTCCTAGTGACGTTGCAAGTAATGGATATACATCCATCTTACAGTATGTTACTAGGAAGGCCCTGGATACATGCAACTGGAGCGATAACCTCGTCACTACACCAATGCTTGAAATTCATAATAAATGGAGTGCTGATTACTGTCAAAGCGGAGGAGACAATTTCAATGATCAAGAATGTGTCCATACCGTTTGTAGAAGCAAATGACTGTAGGGAAGGGAATATTCATGCTTTCGAAATAGTGAATGCAGACTGGGTTCGTGAGGGCGCGATGGTAAAGAAGCCAAGAATCCTGAAGCGGCAAAGATGGCTGCCAAGTGTTTTTTAAGGAATGAGATTCCCTTTCAGTATGATCCTATAAGCGGAATGCCAGAGCGAATCAATATAATGAAGTTGAAATGTGCGGATCAAAGGTTCGGATTGGGGTATAAGCCAAAAAAGGAAGATTATAAGCGGGTTGTCCAAGCTAGGAAAGAAGCAAGGATGGCAAAAATTGAGGGAAGGGAGTCAAAAGAAGAAAAACTTGTCATCCCACCGCTCCAGGAGTCTTTCCGTAGCTCAGTCGAGGAGATCAAGTCAGGCTTGACCAATTTGCATATTGGCACTCTTGAAGAAGAGGCAGATTTTCCACAGATATCCATTCACGATGCAGACAAGTTTCCCGCAAGGGCTTTTGTGCGAAAATTAGTTGGAGGAGAGGCGCACCAGAATTGGAAGACGGAGCCTGCTCCTATTGTGTTTAAAAAGTAATTGCTTTTGTCTGATCATGTCCATGTTTTTAATTTGTTTTGACCTTGACGGTAATCTAGCTCACGATGCCGCAAGGTTTTTGCTTTGTCAAATGAGCACTCTTTTTATAAGATCATGCATTTTTATCTATGACCTGTCATTTGCAAATACGCACTCTTACACGAACACACCTTACACTTTCAAGAGTGCTGAAATTTCCAACCACTCACAAAACTATCACACTAAGAATAATTGGCCAAATTTCAATAGTGTCACTGTACTTGATGACGAAGAATGGGCAGAGGAAGATATAAAAGAGTTTGCTAAATTAGTGGAAAAGTCTGAAAAAACTTGGAAACCTTTTAGTGAAGAGCTTGAGACCATCAATTTAGGAACCGAGCAAGAGAAAAAGGAATTAAAAATCGGTACCCTTATTACAGCTGAAGAAAGAGGAAGATTGATCCCTCTTTTGCATGAATATGCAGATATTTTCGCCTGGACTTATGCAGAAATGCCTGGTTTAGATACTGATATAGTTGTGCATAAAATCCCTTTAATAGAAGGAAGCATGCCAGTAAAACAGAAAAACAGAAGAATGCGGCCAGATATGCTCCTAAAAGTTAAAGCAGAGATACAAAAGCAAGCGAGGGTTTCTAGAGGTCGTTCATTATCCTCAATGGGTAGCTAATACGGTTGTAGTCCCCAAGAAAGAAGGAAAGATTCGAGTGTGTGTGGATTATAGAGATTTGAACAAAGCAAGCCCGAAAGATGATTTTCCATTGCCTCACATAGATACCTTGGTGGATAACGCTGCTAGAAATGCCACATATTCATTCATGGATGGGTTTTCTGGTTATAATCAGATTAGGATGGCAGAAGAAGACAAAGAGAAAACCACCTTTACCACACCTTGGGAACTTTCATTATAAAGTAATGCCGTTTGGTCTGAAGAATGCTGGGGCTACATATCAACGAGCCATGGTGGTTTTGTTCCACGATATGATGCACCGAGAAGTTGAAGTCTATGTGGATGACATATTAGCTAAATCCAAGATCGATGAAGATCATGTGCAAATATTGAGGAAACTATTTGAGAGATTGCGAAAGTACCAGCTAAAGTTGAACCCTGCCAAATGCTCCTTCGGAGTAAAGACAGGAAAATTGCTGGGTTTTATTGTGAGCGATCGGGAATAGAAGTTGATCCAGATAAAGCTAGGGCCATACAAGAAATGCCCGCGCTCGAATCGAAAAAGAAGTGAGGAGTTTTCTGACGCTTGAATTATATAGCTCGTTTTATATCCCAGCTAACGACAACGTGTGAACCGATTTTTTGCTTACTCAGGAAGAAAAATCCTGGAGTGTGGGATGATAGTTGTCAAGAGGCCTTCGACAAGATAAAGAAGTATTTACAAAACCCTCCATTGTTAGTACCTCCAGTACCAGGGAAACCATTGATCTTGTACTTAACGGTCACAGAAACGGCCATGGGTTGTGTGTTGGGACAACATGATGAATCTGGAAGAAAGGAGCAAGCTATATACTACTTGAGTAAGAAGTTTAATGATTGTGAGTCTAGGTACCCCATGATTGAGAAGCTATGTTGCGCTTTGGTCTGGAGTGCGAAAAGACTCAGGCAATATATGTTATACTACACCACGTGGCTAATTTCCAAGTTAGATCCCCTTAAGTACATCTGTGAAAAACCCTATTTGTCCAGCAGGATAGCAAGGTGGCAAGTGTTGTTAGCAGAATATGACATTGTTTTTATGACGAGGAAAGCCATAAAGGGTAGTGTAGTTGCCGACCATCTTGCGGATCATGCCGTGGAAGATTATGAGTCTCTAAATTTCGATCTCCCTGACGAAGACATACTAGAGATTAGGGATGATATGGGGGCAACTGAGTGGTGGACACTCTATTTTGATGGAGCGGTAAATGTATCAGGAAATGGGGTTGGAGCTGTCATAATTTCCCCAAATGGAAAACAATACCCTTTCTCAGCCAGGTTGCAATTTCAATGCACCAATAACACAGCTGAATATGAAGCATGTATCATTGGTTTAGAGGCTGCTTTAGAGCTCAAGATTAGGAAACTTGAAGTCTTCGGGGATTCCATGTTGATTATTTGCCAAGTGAAAGGAGAATGGCAAACTAAAGATGAAAAGCTGAAACCTTACCAAAACCACCTTGTAAAACTAGCCGGTGAGTTCGAAGAGGTCAAGTTCACTCACATGAGTAGGGATAAAAATCAGTTCGCTGATGCTTTGACAACTTTGGCTTCAATGGTACAAATTGTAGCTAGAGAAGAAATCCACCCAATCGACATCAAGGTTCGAAATCATCAAGCCCATTGTTGCACACTTGAAGAATCACCAGATGGGCAACCCTGGTATAGTGACATCAAAAGATTCATCCAACACCAGGAATACCCCCAAAACGCTTCTAAAGAGGATAAAGAGACTGTGTGATTTATGTTAGAAAATGTCACAAGTGTCAGATTTATGGTGATAAAATAAATGCACCTCCAAGACCTCTATTCAACATGTCCTCACCATGGCCATTTGACATGTGGGGATTGGATGTCATAGGACCAATTAACCCGAAGGCAAGTAATGGACATAGATTCATTTTGGTGGCAATTGATTACTTTACTAAATGGGTGGAAGCTAATTCCTACGCCCATGTAACACAAAAGGTTGTCAAGAAGTTCATGGAAAGAGACTTGATTTATCGCTATGGTCTACCTGCAAGGATGGTGACTGATAATGCTCAGAACTTTAACGGAAAATTGATTGCCGAACTTTGCGCCAAGTGGAAAATTAAGCATCTCAACTCCTCTCCTTATAGACCAAAGATGAATGGAGCCGTTGAAGCAGCTAATAAGAATATTAAGAAAATCATCCAGAAGATGGTTGTTACTTACAAAGATTGGCATGAAATGCTACCATGCGCTTTGCACGCATATCGCACTACTGTGCGAACTTCCGTAGGAGCAACCCCATATGCTTTAGTATATGGAATGGAGGCAGTCACACCTTTAGAACTGGAGATTCCATCGCTAAGGATCTTGAAAGAGGCAGAGTTAGATGAATCAGAATGGGCAAGGGTGAGGTTTGAGCAGTTAAACTTAATTGATGAAAGAAGATTAGCAGCTATTTGTCATCACCAGTTATACCAAGGCAGGATAGCAAAGGCTTACAATAAGAAGGTCAAGCCAAGGGTGTTCAAAGAGGGAGATTTGGTGTTAAAGAAGATATCGATAGCAGAGGACCAGAGTAAATGGGCGCCAAATTATGAGGGACCATATGTAGTGAAGAAGGCTTTTTCCGGAGGAGCCTTAATTTTAACTAACATGGATGGAGAAGATCTGCCTAGACCTGTAAACTCTGATGTTGTAAAGAAATATTACACTTAATGTATCACTCAGGACATCTAATGAAATTGATATTTGGCCATGAATTCTTTGGTGTATCCTCTTTTTCTGCATGATTCCAGGATTTCATAGGGATTTTTGGCAAATCAAAGTTTGGTACGAAAATGAATGCTAATTTGATTTTTGTTTAACAAATGTGTTCTGGGAATTCAAAGGATTTCATTGAAAGGTGATCTCATACCACCAAAACCCACATAATAAAGTTAATCTCTTAGCCAAACAAATAATTCAAAAATCCAGAAAATCAAAAAAACTTGTTTCGCATGGAAAAGCAAGGCTTATTGATTCAGATTGCATGTTTTGAAATGAGGAAAGGCCATCTTTGATATGCCGTCACAAATTCTCAAATATTCTTTGCAGTCCCTATTTGAGCCTAATTTTATTTCTCTTGATAATTAACCCTGACAAGGATCATACCCTACACTAGGGGGCAAGTGCACAAAAAAAGTCCTCAATGACAAGTGACACCCGAAGAAAGCTGGGGGCATAAACACAAAAAAGGGTTTTAGTATACTATATCAAATTAATTCAATACTTTGGTAGCACTAAAAATCTAACATAGAAAGCCCAAACAAAATGCTGGGGGGCATGTCGTGAAAAAGACAACAAATATACTCAGGACATGTCAAGTCGACACAATGTTAATGCCAAATAACAGTGAGAAAAAATAACAAAGCAAATATTGAGGGACATGACAACATAGAAAGTCCAAACAAATACTGGGGCATGTCAAGTCAGCACGACGTCAATGCCAAATTCCAATGAAAAACCCAAATGAAATACTTGGGGGGCATGTCAAGTCAGCATAACGTTAGTGCCAAATACCAATGAAAAAGCCCAAACAAATACCGGGGGGCATATCAAGGTCAAAGCCCAAGTCAACACTGGGGGGCATGCTAGGTCAATATGAAAATCAATCATGAGGGCTGCGTGAAGTTCTAAGAGTAAGCACTAAGTGATCCTTAGTCAAAAAAACCTTTAAACACTTTTTGAGCCTATAAATATCATTTTTTCGTAGCCAGTAACCTAAGCCTACGTTACAAGCCTAATAAAGCCCTTTCTGATCAAATACGAGTTATCTGGATCGATAAGCAGTGTTTTTCCATTTGAAACAATCCTTACAAATGTTTCACAACCTGATCAAAACCTTCCTGACATACAAGACTTACAAATATCATTTTGCATTCTTGTCGAAGTCGACATAATACTTGACAATAAGATCACTTGAATTCTTTCTAGAACTAGTTTCTTAAACAAACATCAAAATGATTTTTGTGCTTGGAATGACTTTGAAATTCCAAAAGTTTTTCATGAAAATATTTTTGCAAATAGCCATCTCTTTCGTGCAAACACTCATAGCCTAAAACACTGGCGTGACATGGCCAATTAGGGCAATCAAAATGATTTTTGTGCTTGAAATGACTTCAAAATTCCAAAAATCCCACATGAAAACACCATCTTTGCAGATGACCAACCCCTTCCTACAAACACTTGAAGCCCAAAATACTTTTGGGGCATGACCAAACAGGGGGCAATTTAAAATGCAATGGAAGTTGGCTCCACAATTCCTTTTCAAAGAATCTGGGTCAAACTCGGGGGAGGCATTTTGATATGGAAAATCTATCATCCCTAGTGGTCAATCATAAGTTGCTGCTTGAGTATGCAGAAGCGAGAAGCCGTCAAACCACGAAGTTGACTCCATAATTCCTTTCCAAAGAATCTGGATCAATCTCAAGAAGATCTATCATCTCCAAGTGGTCAAAATCACAAGTTGTGGCCTGAGTATGCAGAAGCAAGAAGCCATCAAATCCAGGGGTCCAAATCCCAGAAAAGAAAGTCTGGAGGAAGAAAGGGGACCTATATCTCTCAGGTAAGTATACATGCATCATCATGCATTGCATCCCCATTGAAAATCTAAAAAATATTCTGGACGGGTCGTAATTTACGAACCTTCCTTCATTTTGTATGCACGCTTTTAAGCTCTTACCTCTTTGAGAATGCTTTTCAGCTTTATCTTTTTGCTAATTTTAGGTGACATCATGCATTGCATCCCCATTGAAAATCTAAAAAAAAAAAAACATTTTTTTGGAGGGATCGTAATTCACGAACCTTCATTCATCATTTTGTGTGCACGCTTTCAAGCTCTCACCTCTCTCATTTCTTGAGTATGCTTTCCAACTTTATTTGTTTCTTGATTTTGGGTGTCATTATGCATTGCATCTCCCTAGGAATCCAAGAAATGTTTTGGAGGAATTGTAATTCACAAACCTCTACTCATCATTTTTCTGTGCGCCTTTGAGCCTTCATCATTTTCACTTCCCTAAGTGCACTTACGAGCCTTTCATTCAGCAGATAGAACATTTTTCAACCCTATCTATTTCCTCATTTGAATGCGCTTTTTAGCCATCAACCAACTCAGATAGTGCACTTTTAAGTCCTATCCCTTTCAAGAACTTGATGAGTTTTCCAATCCTCGGTTCGTCAATCAAAATAGTGCGCTTTCATGCCCTATTTCCCCATCCTCGAGGCGTTTGCATACCCTCGACCATCAATCCAAAATAGTGCGCTTTCATGCCCTATTTCCCCCATCTTCGAGGCGTTTTCATACCCTCGACCATCAAACAAAATAGTGCGCTTTCATGCCCTATTTTCCCCTATCTTCGAGTGCATTTTCATACCCTCGACCATCAATCAAAATAGTGCGCTTTCATGCCCTATTTCCCCCCATCCACCATTTTTCACCTGGGTAGGTCACCCATAACAATGAGACCACATACACCATTTTCACCTGGGTAGGTCACCCATAACAATGAGACCACCTTCACCATTTTTCACCTGGGTAGGTCACCCATAACAATGAGACCACCATCGCCATTTGTCACCCGGGTAGGTCACCCATAACAATGAGACCACCATCACAATTTTCACCTGGGTAGGTCACCCATAACAATGAGACCATTTTCCTGTATCATTCACAAACATCACAATCTTCCATCCTTTTTGAGTGTCCTTCTTAGGTCCCAAATTCTTTGATAGTGCGCTTTCGAGCCCTATTTTACCATTCTTTTCTGAGTGCGCTTTATAGCCCTCATTCTCATTTTTGGATGGATCAACTATTTCTTGGTCTGGTACATCCACCTTTCTTTTTCTTTACAACGCTTACTATTTAAAGTCTTTTCCAAAACTTTAGTCGTAAGCATTGTAAAGAGGGGGGCAACTGTCATCACCCAATTTTTGGGTGACTCCCCAAAATATACCAAAAAAATAACAAAAATAAAATAAAAAGGGTCGACATTGGTAGAAAAATCAATGTTGAAATTCTGAGTGTTTCCGCAAGAACGATCGTGTCTCTTTTGCCCCCAGGATAGAGGAAAATACAGATTTAAGACAAAAGTATTTTTATCATCGGGAAAATCTGTATAAGAATTAAGTCGAGGGATATAATTATATTTTTATGGGCCAATTTGATTTAATCGTCGGCCAATTTTAAAATATAATTATGTTTGGGGAATTAATTGAGGGTCCAATTAAATGATTTAATTAAGTGCAAGGACTTAATTATACTTTAAGTTGGTCAAAATAATTTTATTAAGGGCTTAATCAGTGAAAAATCAAGTCCTTAAATTTAATTTGGGCTCAATTAAGAAGTTGGGAATTTTCGGAGGCTAAATGGAATTTTTCCAAGCTAATTATGCAAAATCAGAAGTCTAATTGGAAACAATTGAGAGTTTAATGGTCAATTGTGGGTCAAATGGCATAAATTGGAAATCAAGGGCCAAAATAAAAGACAAGCAAAATTTAAGGATAACTCTGAATTTTTCACGGGGACATGATTGCACAAAAAAAAAAAAAGAATTTTAGAACCAATTAGGGGTGCAATTGAGCTGACTAAAACTGAGGGACCAAGTTGATCTTTAGCCATCTCTGCGCATGCAAATCCAGGCACGCCGGCACGCCACCCATGGGCATGCGTTGCCTGGGAAGTCCTAATTCCATTTTACGAGCAAACAGAAGGGGGACAGACACGAAGTCCCTCATTCGATTTTGACTAGGGAAATGCAGGAGGTGATCGGGGCTTCATGAGCGAAGGGTTGGTTTTCCGCTATAAATCTGAGCTCGAGCAAGCAAATGGGAGGGGCTTGCATGCAAAGCGGGTTTTCAAGGAATAGACGGAGGAAAGAAAACAAAGACTCAAGAAGACCACGAAACCGAAAATTTTCACCTGTCTTCGAGGGGCTGAAAATCTGAGGGAAAACTTGACAAGAGTTTTTATACAATCATCATCTTCATCAACAGACCGGCAGAAGCAACTCCGGCTCCGGCAGCCTTGTCCATCTTTTCTTCCTCCCGTTTCCAGCCACCACAAGTGCGACATCTCTTTCTCCATGTGATAGCCATCTTTTCTTCCTCTCGGTTTGTAAATTTTCCATCTCTCTCTCTCCCCGACATGCCTCTCTCTCTCTAGAAGCGACGGTGCAGTGTCTCTCGGTCAACTCTCCAGCCACCGTCTCCGACCACCTTGCGCCACCTCGTCGCTACCAGAAGCTTCCTCATCGTCACAGAAACCATCTCCCTTCTTCTCAGACGACAAGCGACGACGAACAGAGGCCCCACAGCAGCGAAGGCAGCCATCACCGGCGACTTCAAACCTCCATTCCGGCCGCCACAGACCTCCGTTTACAAAACTACGACGACAGGAAGGATCACCTAGATCCCCTCTACAAGACTATATCCTCAGGTAACCCTCTCGTCGAAGTCGACCATTTACTGTGCACGAATGCACTGTTGATTTTCTTCTTCGTCTCTCGTTTTTTTTCTGTCTTTCGTTTTTTATTATTTTGTTTTGGGCCGGGTTGACCCGACCCAACAGAAAACAGGTTGTCGACCACCGGATCGACAGACCAGACCAAGATAAATCGGGCTTCCAGCCAGATGAGCTGAAGCCTAGCTCGTTCGGAAGAGTCGCCGACCACCAGTCGGCGACACTGTCCTCCATCACTGGGCTTCCACTCACGAGGTCGAAGCTCAGCCAGATCGGTCAATTGGTCACACCACCAGTCGACAACCGACCGAATAAAAAATAAAAATAATAAAAGTAAAAAATAATAAAAAATTATAAAAATAATAAAAAAGGGTCGACTTTTTAAAAAAAAAAGAAGATGTTCAAAAAAAAAAAGTATTTTGTTTTATTGCATACTATTGAATTCCAAGTATTTTCTCATTGTATTTTTTAGTAAAAAATATATGTGCATATTTTTCCATATTTTTTTAAAGCAAAATTTGGATATCATAACCTGTTTATGATTATCCATTGGCATTCGACCAAAATGTCAAAAACAATTCCACAATTATTTTGTCCTATCTATCATGGTGTAAAATTATACTTGTAATGTACACTGTGGATAAATCAAATATAGTGCAAAAATTCATTTTTAGTCTCCTAACGAGATAGAGATTCTCTCATGGGGAGAAATCTATGTCGAACTTTAGGAGAGACCAAAAATAATAATTTAGGAAAAACAATCAAACAACAATGCAGATAGCCTTAGGTAAGGTGCACTGGGGGTGATGCGTCTTCCCCTTGCACAAAAAGTCTCCTTACCCTAGACTCCATGAGACCAATAGGTTCCTAGTAACCTCAATACTAGGTGGCGACTCCCAATAATTATAGTCGTAATTTTTATGACTATAAAAATACCCCTCCATTTCACCGCTGCACGTTGTCCCCCGAATCCCGGGGTGAAGGCGAGCGCTAAGCGCTCAAAAAAATCGTCAGTCGCGACAATAATAATATAATGTAATTAATAATTCAAGTAAATTAATTTTTTTTATTCTCTCGCCAAATTATTTTTATCAAAACAATTTCAAAATAAAAAAAAAATTTCTGAAAAACAATTTTAAACAAGAAAACAAACCTTTATAAGTTAACATCTAGACTTTCTTTTATTATAAATTATAAATTAGTATCCCTATTTTTTAAGCTAACTATAATTATAAGAATTAATAATAATAATATAATTAGCATACAACCAAAGACCCACACCCTATTTAAGAAAAAAAACCTTACTTTTCTTCTCCCGCTCTTGTTGCTTTGCCCCCTCCAGCCGCACGCCTGCCATCTTCATCTGCAAAATTGACTTTGAACTGCCCATGATCTTCCTCAGCAAAATCTTCCAAAGAGAAAGATGGGGTCCAAGTTGGTTTCGTGACTTCCTTTCCTTTTCTTTTCTCTTTACAACCAATCAACACTTGATCATGGGCATCTCTTACATTTCTAACTAGAGTGTAAAAGCTATTGATCTTCTCTTCTTCTTCATTGGCCACCCTATCTCTCTCTTCCCCCTCTCCTTCCATGCCGTGCTTTCTCTTCATCCGGAGTTTTTGCTTCAATTGCCTGTGCTTCTCAATTGCAAAAGAAAAATTGAATCCAATGTTTAGCTTGAAAATGAGACTGTGATGTTGAGGTACGAGGGTTGATTTGGAATTAAAATTCCAACGGTAATTTTCGATTGCATTGCACTAGTAGCCATTGAATCGCAGCAAGAAAAGCAACAAATCTCTGCTTTTCTTGCACCGACGTTTCAATGCAAAAATCATGTGGGACCCATATCACAAACCACCATTTTTTATGTAACGAAACACTTAATTGCAATTTGCTTATGCCAAACGCTGGTGGCATCACAATGCCAAACGACCACTAAATTTTCTTATGTTAAAAACTAAATACTCCTAAAGTTTCATATATTTTTGTTTAACAATTGGATAAATTTTAATAATCATATATTCATCATACAACCAAATTTGTTTTCTAGATATCCCAAGTTATTGTCAAATACTAATTCCATGACCCTGAAGTTAACAATCATGTAAATCTCCAGTGATTATCATATTAGCAACCACAGGACTCAAATTTGAAATTACAAGGGGCAAACCTCTTAATCTCAATCTCTTACCACCAGATCACGTACTACATGGTTAGATGTTTTCTTAAGAGGACTTGTTGTGTCCGGTGTTGTGGGGGAAGAAATACGGTAAAAATAATTTTTTTTTAAATCCATTATTTAATATATGAGAGTTCTAATATATAAATAAATAATTCCACATAAAATTTATTTGTTTAGAGTTGTAAATCAAAAACTCTAAGAGATTAGTTAAACCTTCATAAATGAAATTAGATTGAAATTAGGTGACAATATTCCATTATTTAGAGTTTTAAATCAAAAACTCTAAGAGATTAGTTAAACCCTCATAAATGAAATTAGATTGAAATTAGGTTACAATATTCCATTGATGTGAACCGCCAGAAGATTGATGGACCTATAAAAAATTAATAAATGCCATACCAATAATAAAAGTTGTAAATGTGAACAGACGGAAATATTACTCAAGGCAGTCAATTAGGTGGTTCCATGCAATTCTCGTGTAAGAAGCGGGACGAGAATAGACCACAACAATATTTATTGCCCGTCGTATAAATATATTTTTGAAAAATTTTGAAAGTAATTTTGTTTTGCTTTAAATTAACTTTTGTGTGTGTGTTATTAAATTATTTTGATATAATGATATCAAAAATAATTTCTTAAAAAATAAAAATAAAACATTATTTTAATATATTTGTAAACTAAAATCAATTTAAAAAACCTACAAAATCTACATCTTGACGGAGCTCCAACCCAATGAAAAGAGATAGAAATTGACTAAATAATCATGACCCAACTCCAAACCAGTGATAAGAGATAAGGAGGGTAGCATCAGGGGACGAGTAAACAAAGCATCATTCTCATGTGTGTTTGTAGAAATGAAAGTGGTGCACCACCGGGAGTAATGCTTATTTTGCATTGTGTTTTAAAAGTGTGTGTATATATATTATTTTAAATTAATTTTTAGATATTTTTAAATTATTTTTATATGCTGATATAAAAAATAATTTTTTTATTATAATATTTTTATGAACAAAAAATAATTTAAAAACCAATCTCAACCATAATTTCACACAAACAAAAAATTTAACAATTTAATAAATGCCAACCCCATGAGATTGTTGACTTCTTTACCACTTATGAGTAAGGACCTCAGTGAACTATTTATGCATTTATATGACGCCGGAAATTTAGTTGAAAATCAATGTTATGTTCTTCGCTTAGCTTTTTTGTTTAAAAATATATTAAAATGATAGTTTTTAACATAGATAGATAGATAGATATTGTGGATGTGATTTTATGGTATTTCCCTATACAGACAGAATAAAAAAAATTATTACAACACAAATAGTATTTAATATAGTAATTTTATACGAATTAATATGAAACAAGAACACTTTAGCGAAGTTTATTTTATTTTATTTTATTTTATTCTTATAAACGAGAGGGATTATTATTAATTGAAGAAATATAGCCACACAGATAGTGACAAACAAGATGAAGTACGAGGCTAAAAATTTGATCATTTCGTGGCAGGGTTGGTCCGTTATCTGATACCTTTTGATTCTGTAGTCAAATCAAGCCTTGAACATGTGAAATTTCCATCTATCTTGTGAATTCAGAGTGAAAATATGATTTGAACCTTGTCTGTTTCATTAGCAGGAGAGCCCATGGTAGCAAGCTGATCGTAAAGCACTTTAATGGAACGAGAGCACTCAGTAACACTACAAGAACCTCATTTTAAATATTGCAAGTCATCTTCAATACGAATTTCATGGAGTTTTGATCGATGAATGAAAGCAGATTCGATTGCAGTCCATATTGGAAATAAGGAGAATAAGGAGACGTTGGTCTTCTGATTTCCAAGTAGCATGCTTGGTATTTGGAATGATAGTTGAATCGGAGAGGATATGTTTAGTCTACTAGAGAATAATATAAATCATATTTGAGACCTCACCAATCAGTTTAAATTTTTAGGTCGGATAGTTTCTTAACATGGTATCAAACTCTTATTGATCCAGCGATCAAGAGTTTAAATCTCACAAATTTTATTTTATTTGATAAAAATAAAGCACAATGTGATGTGGGTTTGTGTAAGTTTCAAACCCAAAGGGTTTTCATTTGATGGTGTGTATTAGAAAATAATATAAATCATATTTTAAGATCTCACCTATCAGCTTGAGCTTTTAAGTGAGATGGTTCCTTAACATAGTTGTCATCGATTCTGTTTACATTTCAGCTAATTAATGTATAGATATTAAAGCGAAAGTTTGGGTCTCAGTTTGAATAAGTTTAGTTAAGTTCTAGTCTTTGGCAATTAGTTTCAATAAGCCCAAGTTTTAGGAGGGAAATTATTCAATGTTTCTTGAATTTTGTTAATTGCATCTTTAGCTCTGAATGTGAGTTATTTTTTCCCATTTCCATTAAGATTGTAAAAGGGTATTTATAAACCCAGTTTGCTCAATAAGAAAGGTATAGTATTCTTCAATTTGTATTTCAATTCTTACCATTTTCGGTATTAGAGCCTCCACTAGGTTCTGACGAAATCAAAGTAGATTCAATTCTTACCATTTTCGGTATTAGAGCCTCCACTAGGTTCTGACGAAATCAAAGTAGCAATCTTTGATATTCTTGCGGCAACAAAGAATGACAACCAAAAGGAACTTTGTGCAACCAGTCATCCCTTGCTTTGATGGTCACTACGAACATGGAAGCATGTCGATAGAGAATGTACTACGATCCAAGGAATATTGGGGTTGGTAGAGACTAGGTATGTTGAGCCAAAGAGTGAGGTGATGCAGATAGGAAGCCCAACGAAGGGGACTAGATGAATTGAAGTTGAAGGACCTAAAAGACAAAAATAACCTCTTTTAAGACATAGATTGGAAGATATTGGATACCATTCTTGTGAAGGACACTTCCAAACAAATTTGGGAATCTATGACAAGAAATTTGAGGGGATTGCTTGGGTTAAGAGGTCATTACAAGCTCTCTGTAGAGATTTTGAAACCCTAGAAATGAAGGCTAGAGAAGGAATCACTAAGTATTTTTCAAGAGTATTGTTAGTAGATAACAAGATGAGAACACATGGAGAGAAGATGCAAGATGTCATAGTGGTGGAGAGGATTCTTTGATCATTGAGTGAGAAATTCAATTATGTTGTTTGCTTGATAGAGGAGTCCAAAGACATCGACCAACTTTCCATTGATGAATTGCAGAGTTCTTTGAACAAAAATAACCTAAAGATAGGTTTGGTGCAAGACGACAAGGTCGAAGTGCATACAGAGGTAGAGGAAGAGGTCGTCGATCATATAACAAAGGAGTAGTGGAATGTTACAAGTGTCACAAGCTTGGACACTTTTAATCTACATGTCCAAACTAGGATTAAGAGGCCAACTAGAGGAAGAAGAGATGTTGCTCATGTCATATATGGAGAAGAATGGTGCTTGAAGAAAAGATGTTTGGTTCCTAGATTCTGGATGTAGCAACCACATGTGTGGTGACCAGAGTCTGTTCCATGAACTAAATGAGAACTTTAGTCAGACGGACGAATGGGAGTCCACCACACTTTATTGAAGAACTTGACGAGAATGATGAGGATGGATAGGAACAGACAGCTTGACAAATAGATTAATGGGTTTGCCATTTGTTGCTAGAACCATGTGTTTATCCCTGACTGGACATAAAACGAGAAACCATGGTCTTAATATAGAGGGCTCTGGTATCTTTCAATTCTTGTTTTACATGAGAGTAAACGAGGTTCCCATTTGGCCATCCGAGCTTTTTGAGAAAATAAATCTAACTCGAATCTACAGAATAATATGATCTTGGGCCAGGATCAAGGTATCTACGATGATGGTCTTAACAAGGAAAGTCAATAATCCTGTTTTGGAATCATGGGTCTGAATAAGGTAATTAATTCAACATTGTTGTAATCTCTCCATTCATTCTGATATGGTTTACAGCTGACTCCACCAAGATTTTTTTTTTCCACCTATCATCATTGTCTATCTTAACCTCGTTGGATTAGTCCGCTGAAGAACTTCATCCACTCGACTTGACTGAGTTTTTTAAATCAATTCTTTTAAGAGATAAAATTTAAATATTTTACATGATTTTTCATATATATAATTTAAATTTCAAATCTTTGTATAAATATGTAAAAATACTTCATAAATCATTGGGTAAAAATCCAAGAATTTCTAAGAAAATAAAACTTTACTTCTCAAAATTAAGAGATTATAAACTTATAAAAGTAAAACCCATTGTACTTAAATTATAAAACAAATACTCTCTAAATAAAAAAAATATGACTTTCCATCATAAAAAATATAACTTTTTGAAATATTCCCTTTTGTTAGGTTTTTTTTTTTTGTTAGTTGGGATGATTAATCATGAGTCGAGAGATTGATCTACAACTGTTAGGGTTTTTTACTAAAAACCATATTGGTTTTCTAAGAAAGATCATTTTTCAGAAAAGAAACATATGGAAGAGCAATGAAAGTTAGAATCAAAGCAGAGATAGAGGTAGAAGTAGAAGTAAAGGAAGAGCATATGTGCAGCCAAGAGGCAGTAGCAACAATTTTTATTCTGTAATTTTCAAAAGAATTGGTCATGAAACTAGAGATTTTTTCTTCAAATTTACCAGAGGCAAAAATCCCTCAAATTCTTACAGAAACTGTTGGCACAAGGAAAAGGCAGATGACAGTGGAGAGATCGATGCATCTTTTTTTTTCCGAAGGATGAAGATCAGCTGTTGTATTCTTGTATGAATGTAGAACACGAAGGAGAAGAAGTCTGGTATCTTCACAGAGCTTGTAGTTTTGTTGCAAGGTTCCTGCAATGGTGTCGGGGGTTTTAGAGATTCAAATGGTAAGGGGCTAGCTATGGTTAGAAAATATATTAGCACCCTAAAACGTTGCACCTGATTTGTGAGATTCTAAGATGATTTGATAGTTTTCTAGCAGGAGCTTTGGTTTAAGATATATTCGTAGGAACAAATCCAATGTTTTTTTATTTATCTCAACTATCCCCTTCTCTCGCATCTTAAAACACTATTTAAAATTCCAATGTTATATATGTGAATTAATTAAGGTTATTTAGTTCCTTAAAGGTTCACTCTATTCCCAACCAGATCCAATTACTCAAGACTCTCCTTTTAAAACATTAACAGTTTTTGAATAAAAAGATCCATTGGGTAGAGTGGAAGAAAAGACCAATCATTAATTAAGCCTAATAGAGAGTTCATCAAGCCACTCCATATTAATACAATACATTACACACATAGCATAAATAATTTAAGATCTTCTTTTGCTTCTTGAAGAAACTTAAGAAGAGTACATTCTTTCCTCATTATTTATGACAGAAGTACATAATTATCAACTCAACACAGCTCACAATGAAGCATGAGTTGAAATAGTGCTAAAAGTCACAGGCAAATTTGAAACAGTACTAATCATATGGGCAGGCAACCATATCTTGGACAGCAGCAACGTTTTACTTCATGAATTATCAAGCAGGCATGTGGGTTAAGCGAGCTTTCCAAATATCGACTAATCGGCTTGCAATACTGCACAACATCAAATCGAGGATGCAATAATTAAGAGCAACAAGAAGTAAGCTAGCTTGCTTCGGTGCTAGTTGGAAATCCAAGATAGTTCAAAAATGTGGTTCTTACGCTTCAAGTTTGGCATCATTTTGTTCTGCTAAATCCCGACCGATCTTCTTGAGACTCTCCAGATTTTCCTTTCTTGTATTGTCCATCTTGGCTTCACTAGGTTTTAGCTCAACCTAATTGTAGTATGAAATGGCAACGCATCATTAACAATGAAACTCCAGCTTCCTTAATTTCACCACGACCAAATAAATAGCTCTCTCGTTGTCAAAATTCCTACTTCTTATGCTTTCAAGCGGTTTACCTGGATCCGAGTATAGTTGTGTTCTAATCCACTGTATTGAAAGACGTTAGACATGTAGATCTCAGTCATTTCATCCGGCGCAGTCGTCAAGATATCCAGCAACGGGGTGGAATTGTCATCCTGCCAAAGCCAATCAACAATACCCCATTTGCCGTTTCCAACCTCTAGCCTGCCACTTGCATCTGGTGCTCCAGTTCCAAGGGAGAGGATAACAATTTTTTGAAAATCTGTCTTTTTTTCTTTCATCGCCTCACACACAGCTAGGAAAGACTGATAGGATTATGACACAAGAGATGAGGCGTTGATTAAAACAATGACTATAAGTGCCTTATATGATCTTCTTCCTTGCGTTGCTAACTTATCATTTTCCTAGTATTAATGTTATTATATCACAATAAACAGTAACTTACAGGATTATTGGCTGCAACACCACCATCAACTAGGTTGAAGGGCTTGCTGGTTTTAAAATGGTAAGGGGGAAAGTAATACGGTGCTGCAGAGGTGGCCCTACAAACGTCTGCTAGGGGAGCATCCATTGACTTATCACGCTTGGCCTACAATTAATTTGTTCATACACAGGTGATTATCATTAAAGGAAAACAAGTTGCGACTCACTGCGTGCAAATTGAATTCACCAATATTTTCAATGGAAAATATTAAAAACTCAAGAAGAATAATGACTGACCTTTAAGGTGGAAAAGATGGTAGGCCTAAATTCCTTGATGTCGAAGGCGGGGATTATCACACTTGTTAGAGTCTCACTGAGAGCTAGTTTCTCTCCCAAAAGTCCCCTAATGGTATCTTGCAGATTCTTTCCGTCATATTTTGGTTGTAGTAAATGTTTATTAAGAGGTTCTATGTCGGCTATCACATCAATAAAACCTCGCAAAACAGTAGCTCGAGCATTGATGACTTTGGGGTGCCTGTTCAAACGATGGATCCTGTCAGTCATATTAATTTCCGCAAATGCAGTAAACCATTCTGCAGAAAAGGAAGAGATTTATTCGGATTGAATATATGGTTTGAATTACAAAATATCCATTGGATTTGTTTCACCTACGTTGTCGAAGATTCTTCCGTTGCTTCATCACCAGGATCAGAGATTTTGGAACCCTCTTGATCAGTAGACGGAGGTTCGTTTTTCGTTTCAGGTGTTCTGAGAAAGATATTTGGACTCTTGTCCTGATAAAACTTAGCAATATCTTTTGCAGCAAACAGAGGTCTTTTTTTTCATTCGGGGCCGTAAGCATGGCTGTCATAAGGCCTCCTGTGCTTGTCCCGGCAATGAAGTCAAAATAATCTGCAATCCTCGCGTCCTTGTTGTTGTCCTCATCCAGTTTCTATGCATGCAGCAAAAATGAACGAGGCTGACTATATATAGCTCTAGTGTGTATAAGATTAATGAAGGAAAACGTGTTGAGAGAACAAATTAACCTGGAGTTTTGATTCAAGAACACTTAGGACTTCACTAGGAATGATGCTTCTCACTCCTCCACCATCGATGCTAAGGATTGTGATGACGACGCCTCCCTGATTCTCTGGCTCACTAGAACTTCCATTCCCTGAAAATTTAACAAGGATCATAAGAAGAACAATATGTATTGGCAAATAGTATTGGTGCCGAATTATTCTTTAATTGTATGCAACTCAAATTATAAGACTCTACAACAAAATTTCATGCTGTAGGAATCAATGCAAATGCTAGCTTGGGCATGGTGGTGATGATCAAGGCCCCACCCATATTGTGAAAGCCAAAATATTAGAATCTTTAATTCGGTTAGTGATCACTATGTTTCTCTTTCTAGCAAGGGTCGACTCCGCTCGCTATACTTTTATAAGTATTTGAGAATAATATAAATTATATTTTAAAATATTATTTAGGTAAGATAATTTTTTGGTATGGTATTAGAGTATTGTTGATCCAATAGTCACAAGTTTGAATCTCACTACTCTCATTCTATTTAATAAAAATGAAGCATAAGATAGTTGTTAAGGAACCATCTCACCTAAAAGTTTAAGCTATTAGGTGAGGTTACGGAATATAATTTATATTATTCTATAACACACCTCTTCAAGTAAAAGTCCTTTGGGCTTGAAACTTGCATAGATTCACGCTACTTTGTGCTTGTTTTTTATCAAATAGAATGAGAGTGGTCAAATTCGAAATAATGACCATTGGGTCAATAAGGTTCTGATATTATGTTAAGGAACTATCTCACTTAAAAGCTTAAGTTATTAGATGAGACCCTAGACCCTAGAATACGATTTATATTATTCTCTAACAATAGTAGGGGCCTATATACAAATTTCTATCTCAAAGAATTTTCACTTAAAATGATATATTATTAAATAATTTAAATCATATTCTACAATCTTATTTTATAATTTAAACTTTTAAATAAGATGATATCTTCACGTATAACTACCATTTTGGGTGATAATTCATCAATGTGAACGAGAAAAAAAGAAGTTATCCTTGTAGTGGCAGTGCTCTTCATTGCCATGGAGGCCAAGTACTCCACCACATTGACAAGAGATAAGAGGGGTTGTGTCTTGGTGGATAAGAGTAAACAACATGTGATTGGCTACGTTGCATTCTTGATTGGACGAATCAGCAAATTAATTTGGATTATTTGAAATACTATATAAATTAATTGATTCAACATTTATTAGATAATTATTTTATTTTAAAAAAATTGGTTTGGTTTTAATTTTAAATTTCAGAGCTAAGAAAATCGATCAAAACCAAACCGAAATATGAAATATGAAATAAATAAAATGGACACATAAAGAAGAGAAAATATGAAATTTATAACCTATAAAAATTAATTAGAATATCTTCATTAAGATTGTTCTTCTATTAGTATTTATAAAGAAGAGAAATCAAAACCTTAATAACTAAAAACAAATACACAAATATAACATCAAAAGGATTCGAATTTGGAATTATCTGGACTTCAAAAATCATCAGATTAACTAATTAATCATCTCATTTGGGTTTATTGACCGTAAAAACAAAAAAAAAATATGACAGAAAGGAAAAGGGAAATTAATTATTATAATTTTATCCTTATTTTTGCTGTAATTAGACAAGAGAAAACAATGCAATGCACTAAAGCCACATTGACTTCTCACAAGTGCGAAGTATGATGCAACGCACCAGCACCCAATGAAAATAATTATGCCATGGAAACCTACCAGCAACGTGTAACACGAAAACCAAAATTGTTAATTTAATCGTGGTTGGTGTTTTGTTTTTTTATTAAAATGAAATATTTTGGTTTCAAAATATTTTATCACTTGGGTTGTATTGTTTATATATAACAGTACAATCCATATATATATATATATATATATATATATAATTAAATATATTAATTAAAAAAATTAGTTCAAATCCAAAAAATAAAATTATTTAGAATTGTACAATTTAAATTTCAAAAATATGTAAAAAAAATAAGAGTTAAACCGATATAATTAAACAAAGTTTATGAGTTCAAAGATAATATGAAAAATTAATAAGACTATAGTTTAACTAAAAAAAATCAAGTTGACATCTTAAAGAAATATTAAAACAACAATATATCGAATCAACTTAGGTCAACCTATGTTAACCTTTCAAATGTGTAACTTCTGTTACAACTTATAATACCATGATAACCTTAAATAAAACAAATTAAATCAAATTATAAAGTTCAATTCGTAATAACTCATTGTTGAATAATAAAATTGAGAAAAAAACATAATCTAAGAAAGACATAATATACTGATTTTTCTGAACAAAATTATGAACATGTATAATATTACGAGAATATCATCATCAATCTCACAAGGTCGTTACATTCTTACATTCTTTGATTGCTCTAAAATTTTAACATAATATATATAAATATATCAAGAGAATTATCATAATATTTACTCAAACAACTTTTTGAAATAAATAGAAAAAACATTTATTAAGTGATTTTGATAAAACATTTTTGGATGAAACTATCACCTCTAAAGATTTGTTTGGATTCCTTTGAACCCTGACATGATATAAAGAGAAACCACCTTCTCCATCGCCACTAGTCTGATCTTTATCAGCTTAGCTTAATATTTAAAAAATAATAATTAAAATTCAAGCACTTCAGCATTGACAGTGTCCTTGCATTTTAGGTCATTGTATGTTCTTTTGTTGTCGTTTTGGTGTATCCATCTATTAAGATAATCTTTGTATAATATTGTTTTAAAAAAAAAATTTATTTAAAAATATATTAAAATAAAATCAAGTTTCATTAAAATAAATTTATTATAAAAATAATAGAAATTTTAAAAATAAATTAGAGTTACTCCAATTAAATGTTGTGAGTCTTCTTACTGGAAGCCTCAACTTTCTTCCCAAAGGATTAAATATGGTGTTGTTGGCAAAAGACTCGTGATTTTGTGAAGCTTATTTGAAAATAATATAGGACTACTGGAGGAAGAAGGTATGGTTTGAAAGCCTCGTGAGGAGGCTTTGATACTAGATGTTGTGAAGCTTATTTGAAAATAATATAAAAGGATTTGCTTCGAAATCTTTTCATTCGATTTTCAACTGGACAAACTAATTGTTCTTGATATGCAACACAATAACATCAAAGAATTGAAAGGTTCGAAACGCTCTCTAAGCCCCGGAACCTTATTCTTGATGCAACTTAAAATTCTTGTCACCAGGGAACGTGACATGATAACAAAAGACTTGAAATTTATATATTAAGACTCGAGTTCGAGTCAGAATGTGCATTTCTTATAAGAGTTTTGAACAACCAAGATTTTACTCGTTCACTTGAACCAATAAAATACGCTTTCTGGAAATAGAGTTTTCTCGAAACCAAAATAAATAAATAAATAAACTTAAAATTCTTATAATCAAGAAATATTTCTTTTAGTTGTCACCAATCTCAGTTCTCCACCGCTTTGACAGATTCTCAACCATCTAAAAATTCTCAAACTTTGCCATTCTAAGTGGGTGTTTGGCGTCGTGGTTGCATTGAACCGCGCCTCCAAACACAAAGTAACCAAACGGGACCCCAGTTTTTAACTGTGGATCCCATCAAAAAATTTGTGATTGCACCGCAGTGTGAGAAGCATATGTGAGATGCTTCTCGAAGAACGCAAAGAGCATATTCAAGTAATTTCACACGTAAATTTCACAGTGAAGGATGATATCTGTTTTCCATTTCTTTTTTCTTGAATATTATTTTTGATTGTTACCCGAATTGCTATGAGCTACGAGGAGAGGAAGCACACACGTAACACCGGCCATGGGTGTAGTTTTTAGCTTGGTTTGAAAAAAAATGGTGCTTCAGAGGAGAGAATCAACACGAGCTGACGAACTGCATTCAATATTTTTCAATGAAGCAAAATAAAAACACGACGAATCTTATGCTCGGATTGTCTCTCCCCCAACAACAACCTCTCTCTCTCTCTCTTCCTTCTCCATAGCAGCCAGCTCTCTCTCCTCGCCAACTCCTACAACAGCTCCCGGCCAGCACCAGCACCAGCTCCACCATGAGCTCTGGAAGCAGCCAACCACCACCCAAGCCTTCTTCTCCAACTCTGGGAAGGTAGCAACAAAGCAACAGAGGTGAACGACAGCACAACCCAACAACTTTCAACGCCCTATCCGGCCACCACAGTCCGTCATTTTCGATGCCACCACAACAGGGAGAACCATCTCGACCTCCTCTACCCATCGGTATCGGTCGTTCGTTGACGCTCCCATCATAGTTGGTGAACAATAACATGGGCGAATAATGAAAACAAAAATGAAAGGCAAAATACACCATTTTGTGTGTTTTTTTAAAAACCAAACGCATCGTTTTGTGTTTTAAAATAGTCTTAACACTTGGGCTGGGCTACTCTCGGCCCAGCCCAAGTTCAATAGGGTTGGGGCTTGTGGCCCAACTTGGCTGGGGCAGCCCATTTATTTGGGTCAGGCCCAATCCGATTTTTAAAAAATATATATATATATAAATCATATTTAAAAAAATTAGAAATTGTGTAATTTACTTGAATTATTTATTTCATTTTATTATTATTATTATTATTATTATTAAATCTACAATATTTTAAAAAAATATGTGTATGAATTGTTTTTTAAAGCATGACAACCAAACACTCGAAACTGCTTTTCATTAAACCTCAAATTCAATCACAGTTTTAACCAAACAATTCAATTCAATTTCAATTTTGAACCGCAGTTAAAAACTCTTTTCATGAAATTGTTTTTTTTTTAACCTCAACTACATCAGTAATAATTGTGCCAAACAGGCTCTAAGTTCACACCAAAATTCCGAGGACTCGCCAGTTTGGAGAAACTTATACTCGAAGATTGTACAATTTTAGTTGGTGAGATTTATTCGTCTATTGGACATTAAAGAGACTTGCTTTCTTTGATTTGAAGGGATGTTGCAGACTAAAGTATCTTCCGCAAGACATTTGCAACTCTAGATTGCATGTGCGTTCGCCTTGAGAATTTGCCAGAACCCAGAAGGCCTTGGTGAGGGACGCATGGGAAACACAAAAAGAATATTAGCATGTTAATATATATGTAAATTGCTTTGAAGTCTACTTACAAATGAGAGAATCTAAAAAGAAATCAAAATTTTATTGAATAATTGATTAATTTTGGCCAAAGGGTTTACAAAGCCGTCCTAATTCTTATTGGATAAGAAACGAGACTAAGTACTAAAAATTATCAAAAATAGCAAAATTGAGATAATTGTTGAAATTAAAACTACTAAAAATCATGAACAAGTCGAAATTGAAGAAAGTTGATTTGGACTTGGAAATAAAAAATTATAGCTAAAACGAAATTTTTCTAAAATGAAAAAACAATAAGAGCTAATAGAAGGAATCCGGCTAAAAAATGGTATGCACCAATATCAAAGCTATTTATTATTGATGGTCACGTCGAAACGCATTAACTGTTCGAGTTTCACGTCATTCTGATTTCAACACCTGGACTACTAAAATTCAATTGCCCTTGAATTTTTTCTATTCTACATGTAAGCATCCGCAACTTGTTTTACATCAATGAGTCATTAACTGAGCTGCTAGCAGATGGGATTGCAAATAAGAAACTTCAGTCTTCATTTGCTTGTTTGCAGAACATCAAGAAGTTATAATTGAGTGGATGCAGTTACAACGAGGAATCATCATCCACATCTTGGAGATCACTGATTTCATCATGGCTTTCACCAATCTTCAAAGCTCTGATGCCAACTTCTTTCGCCGGTTGGGGACTACTGACAGAATTCAATCTTGCTTCCTATGGTTTGTCCGATGATGCAATTTCAGCTGATCATTTTGGGAGCTTGTCCTCTCTACAAGAATTGAATTTACCAGGAAATAAATTCTCGAAACTGCTTTCTGGCATTGGCTGGTTGCCTTTCTAAGCTGGAAAATTTCTGGATTGAGGACTGCTCAAAGCCTCTGTCAATCTTACAGCTCCCCCCTTGTTCGACGGAGTTGCATGCAAAAAACTGCAAATCATTGGAAAAACTAACGACGCCAATTGAATAAAAAAGATGGCCAGATCTATTTCTAAATTATTTTTACCATTCTGAAGAAATTGAGGGCATGCATGGAAGCTGTGTGGGAAATGGCTGGTTCATTGAATCTTTTGGCTGCTTGGATTTATCAAATGACTGTAAAAAGAGCACTGTTGAGGTTATAGATCCCCCCAAACCTTTTTCTTTTTCTTTTTTTTTCAATTGTAACATTATAATATTTAATAAGTTAAAATAACTATTTTATTTAAAAAATTTAAGTTGGTTATTCTCTAACATACTCTCTCGAGTGAAAGATTTTTGGACAAATTTGCAAAAATTCATGTTATTTTGTGTTTGTTTTTTTATCAAATAGAATGAAAATTGTGATATTTAAACTTGTAACCACTGGATCAACAAGATTATGATATTATGTTAAAGAATTATATGACTTTTAAATTTTTAGATGAAATACTAAAATATGATTTATATTATGATATTTTTAGTTATGAAATAAATAAAATAATAACTTTATAAATATTTTTTATTTTTTCAGCATATTATTAAATAATGTTTATATTATCATTTCCTCCTTGAAAGACCCAAAATAACATTTAAAAAATAAAATCAACATTCATTGAGAAGGTTTGCGAACGAACTGAGCGGGAAAATTCAGCCAACCATGAAACCGATCAATGAACCCGAAAGCATGGAGAAGGAAGAAGACAGTGAAGTGAAGTCCTTAGCTGAGTTTCTGATGACCCATCACTCTGAGCAGCTTCATTCCATTGTCGTCTCTCCAGACCCCAAGCTTCATTACCCTCTCTGCATAGAGTATGCCATCCATTTACTTTCAAAGTTCAAACCCTTCTTTATTTTCCATTAAAAGTTTGCCCCTTGATTTTGTTCTCTGTTGTAGTTTTACAGATTTGCTGAACGAGAATTCTCGACTTGCTCATCTTGTTTTGGCTCAGCCAACTGTGTACTTGCTGCTTTTCGACCGGGCTGCCTTCTGGGCTCATGTGTGATTTTCTTTTCTTTTGTTATTCTTACCAATTCATTGAATTCATGTTCTTAGTAGTTTTTTATCTGGGCTGTAGAAAATTGTGATCAAAGGTTTGAAATTTGGGGAGAAAGGGGTTGAGAAGAAGTTCATTCATGTGCGGATTAATGTATGTGGATCTCCACTTGAATGCCCTGGTACGGTGCTGTTTTTTTTTCTTGTCAATTTTATTTGTTTTTTGTTTGTTTGGTTTTTGTTATTTCTTTTGTTAATGTTTATGGATGGGATCATTGATTAGTTTGTTATGGTTATGGGGTTTGTAGAGACGTTTCCGAGCATTGGGCGTGTGAGAGTAAAGCATCGCGGAATTCTTCTCACTCTTAAAGGGACTGTAATCAGGTCTGGAGCGATTAAGATGTATGAAGGGGAGAGGATGTATCAGTGTCGGAAATGCAAGCATGTGTAGGTTTATTTCTCTGTTTGCATGCCTATGCTTTTGTCTAAGTCTCCATTAGCTTAAGTTTATTGGCCTAGTCCATGGTTATGTATAGGTTGTGAAGGGAAAAGGGTAAGATTTTCATGTTGATTTAGTTTATTCTTGGGTTTTGTGAAGAAAGGGAATTTTCTCACAAGACTATAAGTAACTTGCTTATGTAAATGGATCAGAATCCAAAAAAATATTTAAGGTTTTTCTCATCTTAATGACTTACGTTGATAAATGCTGAAATCGTTTAGATTGGTGTGAATTGCTGGAGTCAGCTTATTGTTATTAGGAATATTACACTGGGTTTATTTAGATGAGAGAAGCTCTTTTAAAGGGGCTCTTGTCAGGACTCAGAGAAATCCAGGCTTAACATGGGTTAAGATCCTGGAGTGGGATTACTTTTAGATGGTTTTAACATGTTTTATTGCAAATAACATTTATATGAGTTTTTCTTGAGATACACGACCAAGAATCTCATACTGTAATTGATTTCTCAATCATAAATTTTTCCTTGATTTTTTTGTTTAACACAAACATTTCACTGGTGAATCCAATGAGCATATCTTTTAGGTGCTCTATCAATTTTCATTTTTTCACCAAATTTTATTTCGTTTTGGGGGGAAAAAGAACTTGTGTGCCAGTGTTTGAGCCAATGTTCTTCTTGTGCAGCTTCCCAGTTTACCCTGAGTTGGAAAGTAGAAACTCCATAACATTACCTTCGTTTTGCCCTTCTCAGGTTTATTGTCTCTATCCTTGATTGTCTATTATTAATTCTTATCCCAGTGCAATTTTGCAAGGTTTGCAGTCAACACATAGAAAGTAATTTGCAACACCCTTTTGACAGCGTAGTATTGAGCAAAATTATGAAGCTGCATACTCAGTCTTTTGCAAATTCATGCTGAATACCATTGGCATCGGCATTGTAATTTTTTGGATTGACATCTTTAATCTCTTATTGCATTACATTAATGCCATGAAATTATAGATTGAATGATAAGCTTACTCTTTCTGTTGTACCTGTTCAGGGTGAATTTTAAAATTTAATGATATCTTTTGGTACATGATTTACAACAAGGCATTAACTGGTCTTTTGTGGTATATGTAGTCTCTTTTGGTGTTATGATCTATGAGTTCCATCACTAATCCAGTGTATACAATGACAGAGGTCTAAATCCTGTGAAGGCTCAAGGTTTGACTGTGTCGATGAATCTGTAATACGCCATGATTACCAGGAAATCAAAATCCAAGAGAGCACACAGGTGTTGGGTGTCGGGGTCATTCCTCGGTCAATTCCTGTCATTCTCATGGATGATCTTGTTGACATTGTAAAAACTGGAGGTAACACTTTCAAGGATTTGCTTTCTGAAATTGCTGCCATGAACTTGTACCTTAATTAAAATGACGTGAAATAAAGCTGAGACTTGTTCTATTTTATTAACCTTTAAAAAATATGGAAGATTCTATTCTCAATTCTGCTTTCATTTATCCATTCAGATTACTAATGTTTCTTTGAAGAAGTGTATTTTGTATTACAAAATGACTATGTTCAATAAGTATGTCTTGGTTGCTTGGAACATTGAGCTTCTAAATCCAATTTTTGTCATGATTCACAGCATATATTGTCTATTCCTTATTAATCTGGAGATGTAAAATTATCATTCTGTATTTAACCTGAATATTGTAAATCCTAAGCATTGATATCTGACTTTTTAAAAAATCTATGATATTGATCCAAAATAAGTACCTTTACCAAACAGAATTTTATGATGTATATGTGTATGCTAGCTGTATGATTTTTTTCCCATTTGTCTAAAATAATATGATCTCTTAAAAAAATAATTCTTAAGAAATAACTACAGCAAAACTACTTAATAGGTTCATTATATTATTTAAGAATAACATTTGGAAATTTACCTTGGCATTCTTGTTTCAGTATTTGCTTCTTATCCTTTCATATTAACCCTGTTTTATACCAAAAGGAGCACCTCATTTCTGTGTGGATGGGGTGTGGTGAGTTGGGGCATTATGGTTATGTTTTTGTTGCAGATGATATCATTGTTACTGGGATTTTGACTGCAAAATGGTCTCCTGATTTAAAAGATGTTCGATCCAATCTTGATCCTGTATTAATTGCTAATTATGTGAGGTAATCAGATCTTTCTTATGGGCTCTATCTTATTCTGTCCACTTAAGTTATTGTGGACCTGTACCTTTGTTAACTATTTGGCAGCCAAAGTCTATCTATTGATGCATCTGCTGCTTCACCCTGTAGATAACCTATCATTTAACACCACTTTCCACAGTGACACCCCTAAAGACTTTCCTCTGAGTGCGTGCTTTCTTAGTGTCCATTGCCAATTTCTTTCCCAAGAGTGCAGTTATTGTTCTTTCATCCTTTCATTCTCTTAATTTTCTCCACAATATTATCAGTCCCTGCTGTTTTTTAATTTATTTCTTGACCAAACTTTTTTCTTTTAAATTCATAACTGTGAAAGTGGAATCTGCAGAAGTATAGCTCATTTCTAGCATCTGTATCTTTTTCCTTCAAATTTTGTCTCTATGTTCTCAGGAGAACTAATGAGCTGAAAGCAAATATTGACATCCCCAATGATGTTATAATAAAATTCAAGCACTTTTGGTCAGACTTCAGTGATACTCCTTTGAAAGGTAAAACTATTGGCAATGTTATTATCTTTAAGATGTTTATGTAGAGTAGTAGTTCATCTTTATAACCGTTTATGAGAAATACTGAGATAACACTCCTTGGAAGTTATCCTTTCTTTTGACTTATTGCATATGATTTTACTGTTAGATTTGGTCCTTTAGCTTATTTTTTCTATTGCAAGTTTTTAAATGAACTTGGAATCAGGAAGAAATGCCATTCTGCGAGGTATCTGCCCCCAGATTTTTGGACTCTTCACTGTGAAGCTTGCTGGTATGCTGTCATTTTTTATCATTCCATTCTGCTGTTTTAAAAGATGGATGTCTGATTGTATTGCACTACTTTAACTTTTGTGAAACTAATGGTTATGCTGATTGAATATAATTATGTAATGATGCTTGTTTTCTCATGTGTTAGAACTCTGCATTAGTGTTTACTTGGTTGACACATTGAAATTCCTTAAAATTAGTTGCATTAACACTTATTGGAGGGGTGCAACATGTTGATGCTTCTGGTTCAAAGATTCGAGGAGAGTCTCATTTGCTTTTGGTTGGTGATCCAGGTGAATTGTCCTCTCTTAATGGTACATGTATATTTATATTATAACAAGAATTGATTCCTTGAATTTTACTTAAAGCGGAGAATTTGCCTTATGCTTCATTTTTTTGAGTTAGTTGCATGATTGCTTATGTTGGAATAAATTCTTTTTATCGGAAAGATTGTTGATCCAAGTTTATTATAGCATATAAGAAGAGTCATGCATAAACTTGGTGGTAAGCAATTTTGGATTAGGCATTACAGGTGATTGCTGATTGCTGATTGCTGATTGCTTTCCTAAAGTGTATCATAACTAGATGATAGTTCAAATACTCTCATTGTTCAAATATACTTCTGAAAGTTGTCATGAATTGACATGCATTTTATTGGTTTTAAGCTGCAAGACTAATCCATGATATATATGCCTTGCATTGTGAATTTTTCGTTTACCCTGCCTTGCATCTTAGACTTTTATTAAGACAAAATCCCCTGTTGGGAACGTGTTCAAAGAGATCCAACAATCATGTGCTATGTCTGCCCATCCATTTGTCCTTTCAATGAAAACCAGGAAAGCAGAAAATGCTGGAATAAAATTAAACCAATTTCTCCAGTTGTGTGATTGAGATATTGCACATGGTTCTGTTGAGGCACCCAATACATATTATAGAGTAAAGTGAGATCTACCTGAGTTCCTGATATAAATGTTTATTGTCTGAGCTGCAATTAAGATAGTCTTCACGGTTCTGTTTAGATACACCATACATAATTCAGAGTAAAGTGAGATCTACCTTCAAGTTCCTGATATAAATGTGAGCTATGTGATGTAGTTATTATGATTGATGACTCTTTTGTAAATCTGTACTTTGAACTTAAAATTTGACTTTGTCCATAATGATTGTTTGGCTATAATAGATTTCAAATTTCATTATGCATAAATTAAATTTCTTGATTATTATGATGCCATGTGAAAATAAATAATAATGCTTAGACTATATGAAATTAATCTCACAGGTACAGGCAAGTCTCAGTTCTTAAAATTTGCTGCAAAGTTGAGCAACCGGTCTGTTATCACTACTGGGTTGGGAAGTACCAGTGCGGGATTAACTGTCACTGCAGTCAAGGATGGAGGTATTTCTATCCCCTGAAGCTAAAAATGTCGGAACTTTGTCCATAGTTGTAACAGTTTCTTCCATCAATTTCCTGTTCTCTTGTTAATTTTAAATTACATAAACAGGTTAAATTCTTGAACTCAGTTTGGTGTTTTCCTATTAGCTTCCAAAGCCTTCTAAGAATCAATATTGCTGAAAATATTTCTGTGTATGATAAGTGTGTGTGTGGTATTGTGGTGCAAGTGCTAAGCAATTGCAATTGCAACTGCATTAAAATAATATTTTTTCAGTTTTTTTTGTGTTTTATTCTTGACATCAGCATATCTAAACCATTCAAAACCACAAAAAAATAATCAATTTGATACTTTTTTGGGTGACAAACAGTTTGGAAAGTACTTTAAAAAGCAGATTGTAGAACACACAAAAAATAAAACTCATAAGAAAGAAATGTAATGATGGAAATAGAAATCACATGGTGAGCTAGGATGCGCTTTGTTATACATGTTGTGCAATATCTTTGGATCAAAATTTGGCATTTTTAAGAAAAAAATGATAACACTTTTTTTCCTGTTTGTATTGATATTTTAGCCATTGCCTGGAATCTTCTATCTTTCAGTTGAGGAACACTGATTGTCGTCCATGGAGTATTCTAGCATGCCATATAAAATAAATCATGTTATTTTGAAATCTTGAAGGACTAATCAATGTCTTTGAAGTAAATAGGGGAGTGGATGTTGGAAGCTGGAGCCCTTGTTCTGGCAGATGGAGGGATTTGTTGCATTGATGAATTTGACAGGTAATCTCAGCATGAAACCTCTTTATTTGAACTTGTAATTTTGTTTTCAATACAGATCACCAAAGATTTGATTTGCAGAACTGATCACCAATAACACAATAGTTTTCCACTGATTTTGCTTATGAGTGCTTGATATTGAGCTAAACCACCTCTGTTGGCAGCATGAGGGAGCATGACAGGGCAACGATACATGAAGCAATGGAGCAACAGACTATAAGTGTTGCTAAGGTTGCTCCTCTGTTTTTTCTTATATTTACTTTGATGTGTAAATATGATTGCAGAATGTAATAGAATGTTTTCTCACTTCATCTCTTATAGAAACCATCCCATGGGTCTTCAAACAAGAGATTGTTATTTGATATTCATGTTCAATATGCCCCATCAATTAAGATATCCTCCTGTTGAAGCCCCATTATGTAGCCTAAAATCTGTTAGCCACACAATAATCCTCTTTCACACAGCAAATAGGATAATGCTTTGACCAAAAATTCTGATTATAACGTAGAAATTGTCAAGTCAACTTCTAATGATCTGTACGATACTACCTTAATTGAGTATTGGAAAATGAAGAAAAATGATTTGGGAATTAACATTTGATTGTTTAAGATGGAGGCGTGTTTGAGATTCTTAGAAGTATCAATATCTACCATTCAGCTAGTTTTTTCTTAGAAGCTTTAACCAAAGACTTCATAAACGAGAGGGATATGGGTGCCAATTGAGCCACATGCTCATTGGTTATTTAAATAAAGTATGTTTTGCAAATAACATGGTTATATCTCCTATCTAGTGGGTCTTACTGCTGTTTAATTTCCCTACAGGATTTAGCTTACTTATTTCTATATGCATTATGTCCATGAATAGCATGCTAGTTAAACATTTGAAAGAAACTCTTGTTCAATCAGATCAATTTTTGGTTTCACCTAAACAAGTGATAATCTAGAAGATTGATAAATGAGTTTTCAGAGATTTGATTCTCATGAGTTTTGGAGATTGTTTCCTTGATGTCATAAATTGGTTCTGCATCATTGAAGATGGAAGAAATAAATGTCATATTGATGACAGAAAATACATGTTGTATCATCACATCATGTGTCCTGGATGCTGCATCACACATAAATTTTCATGTTTGTATACATGGCCCCTATAGCTATTCTACTGTATGCTTTATATGCTTTTTAGTATTCTGTTTGAGATTCTTTGAGATTTCTTTTGATTTTCTTACAAGTTATGTCTATTGAGTACTTGATCTTAAGCTTGATTACAATTTTGTATTCTCTCTTTTTTTTCCAGGCTGGTCTGGTTACTACTTTAAGTACTAGGACAATTGTCTTCGGTGCAACAAATCCCAAAGGACAGTATGACCCTGATCAATGTATCACTTCCATCGCCTCAATTAATCAAAACCAATTTGTGTCAATAAGAAAAAGAAAAAAGGAAGAATATATTAACCAATTTTTAGTCACTGGCTGTTTAAGTTTGGTCACCCTATCACCTGTATTGTTGGATATTGTTTGAAATGTAAAGTTGAACTTCTCATTCTTAAATCTGTATTTTTCTTAATGCGTATGTTACTTTTCTTTCTTCAACCTGCCTCCCCACCCACACAAATGATAGTATTGCTTTGTCCTTAACTTATTCTAGCTCTCTCTGTCAACACCGCACTCTCGGGACCATTATTGAGCAGATTTGACATTGTTTTGGTCCTCTTGGATACGAAGAATCCTGAATGGGACGCTGTTGTATCATCTCACATTCTCAATGAGGTGATGTACAAATCAAATATGGGTTCAATGTTATGCCATAAAGCAATTAACTCATTTAAAGCCTCACTGTTTTCTGAAACTGATTTGTAGGGTGAATCAAACAAAGAAGATCATGATGAAGATTTGGGTAACATCTGGACATTTGCTATGCTTCGCAGGTAAAATACCTTTTTGGTTCAATAGTAAATGGAGACAGAGTAGAGCATAATGGTCATAAATGACTTTGTTAGGTTGGTACAGCTGGTGAACTGATCACTGAGCTGGCCTGTTATTACAATGTAATCATTTTCCCATTGATCATGGAAAAGTTTGGTATAAAAACAAAAAAGTGGCTTTGTTTGGATGATCTTTTACAAACTCTTTCAGCACAAATCTTTGCAATTCAAGGTGGTTTTTTTGAGGCTTCAAACTTGCAAGCCTAGTAACATGCCATGCATTATTTCCTTTACCCACAGTATGTCAATTTTTAAAATTGAGTTGTCTCTACTCCAAAGGAGATGCAATCATTTATCCAGTATGGGAATTAATCATGCAATTGGGTGGCAACTGATACTTACACCTCCTTTTATAAGCGTGAGCTTCCCTATGCATGCGATATCAAAATGATTTGGGGCTGGGGATGGGGGGGGAAACTTGACTTTTGACACTTAGGTTGCCTTTAGTATGGAGTGAAAAAATAGGAGATAAATGTTACACAAACGAATGTTAACATGTAAGTTCTAATAATGTAGAATCTCATAAACAAATAGATGTTAATGGTGTTTGTTGAAGTGCATAACTATTCATAATATCTCCAGAGGAGTAAAGAACATGTGACTGGGGACTCACGGGTCAACAAGACAACTTTTCCAAGGAATCATTTAACTCTCATGCTTGGAGGGTAACATTGCACCTCCCCTCCCTGTTTTGAAGTGAAATGTTATCATTCATGATTTTCCTGTTTCTTTTGTATTTTGAATTAATTAGACGGGGATTTGATTTTACTCTGCTAACATATCGGCCCTGCCAAATTAAAGAGAGAATCTTATGTAACTGTCTTTGACACACGGGCATGCACTTGCACACATTTGTGTATCAATTAAGCCTGCATAACCTGTTTCTGTTTCAGAAAGGCAAGTGCTCAGCTTCTTCAAAATATATTGCAGGTATATTCATTTTGTAAAGGGGTACTTCAGGCTGTGCTTACCAAGGATGCTGAAAAGGTTATTTCAAGTTATTATCAACTCCAACGAAGATCTGCAACTTATAATGCAGGTTCCTCAGTAAATTACTCTTTCTATCCTATTGTTATTGTTGCTTTTAATTTTTCCTTTTTATTGTATTGTACCATTTCTAATTTGTAGCAAGGATGACTGTGCGCATGCTGGAAAGTTTGATACGCCTAGCTCAAGGTATTTCAATGTTCATGTTGATTATTTGTCCATTAAATATCAGAACTTGACTTCTCAATGTTGCAGCACATGCAAGACTGATGTTCAGAAATGAGGTCACTCGGATGGATGCCATTATGGCAATTTTATGTATCGAATCATCTATGACTACATCAGCCATTGTTGACAGTGTTGGGAATTCCCTTCACTCAAATTTCACAGAAACTCCTGATCAAGAATGTATCCTTGTTAGCAATCTGGACATGCATAACCGTACATAAACATGCTTGCAAAACTGTGATAGGCTGGTATCAATCACGACATATATTTGTGCATGCTAAATATTATTACTGAGTGAAAGATGTTTGGTTTCCCCAGCATGATGACGCATAAGTTTCTTCTCTAGTTGTTATTCACACTACACTTTCTCTTTTATGACAAATTAGTTCCCTCTGACAGCAATCACTATTTTGCTAGAATTTCACACTTCTTTGTAGAGGCCTCTCAAAAGAGTATGTGGATTCCTATAGAAAGCTTCTCTGTATAGTTTCTTGGTACATGGGCATGGTTACTTGAGCTGATTTTTGTCCGACATCAAGCTTCTATAGTCCTTTCTCTTGCTTAAAGTAGTAAAGGTTTTCTTTCTTTCTGTTGTTTAAATGACATAAAGATTACTGTATGTTCATTTTACAGATCACGATGCATGTTCATGTTGATCCATCCATAGTTATCTTAACTCCTAAATGCATGGTATTGAATCTTAACTACCTAATACCTAGATGCCAAGCAAGAGGGACTAATACTTGAAAAGTTGAGATCGTTTGATGAGTTTTCTGGTGTTAACATCATAGAAGGATTGTCTAGATGACAATACAGAAAGCAAAAGCATCTTCACCAGCATTATAATATCATTCTTACCTGCTTATCATAATCAAGCATTTATCCTAAGGTGACTGCCATTTTGTTTTGTATTTTTTTCCGTGGCTATATTACTGCTTGACATACATTTAATTGAAATGTAAATTATTGTATAGAGTTTGGAAATGGTCAAATTAGATGTTTGTTTATGCGCGGCACACCTCAAAAACAAACACACTCTAAGTAGATGTTGAAATGCTTTTGATGCTTACTTAACAAAAGTTATAATTTGAGTGCGTGTTATAACATGGAAAATCATATTTGAATTCACAGAAGGGGTTGTAAGTGATTTCATTCTATTTGTTCTAGCAAGACAAAAAAGTGGGATGCAGCAAGTGGAACTTCAAGGAGCTTAAGTGAATTTCAGAGCATACTACTTTTTGGTTGAGGGGAACTATGTGTTGGAGAAGGAGAAGCTGAGAGGAAAGAATGAAGGAGAGGAAAACATAAAATTAATGCATTTTCTCCTTTTTGGAACAATCATGAGGGAAAACAGAGGGAGAAGATCTTGCCCCATAGGTTCACATCTGCCATTTTTTAATTTCCGAGTGAGAGGAAACATAGTAAAATTTCTAGTGTCTATGATAAATTACAACTTTGTAGTTTAAATTAAGGACGACGTTAGTAATTCTATATATTGTTGATTGTTTCCTTGAAGTATTTATTGTTTCCAGTCAAGAAAACAGCATGCGAACATAGCTTGCATTCAATGAGAGATGGCTAACTAGATGATATAACATCTCACTATCATTTGATTGAGCAGTTTTCCTTGTTTTTCATCTGATTGATTGATGATTTTGGATGAAGGTTTCCTTGTTTGTTGTTGTGCTAACATTTACTCAAATCATGAAGCATTGTGTGATCTTTTGTTGAATGTTATTGCTAGGTTGAGGAGCCACACGTTGTCAATACCTTGAAGAAATTAAGATCAATCAGAGAACAAGATTTGGTGACAAGACTGTACTCCGATATCTTTCTTGGAATATCTTCCCGTAAATGCTTGATTTATATGTAGATTTGACCAAGACCTAGCAAATATGTATGTTTCTTGTTTACTTAATTTGAAACCATGGTTTCGAAGGTTAGATGTAGCATTTTCTGCTCCAAGTGCTATAAACCAAAGTATATTTTTGTAAATGTTGTCGAATATCCTGTAGGCCTGTCAGGTTCAGGTTTATAAAAATACTTAACCTGATTTCAGGTTTAGATACTAGGGTAATAGTGTTAGGTTTTCAAGGAATGTGACGTGATGACAGAGAATTTGTGATCTACAAAGCAAAGTAGATCTGAGTTTGAGTTAAGGAATGTATTCCTTGTAAAAACTTAGGACAGCTAGGTTTTATTCACTTATTTGGATTTATAAAGTATATTTTCTGGAGGGTGAGGTTTTGTCGTAACTAAAAAACGAAAAGTAATGGGGTTAGGTTACTGAACCATGAACATTAACGATGATGATTGGATCTCAGAGAATGAAACAGTTGTGCTTCGAGGAATTTTCTCCTCATTTTCCTACGTTTTTCTCTTCCCTTAGTTGTGGTATACTGGTATGAGCCTAAAAGGGAAGGCTTCAGCAGTTTTTGGTGCTTGTTGGAAATAAGGGTAAGTCATTCACTCTCTTTACTAGCCTATTTGTATCAAAAAGCTCCAAGCAAAATTTTAAGTCATAATTTTATTTTTAAAATAAAATCTGATATGTATTGCCTTTCAATGAATTTTTCATCCCTTTTAAATTAATTTAAAGTGTGGATTAATGAGAAAATTAATTTTTGAAAAATCCTGATTGACAAACCATTACTAACCACAACATATATCTCACCTTACCTTGAAAGTTTATAAGAGTTTCTTGTGACTTGTGTAGTAATGGTTAGAAGGGTAAGCTTTTTATAAGTTTTTTAGAATAAGTTTGTGTTTCAAATATATTTTAAGAAAAAATAATATTTTTTACTTTAAATATGAACGATAGATCATTGACGATAACTAGAGGATTTGCAAGCAAAGAAAACTTCACGAAATACACTGACATATAAGCCAGACTTCCTTGTTTTTCATCCCTTTTGTTAGTTTCAAAATTGTTTAAGCATGAATTTAATATTTCCCAGCAACAGAGCTCATAGATACACAACAGCGATCAAGGTTGCAAATGACAAGATGAGAATTGATTTACAGGTTCAAATAAAAAACACAGTTGCAAAAAATAAAGCTTGCAACACTTGTGTTCTACACATTAATTATGTGAATTCCATCTGATCTTCAGTTCTCTATTATTTGACCACAATCTTCAACAACAACAGCTTCCTTTGTCGTCCCACTATTGGACCCTACCTTCTCCATTTCCTGAACAACGCTATAGCCATCTACAACTTTCCCAAAAACAACATGTTTCCCATCAAGCCATGAGGTCTTGTCAGTGCAAATGAAAAATTGGGAGCCATTAGTGTGTGGTCCAGCATTTGCCATTGATAGAATACCAGGCCCAGTATGCTTCAGCTTGAAGTTCTCATCTGCAAACTTTAAGCCGTAAATTGACTCTCCTCCAGTTCCATTACCCCTAGTGAAATCCCCACCTTGACACATGAAATTTGGGATTATGCGATGGAAAGTCGAACCCTTATAGTGCAAGGGTTTTCCAGCATTTCCAATCCCTTTCTCCCCAGTGCATAGAGCACGGAAATTTTCAGCAGTTTTCGGAGTAGCATCTGCAAATAGTTCCATCACGATCCTACCGGCTTTCATCTTGCCGATTAGAATGTCAAAGAAAACCTTCGGATTGGACATCTGCAGTCACCCAATTCAAACCCAGGTCAACATCAAAAGAACAAAGATACTTCAGTACCTAAACTAGCAACAATTCCTAAATGCTAATGTTCATTACAAAAGAAGAAAAAAAGGAGAGAAGAATAATCAATGTAGCAACTTGTTCGAGGCCATAATCAAAATGAAATTATATTTGATAGGCACGGAGAATCGCTATTATTTTCGCCAACCTTCAATGCAAGTTGTGCCATTTTCGACACCCTTGCTCTGCAAATTGGCTTTACAAAACCCAAAACAATATTAAAATTATCGAAAGTGATAAAATCATCAAACATAATGACAAGCACCAACCCAGATCTACAAAAATTCATTTTTTTTTATAAAAACTAAAAACCCAAATCCATACAGAACATAACTTTCAGCAACAATAGCAAATGAATAAAAAAATGTGCATCAACCCAAAAAAGTCCTCAAACATACAGGAGAAATGTAAAAAGGGGATATTTTTAATGGGTGATTTATAATATTGCACAAGCTTTGAGCTCACAGATTTTTTGAATAAATAATCTGCAAGCCTTCGATATGTGCTCTTCAACACTCAAAACAGGCAGAGACTTACATCAATTAGTTCAAACATAATTCAAAAGAAAGTGAAAAATACAGTGCTAAATGGAAAACAAGAAAGATAGAAATCGAAACCAGTGTGGAGAATGCGCGCACCTTTGAGTGGGAATGGAGTTGCAGGGGCTTAGTGAAGAGATGGAGGAGAAGGATTTTAGCTGTGGTTTATATAGGCGGAGGTGCTGGGGGTTTAGGGTTTTATAAGGAACTTTCTTATTTGTTCAATTTCATCCCTATAGCTGCTTACTATTTCATTATCACCCTTTCACAACAATGGGCTAAAAGATGGATGGAAGCCTTGATGTTTAATTTAAGAGCCCATTATGTGATATGGAACCAAAACCATGGGCTAAAAGAAGGAACGAAGCCTTGTATATGAATTTAAGGGCCCATTTTGTGATATAGAATAAAACAAAATCTATTTTTTAAAAATTCAAAGTTTTTTTCGAAAAATAAAAGTTATCTTTGAAAATTTATTCCGATAATTATTTATAATAATTATTAAAAACAATTAAGATATGTGACGCAATTTTGTATGCATAAAAATACCAAATAAATAAATATTTGATAAAATAATACTTTTATCAATATTAATTAAGTCGAATGCCACCTAGGCCAGGAAAATTAAATGCATATGTAGCATATATTTGAAAGGATAATAATAAAACTTAAACATGAGACCTCACGCTATATTTCTCTTCTATTTTTTTTTAAAAAAATATATTTATTAATCAATTATTATAACTATTGAAAACATGGTTTGATAGAGAAAAAGAGTTGGGTAATTTAGAAACAAAACGAAACCTATAATCAAAATCAAGAAAAATAAATAAATATATAAAATCAGGCAACTAGTTATAGAAAAAATAGACTTTAAATTATTTTTTCGTGTTATTAAATTGTTTCGATATGCTCATAGTAAATGTAAATATATAAGAAAATGTTATTTCAGTATTTGTTTTTTGGCAAGATCAAACTAGAAGATAAAATAGATTGATGAAACGATGGTATTGTTAACAACAAAACTTTAAATGGACACAGGGATGGTCCAAACAAGAATGGTGATTCGATTTTGAATAAATAAATTATTGGATGTAGGATGAGGGAAGAATACATATTTGATGATGTTGAAGATGATTATTATCGTACATATGTGATTTCATGATCCTTCTAGATTATATTTTGGTGTGGAAAAAAAAAGGATTTTTTTTTTATGGTTTAAAGCTTTAAACCATAAAAAAATTCATCTTAAATGAATATGTGTTTTGTGTGTTTTAGATCATTTTGATGTGCTGATTTTAAAAATAATTTTTAAAAAATAAATAAACATCATTTTGATGTATTTGGGCACGATAAATACTTTGAAAAATTACCGCCACCACACTCCCAAACAAGCCCTATTATGAACCATAATTGTTTTTTAAAATTAAGATATATGAACTAGTTATGTACATGGAAGATATCACATCTAATACACATTACCTAAGATGTGTTGCATTATTTATTTTTCTCGCTATTACTAAGATTCTATTGTGTTTTCTTAACCATTAGTTTTTCTATTGGTCAAAGTAGTTCCACCTTAATATAGTAAACCATGGTTTTATTGGCAAACTTAACTATTTTAAAACCAAAATATATTACAATCAGACATCCAGGCAAACCTTCTTGCCCGCCAATGATGAGGGAGATATCAACAGTATGTTATGTGAAAGAAAAATCTTTAATATATATATATATATATATATATATATATATAAACAGAGAGGACAGCGTGGATCATCACTTATTAGGGAGAGGTGGAAATCAGTTAGTAGATAGGTGTTGCTATCACTCTTTAAAGAGATCCTATATATATATATATATATACTAGTCAATGCCCCCGCGCCTCGTCGCGGGCGGCAATATATTTTTTAATATAAAAAAATATGAATTGTATGTATTTTTTTTGTTATAATATAAATTTAGTCAAAATAATAAATTTGTGCAAAATTACTGTAAAGTGCAAGTTTTCTATCAAATATATGAATTTTAAATTGATATATATTCATCTGTTTAGTAATTTTTAACCAAATAACCAACATAAAATTATCATTATCATTAAAAAAAAGCAAGAAGATTCGAATATTTGAATTATTGAATTTATTAAATTAAGATTAGTTCATTTTATAATTCAATTTAAATTATATTTAAACATAAAATATAAATTATGAAAAGACCTGCAATAATCAAATAAAAAATACATAGTTAATTTTCTATCCATAAAAAGAAAAAAACATAAATTAAAAATTCATCCCTATGTTACTGTCATTTTTACTATCATAATAGTTAAAGTTATTATCAACATTACTGTTAAAAAAATTAAAATCATTAAATTACCCTGAAAAAAAAAACAATTAGTAAAAAACAAAAAAAATTAATCACTAAAATTATCATTATTATTGCGCAAACAATAAAATCATAAAATTATCTGATCCGAAAAATAGATAAAATAACAAAAAACACAAAAAAGAGAAAAAAAATCAATATTAATTTTAAAATTATCACCATCATAAATTAAAAATTTAAAACGGAACCTAATAACAATAAAACCCCGACGAAAAATGAACCGAAAAAAATCTGAAAGTATAAATAAATAAATACGGATAGAAAATAAACATTGTATTTTTTTAATGTTTTTAGATCATTTTCATGTGCTGATGTTAAAAATTATTTTATTTTATTTTAATATATTTCTACACCAAAAAATATATTTTTTAAAAAAATCAATCACATTTCCAAGCAAACTAAAAAATGTTTCATAGGAAAAAATGAAAACAAAACAACATAATCAGGAAAAGAACAAAAAAAGGCTATAAAAAAATGGATTCGAGAATTAATTGTGGTGCGTTTAAGCTAGCCTAGTCATCCCAATTATAAATAAATAAATAAATATATCTATAAGTGGAAAAAGGAAAAATAATATAACCAGCAAAAAAAAAATTATGCAAAAAAAATAATTAGAAAAAAACATGGCACCATTTGTTTTTAAAGCAAAAAGGAATATTAATTGTTTTTTTTGTTATAATATAAATATAGTAAAAAATAATAATTCCACGTGAAGTACTTTGAAGTGCAAGTTTTCTATAAAATATATGAATTTTAAATTGATATAAATTTATCTATTTAGTAGTTTTTAATGAAAGAACAAATATAAAATTATCATCATCATTAAAAAAGCAAGAAGATTAGGATATTATTGTATTAAGATTAGTTCGTTTTATAATTCAATTTAAATCATATTTAACAAAAACAAATGCTAAAATTATTATTGCGCAAACAATAAAATCATAAAATTATCTGATCCGAAAAATAGATAAAATAACAATAAACATATAAAAAATAATAAAGAGAAAAAAAATGAGCAATATTAATTTTAAAATTATCATCAAATATAAGTTCAAATTTCAGAATGGAACCTAAGAAAAATAAAACTCCGGAAAAAAAATGAATCAAAAAAAAATCTAAAAACATAAATGAATAAATACAGATAGAAAACAAACATTGTCTAAATATTGTATTTTTAATATTTTTTGAAATTTTTTAGATAATTTTCATGTGCTAATTTAAAAATAAAAAAAAAATATTATTTTAATATATTTCTAAAAAAAATATTTTTTTAATAAAATCAATCACATTTCCAAGTAAAATAAAAAATATTTCATGGAAAAAAAAAGCTATAACAAAAATTGAATTCGAGAATTAATCGCGGCGTGCTTAACCTAACTTAGACATTCCCAATTATTAAAAACAATTAAAAATATATATTTATAAGTGAAAAAAATATTAACTGGGGAAAAAATATTTTATGGAAAAAACTGGAAAAAAAATAGCAAAAAAAAAATAGAGCAAAAAATGATATTGTGGAAGTAGGATTCAAACCCCGCGCTTGGGATAACCAAATTTGCGTGCTTTCGGACCAACTCTGCTACCTCATCTTATGCTTTATTGTTCTCGAAATGTTATATTAATAGCAACTTAATTTTGGGTAAAATAGAAACCTGCTGAGTGTGGGATTCGAACTCACGCCCTCTTAGAGGGCAAGCATAATGTCGCGCGCCATTTGACCAACTCAGCTACCTCAAGATAACGCTTATGGCTGTCGGGAAGATATATTAATATTAAATGTCACCGTGGATTCAAACAGTAAAACCACGACGCGGTTTATTGTATAGTTAATATATATATATATATATATATATATATATATATATATATATATATATATATATATATATATATATATATTAACAAAACACTAAAAGGCGTCGATAAATTCCTGTTCATTCCACTGTGCACTGTCTCACAATCCACTGTGAATTGCAGCAGTGCACAGGCGAAAATAGCCTTGGTGCTCCGGCGTGAAGTATGTATGTTCGAGCGAACGCGCCCTTTAGGCAGCGCGTGTGGCGTCGTCCCGGCGTCCGAAATGCACTTTCGTTGTGCCAGACGATGCGCCTGAAGGTCCTCTCTCCGCCGTCGCGGCGCGTTCCCTCCTCCGATGACCGGTTAAGCCTCGGCGGCCGGGTTTCTCTCCAGCGTCCCTTTTCTCTCTCCTCCCGCCCCCCAATTCCAATATGGTCGTTGATGTTGGCGTGAAGTTGGTTTTGGTCCCTAAGGTTTTGATTTTGTTTTTATTACTGATTTATTCAAATTAAAGTTTTATTGTTTGCAATTGTGCCCTTCAATTAAAACATTTTATATACGAAAGTTTTATTGCAGTCCTTATACTTTTGATTTTGTATTTATTTTGTATGCCTTCAATTATTCCGGTACAGATGTTTTGATTTCTTTGATTTGGTCCTCCAAGAGAAATTGCTAATATATACAAAGTTTGATTTCAGTCCCTCTTCTTCTAATTTTTGTTGACAATACAGTAATTATCATTATTTATTTTTGGTCCTCCAATAAGTTTTTTTCCTTTAATTTTATCCTTCAATTGGAATTAATTTAATATATGCTATTTTTCATTTGGGTCCTTATTCTTTTAATTTTTTATTTGTTATTAATTAATTTTTTTTAATGTTTATTTTGTAGTTTTTTATTAATTGATTTATTTTTAATGTTTTTTATACAAATATTATGTAAATTTTAAATCTTTTGTTGTTTATTTTATTTTATTTTTCAAGGCAATTAAATTATTTTTCAAGCCAATTAATTTATATTTATGTAAAATTTATATATTTTATACAAAACTTGCACTTCAAGGCAATTATTTTTTTTAAGATTTTCCTTAAATTTAATTTTATTTCGGTGATCATTTTAAAAGTAATATTACTCTATTTTTCCCTTTATGTGTTTTTCTTTTGTTCTCTGTTTCTTTATTTGTTCTTTAGATTATATGATTTTTATGATTTTATTCCTTAGCTAAAAAAAATACACACAATGAATATTTTTTACATTGAAAAAAAATTCATGCCACCTGCGACAAAGCACGGGGGTATTGTCTAGTATATATATAAACAGAGAGGACAACGTGGATCATCACTTATTAGGGAGAGGTGGAAATCAGTTAGCAGATAGGTGTTTCTATCACTCTTTAAAGAGATCCTTAGTACACTACTTGTGATATACGTGTCAATTTCCCTTGCTTGTTTTCTACAGAACAAACTAGATTTTTTATAATATTTTAAAAAATTATCAAGAATATAAATCTTTTACATTATCATTACATTCAATTAAATAGTTCTATCTAGGCCTATTTCATGTCTACCTCGGAATTTTTAATTAAACCTCATGTGAGATTTGACACCAAGTTAAGTAGTCAAATTTAATAGGTTCAAAAACTACTTGGATTGCCGATAAAAACATGACATGTTTATTTTTTTAAAATTTTTTTTTTATCATATTTTATGAGTGAACTTGTCAAACTTGTGAATCAAGTGATCCAAGTCAAAACATAAAACTTATAACTAGTCATAGGGTTGTACACAAAAATGTAGTAACATTAAGTGTTCACCCATCTTTTTTTTTGGATATCCATATAGGAACGGGGGAACCATATTATCCGGAAAACGCATTTTATAGGTTCAGGGCATATGTAAATCTCCGACTGTTCCAAACTCTTACGAGAAGGGGTTATTTTTCGGGTTCGAACCCGAATCTACCAAAGCAGAACTCAAGCATCAGCCGCTAGGCCACTACCGGTGACTCATGCTCACCCCCATCTTGTGAAAACTGAAACACAACTTTTTGTTTGGCGATCGACTGTTTCTGCTTCGCTACAGCTGGAGTAGCAAGGATCGGCTCTGCTCCCCTTTTATAGCTCAACTTTTTATTCGTATTAAATTATTAAAAATTATTAAAATTAGACAAGGCTTTAATGTCTTTAGGATTTATATACAACTCGCACATCATATTTTTTATATACTTTTTTTGGTTTTAAAATATAATTTATAACATCCTTTTTTATATAGATATCAAAAATATTCTTGATTTTTCTAAGTCTTGAATAATATAATATATAGTATTTTATAATACTTTTAGAAATTTATTGAGTCAAGTTCATATATTCTTGAAAAAAAAACCATCCCCCTTGCTGCTGTTAGAGAATAATATAAATCATATTATGGGACCTCACTTACAAGTTTAAGCTTTTAGGTGAGATGGTTCCTTAACATGGTATCAGAGTCTTGTTGACCCAATGGTCACGAATTCGAATCTCACCACCCCTATTCTATTTGATAAAAACTAAGCACAAAGTTATGTGGGTCTATGCAAGTTTCAAGCTCAAAGAGTTTTCACTTGAGGGGGTGTTAAAGAATAATATAAATTATATTATAAAGTCTCACTTACAAACTTAAACTCTTAACTGAGATGATTCCTTAACGGTTAACACCACTTTCATCCATAATCCAAGTTCTTTCCTACAAAACTACACTCTTTTGCACCCCCCTCAAAACACCTTTTTTTTCATTTTCTTTCGATAAATCAGTAGTTTGATGAAAACCAAATTCTTCCTAATTTAAATATTTTTGAAAAAATATTTATTTATTTTATTTTTACTTTTCATTTTAAATAAAAAATTGGAGTTTTTAAATTATTTTAATGTATTATTATCAAATATATTCTTAATAAATAAAACAATATTATTTTAATATATTTTTAAATAAAAAATATTTTTAAAATCCAAATAATGGATATACGCAGGGGAGGAGTATACGGAACAATGAAGTATGCTTTGGACGGAATGTGTGAGTGTGTGTGTATTTCATCTGCATTTAGAAAACATGCAAATTACTTTCATATAGAATTATTCGGAAATCAACCATTAATATTATCATAAAATAAAGCCAATCTCTAACCACATAAACTTCCAAGGAAAAAAAACAAATCTCGTCAACAACCTTTCCATTTGTACGTCTTTTAACAAGAAAGTCAATCTCTAACCACATAAACTTCCACGGAAAACAAAAAATCTTATCACGCAGAGGATAGACAACCCAATCAACAACTTTTCCATTTGCATGTCTTTTAACAAGAAAGCCAATCTCTTACCATGCTGTGCCTTGGTAGCACTGCAGGGTCTCGACAGCACATCTAGAGAGTGAGAGGGAGAGAGGGAGCTTGAACTAAAAGAACAAAAATGGACTCCAAGCATATATTTGGAGGAGCTGTAGCAGCTTTCTTGTTCGGGTTTGTTGTACTCTACAGTTCAAGAAGGAGAGAGAAGATCAAAGCTTCAGAGAAAACTCCAACCAAGAAAAATTTGAAAAGCTCTGGAAATGGAGTGTGCAGATCGAATTTTGCTGGAAATACTGATGTGATCATCGTAGGTGCTGGTGTTGCTGGTTCAGCTCTTGCTTATGCTCTCGGAAAGGTAATTACCTCTTGCACAATGTTAAAAGAGTTAATTCTAAGTGCCTGGTGTTGCTTATAATTCAGAGACAAGAACCTAGTAAACATTGTCTTCTCCTGCAACTGCAGGATGGGTGGCGCGTGCATGTCATTGAAAGAGACTTGACTGAGCCCGACAGAATTGTTGGCGAGTTCCTGCATGCCGGGGGTTGCATTAAATTGGCCGAGTTAGGCCTTGAAGGTGAAGAAATTTTGTTGAACACACTTTCCGTTGAATTAATCAACAACTACTCTTATTTATGCCCAACATTTCGTGTGGTAACAGATTGTCTAGACGGGTCTGATTCTCAGACAGTCTTCAGTTTCGCTGCAGTTCACAAAGATGGGAAAAGAAGTGCAATTTCATATCCCTCCAATGCGAGTGGCAGAGGCTTTCACCATGGCCGCTTCGTTCAAAAACTGCGTGAAAAAGCTGCATCTCTTCCCAAGTATTCGTCCTTTCCCCTGCAACCTATAGGAACAGAGTAGCATGAGAGTATTCAGTTCATTATAACCAACCATAGACTTAAAATACTTTTATCAGTATCATTTCATGCTGTGAAGATTTCCCTCTCAGATTTCTTTGTTCTTTATCCAGTGTTAATCTCGAGCAAGGAACTGTAACGTCTCTTGTCGAAGAAAATGGCACCATCAAAGGTGTGCTATACAAAACAAAGGCAGGCCAGGAGGTAGCGGCTTCAGCTTCACTCACAATAGTATGTGATGGTTGTTTTTCAAATTTACGAAGCAATCTCTGCAGTCCAAAGGTGAAAATCCCGCATTATATTTAGATTTTGCAGAGAAAGATGTAGTTGAATCTCCAACAACGGTTTTATAATTAGTATATATAGTTGAAAACAGTTGCTTGACATAGATTGATAGATATACCTTAAAACCTAAAACTTGCACTGACCATGATTACTTTTCGGCTTAATTAGTATGAATATAATTACATAGAATGAGAGTTCCAAGATTCAAACCTGTGGCTGTTTGGTCATTGAGACTTCGATACATGTCAAAAAACTAATTCAATCCAACAACACTTTGATATTACTCTCTAACACATGGTCATTACATTTCTTGCAGATTGAAGTCCCATCCTACTCTGTCGGTTTGGTCCTGGAAGATTATGATCTTCCATATGCAAATCGTGCCTACTTTATTTTGAAGGATACAATTGCCATAGCTTATCCTATTAGCAGCAATGAAATTCGTTGTTTAGTTGATGTACCTGGCCCGAAACCACCTTCAATTTCCACTGGTGAAATGGCAAGCTACTTGAAAACAGTGGTGGCACCTCAAGTATGTATAGTTGCTTGACATAATGTTAATGAACTGAAGCTTATTCTGATTAATTTATAGAGCTTCCTTGATCGTGATTTTGTTGTTAATAATATCAGAAAGTCGAAGACGACTTTTTCAGCATCTTTGCTAGTTCTTTTTATTCAATATATAAGATATGTTTGAACTAATGCAGAAATTTGCACATTTCAGATGCCACCTGAGCTATACAATGCTTTCATATGTGCGATTGATAAGGGGAACATAAGAACAATGCCAAACAGAATCATGCCTGCATCTTCCTATCCAACCGCTGGTGCATTTCTGATAGGGGATTCGTTGAATATGCGCCATTCTGTAACGGGAGGAGGAATGACTGTGGGACTTTCTGATGTTGTCCTACTGCGAGATCTTCTTAGGCCTCTGAACGATCTTAGCAACGCAGCTTCCATTTCCAAATATCTTGAGTCCTTTTGCGTTCTTCGTAAGGTATCAGCACTTGGTTATCTATAATTTCTCTGGTCAATCTTCCTCAGAACAAATTTTGAACAGGAATTGCTTAAAGAAACTTCATGTTTCAAGCATTTCTATCTGATCGGTAGATGCTAATAACTTAATATTGGTTCCAGCCATCGGCATTTGCAATAAATACATTGGCGAGCACCCTACACACAGTATTCTCTTCATCGGATCAGGACCCAGCAAGGAAGGAAATGAAAGAAGCATTCTTCAATTATTTGAGCCTTGGAGGCGTGTTCTCAGATGGACTGATGGCTCTTCTGTCTGGTCTAAACCCTGATCCGTTAAGCTTGGTTTTCCACTGCTTTGCCATGCTTGCCTATGCTGTTGGCAGCTTACTGCTTCCATTTCCTACACCAAAACGCATGTGTATTGCGGCTAGACTCGTTTTGGTCTGTATCTCCAGCTTTCATTACTTTTACTATCAGAAACTTATTTGTCTGAACTTTTATTCTCACCGTGAGTTTCCTAGACAAACACTTAATTTTTTTTTTGTCATCTTTCAGGTTGGATCAGGCATCATCTTCCCTATACTGAAGGCAGAAGGAATTAGAGCAACATTCTTCCCGGCAACCATGCCAACTTACTACAGAGCTCCTCCTGTACAATCCACTGGTCATAGAGAAACAGGAAAATAGTATATTTTGTGGGTAGAAGAACCAATTCTCATCAGCTGAAGCATGAGGTAGAACATGAACAGACATGAAACAATCCTCATAGTGTACCATATGAATAAACTGTATCTCCATTGTATTTTGAGTTTTCCAAAATAATAATAATATATAAAATGTTGTTCTTAAAGGTCATGAATCCATTTAATTAAATAACGTGGAGAAAGGGTTTTGATAGTTTTTGCGCGCAAACATATAAGAGCTTTGTCGTCACGATTTGACTCCAGCAATAGCCATCCAATCCCAGATAAAATATATATATAGTAGACAAATTAAAACTTTTAATACAAATAATAAATAAACAGAGCAATCAATAAACCAAAAGAAGAAGAAGCTATAAGGTTTGGAAGATAACAATAAAAAGATGAAGTGTGAAGGCATCGAGAAATCCTTAATATAATGCCTTGAGAGTTCTCTTGTTGTATTTGGATGGCCATGTCCTTGATCAAGTCATGCAGCGTGACACATCTACGATCACCATATCTTGCAGCGCTTTCAAGTCTATGGTGAAATTCTGCCGCCCTACTCTGCCCTTTCATCAATCAAATGCTCTCTAGGGATATGAAAGTCTTCAGGAAATAATGCTTGACGCTCTAGTAGAGCTAGCTCCTCGACCTGGCTGCCCTAATCTTCCTCTATAGCTCTCCACATCCTCCTCCTCTTCCACTGGTTCTGCACATCATTCATAATTACATAATTGTTTACCGATGGAGAACAGAGTTGATAGTAATGTCTTCCAAGTGCAAGACACAATAGATCAGTTGGTTGGGATGAATACTGATCATCACAAAGGTTTAAGACATTTGATGAGGAAATTGGGAAATCAATGTCAAGGAAGTTGGGATGAGATTTGGAAGAGAATGTTACAGTAGCAAGATTATTGTATTGTTTGACAGGAAGGAAGCCACAAACTTTACCTACCAAAGATTATATTATAAGGTATAACAAGTTGCTTTACACCTCTAATTTTCTTTTCTTTGTCTAATTCAAAAGAATCAGAAGCTAATTGCTGATTGAGTTAACTTGTGGACCCACCCCATTGTTGAAACCTTGAACTTGAGAGATAAGGCAGAAACACAAGTTTAATCGGTCCTAGTTAGCATTTCCATAATGATTCCTGAGCAGTAAGCGTCCTATTTCGTTATGGATACGGATTCGAGATGTCATCAACCAACATTCTTGTGAGCATAAGATTTTCTTTGAAACAAAAGGCGTATATGGTTATTATAAGGCATAATCCTGCAAGGCGTATATGGTTATTATATGACTTAGAAATCATAGAGAATCTCTGAGTTCCAGTTGGGTATACATCTTGGTGTGCTTCTCATCAATGAAAAAGCTAAATGCTGCTAATTGGGAAATACAGAAAGCAGTTCAACACAGTAAGTTGTTGCATCAGAGCGAAATAAATGTAGATAAATGAACAAAAGAATGAGCCTGCTGAGTGAAAGTAGAATCTGTTAAACACAACCTAGCAGAATCATCACAAATTCTAGCACTCTAAACAATAGTAGAAGCATGCTTAACACTGTGAGGGACGCAGGTGCATCAAAAAGCGCAGTCAGAGAATTCCTTCAGCAAATTTCTTCTCTCCTGCACATAAAACTTATAACCTTGAGAAATCTTTTCTAAAGGTGCTATATACCTTTGGAGCCTCAGTTCATGTAGAAGTGGATTTGCTTCACAGATTGGTTTTCAAGATTCCAATGTTACTACAGCGGTCTGTGTTGGAATTCTTTGATCTAAATAGTAAGTGTTCTAAACATCTACTGTTTAGATCAAAATCTGGGATTTGACGAAAATGAAGAACAATGCATGAAATTGGCAGAATTCTGAAGAATACTCAGAAAAACTGAAACTTTGAACAATTCCCCTTAATTTTATTGAATTCAAATGCCTATATGTAGGCTTAAAATGCATGAATTGAAAAACCATAAATCTCTCAAAAATCCTAAGAGATTTGGATAGAAACAGATTTTGAAATTCAAAATCATTATGAACAATAGTTTTAGCTAAACTCAATCACTACAGACTAGTCCATGATAAATCCTACAGACTAATAAGTAATCTTCTTATCCAAAGCTAATCTCACATTCAAATTCTAACACTCCTCCTTGAGATTTGCTTTGGGCAATCCCAATTTCATCTTCAAAAATTCTAGACTTGCTCATTGGAATTACCTTGGTCTTCAAGTCATGATGAATTAGACTTTTATCACTACTGTTTTGGCCTAAATCTTCATCAACACTAGTATTTGCTCCATGTTCAGTAAAATCATCTTTCAAGCCTTCATGTGTTGTAGATTCAACTGAATTCTTCACATAAACATTGTTGGATTCCATGCTAAACAGATCACCATCTCTGGTTTTCCTATCTTTGTCATATATTTGCGACCTTTTGCAAACTTAATCACTAGTATGAATTTCAGGCATACCCTTTACCATATCACCATCATGCAACATGTTCAAACACTCAAGGTTGTAGTGCTCAGATTTCTTGTCCCAATCAACACTCATTTCAGATTTCACACTCAAACCATTTCCTTCTATTACATTTAAATCTAAGTAGAAGCTCACGCCTTCCATTTTAATTTTTGCTATTGCTGAATCATTTGCATCAGTAATAAAGCAGAAATTATCCTTAAAAGCTACCTCATATCCATTCCTAAGCATTTGTGCAACACTCAATAAATTTTGATTCAAAATTTAGTACAGAACATCTTTGATAACTTTAGTACCTTTCGTTGTGCTGACTTTGACATTTCCTCTTCCCTTTGCTTGCACAATGTCTCCATTCCCCAACTTGATTTTTGGCCTAATTGTATGATCAATTGAAGAGAAAATCGACAAGTACTTTGTCATGTGGCTGGTGCAACCACTGTCAATCAGCCATGAATTCTTTTGGGAGTTGTTGCTGGTCTGCAAGGCCATAAACAAATGCTCCTCAGCTTCCTCATGATCCTTACCTTCTTCAGAAAAGTTGGCTTGCTGTTGTAGTTGCGATTTGTTCTTCTTCAGCCTGCAAAATTTCTCATTGTGGCCAAACTTCTTGCGATAATCACAATGAATAAGAGTCCTTTCTTTAAACCAGCACTCGCTCTCACCATGATTTGTTCTTTTGCAATAAGAACATGGTGGAAACATTTGACTGTTTGCAGGTACAATAGACTTATTTTCCGAGAAAAATTTCTTACCATTGTTGAAATCTTTTTCGAAAATTTCGATCTTTCTCCCTTTCCAGTTTGCTTGAAATGCATTTTCCATAACTTCATCATCCCTCATCTGCACTCTTTGCTCCTGGATGTGCAGTTTGCTTATTAACTCAGCAATGGGAAGGTTTTGCAAATCGCAAGACTCTTCTATTGCTGAGATTTTTGCTTCGAATTTTTCAGGGACGGACATCATAAGCTTTTCTACAATCTTATGATCTTCAAATGTCTCCCCAAGGAGTCTCATTTGGTTTACTACATTCATCAATCTGCCAGAATACACTTTGACAGATTCATGGTCTTTCATCTTCATCAATTCGAACTCTCTCTTGAATGCTAGCAACTTTACAGTTTTGTCTCTGTTGCTACCTTCAAATTCGACCTGGAGCTTGTCCCAAATCTGCTTTGGTGTTTCCAGGTTCATAATTTTAGTGAAAATGTGGTCTGCAATTCCAGAATGCAGACATGTAATTGCCTTGTCTTTCTTCAATTTTTCTTCTTCATGAGCCCTTATCTGCGCCATTGTTGGATTCCCATTTAATGGAATTGGATTAGCATCCGTCACCACAATGTTCCATAACTCTTTGGATCGCGAGAAAAACTTCATCTTGACAGACTCGGATGTGATAATTTTCTCTAGAAAAAGCTGGAATTGCAGCAGACGATTATTGTTGGAGGTTGACATGATTTTTGAAAGTAAAAGTTCACTTGTGTTTACACTCAAAAACCCCACAATCCGTAAGAAGATTGCTCTGATACCACTTGTTGGAATTCTTTGATCTAAACAGTAAGTGTTCTAAACATCTACTGTTTAGATCAAAATCTGGGAATTGACGAAAGTGAAGAACAAGGCATGAAATTGGCAGAATTCTGAAGAATACTAAGAAAAACTGAAACTTTGAACAATTCACCTTAATTTTATTGAATTCGAAATGCCTATATATAGGCTTACAATGCATGAATTGAAAAACAATAAATCTCTCAACAATCCTAAGAGATTTAGATAGAAATAGATTTTGAAATTTAAAATCTGTTATGAACAATAGTTTTAGCTAAACTCAATCACTACAGCTAGTCCATGATAAATCCTACAGCTAATAAGTAATTTTCTTATCCAAAGCTAATCTCACATTCAAATTCTAACGATCCGAAGATGGTCTGGCTAAATTTCAAAGTAAAACAGTATATTGTCGTAGAGACTCAGCCAAATTACTGATAACAATTTCCAGTGTTTGGCGATTTAATGAGAAGTAGTTATACTACCATAAGTCCCCAATTGGATGCTCAGCTCTTGGTGGCTTCAATGGAGAGGGAAAAGAAAATAACCCTAAGAGAAAAAAATAGCCATGCTCCAAACCCACCCACCAACACCAAGCCAATTGAGATTGAAATTTTGAAACCATCTAGCAGGTAGTGGTAAGAATTTGGAAGTAAGAGGATTGTTTCAAGTTTGAACTCTGTGGTTGCTAATGTGATAGTAATTAAAGTGTTATATGGTCGTTAGTTTCAGGATCCGTGGGATTAGTGAAGGTCCGCACAAGGTAGCCGAACACGCATGTTAATAAAAAAAAATGAAGTTTTGAATTTTTTTTGGGAGTGTCATACAATGTATTTTTATAATATTTTAATTTTTATATTTTTAAATTATTATGATGTATTGTTATTAAAAATATTTTTTAAAATATATCTTTTAATATATTTTCAAATAAAAAATACTTTGAAATATCTCATTAACCACGTTCCTAAACCTATGTCTTGATAGAAAATAAAAATTAAAAAATCTTGAGGAATATAGAAAAATTGGATGAATTTATGTACTCAAAATAAAAAGACACGAGGAATGAAATTTTATTCCAAATATATCCTTATAAAAATTTCAAAATTCTAGGTCTTGTAATTCAATTATCATTCTTTTTTTCTCTCTCTCTTTTTCTTTTTAATCAATATTATTAATGATAAATAAATAAATTATTTATTTATTGTTGGATGCAAAAATGATGAAAATATAACATTAATTAAACTTCAAATTATAATTATTTATCAATCGAGTTTAAAAATAATACATGAGAATTGAATAGTTTTATAAAGTTAATGAAATATATACATAAAAAAACAGAAATTGTTATTTATGTTAATTGTAAGCACGCGATAATAACTTAATTAATTAAACGTTAAATTAAAAAGAATAGAAGAAAATACTGAAAGATTTATTAATTTTCAATGCATATTAAAATAAAGAAAAGTGACTGATAGAAAGAAAAGAAAAAACACTCAAAACTCTACGAGCAGCAAAACGTTTAGAACCCCTTGCACATATTTGATATTTTTATTTTATTGAATAACTCAATTCGAAGCTCAATTCCCAAAATGAAGAAACAGCATTTTATCAATAGTAAAACCGTACAATGGGACGAAGGACTTCCTTTGCGTTAGGATGCTCCCACTCCACTACTCTCTCCCACCATTCCTCTGGATATGCACCGATCCTTTCAAGAGAAGGGGGGAGAGATGGCTGCCCATTTTCAAGCAACGGAAGACCAATTGGAATCCTCTTCAGCTTCTCACAGTTTACTACCATAATTTCTTCCAGAGAATCGCACATCAGTTTTGCACTCCAAATTCTTTTCAGATCTGGTAATCCCCTCAAGTATAGTCGCTCTAACTTTGGGAGTTTGAATTCTCTCATTTCTTCATCTGATCCGGTTGCTCCTATTATCTCCTCCAATTTCGCACAGTATTCAACTGTAATCTCTTCCAGGTTTGCGAGGTTTGGCAACAGGACCAGAGGGGACAAATTCTTCATATTTCTACATCCATAGCAATTAAATTCTTGAAGACTAGAAAATATACCGTTATAAGATGGAGACGGTAGTGGAGCAGGGCAAAACCAAGAAGATGAAAATAAGCTCTCCATGCTATCGCATTCCACAATTTGGATGATCTCCAGTTCAGTTGCACTCTCTAATGACAAAACATCACATAAACTTCTTGCATCGATGCGTTCACAATATAGTCCTTGAATGCCATTTAGGAGCTTGACCTGAAAATCTCTATCTGCGTTGATATTCAAATTACCCAACACAACTGCTTTACTTGGGAAATACGCACGATATTCCCAAAAAAATTTATCAAATGTTCCCACTAAGATTTCGCATGTGCTTAGTGATCGGATCCCATTCCGAGATCTGAGATACTCCACAATGTCAAAGAGACCTTCGAAATGGCATAGCAAAGTTTCCAAATTTCTTAAAGATCCTACTTCCTTTCCTCTAACTGTTATCGAAAATAGATCAAGGACTTGCAGGTGAGAGAGTTTTGGTAATATTCCACTCGGAAACTCCATTTTACAGCTTGCATTCATTCTAAGACACCTCAGGTTGGTTAGGCATTCCATTCCTTGTGGCATCGTTTCAAGAGTAGTGCTACAGAGTTCCAACCTCTTCAGTTCCCTTAGCTTTTCTAAGGATGGAACAGCTCTTAGATACCAACAATTACGAAGCAATAATGCAGTGAGACTCACCAAATCAGAGATAGATTCTGGCAAATTTTGAATACTTGTTTCAGACAAATCGAGGACCTTGAGCCGCCCATGGAAATGCTTGAAAAATGAATCCGCAATAGATCTCAAATTTCTATTATCATGTAGAAATAGAGTTGACAGATTTGGACACATTGGTGAATGGCTGGAAGGAATTTCTTTAAAACTGTTTCTCATTAGTGAAACTCTTGTGAGATTCTCTGTCCAGTACTCTACATTTGGCAGTTCTTCTAATTGTGTACCTGCTTTAACAATGACTTGAGAGTTCTCTTGCAGTATTTGGATGGCCATGTCCCTCATCAAGTCATGCATCTTGACACATTTACCGCCATCCCATGTTTTATCACTTTCCAATAGGCAGGCATATTGAAGTCTATTAAGCATCGTGTGGCCCTCGTCAAATGCATCTTGCCTCCTCCCCATTCCTTTAATTATTCCCTCATCGATCAAATAACTTATCAGCTGCACCCTTTTAATCATATGATCTTCAGGAAATAATGCACAGTATAGGAGACATTGTTGTAGTGCTGAGTCACCTAACCCATCATAACTAAACCTCAATAACTTGAATACTTTCATGTCCCCAATTCCCGAGTCTTTCAATTTCTTCAATGTATTCCTCCACTGATGTGGATCAACCACTCCCCTCAAGCTTCTGGCCACTGTAATAATTCCCAATGGCAAACCAGCACATTCCCTTGCAACAGCTTTTGCAATTCCTTTCACTTCATCTGGAAGTGCCTTGTCACGTCGAACATTCTCCTTGAACAAAGTCCAAGATTCTCCCTCCAAAAGGGGCTTGAGTTTGATTTTGCGTTGGCAATCAATCTGATCACAAACCTTTTGTGATCGAGTCGTCAAAATCAACTTGCATCCTTTGAACGAGGAATGAATTCCCACATCGCGTAGCTCAAAACTGTTCCATAAATCATCTAAAATGAGAATCCAGTTTTGTTTATTCCTTAGCTCTTCTGACAACATGGCAGCTCTATGCAAATCATCATCCTCACTTGAAAGGTCTAGTTTAAGACGCTTGGCAATAAGATTCTGAAGTCTATTGATGCTGAAATCTTGAGATACAGTCACCCACCAAACAGCATATTGTCTTTGTAGAAGCTCATTGTGAATGTGTTGCAGTAATGTTGTTTTACCAACACCTCCCATCCCGTAAATGCCAATGGTTGAGACTTCATCATCCATCAACATAGACCATATCTCCTTCTTGTTCTCTTCAAATGTTTTACCCACTGGCTTATTAGAGCTAGTAGGAAATGGAACTCCTTTAGTCTTGTTGCATTTCAGACTTTCAGAAGATCTAGCTCCTGCGTGATCCTCCACTGGCTCTGTCCTCGCTCTAACCATGTTCTGCACATCATTCATAATCACATCATTGCTTACTGATGGAGTGAATGGTTGATCATAGTATCTTCCATAATCAAGACACAATGGATCTGATGGCTGGGATGAATCTCCTCGAGGCTCATCAGCTTGATTAATTGACTGCCTCTCACAAGAGCTATGTCTCTCCAGATGCTGCACTTGCTCTGTTCTACGTATAGTCTGAAAGGCATCATGCATAAAAGATCCTTCAACAGTGTCTTCCATGGCATTTTCTGCTTGTGAATGCGACTGAAGTCTCTCTTCCCCGGCACCTTTTTTCGTGCCCTTAACTCCCACTTGTGTCCTTCGAGCAGTCCCTACGAATTTGCTCTGTTCCAACGCTCGATCCACTGGTTCTGTCACGAGTCTGCTCACGAGTGCCCCTTCGGAAACTGTGTCTTCTTGTGCTCTCATTCCGGTCATGCTTACTATGTTGTTTCTTGCTATTTCATGTGAAGAAATCCACTCGTCCCCTACAACCTGATCTTCTCTTTGTACCCTTCCAATATCTCCCCCCATTCTTGCAACTTCATTGATTGAACTTGTTGTGCTTTTATGTATTTTGTTACCACTACGCATAGCTTCGAGGGCTTCTTCTTGAACTTCTTCTTCTTCTTTATCCACCGAAGGACAAATGGCAACACCGTGCCCTTCCTCTCCTACTAAATGCCATTTGATTCTTGAAATGGGAATTTTATTGGCCCATCTACGTTTACAGAAGTTACAAATCATGCTACCATCATCCTTTTCTTCAACATGATTCCTAAATGGATCCCTTGCCCTTTGGACCTATATAAAAAAAAGGGGGGGGGGGGGAGAATAAAAATCAATCAAAATATAGAATAAAAATTGATGGAATTTGCACCATATCCGGATGGATGAGAAACTACTTCAGTTTTGTTACCCTTATTTTGCTATTAAATCTTGTAGTTAGTTTATGGCACAATTATAGGGGATAAAAAGATGACGATAATTCAGTTAGACTTCTTACTTGTTGAGTATTTAAACCTCTATTTTGACTTTGCAGGGAGCTGTCATGGCCAGGATTTGAGGCATTTGGCCTGGCAGCTCGATTTTGCAATCCTCGGACTTGGAGGTTATCCATTTGTGAGCTATATAAAAATGAAGTGATCATATTATAAAACCTTTCAATAATTGGTAGTCTCTCTTAAGCAGTAAAAATCAATGGTGTATCTAATTATCAAAAAGGTATTAAAACACAACAGCTAGAAGTCAATCAATACCTAGTAGATTTGCCAGAGTTTCGAGGCACTAAGTTCTCTCGTTGCATATTGTCTATGTTTGGAATCACAGAAGCTTGATCGACTTGTCCTTGATTAGGAATACACTGAATCCTGAATCCAAAATCATTCGCAAACAATATGAAGCATTACAAACATATGTTTAGCTTCCTGGTTTCATGTTCAAGCAATAATGTTTCTTTCCTGATTGAAAAACTAAATTTGTTTTTACAGAAAATACTAAACATGAAAAATTGGATACCGTGGAGCAGGTAATGAAGGTCCAGGTTGATTGAAGCCACCATGTTGTGAAGTTGTTGTGTTCGGCGTCATATTGACATGTCCCTGCTGAGGTTGCCTGGAAAATTTTCAAATAGTTAAACGTAGAATTTGACACCACAATGTAAAGAAAGAATTGTTATTCTCACTTCGTTGATTTCTGTTTAGCTGATCAAATAAGCTGAGTATAAGGTGATGGTTATGAATGAAATCAAAAGAAAGAATTTGGAGAGAAACTTGATCAGGTGATAGCTTTTTGTATGGATACATGGTGTTTTTGCTCTCCATTATATAAGAGAAAATTAACTGAGAGAGATGGGGTACCTTGAAGATGAAGTAGGCTCGAATAACGTGGAGTCATAACAATTTGAATTCAGTAGATCATGATCTCCAGAAACCTGATGATTGTGAGGAGGAAACTGAGTTGTTTGCTGAGTACTATCATTGTTATCCACCAGCATGTTCTGTCCACCTTGATCATTGCATAATATGGAGCTTTGGTTGACTGGAACCTCCAGTAGCAACCTGCTTCCATGGTCATAATAAGGAAAACTGTAGAAAAACTAAATTGCAAGCAATAATCTTATGATAAAATATGCATAAAAATGACGTACGAGGGAACTCCTTCCAACTGATTGACATCATCCTCCATAAAAGATGGTGGAACTCCTTCCATCTGACACAATTACAAGACGATTAGCATGTTCTGAGGTTTAAAAAAGAAGAGAAAGCAAGATGATTAGTATTATACATATATATATATATATAAGAGAAGAATATATAATATACCGAAAATCTGATGTTTTGATAAAAAATCCACAAGTTAAATTTAGATAAACACCAGAAGGCATGGATTATAAAATCTGAGAAAAAGATCAATCTATTTATCACGGATTTCTTTAAAGATTCAAAGAATAGTTATAGATAATAAAAAAAACAAAAACACCAACAAGATGAAGCATAAATAATTAAGACCTTCAGTGCTGGTTTGCTTTAGCAGTAGTCAGCTAAACAATAACATAAATAAATAAAAACAGAGATCAAAGAAGAATATGTGGTTGACTATATTGCGTTATATAACATGTTAATATTAAAAGTAATTTAAAAATAAATTATATTTTTTAATGAAAACAGTTGACTATATATCCATCCACTAATGATAAAAATTAGATAAACACCACAAGGCATGAAAGATAAAATCTGAGAGAAAAGATAAATTTATTTATCATGGATTTCTTTAAAGATTCAAACCATAGCTGCCTATATATATAGCTGCAGTATGCATCAATAGGGAAATGTAAACTTAAAATTAACCTTCCAAATATTATATTATAAGATACAATGAGTTAACGTGTGAAGCTGGCAAACCCGATATGTCAAACTTTGTAGAAGCTGCCTAGAAAATGTAAACCAAAAACGCAGCATGTCCACTTGGAATTATATATATATAGATCGTACAAATTCCAGGGTAAATAATTGGTTTGAATTGTTTTTTGAAGAATTATTTCAAAACTCTAAGAAGCATTATATATATTATTAGAAGATACCTAGAAAATGTCAACGTGCGGAGCAAACCCAATACACAATGAGCTGGCTTACAAGAGATAGTTCACAATGAGAGATAATTCAGTTAGACTTCTTACTTGTTGAGTATTTTGACTTTGCAGGGAACTGTGAGGGCCAGCATTTGAGGCATTTGGCCTAGCATTTTGATTTTGCAATACATGGACTACTTGGAGGTTCTCCATCTGTGATCTATATAAAATTGAAGTGATCATATTATAAAACCTTTCAATAATGGGTAGTCTCTCTGAAGTAGTAAAAATCAGTGGTGTATCTAATTATCAAAAAGGTATTAATACCTAGCAGATTTGACAAAGTTTTGAGGCACTAAGCTCTCTTGTTGCATATTGTCTATGTGAGGAATCACAGAAGCTTGATCGATTTGTCCTTGATTAGGATCTCCAGAAACTTGAAGATTATGAGGAGGAAACTGTGGGGACCTGAACTCAGAAGAAAAATAAAGCTTTGTTACAAATCTCTACATATTAGGAAATTAGAGATGTCATATTTTTTATTTATAAGCATCTCGATTGTTATGGGATACTTATTATTTTCTTTCCTAAGTTAGCAGCGTTGGACTGCATATTGATGTGTATATATACTGAGTATTTGTAATGAGAATTATGCATGAATTCCTCCCAGTAAACTCTCTAATTAACAGTTATTAGTTGAAAACACATAAAAAGCAAGTGCAAGCTAATTGAAATGCTCAAGCAAACGGCCACATACCTTAAGGTTTGAGAAGGCTCTGGCAACATGGTTGAACATTGTGGAACTTGATTAAATTGATATGGAAATTGTCGGGAGCTATAATAAAAAAAATCATTGTCATTTTTGGTCAAGTTTATTGTTTTCATTAAAGAAGTGTATATTTAGGTCAATACCATTGATTCATTGGAGGTTGAGGTAGCATCCCAGGCACTTGATTGCTCATTGCTAACTGATTCGTCCATTGTTGGTCACTAAATTAGCAACATTTGTTAGTAATTTCTTTATTCAATTGTTAATGAGTTGTTAATCCACTAAGCATTAAATATCATTTTAGCTTAAATCAAAGGCATTGAGGATCGAATAAATTAGGATTCAAACATAATGAGTTCATTTGGATTGATCAATTCTCATCACTAACCAGTACAAGAAGAAGAAGAAGAAGTTAAATAATGATGAATATCATTTACCTTGATGGGGTTTGAGGCAAATTTGGTCCATTTTGGTTGATACATGATGATGATGCTCCATCTAAACCTCCCATTGTTGTCTGTTTGTTTAAAAATAAACAATTTGAAGCAAACTTTTTTAATCAATTGGTGATATAGCAATACAAAAACTTGCTAGTTCAATGGACATTGTAGCAAATTGGATTGGTCACCATGGCTTGAAGAAATGAAGTTTGAAACTGAGTTGTCTGCTGAATGCTATCATTGTTATCCACCAGCATGTTCTGTCCAGCTTGATCATTGCATAACATGGAGCTTTGGTTGACTGGAACCTCCTCCGGTGGTGACCTGCTTCCATGGTCGTAATAAGAAAAACTGTACAAAAACTAAATTGCAAGCAATCATCTTCTGATATATGCTTAAGAATGACGTATAAGAGAAGCTCAGACATATTGAAGTTGTCTTCCAGTGCTTGAAAATACAAGTGATTGACATTATCATCCACAAAAGATGGTGGAGCTCCTTCCATCTGACAACAAGTACATGATCATTAGTATGTTCCATTATTCAAATTAATTTTGCTAATTACAAAAATTAATTCCCTCTATTTTCACCCTTAGTTACACATTAGAAAACCCAAGAAAAATAATCTGTTTATATGCATTTACTCGCTAATTTACCCGTGTATTGTTGCGGGTAACGTATACTTTAATTTTCTCCGTTTTTTTTTTTAAATGATTAAGAAGTTTCTAAGTTGCGAACAAAACTGCAGCTCGTTATATGCTTTTACTAGCTAACTTGCCCGTGAGATTTTGCACGTATTTTATATATTTTGTTAACTTGATTAAGAGTTTCTCGAGTTGCGAACAAAAGCTCAAATTCGAGATAGAAGAAACCGTGAAATTTCAAAGTAAGAGGTATAAACTTAACATAATTTATTTTGATATATTAACCAAAAGAAAAGAGATAAAAACATAGAAATTATATCCAAAAGACATTGTTCAAAAGAGGCTTCCCTTTTAATTTATTTGTTACTAAAATTAATTATTTAATTAATAAAAAAAGAGATAAAAACAGAGCAAATTCCCCAAAAACCATACTAAACACCCATAATCTCAGCAGAACTAATGAAAAATGCATGAGTAGTCACCATGGTTTGAGGAAATGAAGGTGGAAACCGAGTTGTCTGCTGAATAGTATCGTTGATCATATTGTCATCCACAAGCATGTGCTGTCCCGTTTGATCATCCTCCGGTAGCGACCTGCTTCCATGGTGATAATAAGGAAAACTGTAGAAAAACTAAATTGCAAGCAATCATCTTCTGATAAAAATATGCTTAAGAATGACATACCAGGAAAGCTCAGACATATTGAATGTCTCAAATTCCAACTGATTGAGAGCATCGTCCATAGAAGACGGTGGAACTCCTTCCATCTGACCACAAGTACAAGATGATTAGCATGTTCTGAGGTTTTAAAAAAGAAGAGAAAGCAAGATGATTAGTACGATATATATATAAGAGAAGAATATATAAACATATATATATATATATAATACACAAAGAAAATCTGATGTTTTGCCTTAAAAAACTAGAAATTGTTTTGTTAAAAAAAATCCAGAAGTTAAATTTAGATAAACGCCATAGCTACTTGGATTAGAAAATCTGAGAAAAATATCAATTTATTTATCATGGATTTCTTTAAAGATTCAAACCATAGTTACAGATAATAATAAAAAAAAAAAAAAAAACCAACTAGATGAAGCATAAAAAATTAACCAACAAGATTCAAGACGTTCTTCAAGTGCTGGTTTGCTTAAGCAGTAATCAGCGAGGAAATAAAAATAAAAAAAACAGAGATCAGAGAAGAATATATGGTTTAAGAAAATAATAAAGCTGCAGTATACATTAATCTAGTTCGTACTGGTGAGATGTGGAAAGGGAATTGCTAGGAAGGAAGTATGCGAGGGAGGAAGAGAGCAAGCTATTTCAGTTTATCATTAGAATTTCTAGAACTTGTGTTTTACTTGAAAGATTCAAACCAGAGTTACATGTGAAAAACAAAATAAAGAAGATGGAGTATAAATAAGTTACCTGGATTCTAGTTGTGCTTCAAGTGCTGGTTTGCTGAAGCAGTGTTCCGGGGGGGATCAAGAACAGAAAGCACAGAACAGAGTTGAATAAATGGTTTAAAAATACGGAGGAGGTTGCAAGATGGTGAGCTCCAGGTGATTCGATTCAACCAGAGAAGGAAGCACTGATCATCACAAAGGTTTAAGACATTTGATAGCTTAGGGAAATCGGGAAATCGGGAAATCGAGAAGTCAATGTGTAGGAAGTTGGGATGAGATTTACAGTAGCACAGATTATTGTATTGTTCCACAGGAAGCAAGCCAGAAACTTTACCTACTTTTTTTTTGAAAAAGGTTATATATAAGAAAGAAAAGAAAGAAACTTTACCTACTATTATATTATAAGATATAACAACTTTACCTACTAAAGATTATATATAAGATATAACAACTTGCTTCACACCTCTAATTTAAAACTTCAACAAAGAATCAGAAGTTAATTGCTGACTAAGTTAACGTGTGAACCCACCAGCAACAATATTCCACCAGATAATTAATTAAATTCTGATTGTTCAAGGGCAAATGCAGCTGAAGAATTAGTAACAATTAAGGAAAAATGTCGAGAAAAATCAAAATTAATTTCCAGTTGCTAACCATTTTTGAAAGCAAAGGCTTTGAATATTCTAAACATTATTGTAGCAAGTACCATGTCTCAAGCTTCCATACAAAAATATCAAGCTACTGGGGTTTGATGAGATGGTGTTTGAGAATGTGTTAGTAAATATTTTCAAAAAAAAATATTATTATTATAAAGTAATCTAAAAATTACTAAAAAGATAATTAAAAAAATAAATTGATCCTCACAGCCCACAGTGCCTGAAGGTTTCTGCTTGAAAAGATCACAAACCAACCATGTTAACCTGTATGAAATAACTGTTAGTAAAAGCAACAGAGAATAGAAGTATCCAACTAGCTAGAGCACATCTGGAAGATTCAGTCTCTGTATTATTTCACTTCTCTGAATAATTTTCAGGTTCCTTTTGCTGTTAGATAAAAAAAATTGCTATGTCTCACTAGTCATTATCCATTCTATGAAAATTCTAGCGTTTGAGAGTGGTAAGAGTTTACAAGGCTAAAAGCTAAACATCTCCATGCAGGATTGTTTGATTTACGAGGCAGAGCGACGACCCTTGAAAGATTGTTCTATAAAACAATGTCTGGTCATCTTTACAACTTATTTTCACAATCCTTCGCCGGCCCGCTGAAGAACTCTTTGAAGCTCATCTGCCATCCCTTGATAGTGATTATTTTTTAATAATATTTTTAAATTTTTATTTTTAATATTAAAATAAGCAGAAAATATTAGGAAATAAATAATTTATTGTGATTATAATTAAACATGTAATTTATTTCCTTACCAATCAATCACCCTTTCAACAAAGGGAAGAGAGCTCTACCCACCGTGCATGTGCTCACTCTATTCTCTGCAGAGAGAAACGACTCTCTTCATGCCTTTAATTTTATAAAGTCTTTGCAGTAACCAAGGAAATGTATATTTCTCATTACTTTTGCATCAATTAATCACATGACAACACATCAATTAATTACACGATATATTGTTAATAAATTAATTTAAATTAAATTATTAGATGACAACTTAGCTTGGTCAGGAACTCCAACTTGTGGAGAAAAAAAGCCTTCCACAAATCATCTAAAATCAAAACTGCTCTTGGCAGCTCCTCATCTTCACTAGAAAGACATAAACTAGTATCTTGTGAAATGATCATTAGTATTTATGACAATCTTGTATTTATTGTTCAAAAATAATTCCATTGATTCAACCCAGTAGGATCTCGACCATTGGTTTAAAATGGCTTGACAATTCAATGTTGTCTATTTTAGGGCTGCGTTATCTTTAATGTGGTGTTAAACATAAAATATATATTTATTTGAGATTGTTATACCATATAAAAAGTAAAAAAAAAATAACATCATGCATTTTATTTCCTGACTAATCAAATATTAAAAGACTAAATCATGAAAAAAATTAAAAAAGAACAAAAACAAAAAAAAATATGATTAGTGGGTAAAGTAAACCAAGCTAACTTGTAGACCATGTTAACCCTATATAAAACGACAAAATAAAAGGAAATAAATTATAAATTTGAATTATAAACCAGACCAAATATGAAATAGACATAAAAGAACAAAAATTCAATATAATAGGAAAAAGGAAGAAGAAGATATTAGTATTGTGATTCACGATGATATCGTTGTGGGTGACAATGTCTTTTAATAATTATTTTGCCGTTTTGCAGTTTACTAGAGAGAAGGCAGAAAGCTTTACGAAAATAACTTTATTAATTAAAAGTTAAATTAAAAAAATAGAAGAAAATATTAAATGATTTATTATTTTTCAATGCATATTAAAATAAAGCAAAGTGACTAATAGAAAAAAAAAATACTCAAATTCTACGGGCAGCAAACGTTTAGAATCCCTTGCACATATTTGATATTTTTATTTTATTAAAAAAATCAAATGATAACAGTATACTCAAGGAGCAAAGAAATAATTAAATCAATATAGATAAATAAATAATTAAACCATATTTAGTTTTTTAATTTTAATTTTAATTTTAATTTTAATAACAATTATGCTCTTTGTATCACAACAAATAAAGAATGCTAGTTTCATTCAACAAGATTCTAAAGCCCATATTTAGATAATTTAGCCGAAAGAACTTCCTTGGCGTTATGAGGCTCCCACTCCACCACTGTCTCCCACCATTCTACTGGACCCGCAAGGATCTTTTTAAGAGAAGGGTGAAGGGATGGCTGGCCATTTTCAAGCAACGGAAGACTAATCGGTATCCTCTTCAGATTCTCACAGTTTGCAACGTCAATTTCTTCAAGAGAATTGCAAATCAGTTTCGCACTTCAAATCCCTTTCAGTCTAGGTAATCCAATCAATTTCAGAATTTTTAACTTCGGGAGTGTTAATTCCGCTATGGGATTGGAGGTGCTGCTTTCCTCATCTGTTGTTCCTATTATCTCCTCCATTCTCTCACAATAACCAACATAAATCTCTTCCAGGTTTACGAGGTACGACAGCAACTCAAGAGGGAACAACTTCTCCATACTGTTACATTCAACACAAGTAAACTCTTTAAGACGAGAAAACATACCATTATGTGATGGCAATGGTGGTGCAGCAGAGCAGAACCAAGAAGATGAAACCAAGCTCTCCATGCTATAGCAATCCTCAATGCAGATGATCTCCAGTTCAGTTGCATTCTCTAATGACAAAACATCACATAAACTTCTTGCATCGATGCTTTCATAATACAGTCCTTGAATGCCATTTAAGAACTTGACCTGGAAATCTCTATCTCTGTTGACACTCAAATTACCCAAAAAAACTGTTTTATTTGGGAAATCGTCAATTTCAACCCAGTAATCTCCTTTCGACGTTCCTACTGAAATTTTGTATGTGCTTAATGAATGAATCCCATCCCGAGATGTGAGATACTTCACAAAGTCAGAGAAGCCTTTGAAATGGCATTCCAAAGTTTCCAACTTCCCCAAGCATCCTACTTCCATTCCTTCAACTGGATGGCATTCCGTAGGAAACTCTCCAAGTTCAAAGACCTGCAGGTGAGAGAGTTTTGGTAATATCCCACTAGGAAACTCCTTTACACCAAAATCATTAATTCTAAAATACCTAAGGTTGGATAAACATTCCATGCCTTGAGGCATCTTATCAAGTGAGGTTCTATAGAGATCTAAACGCTTCAGTGCCCTCAGCTTTTCTAATGATGGAACATATACTAAATTCCCACAATTACGGAGCAATAATGCAGTGAGAGACACCAAATCAGAGACAGATTCTGGCAAATTCTCAATCAATGTGTGAGACAGATCAAGGACCTTGAGCCCATGCAATTGCTTGAAAAATGAATCTGCAATGAATGCCAACCCATAATTTTCACAAAGCAATAGAGTTGAGAGATTTGGACACATTGGTGAATAAATGGAAGGAATTTTTTTGATCTGGTTTTTCATTAGTGAAACTCTTGTGAGATTCTCTGTCCACTCCTCTGCATCTGGCAGTTCTTCTAATCGTGCACCTGCTTTATGGCCATGTCTCTAATCAAGTCATGCATCACGACACTTTCACTACCATCATCCTCATTTTCAGCACTTTTCAATAGACTAAAATATTCAAGTCTATCCAGCATCGTGTGGCCCTTGTCAAATGCATCTTGCCTCCTCCTCATTCCTTTAATTATTCCCTCATTGATCAAGTAACCTATCAGCTCCCTCCTTTCAATCATATAATCTTCAGGAAATAATGCGACATTGTTTTAGTGCTAACTCATCATCTAACCGATCATAACTAACCCTCAATACCTTGAATACCTTCTCATTCATGTCCCTATATCCTGATTCTCCCAATTCCTTCAATGTATTCCTCCACTCATTTAGATTTTCCACTCCCCTCAAGCTTCTGCCCACTGTAATAATACCTAATGGCAAACCAGCACATTCCCTTGCAACAGCTTTTGCAATTCCTTCCACTTCATTTGAAAGTGCTTTGTGACGTACAAGATTCTCCTTGAACAAAGTCCAAGATGTGGAAGAGAATGTTACAGTAGCTAATAATAATAATAAATTAATTATTGTTTGCTAGGAATGAAATTGCTAGGAAGGAACCACCGTAGCTAATAATAATAATAATAAATTGATTAGTTGTTGTATTGTTTGGTAGGAAGGAACCCACGGTGTTATATTTGGTTTTATCTACAACGATGTGAAACTTTTTTAAAATAAAAATATTTAAAACAATAGTATTAAAATACCATTTTTATTTTAATTCTCTAAAAATCAATAAATAAATAATGTAATGTAATTTTGCTTTTTACTAGGTTAATTCGTCCACCAGTAACCAAAAACCTTACTTTTGTTTGTAGTTTTTCTTAAAGTTATTTTATTTGATGGCATGAGTATTCGATGAAAAAAAAAACACTCTTAATTTTTATGTTGATAGCGATTATTTTTATTTGGGGAAGTTAACGTGTGGACCATCCCGTGCTGAAACTTTGAAGAAGCTGCCTCGAAAATGGAAAGTTTAGTTTTTACGTTGATAGCGATTATTTTTGTAATAATATTTTTAATTGTTTTTCAGTTTTTTTACCATAAAAGCCTATAAAAAGATAAAAAAAAAATGAATTACTATTGTAATTCAAGATAAAATGGTTGTGGATGACAATGTCTTTTAATAATAATAATAATAATAACAATATCTTTTAATAGTTATGATAATGATAATAATAATAATATTAAAAACTATTCTCCACATCGTGCTCCTCCACTGGCTCTGTCCTCCCTCTAACCATGTTCTGCACATCATTCATAATCACATCATTGTTTACTGATGGAGCAAATGGTTGATCATAGTGTCTTCCATGATCAAGACACAATGGATCTGATGGAACAACGTAATGAGTTGTTATCATTTCCTTGGAAGAAATACCTAAGGTTTTGTTTTCCAATTTACAAGCTACATCACTGACAACCCTTTTAATGAACTCCGCTACATATCTGTTCAAAGAAAGAAAGATATCAACTGCGTATAAGTTGTTAATTATGGAAAAACAATCCGAAAATAGATTAAATTATGTGTTACTGGACAAAATTATTGTTCAATGTTGATCTAAAATTTAAAATTAAAAAATAAATGAATTGAAAATGAGATCTATGAGACTAGAATCAGTGAGTTAAGAGGAGTACTCTATTGTGCATACCCCCCCTAAAAACTCATTTTTCAACTTATGACAAAAATTCTTATTACCTTAAGAAAATAATTTCTTAACTCAGAAAATCTTAAAATTGATTTTAAAAAATCAAATCAGGAAAATATCCCGCTAAATTTTGTTTGGCTTAAATTTTGCTTCTTTTTTTTTTTATCATGGAATCCAACCCAATACAATTTTTTTTACTGAAATAACCAGATAAAAAGTAGATTGAAAACTCAATTTTTAAAAAGATAAAGCCTAAGTTTTTTTTTCTTCTCCTGAAAACTCAATTTTTAACTTATTTTCACCTCTGAAAAAAAACTCTTATTACCTTAAGAAAATAATTTTTTAACTCAAAAATCTCAAAATTGATTTTATAAAATAAAATAGGAAAATATCCATCTCAACTTTGTTTTATTATGAGTTTAACAAATTAAAAACCAAAAAAATATCTGAGCAACCCTCTCTAGTAAAGTGGAATATTTTGACATTAAATAACCACAGGAAAAATAGATTAAAATAAATTATTAACTCTAAATTATAAATCAACATAATATTAAAAGATAAATAACAAAAAATATTGATGGAAAAAGTAGTGTTTACACATCTATCACTCAGACGAAAGCTTGAGAATAATAATGATTATTAAAAAGAACTTATTAAATTTTATAACCCTACTAGTTGGAGAATTATTTTGAAAAACCATAGATCTCTGCTACATCTACATATATTGCAATTAAAAACTAATATTTAATCGAAGTGGAAATATCAATATCAAAATGATAATAATAAAAAAGATTGTTTCTTTTGATATGTGCAAGTGGATTTTGACAGAGAAGATAAAGATATACCCATTTGTCTCGTGTAAAACCCTTCCAGATAGATTTGCAGCCTGTGTAAGAGCTTCTCTCCACCTGTTGACCTTCTCCATTTCTCCCTTGAAGTGTTCTTCATGTTCATCAAAAGCTTTTGCATAGCTACCGGTCTGTTTGTGGACATCTGAAGGATCCGTATCATAGAATATTGGAAGAACAACCTGGGGAGTTTTCTGATTGCACTCCATAATCTTTACTAGTTCGTCAAGGCACCATCTAGAGGAAGCATAGTTTCTGGAGAAGACCACTACAGAAATCCTTGATCCTTCGATTACCCTGAGAAGTTGCGGGGAGATTTCTTCTCCTCTAGGGAGATCATTATCGTCCCTAAAAGTACGAATTCCGGCTTGGATTAAGGCAGAATAGAGATGATCTGTAATTGTTTTGCGAGTGTCTTCTCCTCTAAAACTTAGAAAAACATCATAGCTCCATTCATCGGACGAAGACGAGGATGAGAGCGGAGACTCAGAGGAAGCCATACAGAGGCACTACTGTCTATAGCAAATTGGGATGTTGGTCGGAGGTTGTGAATTGACAAGGTAGCAACAACTGATATATAATAAATTGAAATCCCATCCAGCTGGTGGCGTTGACCTGAATCACCCTCGGCGACTTGAATAAATAAGAAGTGTATATATATATATATATATGTATATGTGTGTGTGTGAGTATCCAATTAAAAATATGTATATATATATTTTCGAAAACACAGCCCTACCCAATTTTCGAAAGTAAAGTGCCCAAGCAAGATTCTTTCCGAAGGCGAGAGAAGAAAGAAAAGGCTTAGATCATGGAGACATAATAAGACCCTACCACCATGTGCTCACTCTATTCTCTGCAGAGAAACGACACTTTCCAGCAAATTACTTTTATAAAGTCTTTGCAGGAACGAAGTCAATGTGTATTTCCCATTACTTTTACATCAGTTAATCACATGACAACACATCAATTAATTACATGATAACTTGTTAATAAATTAATTTAAATAAAATTATTACATGACAACTTAAAATATAATTTATATTTTAGTTTATACAATATAAAAATTATTTAATTAATAAAATAATTAAGAGTCGTTGTTTTTTTCTCTCTTTCTTTTTCGGTGCCGGAGCCCAACCAGAAACAGTGAGCATGAGCGGATATAAGATACAGCTTTTCTTAAACAGATCAGAGAAGAATATATGGTTTAAGAAAATAATACAGCTGCAGTAGAATTAATTGTGTTATGAGATGGGATGTGGAAGAGAATGTTCCAGTAGCTAATAATAATAATAAATTAATTATTGTTTGCTAGGAATGCAATTGCTAGGAAGGAACCCACCGTAGCTAATAATAATAATAATAATAAATTGATGAATTATTGTATTGTTTGGTAGGAAGGAACCCACCGTGTTATATTTGTTTTTATCTACAACGATGTGAAATTTGTTATTACAATTCCATTTTTATTTTAATTCCTTAAAATAAATAAATAAAATAATAAAGCTGCAGCATGCATGAATCTAGTTCGTAGTGGTGAGATGTGGAAAGGAAAAGAGGGAATTGTACAAGGAAATTGGTAGGAAGGGAGTCATCACACAGATGCCAAAGCGGAAAAAAAAGGCTTAGATCATGGAGACATAAGACCCTACCCACCATGTCCTCACTCTATTATTCTCTTCAGAGAGAAACCGACACTTTCCATGCCTTTAATTTTATAGTCTTTGCAGAGTGTATTTCCCATTACTTTTACATCAATTATTCAACACATCAATTAATTCCATGTGGGGTTTGCTCTTAATGAGCACATAAGACCATGCGCATGAAATATGAATGGAAGCTTTCTAATACTTTTAGTTTTTATGTTCTGTTCTCGATGTCTTCTCTTATAAATTAGTTTAAATTAAATTATTAGATGACAACTTAGATTATTGGGACAGAACTCCCGACTTGTGGGAAAAAAAGTCTTCCGTAAATCGTCTAAAACCAAAGATTATTGTATTGTTTGACAGAAGGAAGCCACAAACTTTACTACCAAAGTCGCTTTACACCTCTAGTTTGCTTTTCTTTTGTCTAGTTTGTTGAAACTTCAACAAAAGAATGAGAAGTTAATTGTTGATCGAGTTGACGTGTGGACCCACCCCATTGTTGAAACTTTCAAAAGGTGGTCCGAAAATATAAGGATTGCTGCAGATTATCGACTGTCATTAGCATTAAGAATAGTGCTCAGTGGTTGCATTCAGTGTCATAAGAGAAGAATATATATATATATATATATATATATATATAAGTATAACTAGATATTGTTATGTTCAATTTAGATCAATTTATTTATCATGGATTACTAAAAACGAAAACACCCTTTGAGGATGAAGACAGGATGAAGTATAAATAAGTAGCCTGGATTCAAGATGTTCTTCAAGTGCTGGTTTGCTTAAGCAGTAATCAGCAAGAAAAAAAACAGAGATCACAGAAGAGTAAATGATTTAAGAAAATAATAAAGCCGCAGTAGAATTGTGTTATGAGATGAGTAATTGTTTTTGGCTGTGATCCTTGTCGGTAACCTTTTCACCGTGAAACATGAGGAATCCTATGTGAATCAGCAAGGACGACCTCATGACCACACTAAATAAAAATAAAAATAAAGGAAAGAAAAATGAATTTTAGTTTTCCAGACCAAGCATTAACCGAGTAGTGGTTTTTTTTTTTTTTCATTGAAGCAGTCAAAACTTCTTGTTTAGGTAACTTGAAAAATCAAGCCCAATCTCAAACTTGCACAATATGAAAGAATAAAATTTAAATACGAAAAATTAGGTGACTAAAATGTCAAAAATTGAAAAAATAAAGAAAGAAAAACATTATGGATTACTAAAAACATTAATCTTTTATTAAAGTATATGTTTGCCAAGCGCGCAGGTGGGAGAGAGGTCTTCTTAGTTTCTTATTTTCTTTTCTTTTTTTTATATATCTTAGGGTGTGTTTGGTTGTATAATTCAACCTGTTTTTTAAATTGATTTTTGCTAATTTATAAGTATTTTTTATAATTTTGATGTGTTGATGTCAAAAATTAAAAAATAAATTTGTGAAAAGTTACCATTTTAATATATATAGTCAATTCAAAAGTACTTTTATAAAATCATTATACACTATATTATCAATGACATATTTAGTCTCGTATTGACATGTAGTCCATAGGTTTCGGCTTAATAAGCCCAACATACACAAAAATCATGGTGGTTAGTGGGTAATAATTAAATACATAGAGATACTTAATGACATCCTAATAGTTCCCTCAACACAAACATGTTTTCAAGTTGTGTCAAATGCATCATGTTTTAATTATTTTGATATTTTCCCATTTAAAAAAAATAAAAAAACTAATCATTACTCTACTCTTAAACACCCGTGAAAACATCAGACCTCATCCTCAATTAACATGAACCCTTGATTTATTTACAATTTATTTGAGTTAAATAATTTTCTTTTTGAAAAAAAAAACAAGACTCTAATATAAAACCAATTTAATTGACAAAAAATATATCAAATTATTAGATAGAATTTTAAAATATAAAGGTAATGGGAGACTCTTTTCACACAAGATGATTATTCTTTATTGAAAAGATGTTATTCTGTCATGCCATACGCACCTTGCTATTATCCTTTAGCTTGAACAGGAACTCCCAGCTTGGGCAAAACCCATCCACAAATCATCTAAAATAAAAATTGCTCTGGGCAGCTCCTTATCTTCATTAGAAGTATCTAAGCCAACACCTTTTGCCATGGTTGGATTAATTTCTTTAACTATAAAAAAAATCATGTAAAGAGCTGTGATTTTTTTTCAATATTATTAAATCAAATCAAGTGAATCAATATTAAAACTTCTTATCCATTTATTTATCTGACTAGAGTTAACTAACTCAATTTAAATTGATTATTTTATAGATTCAAATGTAAATTAGATAACCGGTAAAAATATAGCTTAACTTTAGAAAAACCTCTAGATGACAATTTGTTTTTTAAATAAAATAAGGAAATGATGAAAAATTGGATCGACCTTGTTCCCTCTGCAACCCAGGTCATGAAAAATAACAATTTTCAATGCATATAGTGACTAATAGAAAAAAATACTCAAATTCTACGAGCAGCAAAGCGTTTAGAACCCCTTGCACATATTTGATATTTTTATTTTATCGAATAATTCAATTCGAAGTTCAATTCCCAAAATGAAGGTATAAATAATTAAATCAGCATTAAACCAAATTTTAACTCTTTTATAATATTATCCACCACTTTCAAATATGTAAATGATTATCCCCCTTAAAAAAGTCTAATGATAGCTATAATAAATATGACAATTTAATAATCATGATAATAATAATTAGAATAATAATACAAATAATTCATTACTGGATATTGTTTTTTATGATGCTATACATTTGAATATAATAATCAACCTATGATTATTTAGTTTTTTTATATATTCATGAATAATATATATATAAAATAATGATAACGATTATTTTCTACAGAAAGAGAACACAGCCCTACCCAATTTTCGAAAGTAAAGTGCCCAGGCAAGATTCTTTCCCGAAGGCAAGAGAAGAAAGAAAAGGCTTAGATCATGGAGACATAATAAGACCCTACCACCATGTGCTCACTAATACCTTAAGATACTGGTCTGCGATCTATTAACGTTAGTATCTTGTGAATTGATCATTCATTATTATTTATTATATCAAACTTTACATATATAGATATATATCGTGGCGTTTGTATGAATATTCTGGCGTTTTATTATATCAACAGAAACGTGTGAACAGAAGCAAGGTCAGCTTCTGTCAAAACATGGAATCACATCGAGCACTCATTCCATGGAATAACAAACAAACTCAAAAAAAACAAAAGGAGTTCATGCATTTAATCCATCACCTTCAAGCTTTCGGTAAAGTTGCAGAAGAATCAATAATCGCAATGTGATGTCAAGTGGGCTTTGCATATGAAAGTGTACGACGACGTTCTGACCTCCTCTCAATAAAGAATTAATGTAAATAAGATCGATTTAGTGTTTGTAAACAAATAATGTAATGTAATTTTATTTTTTTAATTCGTCAACTAGTAACCTGAACCTTGGAATACGTCTCTTAACTATCATAAGCTTCCTATTCGTTTTTAGTTTTTCTTAAAGTTATTTTATTTGAGGTCACGAGTGTTCGGTGAATAAAAATACATGGATTTAAGTTGAATGTCGATCTCAATATTCAATTTTTTATTTTATTTTTTAAATTAGTAAACCAAATATATTTTCACAACATGCCAACTAGTGGAACCACTGCTGGGCTAGAAATGGTATGTTACCGTTTTTCAGTTTACTACAGAGGGGGCAGAAAGCCTTACGAAAATGACTTTATTAATTAAAAGTTAAATTAAAATAATAGAAGAAAATATTAAATGATTTATTAATTTTCAATGCGTATTAAAATAAAGCAAAGTAACTAATAGAAAAAATACTCAAATTCTACGAGCAGCAAAGCGTTTAGAACCAAATTTTAACTCTTTTAAAATTATCCACCACTTTTAAATATGTAAATGATTATCCCTCTTAAAAAAAATTATAATGATAACAGTATACTCAAGGAGCAAAGAAATAATTAAATCAATATAGATAAATAATTAATTAAACCAGATTTTATTTTTGTTAATTTTAATTTTAGGAACAGTTCTGTTCTTTCTATCCCGAGAAATAAAGAATGCTAGTTTCAATCAACAAGATTCTAAAGCCCATATTTAGATAAATTAGCAGAAAGGACTAAAACCCTATAAACTAGCCCAACAAATCATACCAAGAAAAAGCAGAATTCAGAAACAATCTAGCTCAGTTTTTGCTCCACCTGGCTAAGAAATGCAGCATGCCCACATGGAATTATATATAGATCATCCAAGTTCCAGGGTAAATGATTTGTTTGAATTATTTTTTTAAGAATCGTTTCAAAATTCGAAAATAAATAGATTCAGCCAATGATTCCAAATATCTTCCCAAACGGATCGACAGCAAGATATGCTCTAACAAAGTGGAGAAAATAGATTGTTGCTTCAAAGTTTGTGAAAAAAAATAACTTTAGAATCTCCTACCTTCCTGATTAGGGGTGAACATTTTTGGTTTGGTTTTTATCAAAAAAGATAACCACACCGAAAATTGTATTTTAAAAAAAACCGAACCGAACCTGTTAAAAACCGACCATTTTTTGTTCGGTTTGGTTCGGTTTTTATGGTTAAAAAATTGGAAAGACCAAATCTGGTTTATGGGCCATCTGATGGGCTTTATGATGAGCTTTTTATTGAGCTTACAATTAATATTTAGAAAGACTGCTTCCCAGAGCATTTTAAATTGTTGTTGCCATTAAATATCAGTGTTAATATTGTGTTTAAGTTTTTTTCCTTTCTAATACTATCATGTTGATGTTGGTTTGTTTAATTGAGTATGAGTAGCAATAATTTAAATTACACACGTAAATAAATTAAAAAATAAATGACAACATATTGCCTTCAAAGGGCTTCAAAGACTTTCAAATATATATCAAACAATATTAACATAAAAAACTTCAGTTTTGAACAACTAATTATCATTTATCACCGTTGGTAGAGGTAACTTTCCATATGTAATTACCAAATAAAAATGATCAGTTATATGAAAAAATTCTCTAGACACATATCAGCTACAAAATCCCAACACAACAAAGAGATATACACCATGGTTCCCAATAACACTCCTAACCTACGCAATACCTTTGGGAGTCACGCAGAATGACACCAATCTAAGATGGAGTTAAACCCTTCTTTGCAAGATCTGGTTTCACTAACTTTACTTATTAGTGGAGAGGTAAATTATTTCTGATTTGGATAATGGAGAAGTAAAAATATTTGAAGTTGCAGATGAGATGATGTAACATACCTTTTCTAAACAGCAACGTGATAATCTCCGGCTTTCTACAATAACTCTTGGCTCAATTGGCTGTCTCAAATCAATAGTTGTAACAGGAAATGAAGTGCAAAATCACAAAGCTTGTCTCTGTGACGACTGAAGAGTAGAAACAAGAGAGGCATGTTGAATCGTAGAGGGAGGGGATGAATGATAAAGATTGTGTTTCTTGGTTTACTTGATAGAGATTTTTATTTTTATAAGCAAAGGGGAGGTCACAGAGGAGAGGAGGGGGTGACTAGGGTTAGGAAAGAATATGAAAGTTGCTTTTCTATTTATAGTGGGGCGGGTTGTTTATAATTTTATATTGAAATGGTTCGGTTCCATTTGGTTTATTCAGTTTTTGTCTTACAAAAACCGAATCCGAACCGAACCGGACATTTGTTAGAGTTTTATAATCGTTTCAATCGGGTTATTTTATCGGTTTGGTTTTTTCGGTAATTTTTTCCAGTTTTCTCGGTTTAATCGGTTGGTCGGTTTTTGTACTCACCCCTATTCGTGATTATATATTTTTGTTCCCTTTAGAATTTTAAAATTTACTATTGGTCTGAAATTTATTTTTCTTATTTCTTAGTCCTTATGTTAGAGAGAAGAGAGAGCGACTTGCCATATTCCGGCTCAAGAGAAATAAAATGAAGATTGACACCGATACCAACCGCAATTATTTTTTGAAAGTGGTGTCAACGAGATCTTTTCTATGATACATGTTTGATGGTGGTTATTTTGAGTCCCAATGTTACAATAAGCATCATTCATTTGGCTAAATTTAATTTATTAAATGATCAAGTAGAATGATATATATGAATGAACTTAATTGCTCTTGTATTCATAGTTGAGTAACAAGTACATCACAGTGAAATACATAATATTTGCGTATAGACTATGTTAGTGATATGATTGCGAACAATAAAACTAGAGTTGTAATGTGCCAATATTTAAAATGCACATGAATATAATTACAAAATAAAAAAAAAGTTAATATATGTCTTTTTTTCCATCACGAACATCAATTGTAAGGCTATTGCCCAATGTACACACTCATGCGCGCGAGCGTCGTTGCCTCTCTAGACGTTGCACAGAGCGCCGCTCAGGCGTTAGCTAGTGGTCGAACGAGTCATTCTATCCAGAATGCAGGGGACTAGACAAGTTAAATGCACAAGGACTGATGAGGCTTGCGAGAATGTGTATACAGATACGAGGCCAAGAATTCTATGACCTTACCAAAATTCTAAGAAATATACATCAAAATGTTAAAATCTTCTTGATAACCCAACCACTTTGAAACTACGAATGGATAAGTGAATACAAATTGATTATTATTAATTTTAAAACTACGAAAATTAGTTAAGATATACAAAGTCTAAGCAAACTTAATAATTGAGAACTAAGCTCTGATACCAAATGTTGTACACGGATTAAGGCAACAATACAATAAATAATGCAATTTAAAACTAATTACTTTAAAGTAAAGAGATAAGAGAGAGAGATTGTTAACTCGGTTTTTAACGTGGTTCGGGAAGCCTACATCCACGACTCAAGTACCAACCCGTACTTGAGTATTGTACTCTCTTACTAATCCAAGTAACAAGATTACAAATCCCGCTTGATGAATCCACACCAAGACTTTTACACCACTTGAAGATATGCCCTCTTCAAGATTTCCTTTTTCCCACTTGAAGATGTACCCTCTTCAAGATTTTTCCTTGGTGATGTTCCCTCACCAATACCAAGAGTTTTATACTCAACTCTCAAGAGTTTCACAATGGTTGTTTTTGTAAAACAACAATACACTCTTAATAGTGTAGATATTACAAATGAAGATCTATGATCTCTTTATCTCACTTAATAACACTTGGAATGTTTGAAGGTGTTTAAGTGTAGTGAGAATGAGAAATACTCTGTGTTAGGATATGAAGATTTAAACACAAATATGAGTATTAATGAGGATTGATGATATGAAGGTGTTTTTGCACTAGTAATTGCCTCACTATAAGATATAGAAGTTGTGTATTGTTAATTTTGCAATTAAGAGACCTATTTATAAGTTTCAAAGAGAAACTAGCCGTTTATAGACGTTTGAATCTAGTCGTTTATAGCCAGTCGACCGGTTCAGCTCAAAAGGCAATTTGTCTTCAAGCGGTCGACCGATTCACTTGGTAACCCAAGCGGTCGACCGGTTCATGCAAAAACTATATCTTGACAAATTATTTTTCTTAATTTCTTGAATCGATTGATTATGACTTAAACCTCTAATCATCAAACCCTTTTAATGCATGCAATGTGAAGTGTGTGAGTTCATTTTAATTTGTGCTATCAAGGTAGAAATTGAGATTTACATAAAGCACTAAAATGAACACTTATTCTAAGTCTTCACTTGCTTGCATCTTGGACTTCCTGGAGTGATTTCTTCGTGTACTCCATTATGCTTGTTGATGTATTCTTTGTATAATAACTGTTTATAGCTTAATCTCATCCAAACATATTAATAGTCCATTTTCTTTTATTGTTATCATCAAAATATATAAAGCATACAAAGTATGATATTACATGTCAACAATATCATGTTTTCTTAAATATATTTAATATAATAACATGATTAATAAATCTTATATAAAAACAATTGGCTTCAAAATTTAATTTTGTGCTCTTTTATTTAAGTTTATTTCTTTACAAGAATTTCCAATGTTTTTATTTTTAATATTTTAGATCTAATATTACTGTGAAAAAAACATCTCAAAAAAAAAATTGTTGACAAATTTTCCTACATTATGTACAAGTCAAATTAAAAAATATACAAGTCACTTCTCGTTTTCATTAGACTGTTCTATTTAGATAGCAATAAATAATTATAGCACACAAAAAAATTAAATTTATTTTTTAAAAACAAATTACAGTATTTTTATTTCTAATATATCTTATATTTATTGAAAATTATCGTCTAAAAATATATTGAGAGAGAGAAAAATGAAAAAAATTCAGTATTAGTATTCTTAAATATAATTATACTAACTAAATATTAAAATAATAAAATACAATGCATAAAAACAATCAATTTTCTATATAAATAAAAAATTCACCACATCGCGCGGTAAACCGCTCAGTATCATACAAAATTCAAGGACTCCGACACGTGAACGAGGAGAGACCGGTGATGATGGATCATTTTCCATAACTTCAATCATGTCGGATAACAAGTAACAATATTCCACCGGATAATTAATTTAATTCTGATAGTTCATGGGGAAATGCAAGAGAATAATTAGAAACAATTAAGGAAAAATGTCGAGAAGAAACAAAATTAATTTGCGATTGCAAACCATTTTTGAAAGCAAAGGCTTTTAAATTCAGATAGCATGTGCCATGTATCAAGCTTCGATACAAATATATCGAGCATCTTCTTTGTAAACTTTGCAGAAAAGAACATACATCATGGCCTCTTCTTTCCACCATTCCTTGCCAAACACATTGATAGTTTTTTTTTAACGATCGAATTAAAAATTAAAAATATGATTGATCTTATAAGACTATATATTATTTAGAAAATATATTATTTGGCCAAAATGGAATGAGTTAAACAAAACCAAAATGTTCTAGTAGAATTTTTAGAATGAACCGAGATTACGAGTGAAATAAAATTTATTTTATTTTTGAATTGGAAATATATTGGCCATTCTAGATTAAATGGAACAGAATTGACAATCTTGATATTCTATAGAGTTAAATGTTTTTCTCTTTGAAATTTTTACAAAATGATAAAGAGTAATTACAAGTGAATGAGAGTTTGTAATTATTATTGTTAGATTAAGAATGGTAATTTCATGAGAATTGTTAGGCAGATGGTCTACCCAATTCAATTCTATTGGATTTGATGAAATTAGAGGATATAAAATCAAATTTATCATGAACAACATGCAAAAATCTTGCACAATTTGCTAAGCCACAACAAACAATAACTCTTAAGTCTACTTTTTTTTTAAAAAAAAAGGTTGATGAACCCACCCCTTACAAATCTTGAAAAAGAAATAAGTGGGTCTGGGTGAGGGCCCAAGATGAGTGGCCCACATGTATGGTCGGATCGACATCCCTAGTCTTGATTTTTTTAATTTCTTTTTTTTAATTTTTTTATTATATATTTATCAAAAAAACAAATATAGCATTCTTATTTAATTCAATGGAATCAATGACTTAAGTTGCAGGTTTGACAAATTGAGTCACAAAGCTCAGGTTGATCTACTATGTTATTATTTTTATTGTTTTTTTAAATAAATTGTTTTATTTTGGTTTTATCTTCTTGATATGTTTCGTGTTTGTTTCTAAAAGATTAATTGATTCTAATTTATTTCTTATAAGATTATTTGATCTCATGACTTATATCGTACTAGAACATTAATAATAATAATTATTATATTTTATTATATATAAGCATTTAACTTTTTCATTATAGTTATATTGTTTTTCAATGTTAAATAGCAACTGAACGTTCATTCTATTGTATTAGAAAAAAAGAGAGTATATATCCTAAGTTAAATAGATTTATTAATATTTTTTTACATTTGTTTGCATATATGGTTCTAGATTTATTTTATTAAACAAATGCATATGTTTTGTAGTTTTATTATTACATTTTTTTGTAAGAAAATATATATATCAGGTTGGTTCGAGTATCAAAGACCGGTGGAGCAAAGTCCGATCCTAAATCGAGACTTAACCATTCCTTCATGCAAGTTGTATGCTTTGCCAAACACTCCTTTAGGAAAACGGGTTGCCCTCCGACAACTTTCCTTAACTGGCCCGAACTATTTTCGAACGTTAGCCGGTGATACCAAGTGATGGGAATGATGACACTTCTCTACATCCAATCAAGCCCAACTCGATGTATAACTGTTAAGCTTATCACATCGTCTAATGGGCCATGAAATCGTTGACAGTGACAGCCCATTTCACTGACAAGTATCTGTAGCCACAGATCCCTATCTGCTGGGGTTGCTGTTTCGAGTTTGTCTCGTTCATTTCATTGATGGTATCCTTACCTCTGTACGTATGGTGTTTATGAGGTGGTCGGATTCCAGCTACTTGGAGACCTCATTGATCACATAAAGGAAAGGGAGCAGGAAATTATGACTACAACTACAGCTCTGTCATGTTGTGGGGCAGCAATTATTACCTTTCCTTTCATTTTAACATTTGCAATTCAACCCCGGATTGATAATGGCAGAAACACCAACTCTTCGCCTCCCATTGAAGACCAGGCTCCTCCTGGCCGCCTACTCCTTTGGGACACGCGCAGCCATCCGTTCCGACCACACCCTAAACCGCAGCGTATTGAACGTCTTCGACCGCAAGGCCGCTGCTTCCGCAAAACCGATCAATGGGGTCTCCTCTTACGACATCAGTGTAGACCCTGCCCGCAACCTGTGGTTCCGCCTCTGCGCCCCCACATCCACCGCCACTACCGCTGCTCTGCCTGTGATCATATTCTTTCATGGCGGGGGCTTCGCGTTCATGGCGGCTAACTCAAGATCTTTTGACGTACTCTGCCGGCGACTTGCCCGTGAAACTAATGCTGCTGTTATCTCGGTAAACTACCGGCTTGCTCCTGAGCACAAGTACCCATGCCAGTACGAGGATGGCTTTGATACATTGAAATATATTGATGACATGAGCGCTGAGAGTTTTCCGGCAAGTTTGGATCTTGGAAGGTGTTTTATAGCCGGTGATAGTGCAGGGGGTAACTTGGCTCATCATGTCGCCCTCAAAGCTTGTGAGCACACATTTTCTAACATAAAAATTAAGGGACTCATAGCCATTCAGCCCTTTTTGGAGGGAAGAAAGGACAGAATCAGAAATGAAGCTTGTTGGGGTTCCTTTAATATCAGTGGAACGTAAGGCAGTCAAAATCGAGATTTTGACACGGATCGAAGGGTTTGAAAAATCGGATCGTAAGATCGGATTGTAAAATCAGTAGAAAGATCGTAAAATGTCCGTACAAAAATTATTATTTTTAATTATATTTAAATTTAAAAATGAATTTAAATATAATTAAAGATTTATTATTATTATTATTATTATTATTATTATTATTTATTATTATTATTATTATTATTCTACGATTTTTCTACGATTTTTTACGATTTTTCTACGAGTTTGACCGAGTTTGACCGGTTTCGATTTTTCTTTCCGGTCCAACCAGGTTTTCGGAGCCAACTCGCAAAATCGATGCGATTTTGCGAGTTGGCTCGCGATTTTGACTGCCTTGGTGGAACGTATGCAGACTGGATGTGGAAGGCGTTTCTTCCGGCGGATCGGACCGAAACCACTCGGTGGTTAATGTTTTCGGACCAAATGCGGTGGATATTTCAGGTTTGAAGTTCCCAGCAACGTTACTTTTGTCGGAGGATTTGATCCCTGCAAGATTGGCAGAAGAGGTACCATGAGGGGCTGAAGAAAGCTGGGAAAGAAGTGCATTTGGTAGAGTATCCAAATGCTTTTCATGGGTTTTATTGCTTTCCTGAATCGCCTGAATCTTCTTTGATAATCGGTGAGGTAAAGAATTTTATGCAGAAGCAACCATCTCTTGCATAGGGTGAGGTGACAACGATATCCATTTCATTATTACATCTTAATTTATGAAAATTCTATAATTAAATCGTAATTAAATTATACCATTATTGTAATTATTTTATTTATTATTGAAGATAGATTATATGTGTATTGAATTGTTCAACTATTTGATGTGGTAGATTCGTGTATTGTTACTGTCCACAATAAATTTTATTTATGTCTATATATCTTCATCCAAACATATTTATATTTCTTTTGTCCCTATCTCTTCTATTGATAGCAGCCACAAACTATCAAGATGCACACATTTGAACAGATGAAGGAAGCACAAATGATCATAGATTCCAAATGCGAGGGTTATCATGTTTATAGTTAAAGTAGAAATACTAAGGGATTGCTTGAGAATGTAACTGTGATTGTTTTTAAAGTATTTTTGTTCAGAAATGTATTAAAGTAATACTTTTAAATATCAGCACATGAAAATGATATAAAAATACTAAGAAAAAAATAATTTCAAATAAAGAAAACATTTTAAACGCAGCATCAAATACCCTCTTAACTAATTTTCAAACCCTTTTGGTACCACGTGATTAATTTATCTAAATTTGAAAGGGTCATTAATGGATTTGCCTAAAAATGTCTCAACTAAAACATATCTTGGAAGAGGAAAAGTCCAGAGCTCAGTTATCAGTTGCTGGACTTGGGCAGCAAGCCTAAAAAACCAACCACAAATCCCATCCCATTCCCAGTCCAGCATTTCTCTGGATTTTCAATAATCTCGAACACCTACAGTTTGTTTCATGTTTTTCCAAAGATGGTTTATAGTAAATTTGGCGATGAGATTAGCTAGCTAGCTAGCTAGTTATATTCGTCCTTTGACCTGGAGAATTAGCGAACACGAGTAACAAGACGATTTACAAGAAGAAGCAATGTATCCAAGACAATGATGCATTTAAGGACTTCAATAATGAAATCAAACATTTAAGGACCATAATATCCATATCTAAATACTTGAATTATATTTGTACACAGTTGGTTTGATAAATATGAACAAATTTATTTGAACAAGAAAAGCTAATTTGTTTTAAATGCTAGAGAAGTACTTCATCCAAGAATAACTTTTTTGTTTTTGTAATTTAAAAGTGTTTTTTAAAATGATAATTTTTTTCTTTAATTTTTTTTATATATTCATTGTTAAAAAACCATCTCACCTAAAAAACAAACCAGATAAAAAACCTTTCCATTTGCATGTCTTTTGACAAGAAAGTCAATCTCTAACCACATAAACTTCCACGGAAAACAAAAAATCTTATCACGCAGAGGATAGACAACCCAATCAACAACTTTTCCATTTGCATGTCTTTTAACAAGAAAGCCAATCTCTTACCATGCTGTGCCTTGGTAGCACTCACATCTAGAGAGTGAGAGGGAGAGAGGGAGCTTGTGCTAAAAGAACAAAAATGGACTCCAAGCATATATTTGGAGGAGCTGTAGCAGCTTTCTTGTTCGGGTTTGTTGTACTCTACAGTTCAAGAAGGAGAGAGAAGATCAAAGCTTCAGAGAAAACTCCAACCAAGAAAAATTTGAAAAGCTCTGGAAATGGAGTGTGCAGATCGAATTTTGCTGGAAATACTGATGTGATCATCGTAGGTGCTGGTGTTGCTGGTTCAGCTCTTGCTTATGCTCTCGCAAAGGTAATTACCTCTTGCACAATGGTAAAAGAGTTGATTCTAAAGTGCCTGATCTTGCTTATAATTCAAAGACAAAAACCTAGTAAACATTGTCTTCTCCTGCAACTGCAGGATGGGTGGCGCGTGCATGTCATTGAAAGAGACTTGACTGAGCCCGACAGAATTGTTGGCGAGTTCCTGCATGCCGGGGGTTGCATTAAATTGGCCGAGTTAGGCCTTGAAGGTGAAGAATTACTAGCTGTAGAAATTTTGTTGAACACACTTTCCGTTGAATTAATCAGCAACTACTCTTATTTATGCCCAACATTTCGTGTGGTAACAGATTGTCTAGACGGGTCTGATTCTCAGACAGTCTTCAGTTTCGCTGCAGTTCACAAAGATGGGAAAAGAAGTGCAATTTCATATCCCTCCAATGCGAGTGGCAGAGGCTTTCACCATGGCCGCTTCGTTCAAAAACTGCGTGAAAAAGCTGCATCTCTTCCCAAGTATTCGTCCTTTCCCCTGCAACCTATAGGAACAGAGTAGCATGAGAGTATTCAGTTCAATATAACCAACCATAGACTGAAAATACTTTTATCAGTATCATTTCATGCTGTGAAGATTTCCCTCTCAGATTTCTTTGTTCTTTATCCAGTGTTAATCTCGAGCAAGGAACTGTAACATCTCTTGTCGAAGAAAATGGCACCATCAAAGGTGTGCTATACAAAACAAAGGCAGGCCAGGAGCTAGCAGCTTCAGCTTCTCTCACAATAGTATGTGATGGTTGTTTTCAAATTTACGAAGCAATCTCTGCAGTCCAAAGGTGAAAATCCCGCATTATATTTAGATTTTGCAGAGAAAGATATAGCGGAATCTCCAACAACGGTTTTATAATTAGTATGTATAGTTGAAAACAGTTGCTTGACATAGATTGGTAGATATACCTTAAAACCTAAAACTTGCACTGACCATGATTAATTTTCGGCTTAATTAGTATGAATATAATTACATAGAATGAGAGTTCTAAGATTCAAACCTGTGTCAAAAACCTTATTCAATCCAACAACACTTTAATATTACTCGCTAACACATGGTCATTACATTTTTTGCAGATTAAAGTCCCATCCTACTCTGTCGGTTTGGTCCTGGAAGATTATAATCTTCCATATCCAAATCGTGCCTACTTTATTTTGAAGGATACAATTGCCATAGCTTATCCTATTAGCAGCAATGAAATTCGTTGTTTAGTTGATGTACCTGGCCCGAAACCACCTTCTATTTCCACTGGTGAAATGGCAAGCTACTTGAAAACAGTGGTGGCACCTCAAGTATGTATAGTTGCTTGACTTAATGTTAATGAACTGAAGCTTATTCTGATTAATTTATAGAGTCTCCTTGATCGTGAATTTGTTGTTAATAATATCAGAAAGTCGAAGACGACTTTTTCAGCATCTTTGCTAGTTCTTTTTATTCAATATATAAGATATGTTTGAACTAATGCAGAAATTTGCACATTTCAGATGCCACCTGAGCTATACAATGCTTTCATACGTGCGATTGATAAGGGGAACATAAGAACAATGCCAGACAGAATCATGCCTGCGTCTTCCTATCCAACCCCTGGTGCATTTCTGATAGGGGATTCGTTGAATATGCGCCATTCTGTAACAGGAGGAGGAATGACTGTGGGACTTTCTGATGTTGTCCTACTGCGAGATCTTCTTAGGCCTCTGAACGATCTTAGCAATGCAGCTTCCATTTGCAAATATCTGGAGTCCTTTTGCGTTCTTCGTAAGGTATCAGCACTTGCTTATCTAAAATTTCTCTGGCCAATCTTCCTCAGAACAAATTTTGAACAGGAATTGCTTAAAGAAACTTCATGTTTCAAGCATTTCTATGTGATCGGTAGATGCTAATAACTTAATATTGGTTCCAGCCATCGGCATTTGCAATAAATACATTGGCGAGCACCCTACACACAGTATTCTCTTCATCGGATCAGGACCCAGCAAGGAAGGAAATGAAAGAAGCATTCTTCAATTATTTGAGCCTTGGAGGCGTGTTCTCAGATGGACTGATGGCTCTTCTGTCTGGTCTAAACACTGACCCGTTAAGCTTGTTTTTCCACTGCTTTGCCATGCTTGCCTATGCTGTTGGCAGCTTACTGCTTCCATTTCCTACACCAAAACGCATGTGTATTGCGGCTAGAGTAGTTTTGGTCTGTATAACCAGCTTTCATTACTTTTACTATCAGAAACTTATTTGTCTGAACTTTTATTCTCACCGTGAGTTTCCTAGACAAACACTTCAATTTTTATTTTTATTTCTGTCATCTTTCAGGTTGGATCAGGCATCATCTTCCCTATACTGAAGGCAGAAGGAATTAGAGCAACATTCTTCCCGGCAACCATGCCAGCTTACTATAGAACTCCTCCTGCTCAATTCACTAATCATAGAGAAGCAGGAAAATAGTCTTTTTTGTTGGTAAAGGAACCAATTCTCATCAGCTGAAGCATGAGGTAGAACATGAACAGACATGAAACAATCCTCATAGTGTACCATATGAATAAACTGTATCTCCATTGTATTTTGAGGTTTCCAAAATAATAATAACATATAAAATGTTGTTTTTAAAGGTCATGAATCCATATAATTAAATAACATGGAGAAAGGGTTTTGATAGTTTTTGCAAGCAAACATACAAGAGCTTTGTCTTCACGATTTGACTCCAGAAATAGTCATCCAATTCCAGATGAAATATATTTAGTAGACAAATTAAACCTTTTAATACAATTAATAAATACACAGATCAATCGAGAAATCCTAGAGAGTTCTCTTGTTGTATTTGGATGGCCATGTCCCTGATCAAGTCATGCAGCGTGACACATCTACGATCACCATATCTTGTAGCACTTTCAAGTCTATGGTGAAATTCTGCCGCCCTACTCTGCCCTTTTATCACTCCCTCATCAATCAAATAAGCTGTCAAATGCTCTCTAGGGATATGAAAGTCTTCAGGAAATAATGCTTGACCCTCTAGTAGAGCTAGCTCCTCCACCTGGCTGTCCTAATCTTCCTCTATAGCTCTCCACATCCTCCTCCTCCTCTTCCACTGGTTCTGTCCTCACTCTAACCATGTTCTTCACATCATTCATGATTATATCATTGTTTACTGATGGACAACAGAGTTGATCGTAATGTCTTCCAAGTCACAATAGATCAGTTGGTTGGGATGAATACCGATGGACAACAAAGGTTTAAGACATTTGATGAGGGAAATTGGGAAATCAATGTTAGGCAAATTGGCTTAGAAATTATAGAGAATCTCCGAGTTCCAGTTGGGTATACATTTTGGTGTGCTTCTCATAAATGAAAAAGCTAAATTCTGCTAATTGGGAAATACAGAACTCAGTTCAACACAGCTAGTGGCTGCATCAGAGCGAAATAAATGTAGTTTTTAATGTTGGATCATTAATCCAACCTCAAGGAAGTTGGGATGAGATTTGGAAGAGAATGCTACAGCAGCAAAGATTATTGTATTGTTTGACAGGAAGGAAGCCACAAACTTTACCTACCAGAGATTATATTGTAAGGTATAACAAGTTGCTTTACACTAATTTTCTTTTATTTGTCTAATTCAAAACTTCAACAAAAGAATCGGAAGGTAATTGCTGATTGAGTTAACTTTTGGACCCACCCCATTGTTGAAACCTTGAACTTGAGAGATAAGGCAGAATTACAAGTTTAATCGGTGCTAGCAAGGTTCAAAAACTGCTTTTCCTAGTTAGCAATTCCATAATGATTCCTGAGCAGTAAGCGTCCTGTTTTGTTATGGATACGGATTCGAGATGTCACCAACCAACGTTCTTGTGAGCATGCATAAGATTTTCTTTGAAACAAAAGGCGTATATGGTTATTATAAGGCATAATCCTGCAAGGTGTGGGTGCTTTTTTGCCTCTATGACATGGATATATGGCTTAGAAATTATAGAGAATCTCTGAGTTCCAGTTGGGTATACATCTTGGTGTGCTTCTCATCAATGAAAAAGCTAAATGCTGCTAAATGGGAAATACAGAACTCAGTTCAACACAGCAAGTGGCTGCATCAGAGCGAAATAAATGTAGTTTTTAATGGATAAATGAACAAAAGGATGAGCCTGCTTAGTGAAAGTAGAATCTGTTAAACACATCCTAGCAGAATCATTGCAAATTCTAGCACTCTAAACAATGGTAGCAGCATGCTTATCACAGTGAGGGACGCAGGTGCATCAAAAAGCAAAGTCAGGGAATCCTTCAGCAATTTTTTTCTCTCCTGCACATAAAAATTATAACCCATTTCTTTAAAATCAAGAAAATGAATCAAGCTATTAATTCGAACTAATTTCAGATATTTTAACCTTGAGAAATCTTTTCTAAAGGTGCTATATACCTTTATTAATCGAGTTTAAAAATAGTATATGAGTCCAATGCAGAGAAATAAAAGATGATGCTTACCCTCTATTCCACTGTCGTTTCCTCCTCCAATGTCTCCGCTTCAACCACGTTCCAAGGTCAGACATTGAACGAAGAAAAGTCTGCAAAGTGATGATATGGTATGTTGCCGTTTTTCTTCTCCTGAAAACTCAATTTTTAACTTATTTTCACCTCTGAAAAAAAAATCTTATTACCTTAAGAAAATTAAACTCAAAAAATCTCAAAAAATTTATTTTACAAAATAAAATAGGAAAATATCCCTCTCAACTTTGTTTTATTTTGCGTTTAACAAATTAAAAACCAAAAAATATCTCAGCAACCCTCTCTAGTAAAGTGGAATATTTTGACATTAAATAACCACAGAAAAAATAGATTAAAATAAATTATTAACTCTAAATTATAAATCAACATAATATTAAAAGATAAATAACAAAAAATATTGATGGAAAAAGTAGTGTTTACACATCTATCACTTAGACGGAAGCTTGAGAATAATAATGATTATTGAAAAGAACTTGTTAAATTTTATAACCCTACTAGTTGGAGAATTATTTTGAAAAACCATATAGATATTTGCTACATCTACATATATTGCAATTAAAAACTAATATTTAATCGAAGTGGAAATATCAATATCAAAATGATAATAATAAAAAGATTGTTTCTTTTGATATGTGCAAGTGGATTTTGACAGAGAAGATAAAGATATACCCATTTGCCTCGTGTAAAACCCTTCCACATAGATTTGCAGCCTCTGTAAGAGCTTTTCTCCACCTGTTGACCTTCTCCATTTCTCCCTTGAAGTTTTTTTCATGTTCATCAAAAGCTTTTGCATAGCTACCGGTCTGTTTGCGGACATCTGAAGGATCCGTATCATAGAATGTTGGAAGAACAACCTGTTGAGTTTTCTGCCTGCACTCCATAATCTTGACTAGTTCGTCAAGACACCATCTAGAGGAAGCATAGTTTCTGGAGAATACCACTACAGAAATCCTTGATCCTTCGATTGCCCTGAGAAGTTGCTGGGAGATTTCTTCTCCTCTAGGGAGATCATTATCGTCCCTAAAAGCACGAATTCCGGCATCGATCAAGGCAGTATAGAGATGATCTGTAATTGTTTTGCGAGTGTCTTCTCCTCTAAAACTCAGAAAAACATCATAGCTCCATTCATCGGACGAAGACGAGGATGAGACCGGTGACTCAGAGGAAGCCATACAAAAGCACTACTGTCTATAGCAAATTGGGATGGTGGTCGGAGGTTGTGAATTGAAAAGGCTACCCAATTTTCGAAAGTAAAGTGCCCAAGCAAGATTCTTTGCGAAGGTGAGAGAAGAAAGAAAAGGCTTAGATCATGGAGACATAATAAGACCCTACCACCATGTGCTCACTCTATTCTCTGCAGACAGAAACGACACTTTCCAGCAAATTACTTTTATGAAGTCTTTGCAGTAACGAAGGCAATGTGTATATTATTTTGTTACACATCAATTAATCACATGACAACACATCAATTAATTACATGATATCTTGTTAGTGAATTAATTTAAATTAAATTATTAGATGACAACATAAAATTTAATTTATATTGTTTTAACGAGATATATATAGTTAATGCCAGACTCTTTTCATGAAAGATGATTTTTCTTTATTGAAAGGATGTTATTCTTCCATGCCATCTTGTTCAAACCGATGCTATTATCCCTTAGCTTGTGGAGAAAAAAAGCTTAAATCATCTAAAATCAAAACTGCTCTGGGTAACTACTTGTCTTCATTAGAAAGATCTAAACCAATACCTGTAGTATTTTAAGTACTGTTCACTCCTTTCTTTAAATTTTATTTTAAGGTAAAAAAATAAGAGAGAGAATCAATCATTAATCACAACAAATGATCTTCATAAATGGTCAAATTTTGACTGTTCAATATGATTGAATGTAAAGCAAATAAATATGAGATGTAAGTGTTTTACTTTGCTTCTAGCTTTTGCCATAGATGGATTAATTTCTTAATATGACTCTTTACATTATATTTAAATATTGTGGTTTTTTTAATTATATTTTAATTTATTTTTTAATTTTAATTTATTTTTTTAATTTAAATATAATTAAAAAATAATTTTATTATTTGAGAGTTTTTTAAAAGCAATTATTTAATTATATAACTTACTCATATTAATTGTATAATTAATTGCATAATTAAACTACATACAAAATAATTGCATTATATTTAAAATAATATAAAACAATTGCTCTCCAAAATTGCTCTTATCATTGGAACACACATCAAAAAAAAAATCATATAAATAACTTTTATATAATTTACAAATTTAATTTTTAAAAATAATTTTTATCATTGTACTTTCTCTAATTTGCTTTTCTTTTGTCTGATCGAAAACTTTCGAAGCTAATTGCTGAATTGACGTGCGACCCACCCCATTGTTGAAACTTTGAAAAAGTTAGCCTGAAAATATAAAAGCTGATGTAATACAAAATTAACTTAAGTTTATAATATAATATTGTTTTAATATTAATTATAATTATGGTGCACTAACAAACTCTGGCAACATAGTTGAAGTGGTGGATCATACGGGTGAGGCATGATCGGAACTTGATTAAATCATATAGAAATTGTTGGGGGCTATAATAAAATAAATCATCTTAATTTTTTTAAAAAATATTTTTTATATCAATACATAACAATATCTAAAAACATAAAAATATTTAATTTAGAAATAAAAAAAATTCAAATGTTTTCAAAAACATTTTTAAAACGCATTGTCAAACATGTTGTTTTTATTTTTGTTTTCAAATTATTATTTAATATTAAAAAAATTATTTTGATATATTTTAAAGTAAAAAACATTTTGAAAAGTAAAGGACCACACTTGCAGACATTTCCTAACTTAACCTGTGCAAAACAAAACAAATCAAGAAATAGGCAACTGCCAACCCTTCCATACATACTATGCATTACATAATGCAAAATACGGAGAATTTTGTTCCAAAACAAAATTCTTACCTGGTTTGATTTGGTGTTTTAAGAGTGTTTTTAAGGTTGATAAATAAATTTTATTTATATTTTGTAAAGGTATTAATTAGGTGTTTTAAAATGAAAATAAATTTTTATGGGGAAACATTTTATGAATCGATTTTCCACTTGCCACAGTAATATCATGATTCTTGGTTGACAAATAACACAGGAACTTAACGCGTGGACCATCCCGTGATGAAACTTTGAAGAAACTGCGTGGAAAATGTAAAGCTTATTTGATAGTGATTATATTTTAATAATATTTTTAAATTTTTATTTTTAGTATTAAAATAATTAGAAAATATTAAGAAAGAAATAGTTTGAGGTAATTTGTTGTGATTATAATTAAACATGTAATTTATTTCCTTACCAATTAATCGCTACCCAAATTTCGAAAGTAAAGGGCCCCATCAAGATTCTTTCCCGAAGAAAGAGAGCGAGCTATTTCAGTGTTTTGACCACAGAGGCGAAAGCAGAAAGAAAAGCCTTGGATCACGGAGACAAGACCCTACCCACCTGTGCTCACTCTATTGTGTTATTCAGATCAGAGAAGAATATATGGTTGAAGAAAATAATAAAGCTACAGTAGAATTGTGTTATGAGATGGGATGTGGAAGAGAATGTTACAGCAGCTAATAATAATAATAAATTAATCATAATTGTAGTGAATTGCATTCAAAATGTTGACAAAAAGGCAAGGGGAAATCCTCTTTCTCTTTAGTTTATACAATAAAAAAAATTATTTAATTAATAAAATATTTAAGAGTCGTTGTTTTTTTTCTCTTTCTTTTTTGGTGCCGGAGCCCAACCAGAAACAGTGAGCATGAGCGGATATAAGATACAGCTTTTCTTAAACAGATCAGAGAAGAAGATATGGTTTAAGAAAATAATACAGCTGCAGTAGAATTAATTGTGTTATGAGAGAATTAATTGTGTTATGAGATGGGATGTGGAAGAGAATGTTACAGTATCTAATAGTAATAATAAATTAATTATTGTTTGCTAGGAATGAAATTGCTAGGAATGAACCAACCGTAGCTAATAATAATAATAATAATAATAAATTGATTAATTATTGTATTGTTTGGTAGGTAGGAACCCACCGTGTTATATTTGTTTTTATCTACAGCGATGTGAAATTTGTTATTAAAATACAATTTTTATTTTAATTCTTTAAGATAAATAAATAAAATAATAAAGCTGGAGCATGGATGAATCTAGTTCAATTGCTCGCATCATACATACATACATACATTTTTTTAAAGGACAAAATCATGATAAAAACAAAATAAAAAGACACCAAAAACAAATAAAGCATATTGATTAGTGGGGTAAACTCATCAAGTCTATAAATAAGGCAACTCAAGCTAGCTTGTAAAACTCACAAACCAGGTTATGGACTCCATTAAGATTATGATTTTTTTAATATTTTTTATTTAACTATATAATAACAAAAATAACATGGTTGTTTAAGAATTCAAAATCTGAAAAAAGAAATTTGCGTTGAAAAAATATAATTCTGAATGCATTTATTTTAATTGTTTTTATTTTCTTTCTTGTTGAAGTTATTTTGGTTTTTTGTTTTAGTTTTCAAGATAATTTTATATATATATATATATAATTAAATGCATAGAGATACTTAATGACATCCTAATAGTTACCTTGACACAAACATGTTTTCAAGTTGTGTCAAATGCATCATATTTTAATTATTTTTATATTTTCCCATTTAAAAAACATTTTAAAAAATTAATCATTACTCTACTCTCAAGCACCCCTGAAAACATCAGACTTCATCCTCAATTACATGAACCCTTGATTTATTTACAATTAACATTAACATCATCAAAATTAAATTGCTCTAGGCAGCTTTTTATCTTCATTAGAAGTAACTAAACCAACACCTTTTGCCATAGTTGGATTAATTTCATTAACTATAAAAAAATCATATAAAGAGCTAAGATTTTTATTTTATTTTCAATATTATTAAATCAAATCAAGTGAATCAATATTAAAACCTCTTATCCATTTCTTTATCTGACTCGAGTTAGCTAACTCAATTTAAATTGATTATTTTATAGATTCAAATGTAAATTAGATAATTGGTAAAAATATAGTTTACCTTAAAAAAAAAAAAAACTCTAGATGACAATTTTTTTAAAAATAAAATAACGAGACGGTGACAAATTGATTGACCTTGATCCCTTTGCGACCCAGGTAACGGATTCTATTAGGTTTAATATTTTCTTATAAGCTTTTATTATTTAATTATATGATAAAAATGGATGCTTGTAAAAGTGAGTATGAACCATGAAATAAAAAATTATTTGAGACTATGATAAGCCTATATAAAAAAAATTAAAAAAAAATTATGTAAAAATAAAAATTTATAAAGGAAAAAATCATGACAAAAATAAAATTAAAAAAGACCAAAAAAAATAAAGCATATTTGATCAGTGGGTAAACTCATCAAACCTATAAATCAGGTAACTCAAACTCGGTCGTAAAACTCACGAACCAGGTTATGGACTCCATTAAGAATATAATTTGTTTTTTTTAAATATTTTTTATTTAACTATATAATAACAAAATAACATGGTTGTTTTAAAAACACAAACTCTTAAAAAAGAAATTTGGGTGGAAAAAAATATAAGTTTGCCTGCATTTATTTTAATTGTTTTTATTTTCTATCTTGTTGAAGTTTTTTTGGTTTTTTGTTTTCTTTTTCAAGATAATTTTATGATTTACATTGTTTACATAATAATAATGATAATAATAATAATAATAATAATTTGATTTTATTTATAATTGTTTTCTTACTTTCTCTTTTGTTACACCTTTTGTTTTTTTGGGATAATTTAATATATTTTATTGGTTAAAGAACAACAACAACAGTAATGATAAAAATAATAATTGTAGTGCTTATGGTATTAATAATTATAATTATTGTTTTAATGGTGACAATAAGACATAAAATAATATCAACAATATCAATAATAACAAATTTCATTATAATCCAAATGATTATAATAATTATATTCATAATGATAATAATACTAATTTTATTTTTTTCCTTTAATTATTATTTTTTAATTCTTCAAATCAAATAATATTTTTTATGCTACTAATATTTTTTGGGGTTTTGTTTTCAATAATGAGAATAACAATTAGAATAATAGTTCACATAATTTATTATTTGTTGTTATATTTATTTTAAAAAAAAATTATAGTTTTCCTATATATAATGTTTCAAATCTAATATCCCGGATTAATAGTTTAGAAAAATTCTATGGCTCAATATTATTTTTAATTTCTTATTCTGGATTAATTTAATCTCATTTTTTAAAGAAAAGATTTCTGTAATCTTATTTTTTTATAGATTTTATCAATTATAACTTTATCATCTTTTGCGCCACTAAAAAACAAATAATTTATCTTTAATAAATTTGATTAAAAACACCTATTTTTTTATTTGGGGAAGTTAATGTGCGGTCCATCCCGTGTCAAAACTTTGAAGAAGCTGCATGGAAAATGTATGGTTTATTTGTAACGTTGATAGCGATTATTTTTTTAATAATATATATATATATATATATATATATATATATATATATATTTCAGTTTTTTTACCGAAAAAGCCAAAGCAGAAAGAAAAGCCATAGATCAATTATTATAAAGTCTTTAATTTTATAAAGTCTTTGCAGTAACCAAGGCAATGTCTATTTCACATTGCTTTTACATCAATTATTCAACATGTCAATTAATTCCATGTGGTGTTTGGGAGGAAGGAACCACCGTGTTATATTTGTTTTTATCTACAACGATGTGAAATTTGTTATTACAATACCATTTTTATTTTAATTCCTTAAATTAAATAAATAAAATAATGAAGCTGCAGCATGCATGAATCTAGTTCGTAGTGGTGAGATGTGGAAAGGAAAAGAGGGAATTGTACAAGGAAATTGGTAGGAAGGCAGTCATCACACAGATGCCGCCAAAGCAGAAAGTAAAGGCTTAGATCAATTATTCAATGTGGAAAAAAAAAAGTCTTCCAGAAATCAGAATTCCTCATCTTCATTAGAGAGATCTAAACCAGTACCTTGAGATACTGGTCTTGCAATCTATTAGAGTTGGTTTCTTGTGAAAGGATCATTCAGTATTTATGACAATCTTGTAATTATTGTTCAAAAAATTTGGCCATTAATTCAATGTTGAAACTTTGGAAAGGTTGGTCTGAAAATATAAGAGATGCAAGTAGTATGCTAGGATGGATGCCTCTCCCTCCTCCCCCATCAACGTCAAGGATTGCTGCACAGTATTGACTGTCATAACAGAAGAGTAGTGCTTAGTGGTTGCATTCGGTGTCATGAGAGAAGAATATATATATATATATATATATATATATATATATATATATAAAACTAGAGAAATAATTTAAGAAAGAAATAATTTATTGTGATTATAATTAAACATGTAATTTATTTCCTTACCAAACAAAGAGAAACAGCCCTACCCATTTTTCGAAAGTAAAGTGCCCAAGCAAGATTCTTTCCCGAAGGCTAGAGCAGAAAGAAAAGCCGAGAGACCCTACCACCATGTGCTCACTCTATTCTCCGCAGACACAAACTACACTTTCTAGCAAATTACTTTTATAAAGTCTTTCCAGTAACAAAGGCAATATGTATTTCCCATTACTTTTATATCAATTAATCACATGACAACAGATCAATTAATTACTTGATATCGTGTTAATAAATTAATTTAAATTAAATTATTAGATGACAACTTAAAATATAATTTATATTATTTTAATGAGATATAAGTATAGTTGATGCTAGACTCTTTTCAAGTAAGATTGTTTTTCTTTATTGAAAGGATGTTATTCTTCCATGCCATATTTCTATATTTTATGATCCCTGTGGAACTTTAAGATTCACTTTTAATATAAACTTCCACAGATCATATAAAATCAAAACTGTTCTGGGCAGCTACTCATCTTGGTTAGAAAAATCTAAACAATACCTTGCTATATTGTTCTGCAATCTATGACCGCTGGTATCTTGTGAAATGATCATTCAGTATTTATTCAGAAAGAAAAGGCTTAGATCATGGATACATACGACCCTACCCACCTTGTCCTCACTTTATTCTCTTCAGAGAGAAACCGACACTTTCCATGCCTTTAATCTTATCATACAGACCACCAAAATGTTCTTTGAATTTTTAAGGTAAGAAAAGAAGAGAGAAAATCAATCATTGATTCAACCCTGTAGTATCCGGATCATTGATTCAAAATGATCATCATAAATTGTCAAATTTTGACAGTTCAATGTGAGAAAATGTAAAACAAATAAATATGAGATGTAAGTGTTTTACTTTGCTTCTAGCTTTTGCCATAGATGGATTAATTTCTTTAATTATATAAAAGAATGTAAAGAGTGAAGAATATTTTTATCAATCTCTGTGTTAGAGAGGAGAGAAAGGGAAGTTGTCATATTTTGACTCCAAGATTTACACCGATTTCAACCACCAAGAAAAAAATTAACCGAGGCAATGTGTATTTCCCATTGCTTTTACATCAATTATTCAACACATCAATTAATTCCATGTTGTGTTTGCTCTTAATGAGCACATAAGACATGAATGGAAGCTTTCTAGTACTTTTAGTTTTTGCGTTCTGTTCTCGATGTCTTCTCTGATAAATTATTAGATGACAACTTAGCTTGGACAAGAACTCCCAGCTTGTGGGGGAAAAAAAGTTTATGCATTAGGGTTCTTATATAATTGTACATGGCATTCACACCAGTCAATGAGTATGGAGTTCAATTAACATTATATTCCTCTCTTTCAAAATATCTCAAAATTCCATGTGGTGTTTGCTCTTAATGAGCACATAATTCAGACCATGCGCATGGATGGAAGCTTTCTAATACTTTTAGTTTTTGCGTTCTGTTCTCGATGTCTTCTCTTATAAATTAATTTAAATTAAATTATTAGATGACAACTTAGATTATTGGGACAGGAACTCCCAGCTTGTGGAAAAAAAAAATCTTCCAGAAATCGTCTAAAACCAAAGATTATTGTATTGTTTGACAGGAAGGAAGCCACAAACTTTACCTACCAAAGCTGCTTTACACCTCTAGTTTGCTTTTCTTTTGTCTAGTTTGTTGAAACTTCAACAAAAGAATCAGAGGCTAATTGTTGACTGAGTTGACGTGTGAATCCACCCCATTGTTGAAACTTTGAAAAGGTGGTCTGAAAATATAAGGATTGCTGCAGATTATTACTGTAATTAGAATTAAGAATAGTGCTCAGTGGTTGCATTCGGTGTCATAAGAGAAGAAAATATATATATGTATAACTAGATATTGTTATGTTCAATTTAGATCAATTTATTTATCATGGATTAAAAAAACGAAAACACCCTTTGAGGATGAAGATGAAGTATAAATAAGTAACCTGGATTCAAGATGTTCAAGTGCAGGTTTGCTCAAGCCGTAATCAGCAAGAAAAAAAAAAACAGAGATCACAGAAGAGTAAATGATTTAAGAAAATAATAAAGCCGCAGTGGAATTGTGTTATGAGATGAGTAATTGTTTTTGGCTGTGATCCTTGTCGGTAACCTTTTCACCGTGAAACATGAGGAATCCTATGTGAATCAGCAAGGACGACCTCATGACCACACTAAATAAAAAAAAAAAAAGGAAAGAAAAATGAATTTTAGTTTTCCAGACCAAGCATTAACCGAAGCAGTCAAAACTTCTTGTTTAGGTAACTTGAAAAATCAAGCCCAATCTCAAACTTGCACAATATGAAAGAATAAAATTTAAATACGAAAAATTAGGTGACTAAAATGTCAAAAATTGAAAAAATAAAGAAAGAAAAACATTATGGATTACTAAGAACATTAATCTTTTATTAAAGTATATGTTTGCCAAGCGCGCAGGTGGGAGAGAGGTCTTCTTAGTTTCTTATTTTCTTTTTCTTTTTCTTTTTTTTTATATCTTAGGGTGTGTTTGGTTGTATAATTCAACCTGTTTTTCAAATTGATTTTTGCTAATTTATAAATATTTTTTATAATTTCGATGTGCTAATGTTAAAAATTAAAAAATAAATCTGTGAAAAGTTACCATTTTAATATATATAGTCAATTCAAAAGTACTTTTATAAAATCATTATACACTATATTATCACTATATTATCAATGACATATTTAGTCTGGTATTGACTTGTAGTCCATAGGTTTCGGCTTAATAAGCCCAACATACACAAAATTCATGGTGGTTAGTGGGTAATAATTAAATACATAGAGATACTTAATGACATCCTAATAGTTCCCTCAACACAAACATGTTTTCAAGTTGTGTCAAAGGCATCATGTTTTAATTATTTTGATATTTTTCCATTTAATTTTTTTTTTAAATTAATCATTACTCTACTCTTAAACACTCGTGGAAACATCAGACCTCATCCTCAATTAACATGAACCCTTGTTTTATTTAAAATTTATTTGAGTTAAATAATTTTCTTTTTGGAAAATTAAGAAAAACAAGACTCTAATATAAAACCAATTTAATTGACAAAAAACAAATCAAATTATTAGATAGAATTTTAAAATATAAAGGTAATGGGAGACTCTTTTCACACGAGATGATTATTCTTAATTGAAAAGATGTTATTCTGTCATGCCATACGCACCTTGCGCCTGCAGCATCTTTTTATAGTTTTGCCAATATTTGTTCACACCATGCTATAGAAAACGAATAAAAATAAAATTATGTAATTTATTTTCTAACTAATCCAATATTAAAGGACAAAATCATGATAAAAACAAAATAAAAAGACACCAAAAATAAATAAAGCATATTTAATTAGTGGGTAAACTCATCAAGCCTATAAATCAGGTAACTCAAGCTAGCTTGTAAAACTCACAAACCAGGTTATGGACTCCATTAAGATTATGATTTTTTTTTATTTTTTTTATTTAACTATATAATAACAAAAATAACATGGTTGTTTAAGAATTCAAACTCTGAAAAAAGAAATTTGCGTTGAAAAAATAATAATTCTGAATGCATTTATTTTGACCACAGATGCCAAAGCAGAAAGAAAAGAGAAAATTCAGAAACAATCTAGCTCAGTATTCAGCTCTTGTTGGCTTCAATGGAGAGGGAGGCCAGTGCGAGAGCGAAAAAAAAAGGTAGCAGCCTCGAGCCTCGCCAAAGGAAAAAAAGTAGCCCTAAGAGTAAGAATAACATAAGGAAATGAACATGGTGTGCAGAGAATCAATTGTAGAAAGAGAGAGAAATAAAAGATGATGCTTACCCTTTATTCAGGGCAGAGCAGTCTACTCCTCTCTACCGAAAGCGTACAATGGGACGAAGGACTTCCTTGGCGTTAGGAGGCTCCCACTCCACCACTGTCTCCCACCATTCTTCTGGACCCGCATAGATCTTTTTAAGAGAAGGGTGAGGGGATGGCTGGCCATTTTCAAGCAACGGAAGACTAATCGCCATCCTCTTCAGCTTCTCACAGTTTGATACGTTAATTACTTCAAGAGAATTGCAAATCAGTTTCGCACTGCAAATCCCTTTCAGTTCTGGTAAATCACACAATTCCAGAGATGTTAACTTTGGGAGTGTTAATTCCACGATGGGATTGGAGGTGCTGCTTTCCTCATTTGTTGTTCCTATTATCTCCTCCATTCTCTCACAATTAAAAACACTAATCACTTCCAGGTTTACGAGGTATGACAGCAACTCAAGAGGGAGCAACTTCTCCATACTGTCACATCCAGCGCAATAAAACTCTTTAAGACGAGAAAACATACCATTATGTGATGGCAGTTGTAGTGTAGCAGAGCACAACCAAGAAGATGAAACCAAGCTCTCCATGCTATCGCAATACTCAATGCGGATGATCTCCAGTTCAGTTGCATTCTCTAATGACAAAACATCACATAAACATTTTGCATCGATGCCTTCACAATACACTCCTTGAATATCAGTTAAGAACTTGACCAGAAAATCTCTATCTGCGTTGATATTCAAATTACACAACCAAACTGTTTTATCTGGGAAATTATAACAATACATCCAATTTTCTCTATTAAATGGTCCTACTGAAATTTTGTATGTGCTTAATGATTGGATCTTATCCTGAGATGTGAGATACTCCACTAAGTCAGAGAGGCCTTTGAAGTGGCATTCCAAAGTTTCCAACTTTCCCAAACATCCTACTTCCATTACTTCAACTGTACAGCATTCCGCAGGAAACCCTTCAACTGCAAAGACTTGCAGGTGAGAGAGTTTTGGTAATATCCCACTAGGAAACTCCTTTTCACCACATCCATTCATTCTAAGATACCTCAGGTTGCTTAGGCATTCCATTCCTTGTGGCATCTTGTCAAGCTTAGTCTGAGAGAGATCCAACCTTTTCAGTGCCACGAGCTTTTCTAATGATGGAACATATCTTAGCCGCCCACAATTACGAAGCAATAATGCAGTGAGACTCACCAAATCAGAGACAGAGTCTGGCAAATTCTCAATACCTGTTTCAGACAGATCGAGGACCTTGAGCCCATGCAATTGCTTGAAAAATGAATCTGCAATGAATACCAACCAAAGATTTCGACAAAGCAATAGAGTTGACAGATTTGGACACATTGGTGAATGGCTGGGAGGAATTTCTTTAAATTCATTTTGCATTAGTGAAACTATCGTCAGATTCTCCGTCCACTCCTCTGTATCTGGCAGTTCTTCTAATTGTGCTCCTGCTTGAATAATGACTTGAGAGTTCTCCTGCAGTATTTGGATGGCCATGTCCCTAATCAAGTCATGCATCTTGACACCTTTACCACCATATGTTTTAGCACTTTCCAATAGGCAGACATATTGAAGTTTATTGAGCATCGTGTGGCCTTTGTCAAATGCATCTTGCCCCCTCCCTATTTCTTCAATTATTCCCTCATCAATCAAATAACCTATGAGCTCCTCCCTTTCAATCATATGATCTTCAGGAAATAATGCACAATATAGGAGACATTGTTGTAGTGCTGAGTCACCTAAACGATCATAACTAAACCTCAATAACTTGAATACTTTCATGTCCCTAATTCTTGAGTCTTTCAACTTCTTCAATGTATTTCTCCATTCATGTGGATCATCCACTCCCCTCAAGCTTCCCGCCACTGTAATAATTCCCAATGGCAAACCATCACAAATATTTGGTCTTTGTAGAAGCTCATTGCGGACATGTTGCAATAATGTTGTTTTACCAACACCCCCCATCCCGTAAATGCCAATGGTTGAGACTTCATCATTCTTTAACAAAGACCATATCATCTTCCTATTCTCTTCAAATGCTTGACCCACTGGCTTATTAGAGCTAGTAGGAAACAAAACTCCTCTAGTCTCACTTGTGTTGTCTTTAAGGATTCTAGAAGATCTAGCTCCTGCGCCAGGCTCCACATCCTCTTGTTCCAGCATTAAATAGGTATTGATTTCATTCAGCTTCTGCGTCCTCGAAAAGATCTGATGCCAAGTACCATCAGCAAGTTGAGCCACTGCATCTGTTCCTTGTGCTGCTTCTCCTCTACTCTCATGAGCATCAACTCCGAGTCCCGAAGGAGAGACACTTCTGTGAACATGCTGAAAAGATGCTTCACCTGTGTTTTCCATGCCTTGAACTCCCATTAGCATCCTTCCAGCATCCCCTGCATTGTCTTGTTCTTGTGGACAGGTGGGAATGGCATAATCATTAACATTGCTTGAACTTGGTATGCTTTTATGTCTTTTGTTGCCACCATGCATAGCTAGAAATGCTGCTTCTTGAACCTCTTTAGGCACCTGACCACAAATGCCAACTCCATGCCCTCTCTCCCCTGACAAATGCCATTTGACCCTCGAAATGGAAGTATCCCTGGCAAATACATGCCTACAGAACTTACACTTCAATCTTCCATCATTGATTTCTTCAACATCATTCCAAAACGGATCATTTGATCTAACCATTTTGTTCTACATAAAAAAAGGTGTCAAAATATTGAATAAAAAATTATGAAAAAGGAAAGGTTGAAACTAGAATAATAGGTTACAAACAGCAGCAAAGAAACTAAAAAGAAAGAACAATGAATCCAGTGTTATCTTGGGGTCAATTTAGCATGAACTCCACAAGGCATGGAATTTTTCCAAAGTTTATCATTAGAATTTCTACAACTTGTGTTTTACTTGAAAGATTCAAACCAGAGTTACATGTGAAAAACAAAATAAAGAAGATGGAGTATAAATAATTTACCTGGATTCAAGTTGTGCTTCAAGTGCTGGTTTGCTGAAGCAGTGTTCCGGGGGGGCAATCAAGAACAGAAAGCACAGAACAGATAAATGGTTTAACAATACGGAGGAAGTTGCAAGATGTTGAGCTCCAGGTTATTCGATTCAACTTGAGAAGGAAGCACTGATCATCACAAAGGTTTAAGACATTTGATAGCTTAGGGAAATCGGGAAATTGAGAAGTCAATGTCTAGGAAGTTGGGATGAGATTTACAGTAGCAAAGATTATTGTATTGTTCCACAGGAAGCAAGCCAGAAACTTTACCTACTATTATATTATAAGATATAACAACTTGCTTCACACCTCTAATTTAAAACTTCAACAAAAGAATCAGAAGCTAATTGCTGACTAAGTTAACGTGTGAACCCACCAGCAACAATATTCCACCAGATAATTAATTAAATTCTGATTGTTCATGGGGAAATGCAGCTGAAGAATTAGTAACAATTAAGGAAAAATGTCGAGAAAAATCAAAATTAATTTCCAGTTGCTAACCATTTTTGAAAGCAAAGGCTTTGAATATTCTAAACATTATTGTAGCGTGTGCCATGTCTCAAGCTTCTATACAAAAATATCAAGCTACTGGGGTTTGATGAGATGGTGTTTGAGAATGTGTTAGTAAATATTTTCAAAAAAAAAATTATTATTATAAAGTAATCTAAAAATTACTAAAAAGATTATTAAAAAAACAAATTGATCCTCACAGCACACAGTGCCTGAAGGTTTCTGCTTCAAAAGATCACAAACCAACCATGTTGCTTTTCAAAGTGCTTTTAGTTAAAAATATATTAAAATAATATTTTTTATTTGCTAAAAATCATTTTTGATATCAACATATTAAAATAATCTAAAAACACAAAAAACAATTAGTTTAAAATAAAAATCAAATATTGTAGCAATTACTAGCAATTATTTTTATTGATTGAATGCTGAAAGCTAAAACTTTTTCACAGAGATGAAAGGTGTAGCAGGCAGTAATCAAAAACCATGTTAACCTAATAAAATAACTGTGAGTAAAAGCAACAGAGAATAGAAGTATCCAACTAGCTAGAGCACTTCTGGAAGATTCAGTCTCTGTATTATTTCACTTCTCTGAATAATTTTCAGGTTCCTTTTGCTGTTAGATAAAAAAAATTGCTATCTCTCACTAGTCATTATCCATTCTATGAAAATTCTAGCGTTTGAGAGTGGTAAAAGTTTACACTTTGCATACCATGAAGTACAAGGCTAAAAGTTAAACATCTCCATCCAGGATTGTTTGATTTACGAGGCAGAGTGACGACCCTTGAAAGATTGGTCATCTTTACAACTTATTTTCACAATCCTTCGCCGGCCCGCTGAAGAACTCTTTGAAGCTCATCTGCCATCCCTTGTAAGAGAACAGGTTTTCGAATCATCCCATTCATTCCCATCTGTAGACATCTCTCCCAAACATTATCCTCGGCACTGGCAGTCACAGCTATAATCCATGGCCAACTACGACTTCGGAACTTCCGGATTCGTGTTGCCACTTCAAACCCGTCCATTTCTGGCATTTGTGTTGAAGATTGAAGAAGATTCTGTTTCCAAGTTTGTTGCTGAAGATTTGAAGATCATGAAGATTATTTAGTTACTATGTTTGTGTTTCAATAAAGATCAAATTGTATTTGATCATTGCAATTTATATTTCCTGTTTTAAGCATTTTATTTTTCCAGTTTTGATGAAGAAGTTGTAATAGTCTCGAATTACCATTCTTGTATTCAATTTTCTTCTATAAATGAAATTCAAGGGATGGCAGCAACCTATGAGATTCTGCTCTTAAAAGTTGTTTGAAGCATTGCTTTAGTTGGTGGTTGCCGTGATTCTCAAGTAATAGAAAAACAGGGCATTTGTTCTTTGATCTCTACAGTACTCGTTTTTCTGGAAATTACATTGTTTCCAGTTACTGATTTGAAAGTAACTGTTTGTGCATCAAATTTTTTGATTCTTTTCCAACAAATTTGGTATCAGAGCCAAAAGGGATCTTTGAGAGGGAATTGTGTGAAACACGAGTGAATCAAGTGAGAATTTTTCAAAGTAAATTAAACTTTGAAAAGGGAAAGGAGAGTGAAACACGAGAGATCTTTTTTCGACAAATCTTTACACAAGGATTTGTTGTTCTAGCTTGTTATCAATTGCACAAAGGCCTCAAGGCAGCAATTGAAAACCATTGAGTGCTAGTTTTTCAACTAACCAAAAGTTGAAATCGTGGAATGGAAACAACAAATTTTTCTCCGAAATCACCAAGTGTTCACTAGACACAATTATGGAATTTGGGCAGTGAAGATGGAGGCTTATTTGAGGGCTTTTGATTTGTGGGAAATAGTGGATAATGATAGGCAACCAAATCCACTTGGAAACAATCCCACCCTTAATCAACTCAAATACTTCAATGAAGAAAAAGCCAAGAAGTTCAAAGCTCTTACTTGTCTGCACATGCAGTAAGTGAAGAGATCTTCACAAGGATCATGGCATGCAAAACGCAAAGGAAACTTGGGACAAGTTGAAAGCTGAGTTTCAAGGTGATGATAAATCAAGGAAGATGCAAGTTTTAAACTTGAAAAGGCAGTTTGAAGGTTTGAGGATGAAGGAATCCGAAACCATCAAAGACTTCTCCTCACACATCTCTAAACTTGTAAATCAAGTGAGATTGTTAGGAGAAGACTTTCCGACTCAAGAATTGTGGAAAAAGTCTTGGTAAGCTTGCTCGAAAAATTCGAGCATAAAATCTGCTCTTTAGAGGATTCAAAAGACTTTGCTTGAAATGAGTCTTCAAGAACTTGTCAATGCTCTACAAGTCGTAGAACAGAGACAATCCTACGAGCAAGAGAGGAGTGGCGAAGAAGCTTTTGTGGCTGGTTTTAAAGGCAAACATAAACCCAAGAGTTCCTTTAAAGGAATTTATGGTGGAAGAAGAGACAATGATGGCAGGAGTGACAATGGGAAAAGCGGCAGCAGAGGACTTAGCGACCAAATCATGGCGATCAAAGTTTCAAAGGAAAAGAGAAGAAAGAAACTTTTCCCCATGCAAATATCGTCGTAAAACCAACCACCTTGATACTTGGTGTTGGTTGAAGAACACACAATGCAGGAATTGTAACCAATTTGGACACTTGCAAAAATTTTGCAAGAATCCAAGTAATGCAAAACAGGTTTATGTTGTTGAAACTTCGAAACCAAGGAAGAACAATTATTCATGGTCGTGGTAGAACAAGAATGCAATCTAGCCAAGGTAAGTAATTCAACTTGGCTTATAGATAGTGGATGCACAAACCACATGTCAGCTGATTTGAACATATTTAAAACCTTGGATAGAAATTATGTGTCCAAAGTAAGAATAGCAAATGGTGAATATGTTGAGGTAGAAGGCATGGGAAATATTGAGGTTGAAACTATGGCAGGAACTAGAACTCGAATAATGTCTTATTTGTGCCTAAAATCAAGCATAATCTGGTTAGTGTTGGACGGTTGTTAGAAGAGGATTATTCATTGTCTTTTAACAAAGGCATGTGCAAAATCGGAGACTCTAAAGATAACCTCATCGCTCTCGGCTAGGATGATGAATAGAAGCTTCAACCTAGATTGGAATGAAGCTTGTATGAGCATGAGCACCGATTTGTGCACAAACTCTATACTATGGCATAAGAGGCTAGGCCATTTCAACTATGCAGACATTGAGAAGAATGGGTGAATTAAAGATAGCTTCGGGATTACCATTAATTCAGGATCATGGTGATGTGTGTGAAGCTTGTCAATTGGGCAAACAAACCAAAAGTGCATTTAACAAAACCACATTCGGAACATCATCAAGGTTGCAGCTAATACACACGGATGTGTGTGGTCCAATGCAAGCCGAGTCCTTAAATGGGGCTAGATATTTTCTGCTTGTTTGTGGATGATTTCAGCAGGTATTGTTGGGTGTATTTCCTCAAGCACAAGAGTGAAGTGGCTGAGATAATCATAAGGTTCAAAACTCGCTGTTGAAAGGAAACCGATCGCAAGCTTAAAATGTTAAGGTCCGATAATGGTGGGGAGTTCACCTCTCGGATGCTTGAAGAATTCCTTACAAAAGAAGGAATTAAACATCAATTATGAGTCCCTACACTCCTCGAGCATAATGGAGTGAGTGAGAGAAGAAATCGAACCTTGGTAGAGATGGCAAGATGCTTGATGTATGAGAAGAAACTACCTCTGAAATTCAGGTGAAGCAGTCAACACCTCAACCTACCTATTGAACAGAATGGTGACCAAGGTTTTAGGGGACAAAACCCCTTTTGAATACTTGGTATGGCCTTAAACCTAATCTTGAACATTTAAGGGTTTTGGAAGTCCTTGTTATGTTTTGCGACTGACATCAAAAGGAAGAAACTGGACCAAAAAGTCGAGGTAGGAATTTTGATTGGCTATGGCTCTAAAACTAGTGGCTACAAAGTGTTTGACTTGAAAACAAACAAAGCCATAATAGCAAGGGATGTAAAAGTTGCAGAGCATAGCACATGGAATTGGGATAGTGAAGATCCCAAACCCGAAATTCAGATATCAAACCGAAATTCCGGAAGAAGTTGATGATGAAACCGACAACGATACCTGTGAGAGGGACAAGGCTGTTAAGTGATGTTTATAACAGGTGTAATCTTGCTGAGATGGAACCTAGTGATGTGGAAGATGCTATGAATTCAAAGGTGTGGATGGCAGCAATGAAGGAGGAGTTAATGATGATTGAAAGAACCAAACCTGGAAATTGGTTGACAAACCTACACACAAGAATATAATTGGGGTGAAATGGATCTATAAAGCTAAACTGAATGCAGATGGGAGTGTAAACAAATACAAAGCAAGGCTGGTAGTCAAAGGTTACTCTCAAGAACCAGGAATCGATTTTAATGATACATTTGCTCTCGTATCAAGGTCGGACACTATAAAATTATCAGCTGGTTTTAGCTGCACAAACAGGTTGGCTTGTGTGGCAATTGGATGTGAAGTCTGCATTTTTAAATGGTACACTCAATGAAGAAATATACATTGAGCAACCAGAAGGGTTTGAAGAAGATATCACTGCCAACAAAGTGTATCTTCTAGAGAAAGCCTTGTATGGGTTGAAACAAGCTCCTAGAGCTTGGTATAGCAAGTTGGATGAATACTTGTTGAGTTTGGGGTTCGAAAGGAGCATGAATGAACCTACATTGTATGTAAGAAGGGTTGATAAACATATCTTGATTGTGTCAGTATATGTTGATGATTTGTTAATTACTGGAAATCAAGAAAAGTCGGTGGAAGAATTCAAGATCAACATGAGAACCAAGTTTGAGATGAATGAACTTGGGTTGTTGTCATACTTTCTTGGCATGAAAATTACTCAATCTAGTCAAGGTAGTTTTCTATGTCAAAAGAACTTCATTGTGAAGTTGCTGAGCAAGTTTGCAATGGAAAATTGCAAACCTGTCAGCACACCTATGACAGTAGGATTGAAACTGTCAAAGGATGATGGTGTTGCTCAAGCTGATGGGAAGGTGTATAGGAGCTTAATTGGAAGCTTGCTTTACTTAACAGCCACACGTCCAGATATAGTGTTCACTGTGAACTATCTATCAAGATTCATGCAAAGTCCAAGCCAAATCCACTTTGTAGCTGCAAAAAGGGTCCTGCGGTACTTAAAGGGTACACTGAATTTTGGTATGAACTTTGCTAGATCAAATATTACTAATTTGATTGGTTTTTCAGATAGTGATTGGGCTGGAAGTGATGAACAGATGTCAAGCACCTCAGGATTCTGTTTTTCAATGGGGGGAACCATATTTTCTTTGGAATTCCAAGAAGCAAACTGTGGTGGCTCATTCCACTGCTGAGGCTGAGTATATTGCTGCATATGTGGCAGCAAACCATCTTGTTTGGCTAAGGAAAATATTGGGTGAATTAAGCTTTGAACAAGCTAGTCCTACAGTATTATGGTGTGACAATATGGCTGCAATAGCCATATCCAAGAATTCTGTTTTTCACAATAGAACCAAGCACATGAAGATAAAATTTCATGCAATTCGGCAATTTCAACAAGAGGGGGAGCTTGAAATGCAATACTGTCCTACACTTGAACAATTAGCTGACTTGTTCACCAAAGCATTAGCCAAAGAAAGGTTTGAAGATCTTAGAGAAAAGATTGGAATGATAAGTCCTGCAACCTTGGAACCAAGGAGGAGTGTTGAAGATTGAAGAAGATTCTGTTTCCAAGTTTGTTGTCGAAGATTTGAAGATCATGAAGATTATTTAGTTACTATGTTTGTGTTTCAATAAAGATCAAATTGTATTTGATCATTGCAATTTTATATTTCTGTTTTAAGCATTTTATTTTTCCGGTTTTGATGAAGAAGTTGTAATAGTCTCGAATTACCATTCTTGTATTCAATTTTCTTCTATAAATGAAATTCAAGGGATGGCAGACAACCTATGAGATTCTGCTCTTAAAAGTTGTTTGAAGCATTGCTTTAGTTGGTGGTTGCCGTGATTCTCAAGTAATAGAAAAGCAGGGCATTTGTTCTTTGATTTCTACGATTGCATGTTTTTCGAAATTATATTGTTTCGAGTCATTGATTTGAACAGATGACTCGTTCATGCTTCGAATTTTTGATTCTTTTCCAACAATTTGAATATCTAGAACAACTAGTCCGACTGAATTTTCGGATAGGGAGCACTTGTGAGGAATATTATTTTCAACAATCACCTCCTCTGGCGATAATTGGGAACGAAATTCCTTCAAATTAATAACACTCTCTCGCAGCGTACTACACACGAAAGGTATTATACTCAGGAGGTAATCCATTCAAGGCCAAAATTACTATATCTTCATCGACAAAAAAGACTCCAGCTAGACTAAGTAATCCATTGCCTCCTTAATTTTCAGCAGATATTGACTTATGGTATCCATACCCTTTCTAATATTTTGCAAATTAGATTTCATTTGAAATATACTGGTCTTAGAAACAGTAGAGAACTGTTCCTTCAGCCGTAGCCAAAGCTCCTGAGAGCTACCACTACCAATTGCACAGGAGAGAGCAACAGGAGACAATGTTGTTGTGATTAATTGCATAACTGCCCTATCATGCATTTTCCATATCATCACGTCATCACATTCAACATCAGATGAAGGAGAATTAGGGTTAGAGACAGTTGTACCAGAATCATCCAAAGGAGCAGGACATGAACGAGTGCCATCAACAAACCCGTAGATGCCATTGCTCTCTAGTAGGAGCTTCATTTGAAAATGCCAATTCAAGTAGTTAGCATCATCTAACTTCACATTGACAGAGGTAGAAATGGTGGAGATAAGATTCGTAATTGGGGATTGAAGGATCTGTAGCTGTGCAGCAGTAACCATTGTATAATATGGAGAAATTGTTGAATAATGCTGAAATCACGTAGTACGATGACTACCCAAGCAACTCAGAGAAAAAAAAATCTGCAGATCTTTGATATTTGTTGATTGAGTGAAAAAAAAAATTTGGATTTAATTTTGCACGAACAGAAATCTGAACTTTACTGATTGTAAATTGTAGAAGCGTGAATGAATCATTCAGCTCTGATACCATGTAAAGATAGTGAGTATTCACTGATAATTGTATTGAATCAAAACGAAGATGAAGAAGATGATCTTGCAGATTGTGAAGAAGAAGAAACGAAAAAGGAGGGAAAAGAGATTTTGAATTTTTGGTGTCTATTTCTGTTGTTCTGTTTTTCACTCCACTATCACGTGAGCTACTGTTCTATTTATAACAGATTCTCACAGTCACTTGTGTATCTTATACACCTCATATACCCATGGTATTTACATGTGTGGCAGTATACCATACGTATACTTTAACAACCAGCACATTCCCTTGCAACAGCTTTTGCAATTCCTTTCACTTCATCTGAAAATGCCTTGTGACGTCGACGATTCTCCTTGAACAAAGTCCAAGATTCTCCCTCCAAAAGGGGTTTGACTTTGATTTTGTGTTGGCAATCAATCTCATCACAAACCATTCGTGATCGAGTCGTCAAAAATTGATTCTGCATACGTGAAGCGCAGGGAAATTGCGTGGTTTATATTACAAGTGCAGGCACCTAACATGTGTACCATCCCGTTTTGAAACTTTAAAGAAGCTGCATGGAAAAGGTAAGTTTATTTGCTACGTTGATATCGATTATTTTTTAATAATATTTTTAAATTTTTATTTTTAATATTAAAATAATCAGAAAATATTAAGAAAGAAATAATTTATTGTCATTATAATTAAACATGTAATTTTTTCCTTACCAATCAATCACCCTTTCAACAAAGGGAAGAGAGCTCTACCCACCGTGTGCTCACTCTATTCTCTGCAGACAGAAACGACTCTTTTCATGCCTTTAATTTTATAAAGTCTTTGTAGTAACCAAGGAAATGTGTATTTCCCATTACTTTTACATCAATTAATCACATGACAACACATCAATTAATTACATGATATCTTGTTAATAATGTAATTTAATTTAATTTATTAGATGACAACTTGGCTTGGACAGGAACTCCCAGCTTGTGGACAAAAAAAAAGCCTTCCACAAATCATCTAAAATCACAATCAAAACATTTTCTAATCACAATCCTAGACAATTTTATAGGGTCTGGTATCTTGTGAAATGATAATTCAGTATTTATGACAAATCATGTATTTACTGTTAAGAAAATCTGGCCATTAGATTCAACCCTGTAGGATCTCGACCATTGGTTTAAAATGGCTTGACAATTCAATGTTGTCTATTTTAGGGCTGCGTTATCTTTAATGGGGTGTTAAACAACCTGAAGACTATACATACCATTGTGAGAAAATGTAAACACATGTATTTTAAATCAAATCAAATGAATCAGTATTAAAACCTCTTATCCATTTCTTTACCTTTGTCGATTTTCAGTTAAATTGAGTGGGAGCTAACCTGATTTAAATCGATTGTTTTATAGATTCGAAGGTAAATTACTTTACTAGTAAAATATACCTTTTTTTTTTTAAAAAAAATCTCTAGATGACAACTTTTTTTTACAAAAAATAATAATGACACAATGACAAATTAGATCGACCAAGGTCCTATTATATTAATTTTTTTAAAATGTTATTTAATTTTATGATTAAAATATATGCTTGTAAAATTGAGCGCTAACCATAAAATATATATTTATTTGAGATTGTTATACCATATAAAAAGTAAAAAAAAATAACATCATGCATTTTATTTCCTGACTAATCAAATATTAAAAGACTAAATCATGAAAAAATTAAAAAGAACAAAAACAAAAACAAAAATCTGATTAGTGGGTAAAGTAACCTGAGCTAACTTGTAGACCATGTTAACCCTATATAAAACGACAAAATAAAAGGAAATAAATTATAAATTTGAAACAATCTAGCTCAATATTTGCATGTATAGAAAACAAGATCAAGACGTTCAGCTCTTGTTGGCTTCAATGGAGAGGGAGGGGCAGCGCGAGAACGAAAAGAAAAGGTAGCAGCAGCCTCGAGCCTCGCCAAAGGAAAAAAAAACAGCCCTAAGAGTAAAAATAACATAAAGAAATTAACATGGTGTGCAGAGAATCAATTGTAGAAAGAGAGAGAAATAAAAGATGATTCTTACCCTTTATTCTTTATTATATTCAGGGCAGAGCAGTCTACTGATCCTCTCAACAAAAGTGTATAATGGGAAGAAGGCCGTCCTTGGCGTTAGGAGACTCCCACTCCACCACTGTCTCCCACCATTCTACTGGACCCGCAAGGATCTTTTTAAGAGAAGGGTGAGGGGATGGCTGGCCATTTTCAAGCCACGGAAGACTAATCGGTATCCTCTTCAGATTCTCACAGTTTGTTACAGTAATTTCTTCAAGAGAATTGCAAATCAGTTTCGCACTGCAAATCCCTTTCAGTTCAGGTAAATCAGACAAATACAGATAAGTTAACTTTGGGAGTGTTAATTCCGCGATGGGATTGCAGGTGCTGCTTTCCTCATCTGTTGTTCCTATTATCTCCTCCATTTTCTCACAATCAATAACATCAATCACTTTCAGGTTTACGAGGTATGGCAGCAACTCAAGAGGGAACAACTTCTTCAAACTGCTACAATTATAGCAACAGAACTGTTTAAGACGAGAAAACATACCATTATGTGATGGCAATGGTAGTGTAGCAGAGAAGAACCAAGAAGATGAAACCAAGCTCTCCATGCTATCGCAGTTCTCAATTTCGATGCTCTCCAGTTCAGTTGCATTCTCTAAGGACAAAACATCACATAAACTTCTTGCATCGATGCATTTACAATACAGTCCTTGAATACCATTTAAGAACCTGACCTGGAAATCTCTTTCTCTGTTGATACTCAAATTACCCAACTTAAACGTTTTACTTGGGAAAACATAACATTCATCCCAATCAATTTCAGTCAACGTTCCTACTAAGATTTTGTATGTGCTTAATGATTGGGTACCATCCCGAGATGTGAGATACTCCACGAAGTCAGAGAAGCCTTTGAAATGGCATTGCAAAGTTTCCAACTCCAACAAACATCCTACTTCCATTCCTTCAACTGTATAGCACACTCCAAGTGCAAGGACCTGCAGGTAAGAGAGTTTAGGTAATATCCCACCAAGAAACTCCTTTTCACCACATGCATGGAGTCTAAGATATCTGAGGCTGGATAAACATTCCATGCCTCGAGGCATCTTTTCAAGTGAGGTTCCATAGAGATCTAAACTCTCCAGTGCCCTCAGCTTTTCTAAAGATGGAACATATCTTAGACTCTCACAATTAATGAGCAATAATGCAGTTGAGACACACCGGATCGAGAGACGGACTCCGGCAAATTCTTAACACTGTGTAGGACAAATCGAGGACTTTAAGACCATGGAATTGCTTGAAAAATGAATCTGCAATGAATCGCAACTGATCATTTTGACAAAGCAATAGAGTTGACAGATTTGGACATATTAGTGAATGGCTGGAAGGAATTTCTTTAAATTTGTTTTTTATTAGTGAAACTCTTGTAAGATTCTCCGTCCACTCCTTTGCATCTGGCAGTTCTTCTAATTGTGCAGCTGCTTTAACAATGACTTGAGACTTCTCTTGCATTATATGGATGGCCATGTCTCTAATCAAGTCATGCATCTTGACACATCTTCTATCATCATACACACTATGAACATTTTCCAACAGGCAGACATATTGAAGTCTATTAAGCATCGTGTGGCCCTCGTCAAATGCATCTTGCCTCCTCCTTCCTTTAATTATTCCCTCATCGATCAAATAACCTATCAGCCCCTGCTTTTCAATCATATGATCTTCGGGAAATAATGCACAGTATAAGAGACATTGTTGTAGTGCTGAATCACCTAATCGATCATAACTAAACCTCAATAGCTTGAATACTTTCATGTCCAAAAATGCTGAGTCTTTCAATTTCTTCAATGTATACCTCCAATCATGTGGATCATTCACTCCCCTGAAGCTCCTTGCAGTTGTAATAATTCCTAGTGGTAAACCAGCACATTCCCTTGCAACATCTTTTGCAATTCCTTCCACTTCATCTGAAAGTGCTCTGTGACGTCCAAGATTCTCCTTGAACAAAGTCCAAGATTCTCCCTCAGAAAGTTGCTTCACTTGGATTTTGTGTTGGCAATCAATCTGATCACAAACCATTCGTGATCGAGTCGTCAAAATCAGCTTGCATCCTTTCAACGGTATAGGAATTCCCACATCGTGTAGCTCAAAACTGTTCCACAAATCATCTAAAATGAGAATCCATTTTTGTTTCTTCCTTAGTTCTTCTGACAGTTTGGCAGCTCTATGCAGATCATCATCCTCGCTTGAAAGGTCTAGTTCAAGACGTTTGGCAATAAGATTCTGCAATCTATTAATGTTGAAATCTTGAGACACGGTGACCCACCAAACATGATCAAAAATATCTGGTTTCTCTAGAAGCTCATTGTGGATATGTTGCAGTAATGTTGTTTTACCAACTCCCCCCATCCCGTAAATGCCAATGGTTGAGAATTTATCCAGCATTAACAGAGACCATATCTGCTTCGTGTTCTCTTCAAATGCTTGACCCACTGGCTTCTTAGAGCTAGTAGGAAACGGAACTCCTCTAGTCTTGTTGTATTTCAGTCTTTTAGAAGATCTAGATCCTACGCCAGGCTGCACTTGTACTGTTCTCGGTATTGTTTCAAATGCACCACGCAGACGCTCTGCTTCCTGCATTAAATAGGTAGTGATTTCATTCAGCTTCTGTACCTCCGAAAGGATCTGACCACCAGCAAATTGATCCTCTAAATCTGTTCCTTGTGCTGCTTCTCCTCTATTCTCATGAGCATCGACTCCGAGTATCCAACGAGAGACAATTCTATCAACATGCTGAAAAGATCCTTCACCTGTGTTTTTCATGCCTTGAACTCCCACCTGCATCCTTCCAGCATCCCCTGCCAAATCATTAACATTACTTGAACTTGGTATGCTTTTATGTCTTTTGTTGCCACGATGCATAGCTAGAAATGCTGCTTCTTGAACCTCTTTAGGCACCTGACCACAAATGCCAACTCCATGCCCTCTCTCTCCTGACAAATGCCATTTGATCCTTGAAATGGAAGTACCCTTGGCAAATAAATGCCTACAGAACCTACACTTCATGCTTCCATCATTCATTTCTTCAACATCATTCCAAAACGGATCGTTTGGTCTAACCATTTTGTCCTACATTAAAAAGGTGTCCAAATATTGAATACAAAATTATGAAAAAGGAAAGGTTGAAACTAGAATAATTGGTTACAAGCAGCAAAGAAACTACAAGGAAAAAACAATGAATCCAGGGTTAACCTGGGGTGAATTTAGCATGAACTCCACAAGGCATGGAATGTTTCCAAAGTTTATCATTAGAATTTCTACAACTTGTGTCTACTTGAAAGATTCAAACCAGAGGTACATGTGAAAAACAAAATGAAGAACGTGGGAGCATAAATAATTTATGTGGATTTAAGCTGTAAACTTTATCTACCAAAGATTATATTATAAACCTCTAATTTGCTTTTCTTTTGTCTAATTGAAAACTTCAACAAGAGAATCAGAAGCTAATTGCTGACTCAGTTAACATGTGAACCCACCCCATTGCTGAAACTTTGAAAAGGCTAGCCTGAAAATATAATTGCATGATATAATACACAAGTAACTTTATAATATAATATAATTGTTTTAATAAAAATTATAATTATGGAGCAGTAACTCACTTTGGCAACATGCATGGCTGAACTTTGTGGATTACACAGGTTAGGTGTGATCGGAATTTGATTAGATTGATATGAAAATTGACGGGGGCTATATTAAAAAATCGTCGTCATTTTTGGTCAAGTTTATTGTTTTCACGATTAAAGAAGAGGTATATTTGAGGTTAATATCATTGATTCATTGGTGGTTGAGGTAGCATCCAAGGCACCTGATTGCTCGTTGGTGACTAAATTGGCAACATTTATTAGTAATTTCTTTATACATATATAGAATTGTTAGCTGTTAATCCACTAACAATTCTCATCACTAACAAGTGCAAGAAGAAGAAGTTACATAATTATGAATATCATTTACCTTGATGGAGTTCGAGGCCAATTTGGTCCTATGCATGTATATGTATAGTGAATTTTCTATTATTAGTGATTTGTTATCTTTGTATTTTTTATTTATTTTGTCTACGTGTGACTTGGTATATTTTTAGTTTAAAGTGATTTTCTTTAAATTATTTTTATTTTTAAGAGTTATTCCTGATATTATTATATTAAAAGTGTTTTTAGAACACTGAGATTAAATTAATACTGAGCTTTAAAAATAAAACCTTGGTTCATTTTTTATAAAAACATTAATGCGTTGATATTAAAAATATCAAAATATATAATTAACCTCATATATTTTTAAAAAATACCTTAAAAATAATCATATTCATTATTTTCAATGACTTATCTATAATAAAATGAATATATAAAAAACTAAATAATCGAAAGTTTTGTAGGAAAACATGAAAGAAAATAACATATTAACTTAGATTGTGTTTGATAGTCCGGTAATGTCTCATAATGATAATAATATTAATTTTTTTTGTACTTTAATTTATTCTTCACATATTTCTATTTTTATTTCTATTATTATTTTTCAACTCTGCTAATATTATTTTTGGTTTTACTTTCAATCATAATAATAACAATGAGAATAATAATTAAAGTAATTTATCATCCAGTATTGTATTTATTAAGAATTCAATTTTGCAACTTTTCTACATATAATATTTTAAATCTAATATGTTGGATTAATTATTTGAATAAATTTTGTGCCTCAACATTGTTTTTAATTTTTTTAAAATGTATGACTTAATATTAGTATCAAACAAAAATCTTAAGCAATAACATTAGTATCCAAGTGATTATAATAATTATATTCAAAATGACAATAATTAGAATTTTGCTTATGTCCTTTAACTATTTTTATTTGTTCTTCAAATCAAATAATATTTTTTGCCTTCCATTATAAGAATAACAATTGAAATAATTTATCATTCGATATTGTATTTATTAAGAATTAATTTTTACAACTTGTCTATATATAATGGTTTAAATCTAATAATTTATCATTCGATGTTGTATTCGTTAAAAATTTGTTAAATCAATGTTTTCTTTATTTTTTGAACCTTATTTCTTAAAATTTTTGTTATTGAATATTAGCACTAAACATAAAAAATGTCCTATAAGTAGTTTTTTATATTACCTTATAAAAAATTTGCCTAGGTTGATTATTTTGTTCGAGTGTATAGAATCATAAAAAATCTAGCACCATTAATACTTTTTTACTGTTAAAAATTTGGTTTTGGTTTTGGTGAAACGCATCGACAAGTGGCTCCTATATGTTTTCATTGTAGATTATTTAGCCTAATGTTTCCACTGGTTTTGTCTACGTGTGACTTCAGTATATTTTTGTTTACGTGATGTTATATTTGAAATATTATACATAAAATAGTTGTAAAAGTCAATCCTTAACAAAAACAACATCGACTAATGAATTATTTAAATTATTATTGTCATTGTTATTATCATGATTGTAAAATTATCATAATTATTGTAGCTGCTATTATAAACATTATTGTGAATAATCAATATTCTAATTATTATTGGCAATACTATTTTGTGAAATCTTATTAGGTTCTTGATAAGGAAAAGGGTGGAACTAAAATAACGAGTTAAAAACAGCAAAGAATTTTAAAAGATAAAAACAATGAATTCAAGGTCAATTTAGATAAACACCACAAGGCATGGAAGATAAAATCTGAGAAAAAGATCAATTTATTTATCATGGATTTCCTTAAAGATTCAAACCATAGCTAAGGATATATATATATATATATAGCTGCAGTATGCATCAATAGGAAAATGTATACTTATAATCAACCTACCAAATATTATATTAAGATACAGGGAGTTAACGTTTGGAGGTGGCAAACCCAATGTCAAACTTTGAAGGAGCTGGCTTGAAAATGCAAACCAGAAACGCAGCATGCCCACTTGGAATTATATATAAATTACAGGGTAAACAATTGGTTTGAATTGTTTTTTGAAGAGTTATTTCAAAACTCCATCAAGCATTATATTATTCGAAGATACCAAGAAAATGTTAACGTGCGGAGCAAAACCAATACACAATGAATTGGCTTACAAGAGACAGTTCGCAATGAGAGATAATTCAGTTAGAGTTCTTACTTGTTGAGTATTTTGACTTTGCAGGGAGTTGTCAAGGCCAGAATTTGAGGCATTTGGCCTAGTAGCTCGATTTTGCAATCGTCGGACCTGGGGGTTCTCCATCTGTGATCTAAATAAAAATGAAGTGATCATATTATAACCTTTGAGTAATTGGTAGTCTCTCTGAAGCAGTAAAAAACAATGGTGTATCTAATTCTCAAAAAGGTATTAATACCTAGTAGATCTGCCAACGTTTCGAGGCACTAAGCTCTCTTGTTGCATATTGTCTATGTGAGGAATCACAGAAGCTTGATCGACTTGTCCTTGATTATGATCTCCAGAAACTTGAAGATTGTGAGGAGGAAACTGTGGGAACCTGAACTCAGAAGAAAAATAAAGCTTTGTTATTAGTTGAAATCACACAAAAAAACAAGTACAATCTAATTGAAATGCTCGAGCGAACGGCAGCATACGTCAAGGATTGAGAAGACTCTGGCAACATGGTTGAACTTTGTGGATCATACGGGCTAGGCGTGATCGGAACTTGATTAAAGTCATATGGAAATGGTCGGGGGCTATAAAAAAATCATCATCATTTTTGGTCAAGTTTATTGTTTTGACCATTAAAGAAGTGTATATTTGAGATTAATACCATTGATTCATTGGAGGTTCAGGTAGCATCCAAGGCACTTGATTGCTCGTTGGTAACTGATTAGTCCATTGTTGGTCACTGTTTGAATTCGCAACATTTGTTACTAATTTCATTATACAATTGTTAGCTGTTAAACAATGATGAATATCATTTACCTTGATGTTGTTTGAAGCCAATTTGGTCCATTTTGGTTGATCCATGATGATGATGTTCCATCTAAACCTCCCATTGCTGTCTGTTTGTTTAAAAATAAATAATTTGAAGCAAACTTTTTGAATCAATTGGTGATATAGAAATACAAAAAAACTTTGTATTTCAATGGACATTGTAGCAAATTGGAGTGGTCACCATGGTTTGAGGAAATGAAGTTGGAAACTAAGTGGTTTGCTGAATACTATCATGGTAATCCACCTACATGTTTTGTCCAGCTTGATCATTGCATAACATGGAGCTTTGGTTTACTGGAACCTCCTCCGGTGGCAACCTGCTTCCATGGTGATAATAAGGAAAACTGTAGAAAAACTAAATTGCAAGCAATCATCTTCTGCTAAAATATGCTTAAGAATGACATACCAGTAAAGTTCAGATATTAATGTATCAAGTTCCAACTGATTTGATGTCAAGTTGACATCATCCTCCACAGAAGATGGTGGAGCTCCTTCCATCTGACGACAAGTACAAGATCATTAGTATGTTCCATCATTCGAATTAATTTTGCTAATTACAGAAACTAATTCTCTCTACTTTAACCCTTAGTTATGTTAGAAGAACCATCTCACCTAAAAGCTTAAGCTTGAAGGTGAGATGGTTCTTTAACATGATATCGAAGTCTTATTGACCCAACGGTCACGAGTTCAAATCTCATCATCCTCGTTCTATCTAATAAAAAATCAAACACATGATAATGTGAGACTGTACAAGTTTCAAGCCCAGAGAGCTTTCACTTGAGTGAGTATGTTAGAGTATAATATAATCATATTCTGGAGTCTCACCTACATGTTTAAGTTTTTAGGTGAGATGGTTCCATGAAAGTTACATATCAGAAAACCCAAGAAAAATAATTTATTTATATGCATTTACACGCTAATTTACTCGTGCATTGTTGCGGATAACTTTAATTTTCTCTGTTTGTTTTTTCTTAAAAACGATTAATAAGTTTCTGAGTTTTTGGGGTATTTTATTTATTTTGTTAACTTGATTAAGAGTTTCCTGAGTTGCGAACAAAACATGAGCTAAAAATTTCAAAGTGAGAGGTGTAAACTTAACATAATTTATTTTGATATATTATCCAAAAGAAAAGATATAAAAACATAGAAAATTATCCAGAAGACATTGTTCAAAAGAGGCTTCCTTTTAATTTATTTGTTATTAAAATTAAGTATTTAATTAATTAAAAAAGATAAAAACAAAGCAAATTCCCAGAAACCATACCAAACACCCATAATCTCAGCAGAACTAATGAACAATGCATGAGTAGTCACCATGGTTTGAGGAACTGAAGGTGGAAACTGAGTTGTCTGCTGAATTCTATCATTGTTTTCCACCAGCATGTTCTGTCCACCTTGATCATTGCATAACATGGAGCTTTGGTTTACTGGAACCTCCTCCGGTGGCAGCCTGCTTCCATGGTCAGACATATTGTATGTCTCAAAATTCAACAGATCCTCCATAAAAAATGGTGGAACTTCTTCCATCTGACCACAAGTACAAGATGATTAGCGCGCGCGTTTAAAACTGAAGAGAAAGCACAGATAAGAAAAGAATATATATATATATATATATATATATATATATATATATATATGGGTGTGTGTGTGTGTGCCTTATTTGTTAAAGAAACTCGGATGAAAACAGGAAATATGATTTTATGTTAAAGCTAAATTATTTGTCACTTCTTTGTAAGCAATTTTAATGCAACAAGCTTTCTAGAATTACAGCAACGTTACTTTAAAAGATTGGACAAATAATTCGAAAAACTTTCCAAATTGTTTATAAATCAGACTTCAATTCTTAAGATCCTAAGACTCTATTAGAATGATCTATAGAAAGATGCAGGAGAGACAGGAGAAGGAAGGTAGAAGAGCTGATTGTGCTTGATGAGCTTGAACAACCCTCTTTCAAAATTAATTTTGTTAATTACAACAATTAATTCCCTCTATTTTAACCTTTAGTTACTCATCATAAAACACACAAAGAAAAACCTGACATTTTACCTTAAAAAGATAAACACCACAAGGCATGGATTTAAATTTGAAAACAGAAACTTAAATTATGATTAATGAGAAACCTTCATTTAAACAACTATACTAGTAAGCCTAATCATTGATTTAAATTTTGAAGGTAGTATTTAACAAATATAATAGAAGAAATTGAAAACATCTCAATATGAAAAGAAAAAAATCAGGGAGGATTAGTCTAGTGGTAAAGATCTTGAGTTTAAAAACATAGTCTTATTATCTCCTTCAGTTCAACACAAGTACTAACTCTAATCTTTCAATAATGGGAGGATTAGTCTAGTGGTAAAGATTTTGAGCTTAAAAAATATACTCATATTATCTCTTAAGAAAAGAAAAGTGAGAAATATTGAATTAAAATTGATGGCAGTCCCATTAATTGAAAAAGAAAAAGGTGAAACTAAAATAATGAGGAATTTTAAAAAGATAAAAACAATGAGTTCAAGGTCAATGTAGATAAAAACCACAATGCATGGATCATAAAATCTGAGAAAAAGATAGATTTATTTATCATGGATTTCTTTAAAGATTCCAAAAATAGATAGATATATATAAATAAGAAAAGAAAAGAAAAACACAATAAGATGAAGTATAATTAAGTAACCTGAATTCAAGATGTTCTTCAAGTGCTGGCTTGCTCAAGCAGTGATCATCATCAAAAAAAAAAGCAGATCAGAGAAGAATATATGGTTTAAGAAAACAATAAAGGTGCAGCATGCATGAATCTAGCTCGTACGGGTGAGATGTTGGAAAGGAAAATAGGGAATTGTATTATGAGATGAGATGTGGAAGAGAACATTACATACTATGTGATCCAATATCTCTTTATACATAAATCGTTTCTTCTATATAATTAATTAATTAATTATTGTATTGTTTTCTAGGAAGGAGCCTACCGTGTTTACCTACAAGGTATTATATTATATAAGATGCAGAAAGTTAACGTGTTGACCTTCTACAGATATGTTTTTATTTATTTTTGAAACACAACAAGCCAAACCTGATAATGAGAAAGATGAGGAGGTTGCTAGGAAGGAACCCTACCGTGTACCTATCAAGCATTATATTACTACAAGATACCTATAGAAAATGTTAACGCGCGGACAACCCCATGCTGAATATGAGAAAGATGCCCAACAATGACAAAGCTGAATGGTGAACAGAATCTTTTGGACCCGCTGAAGGCACCATCCCACCTCTAGTCCAACGCCGCTGAACCCGCATGCATGTGCAGCGCTTATACACACCCGTTTTGCTCTAGAGACGGCGGCCATGACAATTGACACCCATGAGTCCTTCAAATTTAGAAAATTGGAATTTTCGGAGGCCGGACTGAATTTTTTCAAGTCAATTGTGTGAACTCAGGGGCCAAATTTAAGAAAAATGAGAATTTAATGGTCAATTGAGGGTTAAATCTCATAAATTTGAAATCAAGGACCAAAATAAAAAAAAGGCCTGCAAAGCTAAGGTTGCTTTTGAAATTCTGATGGGGATACAATTGCACAAAATTAAATCCAATTAGGGATGCAATTAGAATAATTATAAATTCAGGGATCAAATCGCATTTCCACTTTCTCCAAAATCCTACATACGTAACTACATTAACTACATTGATCAGTCACCGAACAGTGCAGGTACATCTGCTGCAAGTGACCATAAGGCAACCCTTCGTTGCATGCAATGGGCAGCCGAAGGGTTACCTCCATGCATAAAGAGGGGAGAAAAGAAGGAACGAGGAGGAAAATTTGTACAGAGAAAGGGAAGAATATGAAATAATACATAACAGACGTGGGAATTTGCGAGAAAAGAACACAGGGGACAACGAACGAGTGGGGAAAATTGCAGAGACACCATGACCAAGAACTTGCACACGACAACAACCCTTCCATCTCCTCGGCGCCGGAAGGGACTTCACCGACAACAGCTCCATCTCTCTCCGTCGACCACAGTCAACAACCAACAACTCTCTCTCTCTCAAAACCAGTCCACCGGTAGCTCTCTCTCTACCAGCAGCGAGTAGTTCCGGACGAGCACTAGCAGCTGCTCCTTCAAGATCAGCACCTGTCCTCTTCACCGACAAAGACATGAAAGAGTTGAGGCCTTCTACTTCGGCGTTGGCGACACGCACGGCAGACAAGCTCCAGCCAGAGACCACCACAAGACACAATTTTTTTCGTTGCCATCACATGAAGAACCATCTCGACCTCCTCTACCTAATGAAAGTTGCAGGCAAGCCTCTCGTCATGATTACTTGAAGAAATTGTATAATTTCTACTAAAGCCGAGATTAAAACATTGAGCTGGAATTGCAAGAAAGAAATGTATTTCATAATCTGTTGATTTGTACATTGACTCATTTATACATGAGTGGATTATGGGTAAAGTATGGGACCAGTAGATTACAGTATTGTTACCGTTAGGTTACAGGGGTTAGAATATTAAACTTGTAGTTATGGGAACTTGCACTTAGAGTATGGGCAGATATTATGGGCATATATTATATTATGATATTATTTGTTATCTTCAACACTCCCCCTCAAGCGGGATCAAGGGGGTTGATGGATCCAAGCTTGCAAAGAAGCCAATTAAACTGGGAGGAAGGAAAGGCTTTGGTAAAGACATCGGCTAGTTGATCGCTGGTCCGTACATACTGAGTAGTAATATTGTTGGATTGAACTTGCTGACGAATGAAATGACAATCAACTTCGATGTGTTTGGTTCGTTCATGGAACACAGGGTTCTTGGCAATATGCATGGCAACTTGATTGCCACAAAACAGGATCATTGGAGAGACAGGTGGGCAACCCATATCTGTAAGAAGGCTCCGAAGCCATACAAGTTCACAAGCAACTGCAACCATAGCACGATATTCGGCTTCGGCGCTAGATCGAGCAACAACATGTTGTTTTTTGCTTTTCCAGGACATAAGATTATCTCCAACAAACATACAATATCCAGTGGTCGAGCGTCGATCAATTTGATTTCCAGCCGAGTCAGAGTCGGTATAGCCCATGAGATTGGCATGGGAGTTTCTGGTCATGACAAGGCTGCGACCAATAGTGCCTTTCAGGTATCGCATAATTCGCTTGACCATGCTAAGATGATGCACAGTGGGAGCATGCATGAATTGGCTGACCAGGCTGACGGCGTAGGTAATATCTGGACGAGTAATCGTCAGATAAATAAGCTTTCCCACAAGTTGTTGATAGTACTTAGGAGATGGAAGGGTCGTTCCTGCAAGAGATAATTTTAGTTTGCTATCAACAGGAGTAGGGGAAGGTTTGGTTGAAAGCATACCTGCATCCTGAAGAACATCAAGAGTGTATTTTCGTTGATTAAGAAAAAATCCCTTCTTAGATGATGTCATTTCAATTCCAAGAAAGTATTTTAAAGCACCAAGATCTTTAATAGGAAATAATTGCTGAAGATTTTTCTTGAATTTAGCAATGGACTCAATATTATTTCTGGATATAATTAAATCATCGACATAAATTAAAACCATCAATTTATCAGCATTTTGGAACCGGACATAAAGGGAGGAATCAACAGAGCTTTTGCTAAAGCCTAATGTAACAAGGGCATCACTAAGCTTCGCATGCCATGCACGGGGACTTTGTTTCAATCCATAAATAGATTTATGAAGTTTGCATACCAAGTTAGGAGTAGCACTTAACGAATGACCTGACGGAAGCTTCATAAACACTTCTTCTTCCAGATCGCCGTGTAAGAATGCATTTTTGACGTCCATTTGAGATAAAAACCATCCATTATTAACGGAAACAGATATAAGAACTCTTACAGTGGTCATTTTTGCGACTGGAGCAAATGTCTCCTTGTAATCAACTCCGAATTCTTGAGTATAACCTTGAGCCACCAGGTGAGCCTTGTGCCGATTAACAGTCCCATCAGAGTTGAACTTGGTTTTGTATATCCATCGGCTACCGACAACATGTTTCCCTTTTGGAAGGGGAACTAGACTCCAGGTATTATTTTGAGCAAGGGCGGTCAATTCCTCTTTCATGGCTTGTCGCCAAACTGGTTGGGATTGAGCTTCAACAAAATTTCTAGGTTCATGATCATTGGATATGGCTGACAAAAAAGCAAAGTGCGAGGGTGAGAGTTGAGAGTAATCTAGATAGTTTGAGACTGGGTACCTGACCGTATAAGCCACATAGTCTTGAAATTTAGAAGGACACCGGCGTGATCGTGAAGGGTTGCATCTTGGAGGGTGTGCCCCTTCTGGTATGGTTGGAGACACAGATGTTGTAGGTATAACGGCGGAGGTAGGCTCGTCACTAGAGATAATCTCACTTGAATTATTCGGTTTATTTACATCAGGGTTGCTGATTTCTGCGTGAGGAAGAGGGACGAGACTCTCCAAGGACTCCCCCAGATGAGGAATAGTGAAATAAGGGCTGGTTTCGATAAATCGAACATCCCTACTAACATAAAGCTTCTGACGCACGGTATCATAACACTTGTATCCTTTTTGGGTCTGAGAATACCCTAAGAAAATACATTTGGAAGCACGAGGGTCAAGTTTGTCACGTTGATGAGAATGAATGTGAACAAAGCATTGGCACCCAAAAATCTTCAAATGCAAAATATTGGGAGGTTTATCCTGCAAAAGTTCAAGAGGACACTGAAAATCCAGCACTTGACTGGGTAAGCGGTTAATAATATAGGTGGCAGTAAGAATTCTATAGGACCAAATTTTTTTTGGAACATTCATTTGAAGCATTATGGCTCTAGTTTTTTCTAATAAATCTCGATTTTTCCGTTCAGCAACTCCATTTTGTTGAGGAGTAGTAACATAACTAGTTTGGTGACTTATGCCATGAGAAATTAAATAATTTTCCATATCATGAGATGTAAATTCTGATCCATTGTCGGATCGGAAGATTTTAATGTGCGTGGAAAATTGAGTAGTAACTAGTTTATGAAAGTCTTTGAAGCAATTAAAAACCTCATTTTTTGTTTTCAGCAAATATGTCCAGGTGACTCTCGAAAAATCATCAATAAAAGTGACAAAATATTTGAAACCATCAATTTACATTGAAAAAGGTCCCCATACATCTGAATGAATTAGTTCAAAAACTTGAGATACTTTGGACACATATAATTTAAATGGAAGTCTGCTTGATTTGGAAAAATGACACGTATAACAAACATAATTTCTCTTGGACAGATTAGGTTTTATTTTTGAGATGACGTAGTCGGAAGCATGACCCAGACGAAAATGCCACAGTTGATGATCATTGATTGGAGAATAAATAGCTTGTAGTCCTTTCGGAACTTCGGAATCACAGAAAAAATAGAGACCATTTAAATGAAATTCTTCACCAATCTTCTGTTTGGTGTAATGGTCCTGAAAAAACACCTTAAACGGAGTGAATATAACATCACAATTAAGGAAAGTGGTTAACCGTCTAACAGACAATAACTGGAATGGAAATGACGGAACATATAAAATATCAGAATTAATTGTTTTGACACTATTTTATTTTTTCCCTTACCTTTTAGAGCTGCAGTAGATCCATTAGCTACAGAGACAAATGATGATACCGGAAGGGGAATAAAATCATGAATTTTATCTATTTTATTTGTCATATGATCACTCGCACCCGAATCCACAATCCATATATTATGCAATTTATTTAATTCTAAAGCAGTCATAAGAGCTAGGTACATACCTTGGAATTTTTCTACATGATCATGGGTCAACCCACCTGCTGTCTCACGGGTCAACCCAGTGGAGCCACTTTCTCGGGTCAACCCGAATTGGCTTAAAAATACACTGGCTTCGCCATTCTCGCCCGAACATCCTCCTTCTCCTCCATTTCTGCCATAACATTGTTTCTCTTGGAGAAAGTTTGCAAACTCTGTTAATAAGTTCATAGGGCTAGAGTGATTTTGTTCGATTGCAGCAACATTAGCCCTAGGTTTTAAAATTTTGGTTCGGTTTTCTTTAAGAAGGTGCTGCCGATTACCCAAATATTTGGGTTTCAATTCGGGGTGAAGGATCCAACAACGATCCATTTGATGACCCACAGAGTGACAATAGCTGCATTTTGAGTTCGATCGATTACCTTTGAAGGATAATTTTTGGGCAAATGTGGAGGTGCTTTGTTCTGCATTTTTCTGGGCAATAAATGCACGGGCTTCAACAATTTTTGATGGGTTTTATCGGGTCATCACCTTCCTCCTGATTTCTTCCCTTTGGATGGTTGCACAGACGCTCTTTAATGGGGGAAACTCGTCATTCATAAGGATATGGCTTCTCAGGTCTTCGTAGTCCGATCCTAAGCTAGACAGTAGCTGAAAGATTTGATCTTCTTCCTTGCGTTTGAGAAAAACACTTGGGTCTACTGTATGAGGTCTGTAAACATCTAACTCGTTCCACAGACCCTTGATTTTGCTTAGTAAGTTGACAAATGGTTGCCTAGGTTGCTTAGTAATTTCTGCAATCTCTTGTTGAATTTGAAAAATTCGAGCTGAATTTCTTTGATTTCCATACATGTCCTTCACAGCTTCCCACAACTCCACAGAAGATTGATGGTAGCTGAACATTTATGCAAGGTGGCGTTCCATGGAGTTCAACAACCAAGACATCACCATTTGATCCTTGGCCAACCAATTGTCAAATTCCAAGGAGCTGCAATCGGGAGCAATTTCCTTTCCATTGATGAATCCCAACCGAGACCTGCCCCCAAGAGCAATGGTTACAGCTCTTGACCAAGGTAAGTAGTTGAACTCATTGAGTAACACTGTGGTTACCTTTTATGAAGAATTGGCATCACTGTCAGTGTGTGAAGTAGATGAGTTTTCTTTTGAGTTGCCCCCAGTTGCTTGACTGTCCATGATTGTCAATGAAGTTTAATCGGAGAGAATGAAAAACAAACTGATAAGGGGCAACAAGTCACAACTCTGATACCATGAAGAAATTGTATAATTTCTACTAAAGCCGAGATTAAAACATTGAGCTGGAATTGCAAGAAAGAAATGTATTTCATAATCTGTTGATTTGTACATTGACTCATTTATACATGAGTGGATTATGGGTAAAGTATGGGACCAGTAGATTACAGTATTGTTACCGTTAGGTTACAGGGGTTAGAATATTAAACTTGTAGTTATGGGAACTTGCACTTAGAGTATGGGCAGATATTATGGGCAGATATTATATTATGATATTATTTGTTATCTTCAACAATTACTATTCACGTAAAACATGAATAGTACAAGATTGAATTAATGCACTCGGCATTGTTCACACAATATGTGAACTATGCGGCAGTTTTGTTTTTTCTTTGATTGTGTCTTGGGCCTGGCTATTCTCAACCCAGCTTAGTTGGCGTGGCTAGGTCTAGCCCAAACCCAATAGAGGTGGGCCTTTGGTCCACCTTGGCTAGGCCTGGCTATTTTAGTCAGGCCAGGCCCAGACCAATTTTTATTAAAAAAATCTCTTTTGAAAAAACAAACAAAAAATATGTTATTTTTGTGCATACGGTCGAATTCTAAGGTTTTTAATAGTATATTTTTGTAAAAAAATATGTTGCATCTTTCACATGTTTATGATTATCCATTGGAATTTGACCAAAATATCAAAAACAAATTAATAATTATTTTGTTTTACCTATCGAGTGTAAAATTACATTGTAAAGTACACCGTAGATAGTAAAAAAGTTTATTATAAATGCAGTGTGAAATTTCCAAACTTTAGAATGGTTAGGTTTTCAACTTCCAATGAAGTAGAGAGTCCTTCACGAAGAAAGATCCACTTCAAGCAATCTTTTTCTTATAAAATCCATGCATCGTGACTGGACAGCTTTTCTAAGAGTCTGACGTGGACGACATTTTCCAATCCAACGGGGAAACAAAGGGAAAATAAAAACAAATTCCCATAGGGGAACATAATTAGCACGTGTAAAATCCGATGGCTAAGGTGTTTCCTCCGCTTTTTTCATCAGAGTTTAAGTTTTATTAGGAGTTTATAGAATCTTTTTCTGGTTTTTGAATTCAATGGCCGAGAATAGACGAGAAAAATAAATTAATAAAAATTTTTATTTTTTTTATTATTATTATTGTAGAATAATAAAAAAAACACAGGCAGTCCAGTACTAAACGAAAAGGGAGAATCTTTTTTAATAAATTTTAATTTGAGGCCAATACGGTGACCTTTTCGTCTGCCTATAAAGTTCCCCTCTCCTCTAAGGTTATAAGTATTTTCATGTGCAGAACGCACAGTCGTTTTCTTTTTTGCCAAGACGAAAAGAAAGAGAGAGAAGGGGTGTGGCACGTCAGTATACACTACATATAAAAGCATTTTTCAAAAGAAAAGCCTCCTCTGTCAGGAGGCGGAGGCGGAGGCGGAGGAGGAGGCAAGAAAACCAAAGGAGGGGAAGTTTCAACTGGAGCCTGAAATAAAGTGAGAGGAGAGAGAGAGATGAAAAAAGGATGAAAAAAGTGCAGGATGGGTGGCGCGTGCATGTCGTTGAAAGAGACTTGACTGAGCCCGACAGAATTGTTAGTGAGTTCCTGCATGCTGGGGGTTGCATTAAATTGGCCGAGTTAGGCCTTGAAGGTGAAGAATTACTACCTGTAGAAATTTTGTTGAACATACTTTTCCGTTGAACTAATCAACATCTACTCTTATTTATGTCAACATTTCCTGTGGTAACAGACTGTCTAGACGGGTCTGATTCTCAGACAGTCTTCAGTTTCGCTGCAGTTCACAAAGATGGGAAAAGAAGTGCAATTTCATATCCCTCCAATGCGAGTGGCAGAGGCTTTCACTATGGCCGCTTCGTTCAAAAACTGCGTGAAAAAGCTGCATCTCTTCCCAAGTATTCGTCCTTTCCCTGCAACCTATAGGAACAGAGTAGCATGAGAGTATTCAGTTCAATATAACCAACCATAGACTGAAAATACTGTTATCAGTCTCATTTCATGCTGTGAAGATTTCCCTCTCAGATTTCGTTGTTCTTTATCCAGTGTTAATCTCGAGCAAGGAACTGTAACGTCTCTTGTCGAAGAAAATGGCAGCATCAAAGGTGTGCTATACAAAACAAAGGGAGGCCAGGACCTAGCAGCTTCAGCTTCAATTACAGTAGTATGTGATGGTTGTTTTTCAAATTTCCGAAGCAATCTCTGCAGTCCAAAGGTGAAAATCCCGCATTATATTTAGATTTTGCAGAGAAAGATATAGTTGAATGTCCAACAACGGTTTTATAATTAGTAGGTATAGTTGAAACAGTTGCTTGACATAGGTTGGTAGATATACCTTAAAACCTAAAACTTGCACTGAACCTGTGCATGTTTGGTCATTGAGACTTCGATACATGTCAGAAAACTAATTCAATCCAACAACACTTTGATATTACTCTCTAACACATGGTCATTACATTTCTTGCAGATTGAAGTCCCATCCTACTCTGTCGGTTTGGTCCTGGAAGATTATGATCTTCCATATGCAAATCGTGCCTACTTTATTTTGAAGGATACAATTGCCATCGCTTATCCTATTAGCAGCAATGAAATTCGTTGTTTAGTTATGTACCTGGCCCGAAACTACCTTCTATTTCCACTGGTGAAATGGCAAGCTACTTGAAAACAGTGGTGGCACCTCAAGTATGTATAGTTGCTTGAATTAATGTTAATTAACTGAAGCTTATTCTGATTAATTTATAGAGACTCCTTGATCGTGAATTTGTTGTTAATAATATCAGAAAGTCGAAGACGACTTTTTCAGCATCTTTGCTAGTTCTTTTTATTCAATATATAAGATATGTTTGAACTAACGCAGAAATTTGCACATTTCAGATGCCACCTGAGCTATACAATGCTTTCATACGTGCGATTGATAAGGGAATATAAGAACAATGCCAAACAAAATCATGCCTGCGTCTTCCTATCCAACCCCTGGTGCATTTCTGATAGGGGATTCGTTGAATATGCGCCATTCTGTAACAGGAGGAGGAATGACTGTGGGACTTTCTGATGTTGTCCTACTGCGAGATCTTCTTAGGCCTCTGAACGATCTTAGCAATGCAGCTTCCATTTGCAAATATCTGGAGTCCTTTTGCGTTCTTCGTAAGGTATCAGCACTTGCTTATCTAAAATTTCTCTGGCCAATCTTCCTCAGAACAAATTTTGAACAGGAATTGCTTAAAGAAACTTCATGTTTCAAGCATTTCTATGTGATCGGTAGATGCTAATAACTTAATATTGGTTCCAGCCATCGGCATTTGCAATAAATACATTGGTGAGCACCCTACACAAAATATTCTCTTCATCGGATCAGGACCCAGCAAGGAAGGAAATGAAAGAAGCATTCTTCAATTATTTGAGCCTTGGAGGCGTGTTCTCAGATGGACTGATGGCTCTTCTGTCTGGTCTAAACCCTGATCCGTTAAGCTTGGTTTTCCACTGCTTTGCCATGCTTGCCTATGCTGTTGGCAGCTTACTGCTTCCATTTCCTACACCAAAACGCATGTGTATTGCGGCTAGACTAGTTTTGGTCTGTATCTCCAGCTTTCATTACTTTTACTATCAGAATCTTATTTGTCTGAACTTTTATTCTCACCGTGAGTTTCCAAGACAAACACTTAAATTTTTATTTTTATTTTTGTCATCTTTCAGGTTGGATCAGGCATCATCTTCCCTATACTGAAGGCAGAAGGAATTAGAGCAACATTCTTCCCGGCAACCATGCCAGCTTACTATAGAACTCCTCCTGCTCAATTCACTAATCATAGAGAAGCAGAAAAATAGTCTATTTTGTTGGTAAAGGAACCAATTCTCATCAGCTGAAGCATGAGGTAGAACATGAACAGACATGAAACAATCCTCATAGTGTACCATATGAATAAACTGTATCCCCATTGTATTTTGAGGTTTCCAAAATAATAATAACATACAAAATGTTGTTTTTAAAGGTCATGAATCCATATAATTAAATAACATGGAGAAAGGGTTTTGATAGTTTTTGCAAGCAAACATATAAGAGCTTTGTCTTCACGATTTGACTCCAGAAATAGTCATCCAATTCCAGATGAAATATATTTAGTAGACAAATTAAACCTTTTAATACAATTAATAAATACACAGATCAATCGAGAAATCCTAGAGAGTTCTCTTGTTGTATTTGGATGGCCATGTCCCTGATCAAGTCATGCAGCGTGACACATCTACGATCACCATATCTTGCAGCACTTTCAAGTCTATGGTGAAATTCTGCCGCCCTACTCTGCCCTTTTATCACTCCCTCATCAATCAAATAAGCTGTCAAATGCTCTCTAGGGATATGAAAGTCTTCAGGAAATAATGCTTGACCCTCTAGTAGAGCTAGCTCCTCCACCTGGCTGTCCTAATCTTCCTCTATAGCTCTCCACATCCTCCTCCTCCTCTTCCACTGGTTCTGTCCTCACTCTACCCATGTTCTTCACATCATTCATGATTACATCATTGTTTACCGATGGACAACAGAGTTGATCGTAATGTCTTCCAAGTCACAATAGATCAGTTGGTTGGGATGAATACCGATGGACAACAAAGGTTTAAGACATTTGATGAGGGAAATTGGGAAATCAATGTTAGGCAAATTGGCTTAGAAATTATAGAGAATCCCCGAGTTCCAGTTGGGTATACATTTTGGTGTGCTTCTCATAAATGAAAAAGCTAAATTCTGCTAATTGGGAAATACAGAACTCAGTTCAACACAGCTAGTGGCTGCATCAGAGCGAAATAAATGTAGTTTTTAATGTTGGATCATTAATCCAACATCAAGGAAGTTGGGATGAGAGTTGGAAGAGAATGCTACAGCAGCAAAGATTATTGTATTGTTTGACAGGAAGGAAGCCACAAACTTTACCTACCAGAGATTATATTGTAAGATATAACAAGTTGCTTTACACTAATTTTCTTTTATTTGTCTAATTCAAAACTTCAACAAAAGAATCGGAAGGTAATTGCTGATTGAGTTAACTTTTGGACCCACCCCATTGTTGAAACCTTGAACTTGACAGATAAGGCAGAATTACAAGTTTAATCGGTGCTAGCTAGGTTCAAAAACTGCTTATCCTAGTTAGCAATTCCATAATGATTCCTGAGCAGTAAGCGTCCTGTTTTGTTGTAGATCCGGATTCCAGATGTCACCAACCAACGTTCTTGTGAGCATGCATAAGATTTTCTTTGAAACAAAAGGCGTATATGGTTATTACAAGGCATAATCCTGCAAGGTGTGGGTGCTTTCTTGCCTGTATGACATGGATATGGCTTAGAAATCATAGAGAATCTCTGAGTTCCAGTTGGGTATACATCTTGGTGTGCTTCTCATGAATGAAAAAGCTAAATGCTGCTAATTGGGAAATATAGAACTCAGTTCAACACAGCAAGTGGCTGCATCAGAGCGAAATAAATGTATTTTTTAATGGATAAATGAACAAAAGGATGAGTGAAAGTAGAATCTGTTAAACACATCCTAGCAGAATCATTGCAAATTCTAGCACTCTAAACAATGGTAGCAGCATGCTTATCACTGTGAGGGACGCAGGTGCATCACAAAGCAAAGTCAGGGAATTCCTTCAGCAAATTTCTTCTCTCCTGCACATAAAAATTATAACCCATTTCTTTAAAATCATGAAAATGAATCAAACTATTAATTCGAACTAATTTCAGAAATTTTAACCTTGAGAAATCTTTTCTAAAGGTGCTATATACCTTTATTAATCGAGTTTAAAAATAATATATGAGTCCAATGCAGAGAAATAAAAGATGATGCTTACCCTTTATTCCAATGTCTCCGCTTCAACCACGTTCCAAGGTCAGACATCGAACGAAGAAAAGTCTGCAAAGTGATGATATGGTATGTTGCCGTTTTTCAGTGGAACCACTACTGGGCTAGATATGGTATGTTGCCGTTTTGCAGTTTACTACAGAGGGGGCAGAAAGCCTTAGGAAAATAACTTTATTAATTAAAAGTTAAATTAAAAGAATATTAAATGATTTATTAATTTTCAAAGCATATTAAAATAAAGCAATGTGACTAATAGAAAAAATACTCAAATTCTACGAGCAGCAAAGCGTTTAGAACCCCTTGCACATATTTGATATTTTTATTTGAAACTATAATGATAACAGTATACTAAAGGAGCAAAAGAAATAATTAAATCAATACCATCACTTGTAAAAATAACAATGGTGTGCAGAGAATCAATTGTAGAAAGAGAGAGAAATAAAAGATGATGCTTACCCTTTATTCTATATTATATTCAGGGCAGAGCAGCCTACTCCTCTCTACAAAAGTCTACAATGGGAGGAAGGACTTCCTTGGCGTTAGGAGGCTCCCACTCCACCACTGTCTCCCACCATTCTTCTGGAAACACCTCAATCCTTTTAAGAGAAGGGTGAGGGGATGGCTGGCCATTTTCAAGCAACGGAAGACTAATCGCCATCCTCTTCAGCTTCTCACAGTTTGATACGTTAATTACTTCAAGAGAATTGCAAATCAGTTTCGCACTGCAAATCCCTTTCAGCTCTGGTAAACCAAACAAATACAGTTTTGTTAACTTTGGGAGTGTTAATTCCGCGATGGGATTGGAGGTGCTGCTTTCCTCATCTGCTGTTCCTATTATCTCCTCCATTCTCTCACATTTACTAACATCAATCGTTTCCAGGTTTACGAGGTACGACAACAACTCAAGAGGGAACAACTTCTCCATACTATCACATCCAGTACACTCTAATTTTTTAAGGCGAGAAAACATACCATTATGTGATGGCAATGGTGGTGTAGCAGAGTAGAACCAAGAAGATGAAACCAAACTCTCCATGCTATCACAATCCTCAATTTCGATGAGCTCCAGTTCAGTTGCCACTACAAAAAAGGGTGCCGTTGCAAAATTCCGTTGCTAAATTTGCATCTGGAAATTGTTTTAGCAACGGAATATCCGCTGCTAAACCAATTCCAGCAAAAAAACATGGTTTGCAACGGCTTGCAACGGAAATTCCGTTGCAAATGAAAATTAATTTTCATCACCCCGTGCAAGAATTAATTTGCAACGGAAAATTTTGCAACGGATTATCCGTTGCAATTTAAATTTGCAACGGACATTCCATTGCAAATGAAAATTAATTTTCATCACCCAACGCAAGAAAAAAATTTAAAATATTGAAAACATTTACCACAATTTAAATTAAGCCCTCTTCCTCTTTCTCCTCCCAGTCTCACGCAATCTCACTCTCCCCGTCTCATCTTCCACCTCCATCATACCTCTCCTCTCCCTCCACACCCCAAGGCCTTCACTTTTCCTCACCCATTTCCCTCCTCACCTTTCCACTCCTCTCCCTCGCTTCAAATCCCTCCCTCCACTAGGGTTTTTCCCCAGTTCAGTTAGGAGTTTCAGTCACTGTTTTTTTATTCTTGTTTGCCTTTTGTCTTACATCATTTTTTATCTGAAAATTTTGCACCCTTACACCTGCAGCCTCTATTCCTGATTCTGTAAAGGCCGATCTGTTGCAAAAACCCGTTCTTTTTTGTTTAAGCTGCTGTTTGATATGCCGCCCCTATCCCCTAATTACTTACAAGTAGGAAAGCTGAAGCTATTGATGAATGGGAATGGAAGATTTGTTTACTGCTGTGGGCTCTTGAAGAGTGGAGGCAGCTGTGGTTTACTTTAAAACATGCATGTTGAAAACGAAGGGAATGGGATATCAGTGTGCTTCAAGCTTGAAAGAAGATTCATGAGCTTTTAACCATAAAATCCGAATACTACTCTCGCAATTGTGATGTTTGACAATATAAATGATAATATTTTTGAAAATATTTATTCATAATTAATTAAAAATAAATAAATTCGAAATTGATTAAAAATTTAAAAATTTAATTTGCAATGGAATTTCCGTTGCAGATTGATAAGCAAAATTTAAAAATATATTCAAATTATTTTGCAACGGGTCATCCGTTGCAAGCAAAATTTGTATCGACTTTTTCTAACGGATGGAGTCCATTGCAAATGTCGTTGCTAATATTAATTAGCAACGACTTTCTTAAATTTGCAATTGGCGACGCCATTGCAAAGAGGGCCTTTTTTGTAGTGTGCATTCTCTAAGGACAAAACATCACATAAACTTCTTGCATCGATGCTTTCACAATACTGATCCTTGAATGCCATTTAAGAACTTGACCTCGAAATCTCTATCGCTGGAAAGTGTTTGTTGTTGCGAGCTCATTCTTTGCTTCTGTCATAATCATCCTCCTTCCAGCCGAGAACCTTCCTTGTTTTTCAATGCGGAGGGCCAATTGGTACGCCTCCTCTACATTGATCAGTCTAGAGGTCCACATTGTTGAATTTTGAAGAATACTTGGACAAATTTGGGGAAACACGTCATCGTAGAGATTTGTACGGACAAATGAGCCTCAAAGAACAAAGAACATGCATCAGTAGCAATTAAAATCTAGGCACGAGCTATTTTCCGGATATACTCTGCTTCGGTCGTTGAGTGTGCTACCACAGATTGCTTCTTCAATTCCAGCAGAAAATACACTCTCCCATTGAGAAACAATAACTCTGAGGTACTCATCATCTCTTCATCACTCCCAGTCCAATCACCGTCACAAAATCCTCTTAAGTTGACGAGTGTTCATCCTCGTTGAAGAACAAGCCAAAATCCAGTGTTCCTTTCAAGTACCTCAACACCCTTTTGTCTGCTATGTGATGTGTTTGACTAGGATTTTGCATGTAACAGCCCTCAATTTTCCCTCTAAACAGAGTGGATAAAGCATGAATTTTTTTCCTGCAATTTCTAATGCAATTTCGGCATAGTCTCCCTATACCGAAAGATTTCCAAATTATTCACAAACATTTCAACACAATCAACAACATGATTCATCTCAGAATATGCTCAAGTCTATATTCATTTCGAACTCCATCTTACATCACACATAAAAGATAAAAATTGAAAAACAATCAATTCATACATGAAAGTTTCACCTATAAACACACATATACATATACATCGAACATAACACAATTTAATATTACGAAACAAAATTCATAATTATACTATTCCATACAATTTACAACAAGTCACCATCACTTTCTAAGTTTCTATTTTACAAAAGGAAATAAGACTTAAAATCTATTCTTGATGAGGGTGAGAAGAACACTGCAACATATAAATTTTTCATATGAGTGAAACAATTTAGTAAATACCGATAGTTTCGGAAGAATTTGAGTAATCTATCCATCAATTTGCTTAAATCACGTGAGATTCGAAACACCACTATGTGCACTCTTTTAAGGTCTTAACAAAAGAAGATTTATTTCTTTTTGACTACTATACATTTTTTTCACTTCAAAGAGACCATAGCCGACACCAGTGACCTCTAATAGTGTCTTTAGTTATACGATCCCGGAATCAACTCATCAATTTCATGAAAATCTTAACATAAACCTAGCCATGGTTATCATTATATATAAATACTATATATATTTTAAAATAAAACCAATGTAATCAAATTAATACGTCATGTCGATATCGACATCACTGCCGATATCATTAAGCGTTCGAAATCAAATAGTTAATCAAGTTTATATATCATGCCGATATCGACGTCACTGCCGACATCATTAACTATTCCAAAATTGAATAGTTAATCAAGTTTATAAATATCATGCCGATATCGACGTCCCTGCCGATATCATTAACTATTCCAAAATTGAATAGTTAATCAAGCTTATAAATATCATGCCGATATCGGCGTCTCCTGCCGATATCATTAACTATTCCAAAATTGAATAGTTAATCAAGTTTATAAATATCATGCCGATATCGACGCCACTGCCGATATCATTAACTATTCCACAATTGAATAGTTAATAAAGTTTATACATTATGCCGATATCGACGCCACCTGCCGATATCATTAACTATTCCCATATTGAATAGTTAATCAAGTTTATAAATATCATGCTCGATATCGACGTCACTGCCGATATCATTAACTATTCCACAATTGAATAGTTAATCAAGTTTATACATTAACTTGTTTCTTTTATATACACACAACAACCCAAACACATATATATGAAAATATAAATAGATATGTCTTTCCATCCGCTAGCTTTCCTTTACTCGTTCCTTTTTCCTCCCAATAAGCACCAAAATTATATCTTACTTTTCAATACCCGACAAGGTAAGTAATATTATATAATGAGAATTTAGGTACCGAGTACCCACCTGCTGTGAATGTTCGACTTGCGTTACCCGGTTGTTGTTGTTGTTGTTGTTGCCCTTCACCCGCGGTTCTTCCTGAAACCACAATTACCCACCATTTATTCATTTATATGACTCCATATATCACACACAACAACAATAAAATTGGTAATATTATTCATTTCCCTTTTTCCCAATTCTTCTCTTTCTCACTTATATTCCTCATTATCATCCTTTAATTTTTCAGCTCATTTGTAGTCCAAATAGAACATTATGATTTCAATTTCTTATCACCCTTTATTTTCTTCTTTTAGTTTTCAGTAAATCAATACACACTTTATGAAGGAAAAGGGACAATGTTTTTCTCTCCTTAACATGGCTAAATCTTTGATATTTTCTCAACTTGGCCGAAATTGTCAACGTATGTGACAGCTTGACCTCTCCTCAGAGTTTGACCCATATCTGGAGTTCTAGAACTCCAAATTAGATGAGGTTTGATTTTCTGGAAAGCTAACACTCCCAGCTACAACTTCTATGAAGGGATCATACCCTAATTATGTGTTTTTCAGGTCCAAATATCCCTAAGAAATAGAGCAACGAAACTGTCCTGTTTTTGAGAAAAAGAAAATATCTCCAATTCATCTTCAATCTTTGATTTCTCATCAATAACAGCCATGCCTTTCCTTTAATCATGAAATACTACTCATTTATGCATTTCCCTAACATTTTGTGCTAGAAACCCTAATTCCCAATTCAAAAACAATCAAGAACTTCTAAATTGAAGTTAATTTCTTAGAAATTGAAGTTAGAACTCCTTACTTTGATGGAATCTAACAATTTTTGGAAGGATCCTAGCCTTCTTCTCCTTCAAAATATCCAGCCACTCTTCCTCCTTTCTTCTCCAATTTCTTCACTTTCTCTTGTTACTTCTCCACCAAATTGTGCTCTTTCACTTTAGGAATCCAAGGCTTGTATGAGTTTACAAATTTTGGGGTGTTTGCTCTTGATTTATATGGGATGAATTTCGAAATTCTCCTTCTCCTCTCTACTTGGTTTCAGCTGAACATGGCTGAAAAGAGAGGGCTATTTATAGTCCTGTTTTTTTTTTTTTTTTTTGCTTTTCCTAAATTTTGTATAATAATTTCATCTTAATTATATCTATCATTTTCTTTTCCTTTGTTTCATCTTAATCTCCCACCTCTATGTATACTTTATTCTCGGGTTTCACATTCTCCCTTCCTAATAAAAAATTTCGTCCCCGAAATTTAAAACTACATACCTGACTCAAGGAATAGATAGGGGTATTTTTCCTTAATTTCTGACTCTCTCTCCCACGTTTCTTCCTCGATTTGTGAGTTTCTCCACAATACTCTGACAAGTGATACTTTTTTATTTCTCAATGTTTTTTCACTACGATCCATGATTTTGACTAGCCTAGTCTCGAGTGTCAAGTCTTCTCTTACTTCCATAGGAACTGCAGGTAACACTCGGGAAGGATCCACTTCTGCCTTCCGTAATAGTGATACATGGAATACATTGTGAATCTTCTCTAGGTGTGCTGGTAAATTCAAGCGATAAGCCACGGGTCCTACCTTAGCTATCACCTCAAATGGCCCAATATACCTCGGAGCAAGCTTTCCTTTCATTCCAAACCGAATGATGCCCTTCCATGGTGCTACCTTTAAGAAGACTCTATCCCCTATTTGGAATTCCAAGGGTCTCCTCCGTTTATCTGCATAACTCTTCTGTCTATCTTGAGCTTCCTTCATTCTTTGCTCGATTACCCTTACTTTATCGGTTGTTATTTGTACTAGTTCAGGACCCAGGAGTTTCCTTTCTCCAACTTCATCCCAACATATCGGAGTGCGACATTTTCTCCCATAAAGGGCTTCATATGGAGCCATCCCGATAGAAGCTTGGTAACTATTATTATACGTGAATTCTACCAGTGGTAGCAAGTCTTCCCAGTTTCCCCCAAACTCTAATACACATGACCTCAAAAGGTCTTCAAGTGTTTCGATGGTTCTTTCAGATTGGCCATCTGTCTGGGGGTGGAATGCAGTGCTCAGATTCACCTCGGTTCCCAAAGCCCGCTGTAAGCACGACCATAAATCTTGGGTCTCGATCAGATACCATTGAGATGGGAACTCCATGCAGTCTAATCACTTCGTTCACGTATAATTTGGCCAACTTGTCTCTGGGGTCTGTCATTTTGATGGGTAAGAACAAAACCGACTTTGTCAGTCGATCTACCACTACCCATATAGCATCATTGCCCCTTTTCCCCTTTGGCAATTCGGTTACAAAATCCATGGCTATATTTTCCCATTTCCATTCTGGAATTGGTAGTGGCTGTAATTCTCCTGCTGGCCTTTGATGTTCTATCTTCACCTGCTGGCATATCCCACATCTTGACACATATTCTGCTATCTCCTTCTTCATATTTGGCCACCAGTAGTATTCTTTAAGATCTCTATACATCTTGGTACTCCCAGGATGGGTGGTAAATCGAGATTCATGAGCTTCACTCAATATCTCACCCTTTAAGGTCTTATTCTCAGGCACATAAACCCGTTTTCCCATCACAACCAACCCTCCTGGCAGTATTTGTAGAGACAACTCCTTGCCTTGCTTTATCTTTTCCTTAATTTTCTCTAAACCTTCATCTGCTAACTGAGCTTCTAGAACTTTATCTCGCAACACTGATCTGATCTTCATATGAGCTAGTAATGACCCTTCAGGACCCATATTAAGTTGAATTCCCATCCTTTTTAATTCCATCACATTTGTTTGTTCTGAAGTTCCTGGATCACCCGTCCCTACTTTCCCTTTTCGACTTAATGCATCCGCCATGACATTGGCTTTGCCTGGATGGTAATCAATTATGCAATCATAGTCCTTTATCAATTCCACCCACCTCCTCTGCCGCATATTTAATTCTTTTTGCGACATTAAATACTTTAAACTTTTATGGTCAGTGAAAATTTGTACATGTGTTCCATACAAGTAATGTCTCCATACTCGCAAGGCAAATACCACTGCTGCAAGTTCCAGATCATGAACCGGATAATTCACTTCATGTGGCTTTAACTGTCTGGAAGCATATGCGATCACTTTTCCATGCTGCATTAACACACATCCCAAACCCCTGCTTGAGGCATCACTATAAACAATGAACCCTTCTGTTCCAGAAGGAAGAGCCAAGACAGGAGCTGATGTAAGCCTTCTTTTCAACTCCTGAAAACTCTCCTCACATTCCTTTGACCAATTAAACCTCACTTCTTTCCGAGTCAACTTGGTCAAAGGCGATGCGATTGTGGAAAATCCTTCAATGAACCTCCTATAATATCCTGCAAGGCCCAAGAAACTTCGAATTTCAGTCACATTTGTAGGCTTCTCCCACTTTAGAACTGCCTCTACCTTTCCTGGATCCACACATATTCCCCTAGCTGAGATAACATGTCCCAAAAATATCACCTCTTTAAGCCAGAACTCACATTTATCCAGTTTTGCATACAATTTATTTTCTCTCAATATTTCTAACACCTTCCTCAAGTGCTTCTCGTGCTCTTGATAGGAGCTCGAATATACCAATATATCATCAATAAACACGACCACACATTTATCCAAATATAATCGAAACACTCGATTCATTAAATCCATAAATACTGCAGGGGCATTAGTTAACCCAAAGGGCATTACTAAGAATTCATAATGGCCATAGCGAGTTCTGAAAGCAGTCTTCTGTATATCCTGTTCTCTGATTCTTAATTGGTGGTACCCCGATCTCAGATCTATCTTCGAGAAAATTGTTGCACCCTTCAACTGATCAAACAAGTCATCTATCCGTGGTAACGGATACTTGTTCTTTACTGTCACCCTGTTCAGTTGACGATAATCGATACACAACCTGAATGTACCATCCTTCTTCTTCACAAATAACACCGGGGCTCCCCAAGGCGAATTGCTCGGCCGTATGAATCCTTTGTCCAACAACTCCTGAAGTTGAGTCTTCAATTCAGCTAGTTCTATAGGGGCCATTCTATAAGGAGACTGTGCTATAGGGTTGACTCCTGGAAGGGTCTCAATGGGAACCTCAACTTCTCTAATTGGAGGCGATCCGGTAATTCTGTTGGAAACATGTCTGAAACTCTTTTACAATCGGAATGTTTGTTAATTCCATGCTCCCCTTCTTTAATTCTCTCACATGAGACAACCAGGCGAGACATCCCTTTCTAATCAATTTTCCTATTGTCATGACCGAAATTATAGAGTTTGGAATCAACTTCCTCTCTCCCTTGAATACTACCTTTTCCCACTCGCATCTTGGAGATTTACAGTCTTTGTAAAACAATCCACTTATGCCCTATATCTACTCAACCAATCCATTCCCAGTATTAAGTCAAAATCATCCAATGCTAAAGGCATGAGATCCGCCGATTAGCTCTACTCCCATAATATTTAGTGTCACTCCCTTGTATACCTCATCAATGTTTATATTTTTCCCCAAAGGTGTACTAACTACCATCCCCACCTTTAATCTACTTGGTAACACATTTAAATTTTTAGTAATTCGGTGGGCCACAAAAGAATGACTAGCCCAGGATCAATTAAAGCATGAACTTGTATTAAACTCAATTGTAGTATACCTGCTACAACATCCGGCATTGTCCCCATATCTTCTCGGGTCATGTGGTATACTCTACCCGAGTCCTTTCCTCTTGCAATCTGGGTCGGCCTCTATTAGCACTTGTGTCTGGAGTGAGGGGTCGTATAGGTCGATCAAGCTATTCTTGATCGTTGTTGGCTTTGAATAGCCATCCCTGTCTTTGTACTCCTTCGAGTAACTCTTTGTGGACATTCCCTTTTCTATGACCCATTTCCCACAATGGAAACAACCTCTCCCAAGTCATCGACAATCCTTCCATCGATGCCCTTCCTCTCTGCAAATATAACATCTTCCGGATGCAGCTGAACAATCCCCGGGGTGTTTTTGATTACATCTCATACATATTGGGTATACAAATCCTCTTTGCTCCAAGGACCCTCCTGTAACACTTGCCCCTGGACGCGTCTGACCGCCCACAGATCCCCCAGGATTAAACGGTCTAAGTCCTCCTGAACTTCCACCATGAACAAAACTTCCCCCTTTTTTCGGTAATGGGTTGAATGATGACCCACTCTTTCCTTTTTTCAGAGGAAGATTCCTCCCTGTTGGGGGTGTGAACTCCCTTCTCTTGAATCCCGTTATCTGACTCTGCTCATTTGATGCCCTGGGTGTATCATTCATTACCCTCTCTATCCCTTGAGCAGCACGCACTAGCTCTCGAACTGTCTGAAATGGCATAGCCACCAAAATTAGTTTTAACTCCTGCCTGAGTCCATCCCGAAACCGTTCCACTCGATGATGCTCAGTGAGGAGATGAGTGGTTGCAAAGATAGATAAATCCTGGAACCTCTTCTCATACTCCAGGACAGTCATATTCCCCTGTTTCAAATCTAAAAACTCCTGCTCTTTCTCTTTTCGGTGTTGCCAGGAGTAATATCGGTCTTCAAATTCTTCTCTAAAGTTTATCCACTTTAATTTTTCACCTGCTCTTCTTTCTCTTATGGTCTCCCACCAAGAATGAGCACTCTCTGTTAACAACTGAGTCACACAATCCACCTGGGTTTCCTCTGGTATGCACTAGCCGATCTATAACCCTTTCTACCTTCCTCAGCCAATGCCCTGCTACTTCGGCGTCTTCTTCCCCTGAATAGGTCGTGCAACCCATTTCGCGCATGTCCTTCACCCATTGAACCAAGGTGACTACTCTTTCTACCCGGGGAGTGGCATGGGATGTTCCTGCAGCCATCCCTGATACTACTGCCTTGACCAATTGCTCAATAAACATGGGGTCTGAATAGGAATTTGGAACGGCCGTTGATGTCATTGGCGGTGGCCTATCCTCCAATCCTTGATCACTCGGTGTTTTAGCCGATGACACATCTGCCCAGAAGTAAAAGGTTCATTATGATGTCTGCCTTGAATTTCCCTCCTCGGTATGGGCCGATGCCACAGATTGACGAGAGGTAGTATCCATTAATGGATCCCTTTCGGTTTCATTTCCAGAAAATGAGTCATCCTCTCTTTCTTGCACAGGGGGTGAAACAACCCTTGCAGTTCGCCGTGAACGAACCATCCTGCAACATTTTTTTTTCAAAATCACATTAGCATTTCAATCCTCGAAATTGCAACCAAATGCTCGATACCAACCGTAATGACCCTCAATTTTCCCTCTAAGCAGAGTGGATAAAGCATGAATTTTTTTTCTCGCAATTTCTAATGAATTTCGGCATAGTCTCCCCTATACCGAAAGATTTCCAAATTATTCACAAACATTTCAACACAATCAACAACATGATTCATCTCAGAATATGCTCAAGTCCATATTCATTTCAGAACTCCATCTTACATCACACATAAAAGATAAAAATTGAAAAACAATCAATTCATACATGAAAGTTTCACCTATAAACACACATATACATATACATCGAACATAACACAATTTAATATTACAGAAACAAAATTCATAATTATACTATTCCATACAATTTACAACAAGTCACCATCACTTTCTAAGTTTATATTTTACAAAAGGAAATAAGACTTAAAATCTATTCTTGACGAGGGTGAGAAGAACCTTCAACATATAAATTTTTCATATGAGTGAAACAATTTAGTAAATACCAGTAGTTTCAGAAGAATTTGAGTAATCTATCCATCAATTTGCTTAAATCACGTGAGATTCGAAACACCACTATGTGCACTCTTTTAAGGTCCTAACAAAAGAAGATTTATTTCTTTTGACTACTATACATTTTTTTCACTTCAAAGAGACCATAGCCGACACTAGTGACCTCTAATAGTGTCTTTAGTTATACGTCCTGGACTCAACTCATCAATTACATGAAAATCTTAACATAAACCAAGCCATGGTTATCATTATATATAAATACTATATATATTTTAAAATAAAACCAAAGTAATCAAATTAATACGTCATGTCGATATCGACATCACTGCCGATATCATTAAGCTGTTCGAAATCAAATAGTTAATCAAGTTTATATATATGCCGATATCGACGTCACCTGCCGACATCATTAACTATTCCAAAATTGAATAGTTAATCAAGTTTATAAATATCATGCCGATATCGACGTCACCTGCCGATATCATTAACTATTCCAAAATTGAATAGTTAATCAAGTTTATAAATATCATGCCGATATCGACGTCACCTGCCGATATCATTAACTATTCCAAAATTGAATAGTTAATCAAGTTTATAAATATCATGCCGATATCGACGTCACCTGCCGATATCATTAACTATTCCACAATTGAATAGTTAATCAAGTTTATACATTATGCCGATATCGACGCCACCTGCCGATATCATTAACTATTCCCATATTGAATAGTTAATCAAGTTTATAAATATCATGCCGATATCGACGTCACCTGCCGATATCATTAACTATTCCACAATTGAATAGTTAATCAAGTTTATACATTAACTTGTTTCTTTTATAAACACACAACAACCCAAACACACATATATATGAAAATATAAATAGATATGTCTTTCCATCCGCTAGCTTTCCTTTACTCGTTCCTTTTTCCTCCCAATAAGCACCAAAATTATATCTTACTTTTCAATACCCGACAAGGTAAGTAATATTATATAATGAGAATTTAGGTATCGAGTACCCACCTGCTGTGAATGTTCGACTTGCGTTACCCGATTGTTGTTGTTGTTGTTGTTGCCCTTCACCCGCGGTTCTTCCTGAAACCACAATTACCCACCATTTATTCATTTATATGACTCCATATATCACACACAACAACAATAAAATTGGTAATATTATTCATTTCCCTTTTTCCCAATTCTTCTCTTTCTCACTTATATTCCTCATTATCATCCTTTAATTTTTCAGCTCATTTGTAGTCCAAATAGAACATCATGAATTCAATTTCTTATCACCCTTTATTTTCTTCTTTTATTTTTCAGTAAATCAATACACACTTTATGAAGGGAAAGGGACAATTTTTTCTCTCCTTAACATGGCTAAATCTTTGATATTTTCTCAACTTGGCCGAAATTGTCAACACATGTGACAGCTTGACCTCTCCTTAGAGTTTTACCCATATCTGGAGTTCTAGAACTCCAAATTAGATGGTTCTGTATTTTCTGGAAAGCTAACACTCCCAGCTACAACTTCTATGAAGGGATCATACCCTAATTATGTGTTTTTCAGGTCCAAATATCCCTAAGAAATAGAGCAACGAAACTGTCCTGTTTTTGAGAAAAAGAAAATATCTCCAATTCATCTTCAATCTTTGATTTCTCATCAATAACAGCCATGCCTTTCCTTTAATCATGAAATACTACTCATTTATGCATTTCCCTAACATTTTGTGCTAGAAACCCTAATTCCCAATTCAAAAACAATCAAGAACTTCTAAATTGAAGTTAATTTCTTAGAAATTGAAGTTAGAACTCCTTACTTTGATGGAATCTAACAATTTTTGGAAGGATCCTAGCCTTCTTCTCCTTCAAAATATCCAGCCACTCTTCCTCCTTTCTTCTCCAATTTCTTCACTTTCTCTTGTTACTTCTCCACCAAATTGTGCTCTTTCACTTTAGGAATCCAAGGCTTGTATGGGTTTACAAATTTTGGGGTGTTTGCTCTTGATTTATATGGGTAGAATTTCGAAATTCTCCTTCTCCTCTCTACTTGGTTTCAGCTGAACATGGCTGAAAAGAGAGGGCTATTTATAGTCCTGTTTTTTTTTTTTTTTTTTTTTTTTGCTTTTCCTAAATTTTGTATAATAATTTCATCTTAATTATATCTATCATTTTCTTTTCCTTTGTTTCATCTTAATCTCCCACCTCTATGTATACTTTATTCTCGGGTTTCACATTGCATGAATCTTGAAAGGTAGTTTATTGAGAATACAATGTCTGGTCGAGTGAAAGCTAAATACAACAAACTTCCAATCAAACTTCTATACATTCCGCCATCTACACAGGGGCACCATCATCCTTAGTAAGTTTCATTTCAAGCACCATTGGTGTGCTAACGAGTTTGCAATTTTCCATTGCAAACTTGTTTAGTAGTTTTGAAGTAAATTGTTTCGACATATAAAGCACCCTTCACTTGACTGATTTATTTCCATTCCAAGGAAATATGCTATCAATCCAAGTTCATTCATTTCGAACTTGTTCTTCATGTTAAGCTTAAATTCGACAACTCGAGTTTTCATCATCACCCGTGATTAATAAGTCATCTACATAGATCGAAACTATTAATATGTGATTATCAACTTTCTTCACATATAGAGTGGCCTCATTCAAGCTTTTCTCAAATCCCAAACTTGCTAAATACTAATCTAACTTGCTATACCAAGCTCTAGGAGCTTGTTTCAAGCCATATAATGCTTTCTTTAGCAAGTAAACTTTGTCTAAATTGGGTTCAATTTTGAATCCTTCCGGTTGTTCTACATATATTTCTTCACTCAAGGTTCCATTTAAAAATGCTAATTTGACATCCATTTGCCAAACTAGCCATCCCTTTTGAGCAGCCAACATGAGTAGCGACTTGATTGTATCCATCCTAGAAATTGGTGCAAAGGTATCATGGTAGTCAATCCCTTGTTCTTGTGCATACCCTTTGACCACTAATCTAGCCTTGTTTTTGTTGATACTCCCATCAGCATTTAGCTTAGTTTTGCATATCCATTTGACCCCAATTACTTTCCTATGTCTCGGTCTCGTCCACTAAGTGCCAGGTATCATTTTTTCAATCATGTTTAGTTCTTGTTTCATGGTTGGCACCCAAGTTTGTGATTCCATTGCTTCACCAACATTTGTTGGTTCACTTGCAACTAAGTTACATCTTTCATATATATCACTTAGAGGTCTTGTTCCTCTCACGGTATGTCATCCGCCTCTTCTAACAATTCTTCTTCAACAGTAAGTCATCTAATACCTCCTCATTTTCAGTTTGTTTTTCAACCCTGTTTTCTTCAATTTTCTTTTCTTCCCAATTCCATACTTGACTTTCAGCCACTTTGACATCCCTAGCAATCACAGCTTGGTTGGTTTTTAAATCAAAAACCTTATAGCCCTTTGACTTTGAACTATAGCCAATTAAGATTCCAACCTCTGACTTCTGATCTAATTTCCTTCTCTTTGCTTCAGGTTGCAGCACATAACATGGACTCCCAAATATTTTCAGGTGATCTAGGTTGGGTTTGTACCCATGCCATCCTTCAAATGGTGTTTTATCTCCTAGTGATCTTGAGATCATTCTATTTAGGAGATATGAGGCTGTGTTTACAGCCTCAGCCCAGAATTTCAGAGGTAAACTTTTCTCATAAATGAGGCATCTTGCCATCTTCATTAGAGTTCTATTTTTCCTCTCACTTACCCCATTTTGTTGTGGGGTGTAAGGGACAGTCAACTGGTGTTTAATACCTTCCTTAACTAGGTATTCTTCCATTTTATGGGAGGTAAACTCCCCCCCATTATCTGACCTCAATACTTTCAAGCTGCAGCTAGACTCCTTCTCGGCTGCAGCCTTGAACTTCAGAAAACATTCAAAAACTTCCCCTTTGGATTTAAGGAAGTATACCCAACAAAACCTAGTGAAATCATCTATAAACAACAAGAAGTACCTTGCACCATTCAATGATTCATTGTGCATAGGTCCACACAGATCAGTGTGCACAAGTTGTAGCTTGACAGTTGATCTAAGTGTGCTTAAACTGAATTTACTTCTTGATTGTTTTCCTAGTTGACATGCTTCACACAATTCATCTAGTTCATATATCATAGGTAGACCTTCAACCACATGTAATTCAGCCATTTTCTTCAAAGTGGGATAATTAAAATGTCCCATCCTCTTATGCCATAGCACTGAATTTTCAGTCGTATTAGTATTCATGCTTATGAGTTTCAGTTTTTCTTCAATACTAAAGCATCTATTAAACATTTTGGCAGTGAATAAATGTGTCCCATGATCATCTTTGATTGTGCACACACCATCTATGAAGTATAATGCAAAACCTTCTTCAAGCAATTGACCAACACTTATCAGATTTTGATCAATTTCTAGTACATACAGCACATGCTCGAAGTTTCTAATACCAGCTAAGGTTTCTATGTCAACTTCCCCTTTGCCCTCTACTCTTACATATTGTCCATTAGCCACTTTCACTTTTGATTTGTAGTTTAAATCAAGGTTATTAAACATGCTTGATTCTACAGACATATGATTTGAACACCCACTATCTATCAACCAAGTTTGTTTACTAACCTCTGTTTTGTTGCAGCTGTGACTTGTAATGGCAGTAAAGAGTTGTTCATCTCGAGGTTCCATCACCTCAGCGACATGTGCTTATCCATTTGTCTGTGTTGTTCTTTCATAATTTTTGGATATGCCAAAATTGATTGCATTTTCGACATTGGTCATTCTTGAGCCAACAAAATGACTCAAGATGATTTGTCTTTTGACAATACTTACATGTAGGGAATTGTTCTCTTCTCTCATTCCCTTTTGCATTGAAGTTGTTGACAGGGGATTGATTATTCTGCCATTTCTTGTTACTGCCATTGTTTCCCGAATTGTTCTTATTTTTCGAGTTTTTGAAGAACACCGGGATTTTGTTCTTCCTTTGAACCTTGTCTGTAACGCCTCTTCTCCGAGTTTTCTTGCCTGAATTGTCTGCCTTTGTTCCACAGACTTGTAGGGCATTTATCAACTCTTGTAGGCTTAGCTCATTGAAATCCTTAGAATCTTCCAATGAACATATCTTGTTTTTGAACTTTTCGGTAGGCTTACAAGTACCTTTTTAACCACCCTTGCTTCTTTGATTTCTTCCCCTAACAGAGCCATTTGATTTACAATTTTGGAGATGTTTGAGGAAAACTCTTTGATAGTGTCTGAGTCCTTCATTTTCAGACTTTCGAATTGCCTCTTCAAGTTCAGAATTTGCATCCTCTTAGACTTTTCATCTCCCTGAAACTCAGATTTCAATTTTTCCCTTGCTTCCTTTGCAGTTTCACAGTTCATAATCCTCGTAAACATTTCCTCACTTACTGCATTGTGAATGCATGTGAGTGCTTTGAACTTCTTTGCTTTCTCTTCATTAAAGAATTTCATCTGAGCCACTGTAGGATTGTTGTTTAGGGGTGTTGGATCCCTGTTAAATTCCACAACATCCCACAAATCAAAGCTCTGAGGTAGGTTGCCATTTTTACAACCCGGATGTCATAATTCGATCCTGTGGAAACTGGAGATTTCGGGAAAAGGTCGAATCCATTCTTCCAGTCTAAACTTGCTTCTTGCAATCTTTAATCTTCCGGTATTCCACAGAGTAAAGAACACGAATAACAATTGGGAAATTCTTCCAATTATTGATTCTTTAAAAAAAAAGAACACTTTAAGACTGATTTCTTGATTGTCAAATTCTGGGATTTCAAAGAAAAAACTTGCAGCCTTCCCTTTCAAGGTTTAATCAATCCTTGAATACTTTTAATCTCTTCTCAAAGACCTAATTCTGCTCTGATATCATGTTGAATTTTGAAGAATATCTGGACAAATTTGGGGAAACATGTATCTGTAGAGATTTGTACGGACAAATGAGCCTCAAAGAACAAAGAACATGCATCTGTAGCAATTAAAATCTGGGCACGTGCTATTTTCCCGAATTTGAAGGAAAATTTCAAAAGAGAGAACTTTCAAAAATGTAAATTTGAGAATTGAGAAACGTAAACATGGGCAGAATATCCGTATATGGTTACTTGTCATCCCATAAATTTTATTTATATGAATCAAAGTAATACAACGAATAGAATTTTCAAATTCGTTACATTTCCAACTTATGCATGATTTGACTACTAACGAATTTGACTAAAACATTGACTAAAAACTATTGACCATAATGAATACAATATGAATTCAAACATAACAAGCTAAACTTGATTCTTCAATCTTCGATTCTCCGGCTTCATCACCTTGACGACTTCACTTTGACGACTTGCTTAGCGGGCCTGGAATCAATTCCGATTTCAACACACATCTCCTTCCGTAACTCATCCCACAAGCCAGTACGATATCGAGCTAGGGTCTGTTGTTCGGTCTCCATTACTTTGCTACGAACAGTCAGTTCGTGAAATCGATATGTGAATTGATCCACAATCAATGAGCCCTGCCTTAATTGCAACATTTCTTCGAACATCATCTGCTCATAATCTATGGGCAAATATTTTTCCTTGAGTCGTTCTTTCATCTCCTCCCAATTAGCAACTACAGGACGTCGAGTGCGTCGTAGTTGTTCCTCCACACTTCCCCACCAAACTCGTGCATGTCCTCTCAATTTCATCCGGACATAGTGCACTTTTCTGTCCTCCGAAACAGCGAACCAATCAAAGTAATCTTCAATACCTGCCAGCCAATCTTCAAACGCATGGGGATCTAATTTTCCAGAAAAATCTGGTATGTCAATTTTCATTCTTTTGGTTAATTCATCCAAATGTTGATAAACTCCATCATGATCTGCATGCCTCCTGTATATTATTATTATTATTATTATTATTATTATTATTATTATTATTATTTATTTTTATTTTTAATAATATTAATAATGATAATAATGATGATAATAATAATAATGATAATGATGATAATGATAATTTATTTGTTTTTCTTGCTTACTCTTTTGTTAAACTACACTATTACTGCCAAAACAATCAAAATTATTAAATTATCAAGAGGAAAAAAAATATTTACAGAGTAAGTAACAAAAATAACAAAAAATATTAACAGAGGAGTACTTAAATTTCTCTAGGAGCTCACATGTTCTAATAAAATTATTAAATTTGCGAGTGTTTTGACTTTTAATAATATATTTGTGTATTTATGTCAATTTAAAATATATGTTCTGATATTTATTAGATGTTATCGCCTAAGAATATATAGAGAGAGAACAAAATAGCCTAAGATGATCCTTTAAATTAAATATATTATTTGTATATTTATGTCAAATTAAAATATGTAAGACTAATTATATGTTTAGATATTTATCGAATATTATCGCCTAAAAATATATTGAGAGAGAAGAAAAATGACCTAGGATTTTTTGAAAGACAGAAATTCATATCATGTTTTTTTAAATATATTTAATATAATAACATGATTAATAAATCTTATATAAAAAAAGATTGGCTTCAAAATTTAATTTTGTGCTCTTTTATTTAAGTTTATTTCTTTACAAGAATTTCCAATGTTTTTATTTTTAATATTTTAAATCTAATATTACTTGGGAAAAAACATCTAAAAAAATATTGACAAATTTACTCGCATTGAAAAATATACAAGTCACTTCTGTTTCCATTAGATCTGTTCTTTTAGACAACAAATAAATAATTATAGCACAAAAAATTAAGTTTATGTTTTAAGAACAAATTACTATATTTTTATTTCTAATATATCCGATATGTATTGAATATTATCGCCTACAAATATATTGAGAGAGAGAAAAATGACAAAAATCGTATTAGTATTCTTAAATATAATTATACTAACTAAATATTAAAATAATAAAATACAGAGTGCATAAAAACAATCAATTTTTATATAGATAAAAAACTCGCCACATTCAGCGGGTAAACCACTAGTATCATACAAAATTCAAGGTCTCCAAGCCGGCAAGTGAACGAGGAGAGACCGGTGATGATGGATCATTTTCCATAACTTCAATCATGTCGGATAACGGCAACAATATTCCACCGGATAATTAATTTAATTCGATAGTTCATGGGGAAATGCAGGAGAAGAATTAGAAACAATTAAGGAAAAATGTCGAGAAAAACAAAATTAATTTGCGATTGCAAACCATTTTTGAAAGCAAAGGCTTTTAAGTTCAAATAGCATGTGCCATGTATCAAGCTTCGATACAAATATATCGGCATCTTCTCTGTAAACTTTGCGAAAAGAACATACATCATGGCCTCTTCTTTCCACCATTCCTTGCCAAACACATTGATAGTTTTTTTTTAACGATCGAATTAAAAAATGATTGATTTTGTAACATCGAATTATAAATTAAAAATATGATTGATTTTATAAGACTATATATTATTTAGAAAATATATTATTTGGCCAAAATGGAATGAGTTAAACAAAACCAAAGTGTTCTAACGGAATTTTCAGAATGAACCGAGATTCTGAGCGAAATAAAATTTATTTTGTTTTTTGAATTGGAAATATATTGGCCATTCTGGATGAAATGGAACAGAATTGACAATCTTGATATTCTATATAGTTAAATGTTTTCTCTTTGATAATTTTACAAAATGATAAAGAGTAATTACAAGTGAATGAGAGTGTGTAATTATTATTGTTAGATTAAGAATGGTAATTTCATGAGAATTGTTAGGCAGATGGTCTACCCAATTCAATTCTATTGGATTTGATGAAATTAGAGGATATAAAATCAAATTTATCATGAACAACATGCAAAAATCTTGCACAATTTGCTAAGCCACAACAAACAATAACTCTTAAGTCTACTTTTTTTTTAAAAAAAAAGGTTGATGAACCCACCCCTTACAAATCTTGAAAAAGAAATAAGTGGGTCTGGGTGAGGGCCCAAGATGAGTGGCCCACATGTATGGTCGGATCGACATCCCTAGTCTTGATTTTTTTAATTTCTTTTTTTTAATTTTTTTATTATATATTTATCAAAAAAACAAATATAGCATTCTTATTTAATTCAATGGAATCAATGACTTAAGTTGCAGGTTTGACAAATTGAGTCACAAAGCTCAGGTTGATCTACTATGTTATTATTTTTATTGTTTTTTTAAATAAATTGTTTTATTTTGGTTTTATCTTCTTGATATGTTTCGTGTTTGTTTCTAAAAGATTAATAATAATTATTATATTTTATTATATATAAGCATTTAACTTTTTCATTATAGTTATATTGTTTTTCAATGTTAAATAGCAACTGAACGTTCATTCTATTGTATTAGAAAAAAAGAGAGTATATATCCTAAGTTAAATAGATTTATTAATATTTTTTTACATTTGTTTGCATATATGGTTCTAGATTTATTTTATTAAACAAATGCATATGTTTTGTAGTTTTATTATTACAAATTTGTTTTTAGAATTATATATATATAGTTCTAAAAAAAATGTTTGACCCGAAATAAAAGCCAATTACTATATTACCGATTTTTGACTCCCAATCTAGCTTTAGGCATTAAATGGCTTGATCCCAAAGGTCTAGAACCTGGTCCCATATGCCTACAATCCTCAAAGTGATTATGGGAAAAGCATATCATTGTTTTCTTTTTATATTGTTTTCTTTTCTTTTCTAAACAGATTTTTTTTCTTTTTCCCTATTTTTGGTTGTTTTTGTTGTAGTTTTTTTATTTTATTTTTAATATTAAAAGGTTGAGAATTTAATTTTATAATTTTTTTTTGATGAGATCGGTATGGTTTGCAGGTTTATCAACGTAACTTGGTAGACATAGTTGTCCAACTCTATTCACAGTAGTCTTAATTCAATTCTATTGGATTTGATCAAATTAGAGTAAATAAAATCCAATCTAGTTTGTGTTCTAATTTTAGCTCCCACCATCCAATCAAGCCCAACTCGATGTATAACTGTTAAGCTTATCACAGTGACATGGAATCGTTGACAGTGACAGCCCATTTCACTGACAAGTATCTGTAGCCACAGTTCCCTATCTGCTGGGGTTGCTATTTCGAGTTTGTCTCGTTCATTTCATTGATGGTATCCTTACCTCTGTACGTATGGTGTTTGTGAGGTGGTCGGATTCCAGCTACTTGGAGATCTCATTGATCACATAAAGGAAAGGGAGCAGGAAATTATGACTACAACTACAGCTCTGTCATGTTGTGGGGCAGCAATTATTACCTTTCCTTTCTTTTAACATTTGCAATTCAACCCAGGATTGATAATGGCAGAAACACCAACTCTTCGCCTCTCATTGAAGACCAGGCTCCTCCTGGCCGCCTACTCCTTTGGGACACGCGCAGCCATCCGTTCCGACCACACCCTAAACCGCAGCGTATTGAACGTCTTCGACCGCAAGGCCGCTGCTTCCGCAAAACCAATCAATGGGGTCTCCTCTTACGACATCAGTGTTGACCCTGGCCGCAACCTGTGGTTCCGCCTCTGCGCCCCACATCCACCGCCACTACCGCTGCTCTGCCTGTGATCATATTCTTTCATGGCGGGGCTTCGCGTTCATGGCGGCTAACTCCAGATCTTTTGACGTACTCTGCCGGCGACTTGCCCGTGAAACTAATGCTGCTGTTATCTCGGTAAACTACCGGCTTGCTCCTGAGCACAAGTACCCATGCCAGTACGAAGATGGCTTTGATACATTGAAATATATTGATGACATGAGCGCTGAGAGTTTTCCGGCAAGTTTGGATCTTGGAAGGTGTTTTATAGCCGGTGATAGTGCAGGGGGTAACTTGGCTCATCATGTCGCCCTCAAAGCTTGTGAGCACACATTTTCTAACATAAAAATTAAGGGACTCATAGCCATTCAGCCATTTTTGGTGGGGAAGAAAGGACAGAATCAGAAATGAAGCTTGTTGGGGTTCCTTTAATATCAGTGGAACGTACAGACTGGATGTGGAAGGCGTTTCTTCCGGCGGGATCGGACCGAAACCACTCGGTGGTTAATGTTTTCGGACCAAATGTGGTGGATATTTCAGGTGTGAAGTTCCCAGCAACGTTACTTTTTGTCGGAGGATTTCATCCCCTGCAAGATTGGCAGAAGAGGTACCATGAGGGGCTGAAGAAAGCTGGGAAAGAAGTGCATTTGGTAGAGTATCCAAATGCTTTTCATGGGTTTTATTGCTTTCCTGAATCGCCTGAATCCTCTTTGATAATCGGTGAGGTAAAGAATTTTGTGCAGAAGCAACCATCTCTTGCATAGGGTGAGGTGACAACGATATCCATTTCATTATTACATCTTAATTTATGAAAATTCTATAATTAAATCGTATTTAAATTATACCATTATTGTAATTATTTTATTTATTATTGAAGATAGATTATATGTGTATTGAATTGTTCAACTATTTGATGTGGTAGATTCGTGTATTGTTACTGTCCACAATAAATTTTATTTATGTCTCTATATCTTCATCCAAACATATTTATATTTCTTTTGTCTCTATCTCTTCTATTGATAGCAGCCACAAACTATTAAGATGCACACATTTGAACAGATGAAGGAAGCACACATGATCATAGATTCCAAATGCGAGGGTTATCATGTTTATAGTTAAAGTAGAAATATTAAGTGATTGTTTGAGAATGTAACTGGGATTATTTTTAAAAATATTTTTTTGTTCAGAAATGTATTAAAGTAATGCATTTTAAATATCAGCACATGAAAATGATATAAAAATACTAAGAAAAAAATAATTTCAAATAAAGAAAACATTTTAAACGCAGCATCAAATACCCTCTTAACTAATTTTCAAACCCTTTTGGTACCACGTGATTAATTTATCTAAATTTGAAAGGGTCATTAATGGATTTGCCTAAAAATGTCTCAACTAAAACATATCTTGGAAGAGGAAAAGTCCAGAGCTCTGTAATCACTTGCTGGACTTGGGCAGCAAGCCTAAAAACGAACCACAAATCCCATCCCATTCCTAGTCCAGCATTTCTCTGGATTTTCAATAATCTCAAACACCTACAGTTTGTTTCATGTTTTTCCAAAGATGGTTTATAGTAAATTTTGCTATGAGATTAGATATCTAGCTATCTAGTTAGATTCGTGCTTTGACCTGGAGAATTAGCGAACACGAGTAACAAGACGATTTCCAAGAAGAAGCAATGTATCCAAGACAATGATGCATTTAAGGACTTCAATAATGAAATCAAACATTTAAGGACCATAATATCCATATCTAAATACTTGAATTATATTTGTACACAGTTGGTTTGATAAACATGAACAAATTTCTTGGAACAAGAAAAGCTAATTTGTTTTAAATGCTAGAGAAGTACTTCATCCAAGAAAAACTTCTTTGTTTTTGTATTTTAAAAGTGTTTTTTAAAATGATAATTATTATTCTTCTAATTTATATTGTTTTATGTTTTCATATCATTTGATGTAATAACATCAATTTTTTGTAAAAAAAATGATGCAATTTCAAATTAAAAGTAGCAATGAAATTCGTTGTTTAGTTGATGTACCTGGCCCGCAACCACCTTCTATTTCCACTGGTGAAATGGCAAGCTACTTGAAAACAGTGGTGGCACCTCAAGTATGTATAGTTGCTTGACATAATGTTAATGAACTGAAGCTTATTCTGATGGATTTATAGAGACTCCTTCATCGTGAATTTGTTGTTAATAATATCAGAAATTTTATTCAATATATAAGATATGTTTGAACTAATGCAGAAATTTGCACTATCAGATGCCAGCTGAGCTATACAATGCTTTCATATGTGCGATTGATAAGGGAAACATAAGAACAATGCCAAACAGAATCATGCCTGAGTCTTCCTATGCATTTCTGATAGGGGATTCGTTTAATATGCGCCATTCTGTAACAGGAGGAGGAATGACTGTGGGACTTTCTGATGTTGTCCTACTGCGAGATCTTCTTAGGCCTCTGAACGATCTTAGCAATGCAGCTTCCATTTGCAAATATCTGGAGTCCTTTTGCGTTCTTCGTAAGGTATCTAAAATTTCTCTGGCCAATCTTCCTCAGAACAAATTTTGAACAAGAATTGCTTAAAGAAACTTCATGTTTCAAGCATTTCTATGTGATCGGTAGATGCTAATAACTTAATATTGCAATAAATACATTGGTGAGCACCCTACACAAAATATTCTCTTCATCGGATTAGGACCCAGCAAGGAAGGAAATGAAAGAAGCATTCTTCAATTATTTGAGCCCGTTAAGCTTGTTTTTCCACTGCTTTGCCATGCTTGCCTATGCTGTTGGCAGCTTAGTGCTTCCATTTCCTACACCAAAACGCATGTGTATTCTCACCGTGAGTTTCCAAGACAAACTTAAATTTTTATTTTTATTTTTATTTTTGTCGTCTTTCAGGTTGGATCAGGCATCATCTTCCCTATACTGAAGGAAGAAGGAATTAGAGCAACATTCTTCCCGGCAACAATGCCAGCTTACTACAGAACTCCTCCAGTCCAATCCACTGGTCATAGAGAAACAGGAAAATAGTCTATTTTATTGGTAAAGGAACCAATTCTTATCAGCTGAATTTATGAAGCATGAGGTACAACATGAACACACATGGAACAATCCTCATAGTGTACCACATGAACAAATTGTATCTCCATTGTATTTTGAGTTTTCCAAAATAATATATATATAAAAATGTTGTTTTTAAAGGTCATGAATTCATTTAATTAAATAACGAGGAGAAAGGGTTTTGATAGTTTTTGCACGCAAACATATAAGAGCTTTATCTTCATGATTTCACTCCAGAAATTGTCATCAAATTTCAGATCATATATAAATATATAAAGTAGACAAATTAAATTCTTTAATACAAATAATAAATAAACAGAGCAATCAATAAACTAAAAGGAAGAAGAAGCTATAAGGTTTAGAAGATAACAATAAAAATATGGAGTGTGAAGGCATCAGGAAATCCTTAATATAATGCCTTGAGAGTTCTCTTGTTGTATTTTGATGGCCATGTGCCTGATCAAGTCATGCAGCGTGACACATCTACGATGACCATATCTTGTAGCACTTTCAAGTCTATGATGAAATTCTGCTGCCCTTTCATCAATCAAATGCTCTCTAGGGATATGAAAGTCTTCAGGAAATAATGCTTGACGCTCTAGAAGAGCTAGCTCCTCCACCTGGCTGCCCTAATCTTCCTCTATAGCTCTCCACATCCTCCTCCTCTTCTTCCACTGGTTCTGCACATCATTCATAATTACATCATTTTTTACCGATGGAGAACAAAGTTGATCGTAATGTCTTCCAAGTCCAAGACACAATATACGAGTTGGTTGGGATGAATACTGAATAACACAAAGGTTTAAGACATATGGTGAAGGAAATTGGGAAACCAATGTCAAGGAAGTTGGGATGAGATTTGGAAGAGAATGTTACAGTAGCAAAGATTATTGTATTCTTTGACAGGAAGTTCCTTGGAAGGAAGCCACAAACTTTACCTACCAAAGATTATATTATAAGGTATAACAAGTTGCTTTACACCTCTAATTTTCTTTTCTTTGTCTAATTCAAAAGAATCAGAAGCTAATTGCTGATTGAGTTAACTTGTGGACCCACCCCATTGTTGAAACCTTGAACTTGAGAGATAAGGCAGAAACACAAGTTTAATCGGTCCTAGTTAGCATTTCCATAATGATTCCTGAGCAGTAAGCGTCCTATTTTGTTATGGATACGGATTCGAGATGTCACCAACCAACATTCTTGTGAGCATAAGATTTTCTTTGAAACAAAAGGCGTATATGGTTATTATAAGGCATAATCCTGCAAGGCATATATGTGATGCAATTAAAGTGTTACATGGTCGTTAATTTCAAAACTCGTGGGATTGATCAAGGTCCGCGCAAGTAGCCCGAACACGCATGTTAATAAAAAAAATGAAATTTTGATTTTTTTTGGGAGTGTGATGCAATGTATTTTTGTAATATTTTAATTTTTATATTTTTTAAATTATTATGATGTACTATTATTAAAAATATTTTTTTAAATATATGCTTTAATATATTTTCAAATAAAAAATACTTTGAGATATCTAATTAACCACGTTCTTAAACCTATGTCTTGATAGAAAATAAAAATTAAAAAATACAGACCCTAAAATGGATTTACAATGGGACGAAGGACTTCCTTTGCGTTAGGATGCTCCCACTCCACTACTCTCTCCCACCATTCTTCTGGATGTGCACCGATCATTTCGAGAGAGGGGGGGAGAGATGGCTGCCCATTTTCAAGCAACCGAAGACAAATTGGAATCCTCTTCAGCTTCTTACAGTTTATTACGATCATTACCTCAAGAGAATCGCAAATCAGTTTTGCACTGCAGATGCTTTTCAGTTTTGGTAATTCAAACAACCACAGTGCTCTTAATGGTGGGAATTTGAATTCAGTGCTGCTTTCTTCACCCGTAACCCCTTCTTCATCTGATCTTGTTCCTCCTATTAGCTCCTCCATTTTCGCACAATCACGAACTTGAATCCTTTCCAGAGAATCGCAAATCAGTTTTGCACTGCAAATGCTTTTCAGTTCTGGTAATCCCCTCAATTCCAAACGTCTTAACTTCGGAAGTCTGAATTCAGTGCTGCTTTCTTCACCCATAACCCCTTCTTCATCTGATCTTGTTCCTCCTATTAGCTCCTCCATTTTCGAACAATCAATAACTCGAATCCATTTCAGAGAATCACAAATCAGTTTTGCATTGCAAATTCTTTTCAGTTCTGGTAATCTTCTCAATCTCAATTCTCTTAAGTTTGGGAGTCTGAACTCAGTGCTGCTTTCTTCATCCATAACCCCTTTTTCATCTGATCTTGTTCCTCCTATTATCTCCTCCATTTTCTCACAACTGTCAACATCAATTTTTTTCAGAGAATCGCAAATCAGTTTTGCACTGCAAATTCTTTTCAGTTCTGGTAATCTTCTCAATGTCAATTCTCTTAACTTTGGGAGCCTGAATTCAGTGTTGCTTTCTTCACCCATAACCCCTTCTTCATCTGATCTTGTTCCTCCTATTAGCTCCTCCATTTTTGCACAATCACTAACTTCGATGATTTCAAGAGAATCGCAAATCAGCTTTGCACTGCAAATGCTTTTCAATTCTGGTAATCCCCTCAATATCACATCTCTTAAATTCGGGAGTTTGAATTCAGTGCTGCTTTTTTCACACATAACCCCTTCTTCATCTGATCTTGTTCCTCCTATTAGCTCCTCCATTTTTGCACAATCACTAACTTCGATGATTTCAAGAGAATCGCAAATCAGTTTTGCACTGCACATGCTTTTCAGTTCTGGTAATCCCATCAGTTTCAGATGTCTTAGCTTCGGGAGTCTGAATTCCCTGCTTTCTTCATCTGATCCGGTTGCTCCTATTATCTCCTCCAATTTCGCACATTTCTTAACTGAAATATCTTCCAGGTTTGCGAGGTTTGGCAACAAGACCAGAGGGAACAAATTCATCATATTTCCACATCCATAGCAATAAAATTCTTGAAGACTAGAAAATATACCGTTATAAGATGGAGACGGTAGTGGAGCAGGGCAAAACCAAGAAGATGAAAATAAGCTCTCCATGCTATCGCAGTCCTCAATGTGGATGTTCTCCAGTTCAGTTGCATTCTCTAATGACAAAACATCACATAAACTTCTTGCATCGATGCGTTCACAATATAGTCCTTGAATGCCATTTAAGAACTTGACCGGAAAATCTCTATCTGCGTTGTTATTCAAATTACCCAAGAAAACTGTTTTACTTGGGAAATAATCAAGATCATCCCAATCAAATTCATCAATTGTTCCCACTAAGATTCTGCATGTGCTTAGTGATCGGATCCCATTCCGAGATCTAAGATACTCCTCGAAGTCAGAGAGACCTTCAAAATTGCATTCCAAAGTTTCCAGATTTCTCAAGTATCCTACTTCCTTTCCTTTAACTGTTATCGAAAACACGTCTAGTGCAAGGACTTGCAGGCGAGAGAGTTTTGGTAATACTCCACTCGGAAACTCCATTTTACAGCGTGCATTCATTCTAAGACACCTCAGGTTGGTTAGGCATTCCATTCCTTGTGGCATCTTTCCAAGAAAAGTCCCACAGAGATCCAACCTCTTCAGTTCCCTTAGCTTTCCTAATGATGGAACAGCTCTTATATTCCTACAATTACGAAGCAATAATGCAGTGAGACTCACCAAATCAGAGATAGATTCCGGCAAATTTTGAATACTTGTTTGAGACAAATCGAGGACCTTGAGCCGCCCATGGAAATGCTTGAAAAATGAATCCGCAATAGATCTCAAATTTCCATTATCATGTAGAAATAGAGTTGTCAGATTTGGACACATTGGTGAATGGCTGGAAGGAATTTCTTCAAAATTGTTTCTCATTAGTGAAACTCTTGTGAGATTCTCTGTCCAGTACTCTACATTTGGCAGTTCTTCTAATTGTGCACCTGCTTTAACAATGACTTGAGACTTTTCTTGCATTATTTGGATGGCCATGTCCCTAATCAAGTCATGCATCTTGACACATTTACCACCATTTCTTGTAGCACTTTCCAATAGGCAGACATTTTGAAGTCTACTGAGCATCGTGTGGCCCTCGTCAAATGCATCTTGCCTCCTTCCCATTACATTAATTATTCCCTCATCCATCAAATAATCTATCAGCTCCTCCCCTTGAATCATATGATCTTCAGGAAATAATGCACAGTATAGGAAACATTGTTGTAGTGCTGAGTCACCTAACCGATCATAACTAAACCTCAATAACTTGAATACTTTCATGTCCCCAATTACTGAGTCTTCCAATTTCTTCAATGTATTCCTCCACTGATGTGGCTCAACCACTCCCCTCAAGCTTCTCGCCACTGTAATAATTCCCAATGGCAAACCAGCACATTCCCTTGCAACAGCTTTTGCAATTCCTTTCACTTCATCTGGAAGTGCTATGTGACTTCCAAGATTCTCCTTGAACAAAATCCAAGATTCTCCCTCAGAAAGTGGCTTCACTTGGATTTTATGTTGGCAATCAATCTGAGCACAAACCATTTGTGATCGAGTTGTCAAAATCAACTTGCATCCTTTCAACAAGCAATGAATTCCCACATCCTTTAGCTCAAAACTGTTCCACAAATCATCTAAAATGAGAATCCAGTTTTGTTTATTCCTTAGCTCTGCTGTCAACATGGCAGCTCTATGCAGATCATCATCCTCACTTGAAAGGTCTAGTTTAAGACGCTTGGCAATAAGATTCTGAAGTCTATTGATGTTGAAATCTTGAGACACAGTCACCCACCAAACATGATCACAAATATCTTGTCTTTGTAGAAGCTCATTGTGGATGTGTTGCAGTAATGTTGTTTTACCAACACCCCCCATCCCGTAAATGCCAATGGTTGAGACTTCATCATCCATCAACAGAGACCATATCTTCTCCCTGTTCTCTTCAAATGCTTTACCCTCTGGCTTATTAGAGCTAGTAGGAAATGGAACTCCTTTAGTCTTGTTGCATTTCAGACTTTCAGAAGATTTAGCTCCTGCGCGTGGCTGCACTAATCTTCCACTATTCTCCACATCGTGCTCCTCCTCTGGCTCTGTCCTCGCTCGAACCATGTTCTGCTTGGCTACGTGCAAGGTTTTGTTTCCCAATTTACAAGCTACATCACTGACAACCCTTTTAATGAACTCCGCTTCATATCTGTTCAGAGAAAGAAAGATATCAACGACGTATAAGTTGTTAGATATGCAAAAACAGTCCAAAAATAGGTTAAGTTTTGTGTTACTGGACAAAACTGTTGTGCAATATTGATTTGAACTTTAAAATTAAAAAATGAATGAATTGAATATGAGATCCTTCGTAAAAATTATGCCGAAAAAAATTCTTATTACCTTAAGAAAATAATTTCTTAACTCAGAAAATCTTAAAATTGGTTTTAAAAAATCAAATCAGGAAAATATCCCGCTGAACTTTTTTTTTTGCTTTTGACAAATTAAAAACCCAAAAATATATAAGCAACACTCCTCTCGTAAAGTGGAATACTTGACATTAAATTTTGGTTTTTTTTATCTTGGAATCCAACCCAATACCATTTTGTTTTTTGTTTTACTGAAATATCCACATAAAAAGTTGATTGAAAACTCAATTTTTAAATTATTTTCACCTCTGAAAAAAAAAACTCTTATTACCTTAAGAAAATTAAACTCAAAAAATTGATTTTAAAAAAATAAAATAGGAAAATATGCCTCTCTACTTTGTTTTATTTTGCGTTTAACAAATTAAAAACCAAAAAATATCTCAGCAGCCCTCTCTAGTAAAGTGGAATACTTTGACATTAAATAACCACAAAAAAAATAGATTAAAATAAATTATTAACTCTAAATTATAAATCAACATAATATTAAACGATAAATAACAAAAAATATTGATGGAAAAAGTAGTGTTTACACATCTATCACTCAGATGAAAGCTTGAGAATAATAATGATGATTAAAAAGAACTTATTAAATTTTATAACCCTACTAGTTGGAGAAATATTTTGAAAAACCATAGATCTCTGCTACATCTACATATATGGCAATTAAAAACTAATATTTAATCGAAGTGGAAATATCAATATCAAAATGATGATAATAATAAAAAGATTGTTTCTTCTTTTGATATGTGCAAGTGGATTATGACAGAGAAGATAAAGATATACCCATTTGTCTCATTGTGTATTAACGGCTTTGCAGCTTGATTAATTAACGGCCTCTCACAAGAGCTACCTCTCTCCAGATGCTGCACTTGTTCTGTTCTCGGTATTGTTTCAAATGCACCATGCAAACGCTCCACAGCCTCTTCTTCCTGCATTAAATTGGTACTGATTTCATTCAGCGTCTGCGCCATCAAAAGGGCAGAGTTTATCTGATCCCAAGTACCATCAACAAGTTGATCCACCACATCTGTTCCTTGTGCTGGTTCTCCTCTACTCTCATGAGCATCAACTCCGAGTGTAACCGTGTTTTCCATGCCTTGAACTCCCTCCTGCATCCTTCCAGCATCCCCTGCCAAATTACCATTGCTTGAACTTGGTATGCTTTTATGTCTTTTGTTGCCACCATGCATAGCTAGAAATGCTGCTTCTTGAACCTCTTTAGGCACCTGACCACAAATGCCAACTCCATGCCCTCTCTCCCCTGACAAATGCCATTTGACCCTCGAAATGGAAGTATCCCTGGCAAATACATGCCTACAGAACTTACACTTCAATCTTCCATCATTTATTTCTTCAACATCATTCCAAAACGGATCATTTGATCTAACCATTTTGTCCTGCATAAAAAAAGGTGTCAAAATATTGAATAAAAAATTATGAAAAAGGAAAGGTTGAAACTAGAATAATAGGTTACAAACAGCAAAGAAACTAAAAAGAAAGAACAATGAATCCAGGGTTAACTTGGGGTCAATTAGCATGAACTCCATAAGGCATGGAATGTTTCCAAAGTTTATCATTAGAATTTCTACAACTTGTGTTCTACTTGAAAGATTCAAACCAGAGTTACATGTGACAAACAAAAATAAGAAGATGGAGTATAAATAATTTACCTGGATTAAAGTTGTGCTTCAAGTGCTGGTTTGCTGAAGCAGTGTTCCGGGGGGGATCAAGAACAGGAAGCACAGAACAGAGTTGAATAAATGGTTTAAAAATACGGAGGAGGTTGCAAGATGTTGAGCTCCAGGTGATTCGATTCAATCAGAGAAGGAAGCACTGATCATCATACAGGTTTAAGACATTTGATGAGCGAAATCGAGAAGTCAATGTCTAGGAAGTTGGGATGAGGTTTGGAAGAGAATGTTACAGTAGCAAAGATTATTGTATTGTTTGACAGGAAGGAAGCCACGAAGTTGCTTTTACACCTCTAATTTGCTTTTCTTTTGTCCAATTGGAAACTTCAACTTGCTGACTGAGTTAACGTGTTGACCATCCCACTTGGAAAAGTTGAGCATTCAAGTTTCAACCAGAAACGCAGCATGCCCACTTGGAATTATATATATATATATATATCATACAAATTTCAGGGTAAATAATTGGTTTTAATTGTTTTTTTAAAAATTATTTAAAAATTCAAGGATTCCAAGCTAGCACATGAACGAGGAGAGACTGGTGATGATGGATCATTTTCCATTACTTCAATCATGTCAGATACCAGCAACATTATTCCACCAGATAATTAATTAAATTCTGATAGTTCATGGGGAAATGCTGGTGAAGAATTAGAAACAATTAAGGAAAAAATGTCGAGAAAAATCAAAATTAATTTCCAGTTGTTAACCATTTTTGAAAGCAATGGCTTTGAATATTCTAAACATTATTGTAGCGTGTGCCATGTCTCAAGCTTCTATACAAAAATATCAAGCTACTGGGGTTTGATGAGATGGTGTTTGAGAATGTGTTAGTAAATATTTTCAAAAAAATAATATTATTACAATAAAGTAATCTAAAAATATCAAGCCACTTCAAACCCGTCCATTTCAGGCATTTGAATATCTAGAACAACTAATCTGACAGAATTTTCAGCGGAGCTAAGAGCACTGAGGCATTCAAACCCGGATGAAACAGCAGTCACCTCACATCCTAACTTCTCAAGCAGCTTCTTGGTAACGGCTCTGTTTAAAGCATCGTCATCAGCAAGTATAACACGAAGGCCTCTGAACTGAGGATTGGAACTTGGTTGTTCTGAGGAACTTCCTGGGGCAAATGTGGCTCTTCCATAAGACGGTCGGATTTGAAACCGAAGAACCAGAGTCATGCTTTGAGCAAAACCCAGAGGGTTCAAAGATATCCAGATATTACCTTGCATCATCTGCACATACAATACACTTCTTAATAATGTTTCATATCGTATAGTTCATGCATCTTAAATCTGATACAGAGATAAATTGGAAAAAGAAAAGAAAGCTCTTTATTTCAAGTATGCTTTCATAAAAGCCACAGCGCAAACAAAAGCATGATATATGGTGCCGAATCATTTATAACCTAACCCCCCCTAAAAAATAAAATAAAATAAAAAGCTTTTGAGTCCTATATGGTGGTGGCCCCAACTGAAAAACAAATGAGATATGGATGAAGAGTCATTTGTATAACTTGTAAAGAATACAACAGGACAGGATGGGTTGTATTCTTTTTTATGTGACATTATGGGTTGTATTATGGGTTGTATTTTTTATATTGTATATTACCGTTGTGTAGATTAATTAGTTTGTCCATGTAACAATGTTCTGAAGATACAAGTTTATATATATCATCTGTAACTCTCAAAACAAATTGAATAAATATACAATTCTGAGTGTTTACATGGTATCAGAGCAAAGTTTTTTCTCTGAAATCGAATCTCTGAAAAAAATCAAAGAGTTGTACACTCATCTGTAGAACCAATATCCCTTGGTTGCTGATTCTTACAGTGCCTGTTCTCGACAGGTTTATCAGAAAAGAAAACCATCTATCCCGAAAATCTCACAAACCCAAAAAAAAAAATTGAATTCTGAAATTGATTCGAAATTCTGAAATCGAAATCCAAACACTCAGCAAGCACAGACATCTCTTGGCCAAGTTTTACCTCAAAATTCTAAAATCAAATTACTCAGCAAGCTCACAGTCCTGGTATCCAACCAATCTTCTTACTATATCCCCAAAAAAATCACACTATTCAAAGTTCCCACATTACCAAAAACAACTTACCCAGATTCCAGTCCCCAACCAAACATTTGTAATCCAAGCACCTGCCAATGGAACACCCAGAAACACAAGAAAACTCGACAAACATGGAAATCAATGCAACCATACCAGCCTTTAACCCAACTCCCCCTCACCCAATCGTGGTCAATCAGGATAATTCTGCCTTCCCAACTAGGATTCTGCTAGATGAGACCAATTTTTCCCTCTGGTCTCAACTCATGGAGATGAGGATTAGGGCACGAAATAAGGCCGGGTACTTGACTGGTGCCATTGAAAAACTAGAACCTAGTGACCCGAGACTAGAAATTTGGATCACTGAGAACCATCGTGTAAAGAGTTGGCTCATTGACTCCATGAGCCCATCCCTGATGCGACGATTTATTCGTCTTCCCACGGCAAAGAAAATCTGGGATGCTGTCTCCCGCACCTTCTACGACGGCGCAGACGAGACATATATCTTTGAGCTGAATCAAAAATCATTTAACACTAAATAGAATGGGAGACCTATGGCTACTTACTACAATAAGTTGGTGGCTATTTTTCAAGAAATTGACTGTCGGACTGCCTCCCAAGCCGGAACAGTGGATGGCGTGCTTCATCTCCACTCGGCCATGACAAGGCTCCGTCTTCACATCTTCCTCAGTGGCCTCGACCCAGTCTTTGAACATATTCGGGGGGAGATCTTACGGCAAGAACCCAAGCTTGACCTCGAGAGTGCTTACGCTTGTGTCCAGTGAGAGCACCACCAGAAGACGGTCATGGAAGGTAGGACCCCTAGTGGCTCCCCTGTTGTAGCTGAGAGCACCGTGTTGTTTACCCAGAGCCACAGATCGGAGAAAGGAGCTGGGCACGATGGGTCACAGAAAGATTGGGGAGACAGAGTGCACGGGGGAGAAGGTGAAAAATGGGAAAGAAATGGGTTTAACCCAAAACGTAACCCGGGAGCTCCAACTTTAAGAAAACTAGGTGGGCTTATTTGTACCCATTTGTGGTGAAATGGGTCACTCAAAACAAAGGTGTTATGAAATAATTGGGTATCCGGAGTGGTGGGATTTTAAGAAAAAACCTCTGAAAAATTTCGGAAAGAATGTGGCAAATATTACGGAAGTCGAAACCCGACAACCGACTACAAACGTTGTTCATCCAGGTATTATAGGTAAAAATTCTGAATTATCTGATATTGCAAAAAATGATGTTTGGATTATTGACACAGGTGCATCCGACCACATGAATAGAGATCCTGGTAATTTAAAATTTCCTAAACCTTCCTCTCAGTCAATTATTTACACGGCAAATGGTAGTCCGTCTCCTATTACCGGAGAAGGGTCTATAACCCTAACCAAATCCCTCACCCTAGATACAGTTTTAATGGTTCCATCCCTTGCATACAACCTCCTTTCGGTTAGCCAAATTACATTTGCTCTCTCATGTACTGTAATTTTTTGGCCCCTATTTTGTGTTTTTCAGGACATACTAACCCAAAAGATTCTTGGCTATGGTGTTAGACGGGGACATCTTTATTATCTGGAGTTAACTGAGCAAGGGGGTCAAGGTTTAGTCAGGCACATCAAACTACGAGTAAAGACAAAACATAAGCACTCATCTGGTTATGGCATCGCAGGCTAGGTCATCTATCATTTGGGTACCTGAAGAAATTATGACCACACTTGTTTTCAGATTTAAGTAGTTCAGAATTTAAATGTGACACTTGTGAATTGGCCAAAAGCCACCGTATCCCTTATTTACCAAGTGTGAGTAAAAGTTCTAAACCTTTTGCAATTATTCACTCAAATGTTTGGGGGCCTGCAAAAATTCCATCTTTTTCCGGTGCTCGCTATTTTGTCACTTTTATTGATGAATGCACTCGCATGACTTGGATCTCACTTCTGAAAAATAAAAATGATGTAGGGACAACTTTTCAAGAATTTCATAAAATGGTGACAAGCCAATATCAGAGGTCAATTCGTACACTTCAATCAGACAATGGTACAGAATTTATGGATAAAATTCTTGGGACATATCTAGGTCATCATGGAATTCGACATCAAACTTCTTTCACCTATACTCCATAGCAAAATGGGCTGGCTGAACGAAAAAATAGGCAAATTATGGAAGTTGTTCGGGCATCATTATTTGGTATGAATATGCCTAAATTTTATTAGGGAGAAGTAGTTAAATCGGCTGCCTATTTAATTAATCGTACTCCATCCAGTGTGCTCAATTTTCACTCCTCAACAAAAAATGGAATCTCTACTCTCTGTCCCTCTTCTACCAAACCTTGAACCCTGAGTGTTTGGATGCACAATATATGTCTACATACCAAAAATTCTACGGAGTAAACTTGATCTGTGTGCAAAAAGGTGTGTGTTCATTGGTTACTCAGAATTTCAGAAGGGATATAGGTGTTATGATCCGCTGCACCCGAAATTACATGTTACCCTAGATACCTCGTTCCATGAATTCGAGCCTTACTATTCAAGGGGAGCATCTGGGTCGTCTCTTCAGGGGGAGAAATATGATGAAGAGTACTACAACGACCTGGTTATATTAGAAGAAAATGGAGGGGAACTCAATAAGTTCAATGAAGAAATACGACAACGACAAAATGGTATGGACACTAACGATGGTACTAATTTGGATATTTACATAAATCAGAACAACCCCACTCGGTATCCAGAGATGTCTACACCATTAGACGAAGAATCAACCGAGAATATTTGTCCTCAGGTAAATCCGAATCATATCCTCGATGAAACTAATGAAATTCCCGCTCAGAATATTTGTCCTCAGGTAAATCCACACCATATAATTAATGAAAATGAAATTCATGCTCCTGTAGAAATTATCACACATAAATATCCACAGAGATCAAATAAGGGAATACTGAAGAAACAATATGAACCTGATCCAAATACCAAGACTAAATACCCTATCAGTAATTATGTGTCTCCTCATAGGTTGTCTAAATCATATGCTTTTTCTGTTAATCAATTATCTACCGTATCTATTCCTAGCAATATACAGGACGCACTAGCAAATCAAAAATGGACAAAGGCAATGAATGAAGACATGGAGGCACTCCAGAGATATTAAAACACTTGGGAGATATTCCACTACCAAAAAGGAAGAAGACCGTTGGGTGCAGATGGGTGTTCACTCTAAAACTCAATGCGAATGACAGTATTAACAGATACAAAGCAAGGCTCGTTGCGAAAGGGTTTACGCAGAAATATGGGGTAGATTATCAAGAAAAATTTGCTCCAGTTGCAAAAATCAATACTATCCGCATCCTCATATCTTTAGCAGTTAATCGAGACTGGGGCCTTCAACAATTTGATGTCAAGATTGCTTTTCTAAATGGGGACCTTGAAGAAGAAGTCTACATGGATCAGCCACCTGGAACTAAACAGAATCTCTCGAGTAGAAATAAAGTTTGCAAATTAAAGAAGGCATTATATGGTTTAAAACAATCCCCACGGGCATGGTTTGAAAGATTCTCAACTACAATGAAAGATTTTGGGTATAAGCAAAGCAACTCGAACCACACACTGTTTATAAAACACAAAGAAGGAAAGATCACAATATTAATTGTGTATGTGGATGATATGGTCATAACAGGAGATGATCCAGAAGAAAGAAAGGCAGTTCAACAATTTCTGGCCTCAAAATTTGAAATGAATGATCTTAGACAATTGAAGTATTTCTTAGGGATTGAAGTCTCAAGATCAAAAACCGGGATATTTCTATCACATCAAAAGTATGTATTAGATATGCTAATAGAAACTGGAATGTTGGCATGTAAACCAGTTGATACACCAATGGAAATGAATCACAAGTTAGGAGAAACGAAGAATCAGAATCCAGTAGACAAAGGTTGTTATCAAAGATTGGTTGGGAAGCTGATATATCTATCGTATATAAGGTCAGACATAGCTTATGCAGTGATTGTGGTAAGTCAGTTCATGCATTCACCAGGAGAAGAACATATAAATGCAACATATCAGATTTTAAGGTATCTGAAGAGTGCACCAGGAAGAGGCCTATTGTTCTCAAAGAAGGTGTCACGACCCGAGTCCGGATCAGTGACCAGCACATAGGCATGGTTCCTCTCCAAGGTCCCACACCTATGCGAACCCAAACTTACACACAAACTTAACATTTAACTTTCGAGTTCAACGCAGATGAATTAACAAAAGAAACTTATAACATAATTCAAATGCCTTAATACAAGAGTTGAATAATCTTATTATAATAGTGGAGCGCTAACTAGACATATAAATAAAATGTCAATTACAACCCAAATAATAAATTCTGAAATTTCAACGATAATGATCTGCTTACGAGCTACGAGCCTGAAAATAATAAATAATGAGGGGGTGAGTTCAACAACTCAGTGAGTAGATAACATCTAATATACACATGCGAGATAATATAACAATGAAAAATATACTATCGAATCAGTTCGGGGTTCTTACAAGAAGATTTGTCAAATAAGTCATATCAAGGAGATAATAGATATAGCTCGTCAGAAAATCAGAATGCAATGAGCATGAGGCTCCAGACTGTGGGATGATCGATCCGCACAGAGTTGGTGACTTCCCGACCAACTAGGATTTCGGATACTGATGTGCACAAAGACTAACATTTCCCTGTTAGCATGGGTATTCTGACTGGCATACCGTAGGTACATATATATCATAATCAAACAGACATATTCATATCTCAAGGCTCAACTCATGATATCAATCAAATGAGGAGCTATCAATTCACAAACAAATACTGGCTCATATCAAGAACATATATTCAATAAATGATTATGCTTTATCGTAACAAGAATAATACTTAACGTATATATTATCAAGAAGCATAATCCAAATACTATCAAATCAAATATTTATAATATTTCTCATGCATATTAAATATTATCCACTCACCTGACTCAAAAGCGATCGAAATTCAAAAGCAGAATATTGTCAGAATCCTACTGACGTACCGCGGGCAGAATATCAGGATTATCTGAATATATAAAAGAAATACACACTCAAAAATGACTCAAAAGAAGTAGAATTCCTTTAGTAAACATATCTAAGAGTTCAACTCATAATCCTATGTGTTTTGAATTAAACTATCTATTTCTCGCAAAACCTAAAAACAATGGTTTCTTCCTAAATCTAGTTCAAGATATACAATTCGTATAATTAATAATAACTCATCAAATAAGCTTCAATTATCCATCAAAATAATCTGAAATACTAATATTTCACTCCAGGGACCAAACTGTAAAGTTCGAGGACCAAACTGTAATTTTCCACCAAAAGGACTAAAATGAATTCTCATCATCTTCAACTTAAACCCAGAATTCCAGCAATGGATTTTCGAAATTTCTCAACATTATTTCACCATTTTCTCAGTATTTTCTTAAACCAAACACATCAAAATCATCTACAATCAAACCTATTAATCACTAGTTAAACCATTAAACCCTTAACATCTTAATCCATTCATCCTTCAAGTTTAAAAAAAATCTACAAACACTAATCACCAATGCAAGCAATTAACTTAACTATTAAACAATATTTTTACATAATAACACATACACATTACCTTGATATTTATTTCTCCTCCTTCCTTCTCCTTTCTTTTTTTCTTCTTCTCCTTTCTACTCTCTTTCGGCTCACTCTTAATTTTTTTTCAGATTTGTTTCTCTTCTCTTCTTTTTCTATTTATATTTTACATGTTACTACTATATCCCTAATTCATTTACACCTAATCTTAAGTCATCAAGGGTATTAATGCCTTTTCTATTCAAAGTTTCAAAACCCTAAAATTATTTTCCTATTTTAAATTTCAAAACCCTACGAAGGAGACCCGCACAATTGAAGGCTTTACAGACTCAGATTTGGCAGGAAACCAGACTAATAGAAGATCGACATCAGGATACTTTACGTTTGTAGAAGGCAACAGGATACTTTACGTTTGTAGAAGGCAACCTGGTCACTTGGAGAAGTTAAAAGCAGAAAGTGGTCTCTAGATCAAGTGCAGAAGCAGAATTCTGAGGCATGGCTCATGGTGTGTGTGAATTATTATGGATAAAACATGTGTTGCAAGACTTGGGAATAGATTATGGGACGCCTATGAATCTACACTGTGATAATAAAGCAGCTATTGAGATTGCTCACAATCCAGTACAACATGATCGAACCAAACACGTCGAAGTAGATCGACACTTCATTAAGGAGAACCTTGATAGGAAAATTATACAATTTCCTTTTGTATGGTCCGAAGATCAGTTAGCTGATATCCTTACAAAGGTAATTTCAGGAAAGGTATTTCATGATGCTATTGGCAAGATGAGCATGATAAATATCTGTACTCCATCTTGAGGTGGAGTGTAAAGAATACAACAGGACAAGAAGGGTTGTATTCTTTTTTATGTGACATTATGGGTTGTATTATGGGTTGTATTTTTTATATTGTATATTACCGTTGTGTAGATTAATTAGTTTGCCCATGTAACAATGTTCTGAAGATAGAAGTTTATATATATATTCATTTGTATAACTTAAAGAGAATCTTTAAGACTCAAGTCACAATACTAATGTTAATTGTCATGAATCACTTCTGACAAAAATAATTTGAGTTAGAAATATCTTTGGGAGGCATTGGCTGAGAACAATTTCTTTTAAGAACAGAGATGATACAAGTTAGAATAAATAGGTTACAAGTTATAAATTTCAACTTTTGACTTGAATGTAGAAATATTTTGATTCAACAAAAGTTGTAAGCATAGAAAAGAGAGTTTTCTTTCATAAATTTTACTAGCAACTCTCCCTGTGCAAAGCATTTTCATCTCTAGATTTTGGTGAATAAAATGGCAGCACTTCACCTCACAGGATGTCTGCTGATATTACCTGTACAAGCCTTTTGCACATGATGAAGCCCAGGCCCTCCTTAGCTTCAGCACTGTTTCGCCTCCATCTGATAGAGAATTTCCCTCTCTCATCTCCATGTCAAATTTTACACTTACAAACTCATCTGGAGCATTTGTTCTCCACATCCCCAACATTCTGTCTGACTTGCCCTCACTATCACTCTCTGAAAAAACCCGAAATATGACATTTCCCCCTCCGTCAAAGATATTTAAAAGATATCCAACCATGTGTAAAATTACTTGAAAGGCCCTTCTTTCATCTCCTGTCACTAGATCAGGCAAAGAACTTTGAACATCAAGTTCAAAATCAAAACCCTTATACACACACAAGCACTTAGCAAGGCAAGAAGCTTCTTTGATCATGGAGTGTAGACGAAAGGGCCTCATCTCTAAAGGGAACCTTACAGTATCTTCTGTTGAAATATCCATCACATCATTAATCAAAGTTGCAAGCACATTGCCGGTTTTCACCAATGTTTCAATAACAATCCTTTGCTCAAAGCCCATATTATCATTTTGGAACATAGAAAGCAGTCCCAGGATTGAGTGCATTGGTCTCCTCATCCCATGGCTCATCACTTTTTGAAAGGAGTTCCTTGCCTGGCTTGCCATCATTGCATCATTCCTTGCATGTTGCAGTGCATGATTTTGCTCACTCAGTTTCTCTCTCATAACTTGTGATTCTTCAAGAACTGCTGCATGAGACAAAGCCACAGCTACCTGATCAGCAACTACTTCCACTATTTCCATTTCCTCATGGCTCCAGACTCTATAACTCATGCTTGGAAGAACCAAAACCAGTATCGCATAACAGGTATCCACTAATTCAGGTGTCCCCCCTTTGAAATTTGAAACTTGTAGCATTGGCATCCGGATAGCTGCCACAGCACCTGACTCCTCCAACTCTCTACCACTTGAAGCACCAAGTGCTGAATCAGGCCTCAAAACCTTGACCCCCTTGCTACCTTGTATTTCTAACACATCTGGATCGTTCACTGGGATAGAACGGCGATAACTTTTTGAATTGCCTTTCAACTCATGGGTGAGATGGAGCTCTGTTCTATTCTCATTAGGCATCCATACAGCACAATTATGCAAATCTAAAGTCTTAGAAAGCTCAACCAGAGTGGTATACAATATTGTGTGCCTATCAAGTGATTTCCTGATTTCTTGAGTTAGCATCCTCACATGCCAACTAGCTTCCTTTTGCTTCTTCATCATCCCGACCTCTTGGTCTAATTCCAAAACATTTTGCTTTAAGAAAAGCTCCCTCACTTTCCATTTGAGAAGAAGAGGAATCAGAGTTAAAAGGGTTATGGCAGTTGCACAATGGTGAGGGACAGTATCAGAAACCACATGCATCAGCATTCAGCAAATGTGTCAATCAAATTCTCCGCCTGAAACATTAAACCCCAAACGCTGGTTTATACATAAACTGCCCTGTTTCTTTCTCTTTTACATCCTCTCTTTAAACTTCGCAGAAAAGAACATACTGTTGGATCATTAATCCAATATTGAGTTTATATAAAAATAATTATGTGTGTTGTAGACTGTCAAATAAAGTAAAGTCTAATTAAAATGATCTGTTAAGTATTTTAGGCAATTGAGTTTTGATGTATCTAATAGGGTGTGGACCTTTAATGTGTAGAGATTACGGGGTTATTTCTATTTTAGTGATGGGTTAAAATATAAATACCACAAAGGCACTTGGTTGTCTATAAATATGGGGTCATGGTCCCTAGATTACAAGTTCATAATTTTTCACTCTTACACCCATTGTTAGAGAGAATACTAAGGCTAAGGTTGAGAGATCAAAGGGCTCTCAAAGGAACAACTTGTTAATCTAGAAGGCCATCCGTTCAACTTCCGGATATGGATTCAGGTACGCTTCCGTTTTATCGTTTATGCGTTCTTGATAATTCGACATGAATACAATTTCTATATGTTATGAAATGCAAGATTTAACACATACAGCATGGCCTCTTCTTTGCCAATACACAATCTTCGCTGAAGTCTTCATCTCCCACGACGCGGTCTTCATCGACTCGGACCCTGGCCACTCATTCCAACCAATTACAGTTCACACAAGAACGCTATAAGTGCAGTTCTCAATTTATGAAAAAAAATTAAAAAGAAAAGTTGGAGCGAAAGAGAATTAAATGAAGAAAAAAACAAAAAACAAAAGAGTACCTGCAGCGAATACGAATACGAATACGAATACACCATGTGTATTCCGCCATGGTGTATTTTATCTTAACTCCAAAAACAATAGGAAAGGAAGAGAGGAAAGAGAGACGATAGTGAATTATTAACGGAGAGGATTTTTGTTTATAAAGAACACAAGTTTTAAAATAAACAGATATATAACCGATTATCCGTTGCAGATTTAAATTAAATGGATTATCGTTGCAGATTCAAAACAAACATATCTGCATTAGATTATTCGTTATAGATTTAAAATAAACATATTTATAACGGATTATCTATTTTAGAATTAAAATAAGTATATTTGTAATGGCTTTTTTATTCTAAAATACAATCCATTGCTAAATTGACCAGCCAATGAGTATGAAGTTCAATTAACATTATATTCCTCTCTTTCAAAATATCTCATAATCGAGATTTTCTTTTATAATCCAACATCATGATGTAATAATTTTTTCGTTCCAAAACTTAAAAAAATTTTGTCGTTGAAGGTTAATTTAAGTAAAAATTATCAAAGGAGGACAAAAGCAAAATATCAAGAACTAAGTTCTGATTTCATCCCAAGTATTCGTCCTTTCCCCTGCAACCTATAGGAACAGAGTAGCCTGCGAGTATTGATTTCAATATAACCAACCATAGACTGAACAGAGTCTTCCTATCCATCGCCTGGTGCATTTCTGATAGGGGATTTGTTGAATATGCTCCATTCTGTAACAGGAGGAGGAATGACTTTCTGATGTTGTACTACTGCGAGATCTTCTTAGGCCTCTGAACGATCTTAGCAATACAGCCTCCATTTGCAGATACCTGGAGTCCTTTTGCGTTCTGCGTAAGGTATCGCCACTTGCTTATCTAAAATTTCTCTGGCCAATCTTCCTCAGAACAAATTTTGAACAGGAATTGCTTAAAGAAACTTCATGTTTCAAGCATTTCTATGTGATCGGTAGATGCTAATAACTTAATATTGGTTCCAGCCATCGGCATTTGCAATAAATACATTGGCGAGCACCCTACACACAGTATTCTCTTCATCGGATCAGGACCCAGCAAGGAAGGAAATGAAAGAAGCATTCTTCAATTATTTGAGCCTTGGAGGCGTGTTCTCAGATGGACTGATGGCTCTTCTGTCTGGTCTAAACACTAACCCGTTAAGCTTGTTTTTCCACTGCTTTGCCATGCTTGCCTATGCTGTTGGCAGCTTACTGCTTCCATTTCCTACACCAAAACGCATGTGTATTGCGGCTAGAGTAGTTTTGGTCTGTATCTCCAGCTTTCATTACTTTTAATCTCACAAAATTGTTTGTCTGAACTTTTATTCTCACCGTGAGTTTCCAAGACAAACTTAAATTTTTATTTTTATTTTTATTTTTGTCGTCTTTCAGGTTGGATCAGGCATCATCTTCCCTATACTGAAGGAAGAAGGAATTAGAGCATCATTCTTCCCGGCAACCATGACAGCTTACTACAGAACTCCTCCAGTCCAATCCACTGGTCATAGAGAAACAGGAAAATAGTCTAATTCCTATCAGCTGAATTTATGAAGCATGAGGTACAACATGAACACACATGGAACAATCCTAATGGTGTACCGCATGAACAAATTGTATCCCCATTGTATTTTGAGTTTTCCAAGATAATATATATAAAATGTTGTTTTTAAAGGTCATGAATTCATTTAATTAAATAACGTGGAGAAAGGGTTTTGATAGTTTTTGCACGCAAACATATAAGAGCTTTGTCTTCACGATTTGACTCCAGAAATAGTCATCCAATTCCAGATGAAATATATTTAGTAGACAAATTAAAACTTTTAATACAAATAATAAATAAACAGAGCAATCAATAAACCAAAAGAAGAAGAAGCTATAAGGTTTAGAAGATAACAATAAAAAGATGAAGTGTGAAGGCATCAGGAAATCCTTAATATAATGCCTTGAGAGTTCTCTTGTTGTATTTTGATGGCCATGTCCCTGATCAAGTCATGCAGCGTGACACATCTACGATCACCATATCTTGCCGCACTTTCAAGTCTATGGTGAAATTCTGCCGCCCTACTCTGCCCTTTCATCAATCAAATGCTCTCTAGGGATATGAAAGTCTTCAGGAAATAATGCTTGACCCTCTAGTAGAGCTAGCTCCTCCACCTGGTTGCCCTAATCTTCCTCTATAGCTCTCCACATCCTCCTCCTCTTCCACTGGTTCTGCACATCATTCATAATTACATCATTTTTACCGATGGAGAACAGAGTTGATAGTAATGTCTTCCAAGTCCAAGACACAATAGATCAGTTGGTTGGGATGAATACTGATCATCACAAAGTTTTAAGACATTTGATGAGGGAAATTGGGAAATCAATGTCAAGGAAGTTGGGATGAGATTTGGAAGAGAATGTTACAGTAGCAAAGATTATTGTATTCTTTGACAGGAAGGAAGCCACAAACTTTACCTACCAAAGATTATATTATAAGGTTAACTTGTGGACCCACCCCATTGTTGAAACCTTGAACTTGAGAGAGAAGGCAGAAACACAAGTTTAATCGGTCCTAGTTAGCATTTCCATAATGATTCCTGAGCAGTAAGCGTCCTATTTCGTTATGGATACGGATTCGAGATGTCATCAACCAACATTCTTGTGAGCATAAGATTTTCTTTGAAACAAAAGGCGTATATGGTTATTATAAGGCATAATCCTGCAAAGCGTATATGGTTATTATATGACTTAGAAATTATAGAGAATCTCTGAGTTCCAGTTGGGTATACATCTTGGTGTGCTTCTCATGAATGAAAAAGCTAAATGCTGCTAATTGGGAAATACTGAAAGCAGTTCAACACAGCAAGTTGTTGCATCAAAGCGAAATAAATGTAGATAAATGAACAAAAGAATGAGCCTGCTGAGTGAAAGTAGAATCTGTTAAACACAACCTAGCAGAATCATCACAAATTCTAGCACTCTAAACAATAGTAGAAGCATGCTTAACACTCGTGAGGGACGCAGGTGCATCAAAAGCGAAGTCGAGAATTCCTTCGAGCAAATTTCTTCTCTCCTGCACATAAAAATTATAACCTTGAGAAATCTTTTCTAAAGGTGCCATATACCTTTGGAGCCTTAGTTCATGTAGAAGTGGATTTGCTTCACGAGTTGGTTTTCAAGATTCCAATGTTACTACAATGATCTGTGTTGGAATTCTTGATCTAAACAATAAGTATTCTAAATATCTACTGTTTAGATCAAAATCTGAGATTTGACGAAAATGAAGAACAAGGCATGAAATTGGCGAGTCGAAGAATACTCGAAAAACCGAAACTTTGAACAATTTGCCTTAATTTTATTGAATTCGAAATGCCTATATATAGGCTTACAATGCATGAATTGAAAAACCATAAATCTCTCAACAATCCTAAGAGATTTGGATAGAAACAGATTTTGAAATTCAAAATCTGTTATGAACAATAGTTTTAGCTAAACTCAATCACTACAGCTAGTCCATGATAAATCCTACAGCTAATAAGTAATCTTCTTATCCAAAGCTAATCTCACATTCAAATTCTAACACTCCTCCTTGAGATTTGCTTTGGACAATCCCAATTTCATCTTCAGAAATTCCAGACTTGCTACTGGAATTACCTTGGTCTTCAAGTCATGATTAATTAGACTTTTATCAGCCCTGTTTTGGCCTAAATCATCATCAACACTAGTATTTGCTCCATGTTCAGTAAAATCATCTTTCAAGCCTTCATGTGTTGTAGATTCAGCTGAATTCTTCACATAAACATTGTTGGATTCCATGCTAAACAGATCACCATCTCTGGTTTTCTCATCTTTGTCACATATTTGCAGCCTTTTGCAAACTTAATCACTAGTATGAATTTCAGGCATACCCTTTACCATATCACCATCATGCAACATGTTCAAACACTCAAGGTTGTAGTGCTCAGGTTTCTTGTCCCAATCAACACTCATTTCAGATTTCACACTCAAACCATTTCCTTCTATTACATTCAAATCTAAGTAGAAGCTACTGCCTTCCATTTTAATTTTTGCTATTGCTGAATCATTTCCATCAGTAATAAAGCATAAATTATCCTTAAAAGCTACCTCATATCCATTCCTAAGCATTTGTGCAACACTCAATAAATTTTGATTCAATTCTGGAATGTACAGAACATCTTTGATAACTTTAGTACCTTTGGTTGTGCGACTTTGACAATACCTCATCCCTTTGCTTGCATAATGTCTTGATTCCCCAACTTGATTTTTGGCCTACTTGTATGATCAATTGAAGAGAAAATCGACAAGTACTTTGTCATGTGGCTGGTGCAACCACTGTCAATCAGCCATGAATTCTTTTGGGAGTTGTTGCTGGTCTGCAAGGCCATAAACAAATGCTCCTCAGCTTCCTCATGATCCTTACCTTCTTCAGAAAAGTTGGCTTGCTGTTGTAGTTGCGATTTGTTCTTCTTCAGCCTGCAAAATTTCTCATTGTGGCCAAACTTCTTGCAATAATCACAATGAATAAGAGTCCTTTCTTTAAACCAGCACTCGCTCTCACCATGATTTGTTCTTTTGCAATAAGAACATGGTGGAAACATTTGACTGTTTGCAGGTACAATAGACTTATTTTCCGAGAAAAATTTCTTACCATTGTTGAAATCTTTTTTCTGAAAATTTCCAGTCTTTCTCCCTTTCCAGTTTGCTTGAAATGCATTTTCCATAACTTCATCATCCCTCATCTGCACTCTTTGCTCCTGGATGTGCAGTTTGCTTATTAACTCAGCAATGGGAAGGTTTTGCAAATCGCAAGACTCTTCTATTGCTGAGATTTTTGCTTCGAATTTTTCAGGGACGGACATCATAAGCTTTTCTACAATCTTATGATCTTCAAATGTCTCCCTAAGGAGTCTCATCTGGTTTACTACATTCATCAATCTGCCAAAATAAACTTTGACAGATTCATGGTCTTCCATCTTCATCAATTCGAACTCTCTCTTGAATGCTAGCAACTTTACAGTTTTGTCTCTGCTGCTGCCTTCAAATTTGACCTGGAGCTTGTCCCAAATCTGCTTTGGTGTTTTCAGGTTCATAATTTTGGTGAAAATGTGGTCTGCAATTCCAGAATGCAGACATGTAATTGCCTTGTCTTTCTTCAACTTTTCTTCTTCATGAGCCCTAATCTGCGCCATTGTTGGATTCCCATTTAATGGAATTGGATCAGCATCCGTCACCACAATGTTCCATAACCCTTGGGATCGCAGAAAAAACTTCATCTTGACAACCCATATATGATAGTTTTCTCCAGAAAAAACTGGAATTACAGCAGCATTATTGTTGGAGGTAGACATGTTTTTTTTTTAAGTAAAAATTCACTATGTTTGCACTCAAAGAAAAATTACCCCACAGTCCCGTAAGAAGATTGCTCTGATACCAATTGTTGGAATTCTTTGATCTAAACAGTAAGTGTTCTAAACATCTACTGTTTAGATCAAAATCTGGGAATTGACGAAAGTGAAGAACAAGGCATGAAATTGGCAGATTCGAAGAATACTCGAAAAACCGAAACTTTGGACAATTTGCCATAATTTTATTGAATTCGAAATGCCTATATATAGGCTTACAATGCATGAATTGAAAAACCATAAATCTCTCAACAATCCTAAGAGATTTGGATAGAAACAGATTTTGAAATTCAAAATCTGTTATGAACAATAGTTTTAGCTAAACTCAATCACTACGACTAGTCCATGATAAATCCTACAGCTAATAAGTAATTTTCTTATCCAAAGCTAATCTCACATTCAAATTCTAACGATCGAAGATGGTCCAGCTAAATTTCAAAGTAAAACAAGTATATTGTCGTAGAGACTCAGCCAAATTATTGATAACAATTTCCGGTTTTGGCGATTTAATGATAAGTATTTATACTACCATAAGTCCCCAATTGGATGCTTAGCTCTTGGTGGCTTCAATGGAGAGGAAAAGAAAATAACCCTAAGAGAAAAAATAGCCATGCTCCAAACCCACCCACCCACCAACATCAAGCCAATTGAGATTGAAATTTTGAAACCATCTAGCAGGTAGTGGTAAGAATTTGAAAGTAAGAGGCTTGTTCCGGTTTGAACTATGTGGTTGATAATGTGATAGTAATTAAAGTGTTATATAGTCGTTAGCTTCGAACTCGTGGGATTAGTCAAAGTCCGCACAAGGTAGCCGAACACGCATGTTAATAAAAAAATGATGTTTTGATTTTTTTTTGGGAGTGTCATACAATGTATTTTTGTAATATTTTAATTTTTATATTTTTTAATTATTATGATGTATTGTTATTAAAAATATTTTTTAAAATATATCTTTTAATATATTTTCAAATAAAAAATACTTTGAAATTTCTCATTAACCACGTTCCTAAACCTATGTCTTGATAGAAAATAAAAATTAAAAAATCTTGAGGAATATAGAAAAATTGGATGAATTTATGTACTCAAATATATCCTTATAAAAATTTCAAAATTCTAGGTCTTGTAATTCAATTATCATTCTTTTTTTCTCTCTCTCTTTTTCTTTTTAATCAATATTATTAATGATAAATAAATAAATTATTTATTTATTGTTGGATGCAAAAATGATGAAAATATAACATTAATTAAACTTCAAATTATAATTATTTATCAATCGAGTTTAAAAATAATACATGAGAATTCAATAGTTTTATAAAGTTAATGAAATATATACATAAAAAAATAGAAATTGTTATTTATGTTAATTGTAAACACGCGATAATAACTTAATTAATTAAACGTTAAATTAAAAAGAATAGAAGAAAATACTGAAAGATTTATTAATTTTCAATGCATATTAAAATAAAGAAAAGTGACTGATAGAAAGAAAAGAAAAAACACTCAAAACTCTACGAGCAGCAAAACGTTTAGAACCCCTTGCACATATTTGATATTTTTATTTTATTGAATAACTCAATTCGAAGCTCAATTCCCAAAATGAAGAAACAGCATTTTATCAATAGTAAAACCGTACAATGGGACGAAGGACTTCCTTTGCGTTAGGATGCTCCCACTCCACTACTCTCTCCCACCATTCCTCTGGATATGCAGTGATCCTTTCAAGAGAAGGGGGGAGAGATGGCTGCCCATTTTCAAGCAACGGAAGACAAATTGCCATCCTCTTCAGCTTCTCGCACTCTCTTACTCTAATTTCTTCCAGAGAATCGCACATCAGTTTTGCACTGCAGATGCTTTTCAGTTCTGGTAATTCAGACAAGTATAGTGCCTTTAACTTTGGGAGTTTGAATTCCCTGCTTTCTTCATCTGATCCGGTTGCTCCTATTATCTCCTCCAATTTCGCACATTCTGCAACTCTAATCTCTTTCAGGTTTGCGAGGTTTGGCAACAAGACCAGGGGGAACAAATTCTTCATATTTCTACATCCATTGCAATAAAATTCTTGAAGACTAGAAAATATACCGTTATAAGATGGAGACGGTAGTGGAGCAGGGCAAAACCAAGAAGATGAAAATAAGTTCTCCATGCTATCGCATTCCTGAATTTGGATGATCTCTATTCTCAGTTCAGTTCCACTCTCTAATGGCAAAACATCACATAAACTTCTTGCACCGATGCGTTCACAATATAGTCCTTGAATGCCATTTAAGAACTTGACCGGAAAATCTCTATCTGCGTTGTTATTCAAATTACCCAAGAAAACTGTTTTACTTGGGAAATACTGATAACGAAACTCCCAATCAAATTCATCAATTGTTCCCACTACGATTTCGCATATGCTCAGTGATCGGATCCCATTCCGAGATCTGAGATACTCCGCAAAGTCAAAGAGACCTTCGAAATGGCATTCCAAAGTTTCCAAATTTCTCAAGGATTCAACTTCCTTTTCTTTAACTGTTATCAAAAACACATCTAGTGCAAGGACTTGCAGGTGAGAGAGTTTTGGTAATATTCCACTCGGAAACTCCTTTTCACCACATCCACTCATTCTAAGACACCTCAGGTTGGTTAGGCATTCCATTCCTTGCGGTGTCTTTTCAAGCTTAGTCCCACAGAGATCCAACCTCTTCAGTTCCCTTAGCTTTTCTAATGATGGAACAGCTCTTATATTCCTACAATCACGAAGCAATAATGCAGTGAGACTCACCAAATCAGAGATAGATTCTGGCAAATTTTGAATACTTGTTTCAGACAAATCGAGGACCTTGAGCCGCCCATGGAAATGCTTGAAAAATGAATCCGCAATAGATCTCAAATTTCCATTATCATGTAGAAATAGAGTTGTCAGATTTGGACACATTGGTGAATGGCTGGAAGGAATTTCTTCAAAATTGTTTCTCATTAGTGAAACTCTTGTGAGATTCTCTGTCCAGTACTCTACATTTGGCAGTTCTTCTAATTGTGCACCTGCTTTAACAATGACTTGAGACTTTTCTTGCATTATTTGGATGGCCATGTCCCTAATCAAGTCATGCATCTTCACACCATCCTCTGTTTTATCACTTTCCAATAGGCAGACATTTTGAAGTTTATTGAGCATCGTGTGGCCCTCGTCAAATGCATCTTGCCTCCTCCCCATTCCTTTAATTATTTCCTCATCAATCAAATACCCTATCAGCTCCTCCCTTTCAATCATATGATCTTCAGGAAATAATGCACAGTATAGGAGACATTGTTGTAGTGCTGAGTCACCTAACCCATCATAACTAAACCTCAATAACTTGAATACTTTCATGTCCCCAATTTCCGAGTCTTTCAATTTCTTCAATGTATTCCTCCACTGATGTGGATCAACCACTCCCCTCAAGCTTCTGGCCACTGTAATAATTCCCAATGGCAAACCAGCACATTCCCTTGCAACAGCTTTTGCAATTCCTTTCACTTCATCTGGAAGTGCCTTGTCACGTCGAACATTCTCCTTGAACAAAGTCCAAGATTCTCCCTCCAAAAGGGGCTTGAGTTGGATTTTGCGTTGGCAATCAATCTGATCACAAACCTTTTGTGATCGAGTCGTCAAAATCAACTTGCATCCTTTGAACGAGGAATGAATTCCCACATCGCGTAGCTCAAAACTATTCCATAAATCATCTAAAATGAGAATCCAGTTTTGTTTATTCCTTAGCTCTTCTGACAACATGGCAGCTCTATGCAAATCATCATCCTCACTTGAAAGGTCTAGTTTAAGACGCTTGGCAATAAGATTCTGAAGTCTATTGATGCTGAAATCTTGAGATACAGTCACCCACCAAACAGCATATTGTCTTTGTAGAAGCTCATTGCGGATATGTTGCAGTTATGTTGTTTTACCAACGCCCCCCATCCCATAAACGCCAATGGTTGAGACTTCATTATCCATCAACAGAGACCATATCACCTTCCTGTTCTCTTCAAATGCTTTACCCTCTGGCTTATTAGAGCTAGTAGGAAATGGAACTCCTTTAGTCTTGTTGCATTTCAGACTTTCAGAAGATCTAGCTCCTGCGTGATCCTTCACTGGCTCTGTCCTCGCTCTAACCATGTTCTGCACATCATTCATAATCACATCATTGCTTACTGATGGTTGATCATAGTATCTTCCATAATCAAGACACAATGGATCTGATGGCTGGCATGAATCTCCTCGAGGCTCATCAGCTTGATTAATTGACAGCCTCTCACACGAGCTACGTCTCTCCAGATGCTGCACTTGCTCTGTTCTACGTATAGTCTGAAAGGCATCATGCCCAAAAGATCCTTCAACACTGTCTTCCATGGCATTTTCTGCTTGTGAATGCGACTGAATTCTCTGTTCCTCGGCACCTTCTTCCGTGCCCTGAACTCCCATTTGTGTCCTTCCAGCAGTCCCTGCCAAATTGCTCTGTTCCAACGCTCGATCCACTGGTTCTGTGATGAGTCTTCTCTCGAGTGCCCCTTCGGAAACTCTGTCTTCTTGTGCTCTCATTCCGGTCATGCTTACTACATCGTTTCCTCCTACTGCATGTGAAGAAATCCACTCGTCCCCTACTCTGGCTTCCACAACCTGATCTTCTCTTGGTACCCTTCCAATATCTCCCCCCATATTTTCATTCTCAATGTTTTGTTCTTGTGGACAGGTTGAAATTCCACGGTCGTTAACATTGATTGAACATGCTGTGCTTTTATGTCTTTTGTTACTACCAGACATAACTTTGAGGGCTGCATCTTGAAAGTCTTTATCCACCGAAGGACAAATGGCAACACCGTGCCCTTCCTCTCCTGATAAATGCCATTTGAACCTTGAAATGGGAATTTTATTGGCCCATCTACGTTGACAAAACTTACAAATCATGCTACCATCATCCTTTTCTTCAACATAATCCCAAAATGGATCCCTTGATCCAACCCTTTGGACCTATATAAAGAAAAAAGGGAAGTTGCACCATATAGAATAAAAATCAATCAAAATATAGAATAAAAATTGATGGAAGTTGCACCATATCCGGATGGATGAGAAACTACTTCAGTTTTGTTACCCTTATTTTGCTATTAAATCTTGTAGTTAGTTTATTCCACAATCATAGGGCATAAAAGAGCGACGATAATTCAGTCAAACATCTTACTTGTTGAGTATTTAAACCCCTATTTTGACTTTGCAGGGAGCTGTCAGGGCCAGGATTTGAGGCATTTGGCCTAGATGTTTGATTTTGCAATCCTTGGACTTGGAGGTTATCCATTTGTGACCTATATAAAAATGAAGTGATCATATTATAAAACCTTTCAATAATTGGTAGTCTCTCTTAAGCAGTAAAAATCAATGGTGTATCTAATTATCAAAAGGTATTAAAACACAACAGCTAGAAGTCAATCAATACCTAGTAGATTTGCCAGAGTTTCGAGGCACTAAGTTCTCTCGTTGCATATTGTCTATGTTTGGAATCACAGAAGCTTGATCGACTTGTCCTTGATTAGGAATACACTGAATCCTGAATCCAAAATCATTCGCAAACAATATGAAGCATTACAAACATATGTTTAGCTTCCTGGTTTCATGTTCAAGCTATAATGTTTCTTTCCTGATTGAAAAACTAAATTTGTTTTTACAGAAAATACTAAACATGAAAAATTGGATACCGTGGAGCAGGTAAAGAAGGTCTAGGTTGATTGAAGCCACCATGTTGTGAAGTTGTTGTGTTCGGCGTCATATTGACATGTCCCTGCTGACGTTGCCTGGAAATTTTCAAATAGTTAAACGTAGAATTTGACACGACAATGTAAAGATAGAATTGTTATTCTCACTTCGTTGATTTTAGTTTAGCAGATCAAATATGCTGAGTATAAGGTGATGGGAATTGTATGAATATTGGAACCTAACTTTCAAGAATCAAAAGAAGGAATTTGGAGAGAAACTTGATCAGGTGATAGCTCTTTCTATGGATACATGGTGTTTTTGCTCTCAATTATATAAGAGAAAATTAACTGAGAGAGATGGGGTACCTTGAAGATGAAGTAGGCTCGAAAAACGTGGAGTCATAGCAATTTGAATTCAGTAGATCATGATATCCAGAAACCTGATGATTGTGAGGAGGAAACTGAGTACTATCATTGTTATCCACCAGCATGTTCTGTCCAGCTTGATCATTGCATGATATGGAGCTTTGGTTGACTGGAACCTCCAGTAGCAACCTGCTTCCATGGTCATAATAAGGAAAACTGTAGAAAAACTAAATTGCAAGCAATAATCTTATGATCAAATATGCATAAAAATGACGTACGAGGGAACTCCTTCCAACTGATTGACATCATCCTCCATAAAAGATGGTGGAACTCCTTCCATCTGACACAATTACAAGACGATTAGCATGTTCTGAGGTTTAAAAGAAGAGAAAGCAAGATGATTAGTATTATACATATATATATATATATAAGAGAAGAATATATAATATACCGAAAATCTGATGTTTTGATAAAAAAATCCACCAGTTAAATTTAGATAAACACCAGAAGGCATGGATTATAAAATCTGAGAAAAAGATCAATCTATTTATCACGGATTTCTTTAAAGATTCAAAGAATAGTTATAGATAATAAAAAAAAACAAAAACACCAACAAGATGAAGCATAAATAATTAAGACCTTCAGTGCTGGTTTGCTTTAGCAGTAGTCAGCTAAACAATAACATAAATAAATAAAAACAGAGATCAAAGAAGAATATGTGGTTGACTATATTGCGTTATATAACATGTTAATATTAAAAGTAATTTAAAAATAAATTATATTTTTTAATGAAAACAGTTGACTATATATCCATCCACTAATGATAAAAATTAGATAAACACCACAAGGCATGAAAGATAAAATCTGAGAGAAAAGATAAATTTATTTATCATGGATTTCTTTAAAGATTCAAACCATAGCTGCCTATATATATAGCTGCAGTATGCATCAATAGGGAAATGTAAACTTAAAATTAACCTTCCAAATATTATATTATAAGATACAATGAGTTAACGTGTGAAGCTGGCAAACCCGATATGTCAAACTTTGTAGAAGCTGCCTAGAAAATGTAAACCAAAAACGCAGCATGTCCACTTGGAATTATATATATATAGATCATACAAATTCCAGGGTAAATAATTGGTTTGAATTGTTTTTTGAAGAATTATTTCAAAACTCTATGAAGCATTATATATATTATTAGAAGATACCTAGAAAATGTTAACGTGCGGAGCAAACCCAATACACAATGAGCTGGCTTACAAGAGATAGTTCACAATGAGAGATAATTCAGTTAGACTTCTTACTTGTTGAGTATTTTGACTTTGCAGGGAACTGTGAGGGCCAGCATTTGAGGCATTTGGCCTAGCATTTTGATTTTGCAATACATGGACTACTTGGAGGTTCTCCATCTGTGATCTATATAAAATTGAAGTGATCATATTATAAAACCTTTCAATAATGGGTAGTCTCTCTGAAGTAGTAAAAATCAGTGGTTTATCAAAAGGTATTAATACCTAGCAGTTTTGACAAAGTTTTGAGGCACTAAGCTCTCTTGTTGCATATTCTCTATGTGAGGAATCACAGAGGCTTGATCGACTTGTCCTTGATTATGATCTCCAGAAACTTGAAGATTGTGAGGAGGAAACTTTGGAGACCTGAACTCAGAAGAAAAATAAAGCTTTGTTATTGTTGGTGTGAGCTGTACAAATCTCTACACATTAGGAAATTAGAGCTGTCATATTTCTTATTTATAAGCACCCCGCTTGTTATGGTGTGATGTGTATATATACTGAGTATTTATAATGAGAATTATGCATGAATTCCTCCCAGTAATCTCTCTAATTAACAGTTATTAGTTGGAAACACAAAAAAAAAAAAAAATACAAGTACAAGCTAATTGAAATGCTCAAGCAAATGGCCGCATACCTCAAGGTTTGAGAAGGCTCCGGCAACATGGCTGAACATTGTGGAACTTGATTAAATTGATATGGAAATTGTCGGGAGCTATGATAAAAAAAAAAAAATTCGTCGTCATTTTTGGTCAAGTTTATTGTTTTCACGATTAAAGAAGTGTATATATGAGGTTAATACCATTGATTCATTGGAGGTTGAGGTTGCATCCCAGACACTTGATTGCTCATTGCTAGCACATTAGTCCATTGTTGGTCACTAAATTAGCAACATTTGTTAGTAATTTCTTTATACATATGCAGAATTGTTAGCTGTTAATCGACTAACAACTCTCATCACTAACAAGTACAAGAAGAAAAAGAGGTTAAATAAAAAATGATGAATATCATTTACCTTGATGGGGTTTGAGACCAATTCGATCCATTTTGGTTGATCCATGATGATGATGCTCCATCTAAACCTCCCATTGTTATCTGTTTGTTTAAACAATTTGAAGATGCTTGAGATAAATTGATACACTAACACACAACGTTTTGATTCAATGAGTGATATAGCAATACAAAAACTTGGTGATTCAATGGCCATTGCAACAAATTGGAGTAATCACCATGGTTTGAGGAAATGAAGATGCAAACTCAGGCATTAGTATGTTCGTATCAAAATCTTGCTGATTCGATGTCAAGCTGACATTATCATCCGCAAAAGATGGTGGAGCTCCTTCCATCTGACAACAAGTACATGATCATTAGAATGTTCCATCATTCGAACTAATTTTACAAATTACAGAAATTAATTCCCTCTATTTTAACCCTTAGTTACACATTAGAAAACCCAAGAAAAATAATCTGTTTATATGCATTTACTCGCTAATTTACCCGTGTATTGTTGCGGGTAACGTATACTTTAATTTTCTCCGTTTTTTTTTTTTAAATGATTAAGAAGTTTCTAAGTTGCGAACAAAACTGCAGCTCGTTATATACTTATACTAGCTAACTTACCCGTGAGTTTTGCGCGTATTTTATTTATTTTGTTAACTTCATTAAGAGTTTCTCGAGTTGCGAACAAGACATGATCAGCTCAAATTCGTGAGAGAAGAAACCGTGAAATTTCAAAGTAAGAGGTATAAACTTAAAATAATTTATTTTGATGTATTATCCAAAAGAAAAGAGATAAAAACATAGAAAATTATCTAAAAGACATTGTTCAAAATAAAGAGGCTTCCCTTTTGATTTATTTGTTATTAAAATGAATTATTTAATTAATTTTGAAAAAGAGATAAAAACAAAACAAATTCCCGAAAACCTTATCACACACCCATAATCTCAGCAGAACTAATGAACAATGCATGAGTAGTCACCATGGGTTAAGGAAATGAACAATGCATGAGACCACTAGTGGTAGCTTTGAAACACTCAAAATAGATAAAACACACAATTTTATTTCAACCAAAAATACACAGAGGTTTGAATACACTATCAAAACAACTCTCTTTCTCTCGTGTTTTACTCTCTAATATCTCCCACTTATCTTTTATCCTTAACTAAGCTTCCTATTTATACATAAATGAAAGCTAGATATTTTTGACTTTAAAGATAAGATTTTCTCGACAAGTTGGGGGTTGTTTGAGAAGGATGTGGTTGCTTGGCAACTTGCAGGATATTTTGCTGAGTTTATCCCACACATAGATGGTAGATATTTTGCAGATAGAGTCTATCCTATCAAATTCCCCTTTAAACTCAATCGGAGATGTCATGCCAAGCATGAACTTCAGTCTGATAAATATATCTCCCTTCAATGGCTTTGTGAAGATATCTGCAACTTGATCATTTGGTTTGCAAGAGATCAATTCAACTTCATTGTTCTTCACATGCTCCCGGATAAAGTGATGACGTGTATCGATGTGTTTGCTTCTTTCATGATACACTGGATTCTTTACTAATGCAATCGCTGATCGATTATCAATATAAATCTCCGTTGGATCTTCTTGAGGAAATCCCAAATGCTTCAACATATTCCTTAACCATATTAAATGGCATACAGCTGAGTTGGGAGCAACATACTCAGCTTCACAACTTGATAACGTCACTATCGATTGCTTCTTGGATGACCATGTGAAAGATGTGTCTCCCATAAAAAATACAAACCCTGTTGTACTTTTCCTTTCCTCTAAATCTCGACCCCAATCACTATCTAAGTAACCAATAAGTTTAAAGTTTTTACTTGATGTAAAGAACATACCTTCACTTATTGTTCCTTTGATGTAGCGGAGAATTCTCTTAGCAGCACTCAAGTGCGTCTGATCTGGTGTCTTCATATATCTGCTGATAAGTCCTACTCCATATAGTATATCCGGTCTTGTACATGTCAAGTACCTCAAGCTTCCCACCAAGCTTTTAAAGTAAGTAGGATAAACATGTCCTACATTACTTTTTCTCATTTCGACTCCATTTTCAACTGGAGTTGATACTGGATTGCAGCTTTCCATCTTGAACTTTTCAAGAATTTTTTTGGCGTAGCCACTTTGGGACACAAATATCCCTTCTTTCTGAGTAACTTCTAAGCCCAGAAAATGTGCCATCAGACCAATGTCTGTCATCTCAAACTCCTGTACCATGCTTTTCTTGAAGTTTGTAAACATGGTAGGATTATTGTCGGTGAATAACAAGTCATCAACATATAAGCAAGCAAATAGTGAGCTCCCATCATCTTCTTTCTTCACATATATGGCGTGTTCATATGGACATTTTTCAAATCCATTTTCTTGAAAATACCTGTCAATTCTGGTATTCCACGCACGCGGAGCTTCCTTCAAACCATAGAGAGCTTTCTTCAACTTGTATATTTTGCCTTCATTGTCTTCTTCAATGTAGCCAAGTGGTTGTTCAACATAGATCTCTTCTTCAAGGAAGCCATTCAGAAATGCTGGCTTCACATCAAGTTGATAGATCTTCCATCTATGTTGTGCTGCAAGTGAGATAATCAGTCTGATTGTCTCTAGATGGGCTACAGGAGCAAATACTTCTCCATTGTCTATGCCTTCTCTCTGTTTGTAGCCTTTTGCCACCAATCTTGCTTTATGTCGCTGTACTTCACCTTTCGCATTCTTCTTGGTCTTGTAGATCCATTTCACACCAATTGCCTTCTTATTTTCTAGCAAGTTGGTTAACTTCCAAGTATCATTCTTCTCAATGGCATGTATCTCTTCATCCATTGTTGTGATCCATTTCTCTTCTTTCATAGCCTCATCAAAGCTAATTGGATCACTATCTGTGAAGAAACAAAATAATGTTGTATCTTCGATTACCTGAGTAGCATCGTATAAATCATCAAGATTTCTCATCCTTCTTGGTTCTTCTGATGAGGATGCTTCTGGTGATGTTGATGATGAGGATGCTTCTAGAGAGTTTCTCCTGTTGAATACTGAGAAAGCGTGTACCGAGTCTGTGGCTCCTCTTCTAGTACTCTTGGATCTTTAGCAAGTACTGTTGGTACTTCTACTTCATCTTCAAGGATCAAATCTGTATTGATCCATTTGATTTCTTCTTGACCCTCCTTCCATTCCCAGGTTTTATCTTCTTCGAAGATAACATCTCTGCTGGTGATTACTTTCTTTGTGATGAGATTATACAACTTGTATCCCATTCTTCTATCTCCATATCCCACAAAGATGCATATCTCGCTCTTATCATTGAGCTTTGTTCTTCTTGCATCCGGGATCTTTGCATACGCCACACAACCAAAGACTCGAAGATGAGTCACACTTGGTTTGTGGCCACTCCATGCTTCTTCTGGAGTGATGGCTTGCAAATTTTTGTTGGGCAGCTGGTTCGAAAGTATACTTGCACAAGATACGACTTCACTCGATATTGTTTGGGCAACTTCTTAGCTTTAAGAAGACTTCTTGCCATATCAAGAATAGTTCTATTCTTTCTTTCTCGCTATCCCATTCAAGCTGTGGTGTATAAGTTGGTGTTGTTCGATGTCCGATGCCTTGTTGTGTACAAAAGGCTTCAAAATCATTCGATGTGAATTCACCACTTTGATTAGATCTAATGGATCTGATGTTATGCCCACTCTTTTTCTCCACAATTGCTTTAAAATCTTTAAAGCAATTGAATACTCGACTTCCTCTTGAAAGTATATCCGTGTCTTCCTACTAAAATCATCGAGTAAAAGTGAGGAAGTACCGTTATGTCCAGTTGACAGAGGCTTTATTGGTCCACAAACATCTGTGTGAACTAACTCCAGTGGGCTCTTCGCATTCCGAGTTGGCGTCCTTGGCAAAACTAGCTCTATGGTGTATACTGAGGACACAACTCTCACAGACTTCTTCATAATGATCATTTTGAGGCATACCTTTGACCATCGACTTACTTGCAAGCATCTTCAGGCTTGTAAAATTCAAATGTCCAAACCCGAGGTGCCAAAGCCATTCTTCATCGTTGGTGATGGCAGTCAAGCACTTTGTCTGCATCATACTCGATGTTTAACGGAACATCCTGTTCTTTGACATCTTCACAAAGGCAATCAATCTCCTATTGTTGTCTTTGATAAGAACATGACAATCCTTCATGAAGAGAGTATACACTTTCTCCGTAAGTTGTCCTATGCTCAACATGTTGTGTTTGATGGCTAAAATATAGTACACATCAAGCAATGTAGCTATCATCTCCATTCTTCGACTTTATTGAGATGTCACCTTTTCCCTTTAACTAGAACTTTGGAAGTATCTCCAAATGTGACTCGTCCTTGTATGATTTCATCGAGATCGCTAAAGAGGTCTCGTTTTCGCACATATGATTGCTAGCTCCAGAATCAAGATACCATACATGCTCCTCATTTTTGCATACTCCTTGTTGGACAAATATTGCAGATGATCCACTGATGATGGCATCTTCGTCTGCATAGTTAGCTTGCTCATGCAACTCTACTGGAGCTTTCTTTCGGCATTCAGTGTTATAATGCCCATATTGATTGCATTTATAACACTGAATATTTCTCTTATCGCGGTTATTGTAACCGCCTCCTCTTCCTCTAGGAGTCAAAGGTTGTTGCCCTCGTCCTCCTCTGGTGGTGTTTCTACCACCTCTTCCTCTGAAGCTTGTATTCCAAGATCCTCTTCCTTGAAATTGTTGGAAGCTTCCTCTTCCTTGTTGATTTCTTCCTCGAGGGGTATATTCATGTGTTGAAGTCCCCCTTTGCTCATATCTGTCTTCCTTCAGAGACAGTTTTGATTGCAAGGCATGTTCTATTGCCTTATCTCCATTTCTTCTCACAAGCTTTTGTTCATGAGCTTGTAAAGAACCCATCAACTCATCTACCATCAATTTATCTACTTCATTTCTTCAATGACAACAACATAATCAAATTTTGGATCTAGGGATCTCAAAATTTTCTCTATAATCCGAGCTTCTGAGAAAGCTTCTCCATTTCGTCTCATCTGATTGATTATCACCATAATTCTCGTGTGATAATCGTAAATGCATTCCAAGGATCTCATTTGTAAGGATTCAAACTCACCTCGCAAAGATTGAAAACGAATCTTCTTGATTCTGTCAGCTCCTTTGTATTTTTGTTGGAGAGCTTCCCATATATCCTTCGAATTTTCTGTAGAAGAGATAATCTCAAATGTGGCTTCATCAAGACCTTGATAAATGATGGTCTTGGCTTTGTTATCCTTCTTTACGTTGTTTTCCGAGAACTTGCTTACAGCGATCTTGTAAAGTATCCTCTACTTCTTTGGACTCCGGTTCATCATATCCAAAATCCACAATCTCTATGCACTCTTGTGAGCCAAGAAATGTCTTCATTCGGATGCACCAATTATCAAAATTATCTCTAGTCGACTTGAATGAGTGTCTGAGCATTTTCTGTAGTCATTGTATTTTGAAATGACTATATCACCCTTTTTTATTTCTCTTTTCACAAAACGGACACCACGGATGGATCCGGAATGATCCAAATAGTAGGGAATCAGTCTGAGTTGGTTCAAAATGAGGCCAAAAATAGGTGAACCGGTCCACAAACACTTCTGGACACTAGTCGGTTCGTTCTGGTTGAACCGGGAATATTCTGGAGAATATTCTGTTTGAACCGGGAATATTCTTTGTGGCTCGGCTTGAATAGTAGCGGATCGGCTTGGTGGCTCAAATATGGCGCGCGTGAAGCTCACTCGTCTTCTTCCTTGGGGCGCGTGGCTGAGAGTGGTGAATAGTGTCCGATTTTCGAGAGGAGAGTGGCTCACCCCTAGCTCCGATTGAGATGATTTTTGCACCAACGAGTTGATATTGAAGAGCTCTTCAACTGTGGAATGATCAAAATTTATTTTTGACAAACTTGAAAAATTCGAAAATATCCCAAAACTTATCTGCTTTTGACAAAAGAGGCTCGATACCAATTGTTGGTGGGAGAGGCCACTGGTGGTGATTTTGAAACACTCAAAATAGATAAAACACACAATTTTATTTCAACAAAAAAAATCACAGAGGTTTGAACACACTGTCAAAACAACTCTCTTTCTCTCGTGTTTTACTCTCTAATATCTCTCACTTATCTTTTCTCCTTAACTAAGCTTCCTATTTATACACAAAATAAAAGCTAGATATTTTTTACTTTAAGATAAGATTTTCTCGGCAAGTTGGAGGTGGCTTGAGGAGGTGGTGGTTGGTGGCAACTTGCAGGATATTTTGCTGAGTTTATCCCACACATAGATGGTAGATATTTTACAGATAGAGTTTATCCTAACAGTTTCTAAGTAGCGAACAAAACTGCAGCTCGTTATATACTTATACTAGCTAACTTACCCGTGAGTTTTGCGCGTATTTTATTTATTTTGTTAACTTCATTAAGAGTTTCTCGAGTTGCGAACAAGACATGATCAGCTCAAATTCGTGAGAGAAGAAACCGTGAAATTTCAAAGTAAGAGGTATAAACTTAAAATAATTTATTTTGATGTATTATCCAAAAGAAAAGATATAAAAACATAGAAAATTATCTAAAAGACATTGTTCAAAATAAAGAGGCTTCCTTTTGATTTATTTGTTATTAAAATGAATTATTTAATTAATTTTGAAAAAGAGAGAAAAACAAAACAAATTCCCCGAAAACCATACCAAACACCCATAATCTCAGCAGAACTAATGAACAATGCATGAGTAGTCACCATGGGTTGATGAGTTGCCTGCTGAATACAATCGTTGATCACATCATTATCCACCAGCATGTTCTGTCTACCTTGATCATTGCATAACATGGAGCTTTGGTTGACTTGAACCTGCTCCTCCGGTAGCGACCTGCTTCCATGGTGATAATAAGAAAAACGACTGTAGAAAAAATAATTGCAAGCGATCATCTTCTGATAAAATATGCTTAAGAATGACGTACGAGGGAACTCCTTCCAACTGATTGACCTCATCCTCCATAAAAGATGGTGGAACTCCTTCCATCTGACCACAAGTACAAGATTATTAGCATGTTCTGAGGTTTAAAAAAGAAGAGAGAAAGATGATTAGTACTATATATATATATAAGAGAAGAATATTTAAATATATATATATATAATACACAGAAACTCTGATGTTTTGCCTTAAAAAACTAGATATTGTTTTGTTAAAAAAGAATCCAGAAGTTCAATATTAATAAACGCCATAGTTACATGGATTAGAAAATCTGAGGAAAAGATCAATTTATTTATCATGGATTTCTTTAAAGATCCAAGCCATAGTTACAGATAATAAAAATAAAAATAAAAAACACCAACAAGATGAAGCATAAATAAATAACCAACAAGATTCAAGACGTTCTTCAAGTGCTGGTTTGCTTAAGCAGTAATCAGCAAGGAAATAAAAATAAAAAACCAGAGATGAGAGAAGAATATATGGTTTAAGAAAATAATAAAGCTGCAGTATACATAAATCTAGTTCGTACTGGTGAGATGTGGAAAGGGAATTGTATAAGGAAATTGCTAGGAAGGAAGTATGCTAGGAAGGAAAATGTTCACTGCGTTTCAAGGAAATGCAGAAGAAAGAGAGCAAGCTATTTCAGTTTTGTGAAGCAGAAAGAAAAGCCTTAGATCATGGATGACATACGACCCTACCCACCATGCCTTTAATTTTATCATACTGTTCAAGCAATTTTATTTTAAGTAGAGAAAATGTTCAATTGTTCGCATTGTAGCAATGAAAAATTCAATTGTTCGCATCATATACATATATACATACATACATATGTATATGTATATATATGTTGTGTGTATATGTACATATGTATATATATGCTGTATATTGTGATTTCACTATGTATATGTATATTGAAACATGAGGAATCCTAAGTGATGCAAACCAGGCAAGGAACGTAGAAGAGGCAGATCAGGAAGTTAATTCAGAACAGGAAAATCCCACAATCCAGTAACCACAGCTGGGAACCGCTGCAATATTCAGCTTCTTTAATATTATCTTGTTTTCAATTAATTACTTTGCTAAAACAGGAAATCCATGTTGTTATGATTTCCTAGTTAATTACGTTTCCAAATATGTCTTTTATTTAAAACAGGACCTCTTTCTATTTAAAGGGTCTAAAATAATACAAGGAGGTACTCTTTTGACCAACCTTTTGATTCAGCAATTGAATTATTAAACTGGAGCGATTCCACCACACAGAGAGATTCTGTGTATAGTCCCTGTTTAGCAATTAAGCGAGAGGCATTCTAAACAGTGACACCACTAAGTGAATCAGCAAGGACGACCTCATGACCACACTAAATAAAAAAAAAAGGAAAGAAAAATGAATTTTAGTTTTCCAGACCAAGCATTAACCGAGAAGTGTTTTTTTTTTCATTGAAGAATCCTAAGTGGTTTTTTTTATTTATCCCAAACAGTCAAAACTTCTTGTTTAGGTAACATGAAAAATCAAGTCCAATCTCAAACTTGCACACTATATTATTAATGACATAGCTTAACTTTAAAAAAACCTCTAGATGAATTTATTTTATTTTTTAAATCAAATAACGAGACGGTGACAGATTGGATCGACCTTGGTCCCTGTGCGACCCAGGTAATGGATTCTATGAGGTTTAATATTTTTTATATGCTTTTGTTATTTAATTATATGATAAAAATGGATGCTTTTAAAATTGAGTGTGAACCATGAAATAAAGATTTATTTGCTACTGATAACTCTATAAAAAACAAATAAAAATAAAATTATGTAAGTTATTTTCTAACTAATTCAATATTAAAGGACAAAATCATGAAAAAAATAAATTAAAGAGAGACAAAAACAAATAAAACATATTTGATCAGTGGGTAAATTCATCAAACCTATAAATCAGGTAACCCAAGCTAGCTTGTAAAACTCACAAACCAGGTTATGGACTCCCTTAAGATTATAATTTTTTTTTTTAAAAAAATTATTCTATTATATAATAACAAAAATAATATAGTTTTTTAAAAAAGATTTCTTTAATCTTATTTTTTATAGATTTTATCAATTATAGCTTTACTATGTGCCGCAAAAAATAAATAATTTATCTTTAATAAATTTTATTAAAAACAACTATTATTTTATTTGGGGAAGTTAACGTGTGGTCCATGTGTCAAAACTTTCAAGAAGCGGCATGTAAAATGTATGGTTTATTTGTAACGTTGATAGCTATTATTTTTTTAATAATATATTTTTTTTTCAGTTTTTTTACCGCAAAAGCCAAACAGAAAGAAAAGCCATAGATCAATTATTATAAAGTCTTTGCAGTAACAAGACCCACCATGTCCTCACTCTATTCACTTTCCATGCCTTTGATTTTATTAAGTCTTTGCAGTAACCAAGGCAATGTGTATTTCCCATTACTTTTACATCAATTAATTCCATGTGGGGTTTGCTCTTAATGAGCACATAAGACCATGCGCATGAAATATGAATGGAAGCTTTCTAATACTCTTAGTTTTTACGTTCTGTTCTCGATGTCTTCTCTGATAAATTATCAGATCACAACTTAGCTTGGAAAGAAAAAGTCTTCCATAAATCGTCTAAATTAGAATTGCTGTGGGCAGCTCCTCATCTTCATTAGAGAGATCTAAACCACTACCTTGTAACACTGGTCTTGCAATCTATTCGCGTTGATTTCTTGTGAAAGGATCATTCAGTATTTATGACAATCTTGTATTTATTGTTCAAAAAATTTGGCCATGAATTCAATGTCAAGAAAGGTGGGAAGAGATTTGGAAGAGAATGTCACAGGAGCAAAGATTACTGTATTGTTTGACAGGAAGGAAGTTTGCTTTTCTTTTGTCTGATCGAAAACTTTCGAAGCTAATTGCTGACTGAGTTGACGTGTGACCCACCCCATTGTTGAAACTTTGAAAAAGTTGGTCTGAAAATATAAGAGATGCAAGTACTATGCTAGGATGGATGCCTCTCCCTCCTCCCCCATCAACGTTAAGGATTGCTGTCAAGTATAGACTGTCATAACAGAAGAGTAGTGCTCATTGGTTGCATTCGGTGTCATGAGAGAAGAATATATAAATCTATATATAAAAAAAACTAGAAGTAACCTTTGAGGATGAAGACTAGATGAAGTATAAATAAGTAACCTGGATTCAAGATCTTCAAGTGCTGGTTTGCTTAAGCAGTAATCAGCAAGAAAAAAAAAAAACAGAGATCAGAGAAGAATATAATAAAGCTGCAGTAGAATTTTGTGATGGAAGAGAATGTTACAGTAGCTAATAATAATAATAAATTAATTAATTATTGTATTGCTTGGTAGGAAGGAACAAGATATTATATTTGTTTTTTATATACAACGATGTAATTTTTTTTAAATAAAAATATTTAAGAGAATAATATTAAAATAAATACACAAATAGTATAAATAAATTTTTAATTCATCAACCAGTAACCAAAAACCTTGGAGTACGACTCTTAACTATCATAAGCTTCCTATTTGTTTTTAGTTTTTCTTATTTTATTTGATGGCATGAGTGTTCGATGAAAAAAACACACTCTTAATTTTATTTGATGGTAAGTGTCTCGTTTATGTTATGAAACCTTGAAGAAGCTGCATGGAAAATGTAAAGTTTATTTGTTATGTTGATAGTGATTATTTTTTAATAATATTTTAAAATTTTTATTTTTAATATTAAAATAATCAGAAAATATCAGGAAAGAAATAATTTATTGTGATTATAATTAAACATGTAATTTATTTCTTTACCACTCAATCACCCTTTCAAACAAAGAGAACACAGCAGAGAAACGACACTTTCCAGCAAATTACTTTTATAAAGTCTTTGCTGTAACGAAGTCAATGTGTATTTCCCGTTACTTTCCATGCCTTTAATTACATGATATCTTGTTAATAATTTAAATTAAATTATTATATGACAACGTAAAATATTTTAACTAATTAAATTATTAGTTAATGCCAGACTCTGATCATGAAAAATTATTTTTCTTTATTGAGAGGATGTTATTCTTCCATGCCATATGTACCTTGCGGCATCTTTCTATCTTTTTTGAAAAAAATAAGTTAAAAAAGACAAAAAAAAATGACATTTTTATCAGTGGTAAACCAATCAAACCTATGAATCAAGTAATCCAAGCTAGTTTGTCAAAGTCACGAACTAGGTTATGAACTTTTTTGGGATTATAAAATTTTTTAAAAATATTTTTTATTTAACTATATGATAACAAATTGTAAAATTGAAAACCAGCCCAATATTGATTTTTTTCTCATGATAATCTCATAGAAAGCGAAATGAAACCAATTATAAAATTGAATTTCCAATTAACTCAATACCACTAAATTTCCTGATAAACTCCTATGAATCAGGTAACCCAAGCTAGTTTCTCAAAGTCACGAACCAGGTTATGAACTTCAATGGGATTATAATTTTTCTAAAAAATATTTTTTATTTAACTATATGATAACAAAAATATATGATTGTAAAATTGAAAACCTGCCCAATATTGATTTTTTTTTTCATGATAATCTCATAGAAAGCGAAATGAAACCAATTTCCAATTAACTCAATACCACTAAATTTCCTAATAAACTCATAAACCATGTTAGCCCTATAAAAAGACAAAATAAAAGAAAATAAATTATGAAATTGAATTATAAACCGACAACTATGAAATAGACAAAAAAATAAAAAAAATCAATATAAAAGGAAAAAAAGAAGAGATTACTATTGTAATTCACGATGAAATCGTTGTGGTTGACAATGTCTTTTAATAATTTTAAATTACAAAGTTGAATTCTAGATAAACTGAAAGATGAAATAGATAAAAATATTTTTAAAAACAAAAACAAAACACTGGATTATATTACAATCAACAATGAAATGAATTTGACTGTTTAGCTTCTTTATGTTTAATTAAGGTACTCTATTATATCTCCCTTGTGTATGCTCTCTCGATGCCAAATTAAGGCTTTTTTTTCCTACAACAATGTGAAACTTTTTTGAAATAAAAATATTTAAAAAGATAATATTAAAATAAAGTTTTTATTTTAATTCCTTAAAATAAATAACATCGATTTAGTGTTTGTAAGCAAATAATATAATGTAATTTTATTTTTTAATTCGTCAACTAGTAACCTGAACCTTGGAAAACGTCTCTTAACTATCATAAGCTTCCCATTCGGTTTTAGTTTTTCTTAAAAGTTATTTTATTTGATGTCACGAGTGTTCGATGAAAAAAAATACCAATACTTTATATCTCTTCATAATACATGGATTAAAGTTGAATGTCGATCTCAATATTCAATTTTTTTTTATTTTTAAAATTAGTACAGAAAAATTATTAAAAGAACACTTTGAAAACAAATATATTTTTACAACATGCCGGCTAGTGGAACCACAGCTGGGCTAGAAATGGTATGTTGCCGTTTTGCAGTTTACTAGAGAGGGGGCAGAAAGCCTTAGGAAAATAACTTTATTAATTAAAAGTTAAATTAAAAGAATAGAAGAAAATATTAAATGATTTATTATTTTTCAATGCATATTAATATTAAAATAAAGCAAAGTGACTAATAGAAAAAATACTCAAATTCTACTAGCACCAAAGCGTTTAGAAGAACCCCTTGCACATATTTGATATATTTATTTTATTGAATAACTCAATTCGAAGCTCAGTTCCCGAAATGAAGGTATAAATAATTAAATCAACATTAAACCAAATTTTAACACTTTTAAAGAATTATCCACCACTATCAAATATGTAAACGATTATCCCTCTTAAAAAAGTCTAATGATAACAGTATACTCAAGGATCAAGGAAATAATTAAATCAATATAGATAAATAAATAATTAAACCAGATTTTATTTTCTTAATTTCAATTTTAATAAGAGTTCTCTTCTTTCTATCCCAAGAAGTAAAGAATGCTAGTTTCATTCAACAAGATTCTAAAGCCATATTTAGATAATTTAGCAGAAAGAACTAAAACCCTATAAACTAGCCCAACAAATCATACCGAGAAAAGCAGAATTCAGAAACAATTTATTAACGATAAATAAATATATTATTTATTTATTTTGGATGTCAAAAGCATAAAAATATAATATTAATTAAACTTCAATTTATAATTATTTATTAATCGAGTTTAAAAATAATATATGTATATACACATAAAATGGAAATTGTTATTTATGTTAATTGTAAGCACACGGTATAAAATAAATGAGAAATATTTCATATTAATCAGCATTCATCGTTCTAATGCTCAGTATTTGTATGTATAGAAACAAAGATGAAGACGTTCAGCTCTTGTTGGCTTCAATGGAGAGGGAGGGGCAACGCGAGAACGAAAAGAAAAGGTAGCAGCCTAGAGCCTCGCCGAAGGAAAAAAAATAGCCCTAAGAGTAAAAATAACACAAGGAAGTTAACATGGTGTGCAGAGAATCAATTGTAGAAAGAGAGAGAAATAAAAACGATGCCCTACATAAAAAAGCAGAAAAAGGTGTCAAAATATTGAATAAAAAATTATGAAAAAGGAAATGTTGAAACTAGAATAATAGGTTACAAACAGCAGCAAAGAAACTAAAAGAAAGAACAATGAATCCAGTGTTAACTTGGTGTCAATTTAGCATGGACTCCATAAGGCATGGAATGTTTCCAAAGTTTATCATTAGAATTTCTACAACTTGTATTTTACTTGAAAGTAACAAACCAGAGCTACATGCTAAAAACAAAATGAAGAAGATGGAGTATAAATGATTTACCTTGACAAGTTGTGCTTCAAGTGTTGGTTTCCTGAAGCAGTTTCCCGGGGGGATACAAGAACAGAAAGCACAGAACAGAGAAACAGAGAAGAATATATGGTTTAAAAATGAGGAGGGTGTTGTAAGATGTTGAGCTCCAGGTGATTCGATTCAACTTGAGAAGGAAGCACTGATCATCACAAAGGTTTAAGATATTTTATGAGGGAAATCGGGAAATCAATGTCAAGGAAGTTGGGATGAGATTTGGAAGAGAATGTTACAGTAGCAAAGATTAGTGTATTGTTTGACAGGAAGGAAGCCACAAACTTTACCTACCAAAGTTGCTTTTACACCTCTAATTTGCTTTTCTTTTGTCTGATCGAAAACTTTCGAAGCTAATAGCTGACTGAGTTGACGTGTGACCCAACCCATTGTTGAAACTTTGAAAAAGGTAGCCTGAAAATATAATAGCTGATATAATACAAATTAACTTAACTATATAATATAATATTTTTTTAATATAAATTATAATTATGGAGCACTAACAAACTCTGGCAACATAGTCGAAGTGGTGCATCCTACGGGTGAGTCATGATCGGAACTTGATTAAATTATATAGAAATTGTTGGAGGCTATAATAAAAAATTCATCTTAATTTTTTTATTTTTTAAAAAAATATTTTTAAAATGCATTGTCAAACATGTTATTTTTGTTTTCAAATTATTATTTAGTTTAAAAAAATATTATTTTGATATATTTTGAAGTAAAAAACATTTTGAAAAGTAAAGGAACACACTTGCAAACATTTCCTAACTTTACCTGTGCAAAACAAAACAAATCAAGAAATAGGCAACTGCCAACCCTTCTATACATACTATGCATTACATAATGCAAAATACGGAGAATTTTGTTCCAAAACAAAATTCTTACCTGGTTTGATTTGGTTTTTTAAGAGTGTTTTTAAGGTTGATAAATATATTTTATTTTTATTTTGTAAGGGTATTATTTAGGTGTTTTAAAATAAAAATATATTGGAAAAAACTTTTCAGGAGAAACATTTTATGAATCGATTTTCCACTTGCCATAGTAATATCATGATTCTTGGTTGACAAATGACGCATTATAAGATGCAGGAACTTAACATGTGGATCATCCCGTGATGAAACTTTGAAGAAGCTGCGTGGAAAATGTAAAGCTTATTTGATAGTGATTATCTTTTAATAATATTTTTAAATTTTTATTTTTAGTATTAAAATAATTAGAAAATATTAAGAAAGAAATAGTTTGAGGTAATTTGTTGTGATTATAATTAAACATGTAATTTATTTCCTTACCAATTAATCACCCTTTCAAACAAAGAGAACAATCTCTACCCAAATCATGATTGTAATTCAACAATTCCAGGTCTTGTAATTGTTTTATCATTCTTTTTCAAAGTGTCTTCTCTCTCTTTTTCCTTTTTCATCTGTATTATTAACGATAAATAAATATATTATTTATTTATTTTGGATTTCAAAAGGATAAAAATATAAATTATGATTGGACTACCAAAACATAAACAGCGTGTAAGAAAATCTAAGGACAAGCAGATAAAAAGAGAATAAAGAAGACGAAAAAAGAAATAAAGGGAAAACAGACAAATGGCTTCCAATTAAGAAAAAGACGAGGGTCAAAATATAAAAGAATCCTATGAAAATAATTAGATGTCACGACGTGATTGGAGGGAGCAATTTGTTTTTCAAATTAAGCTGAAGGTGACCCATCTTTTTCACACCATTTCCATGCTTTCATTAACCACATCGACTTGAGCGTTGCCCACACCGCTCCCATTTGTCGGCTTTATAATCTACAAAAGCCGATACTTGTATTTAATTATCATAATTATTTTTAATCATAATTATAGGGAAATCCTCTTTCTCTTTAGTTTATACAATAAAACAATTATTTAATTAATAAAATAATTAAGAGTCGTTGTTTTTTTTTTCTCTTTCTTTTTTGGTGCCGGAGCCCAACCAGAAACAGTGAGCATGAGCGGATACAAGATACAGCTTTTCTTAAGATTGTGAAGCGTCACGTAGGGGTGTGGTGGGTATGAGATGATGCTCGAGTATAATTTTGCATCTACTGGATTTACTTCTTCAAGCCGTTCATGGTGATAATTGAGTTGATGTAATTTGTGGTATAATTGATGACAAAATAATAAGATGGGGATCCTACCATAAAAGTCAATGATAATTCCAGTCCTGATTGGCTGTCCTAGATTTCCTTGCATTGAAGAGAATAATATATAGGTGAATAATAATAATAAATTAATTATTGTTTACTAGGAATGAAATTGCTAGGAAGGAACCCACCGTAGCTAATAATAATAATAAATTGATTAATTATTGTATTGTTTGGTAGGAAGGAACCCACCATGTTATATTTGTTTTTATCTACAACGATGTGAAATTTGTTATTACAGTACCATTTTTATTTTAATTCCTTAAATTAAATAAATAAAATAATAAAGCTGCAGCATGCATGAATCTAGTTCGTAGTGGTGAGATGTGGAAAGGAAAAGAGGGAATTGTACAGGAAATTGCTAGGAAGGGAGTCATCACACAGATGCCAAAGCAGAAAGTAAAGGCTTACATCAATTATTCAACACATCAATTAATTCCATGTGGAGAAAAAAACGTCTTCCAGAAATCAGCTAAAATCAGAATTCTTCATCTTCATTAGAGAGATCTAAACCAATACCTTGTGATACTGGTCTTGCAATCTATTAGCGTTGGTTTCTTGTGAAAGGATCATTCAGTATTTATGACAATCTTGTAATTATTGTTCAAAAAATTTGGCGATGAATTCATTGTCAAGGAAGGAAATCAATGCCAAGGAAGTTGGGATGAGATTTGGAAGAGAATGTTTGACAGGAAGGAAGTTCCTTGGAAAGAAGCCACAAACTTTACCTACGAAAGTTGCTTTACACCTCTATTTACTATTTACTATTTATGTAAGAGAAGAATATATAAATATATATATATATATAAAAAAACTAGATACTGTTTTGTTAAAAAAAATCCACAAGTTCAATTTAGATAAACAACACATGGCATGGATTAAAAATCCGAGAAAAGATCAATTTATTTATCATGGATTAAAAAAACAAAAGGCCCTTTGAGGATGAAGACAAGATGAAGTATAAATAACTAGCCTGGATTCAAGATGTTATTCAAGTGCTGGTTTGCTTAAGCAGTAATCCGGAAGAGAAAAAAAACAGATTTTTTATTTTAATTTTAATAAAAGTTCTATTCTTTCTATCCCAAGAAAGAAATAAAGAATGCTAGTTTCATTCAACAAGATTCTAAAGCCCATATTTAGATAAATTAGCAGAATGAACTAAAACCCTATAAAGTAGCCCAACAAATCAGACGAAGAAAAGCAGAATTCAGAAACAATCTAGCTCAGTATTTGTATGTATAGAAACAAAGATCAAGACGTTCAGCTCTTGTTGGCTTCAATGGAGAGGGAGGGGCAGTGCGAGAGCGAAAAGAAAAGGTAGCAGCCTCGAGCCTCGCCAAAGGAAAAAAAATAGCATAAAGAAATTAACATGGTGTGCAGAGAATCAATTGTAGAAAGAGAGAGAAATAAAAGAGCAGTCTACTCCTCTCTACCAAAAGTGTACAATGGGACGAAGGACTTCCTTGGCGTTAGGAGGCTCCCATTCCACCATTGTCTCCCACCATTCTTTTGGATACACCTTAATCCTTTTAAGAGAAGGGTGAGGGGATGGCTGGCCATTTTCAAGCAACGGAAGTCTAATCTTCTTCGTCTTCAGCTTATAACATCTTTCTACGTCAATTGCTCCAAGAGAATTGCAAATCAATTTCACACTACAAATCCTTTTCAGTTTCGATAAATAACTCAAATCCAGAGTTTTTAACTTTGGGAGTGTTAATTCCGCGATGGGATTGGAGGTGCTGCTTTCCTCATCTGTTGTTCCTACTATCTCCTTCATTTGCTTACAACAAGCAACTCTAACCACTTCCAGGTTTACGAGGTATGACAGCAACTCAAGAGGGAACAACTTCTTCATACTGTCACATCCAGCAAAATAAAACTCTTTAAGATGAGAAAACATACCATTATGTGATGGCAATGGTGGTGTAGCAGAGCCAAACCAAGAAGATGAAACAAAGCTCTCCATGCTATAGCAACGACAAATGTAGATGATCTCTAGTTCAGTTGCACTCTCTAATGACAAAACATCACATAAACTTCTTGCATCCATGCCATCACAATACAGTCCTTGAATGTCATTTAAGAACTTGACCTCAAAATCTCTATCTGGTTTGATATTACAATTACCCAACATAACTGCTTTACTTGGTAAGTCATCATTGCCAATCCAAATATCTTCATTCACCGTTCCTACTAAAATTTTGTATGTGCTTAATGAATGGATCTCATCCCGAGATGTGAGATACTCCACGAAGTCAGAGAAGCCCTTGAAATGGCATTCCAAAGTTTCCAACTTCCCCAAGCATCCTACTTCCATTCCTTCAACTGTACAACGTTCTCCAAGTGCAAGGACTTGCAAGTGAGAGAGTTTTGGTAATATCCCACTAGGAAACTCCTCTTCACCACATCCATCAATTCTAAAATACCTAAGGTAGGATAAACATTCCATGCCTTGAGGCATCTTAACAAGTGAGGTTCCATAGAGATCTAAAGTCTTCAGTACCCTCAGCTTTTCTAATGATGGAACATATCCTAGCCACTCACAATCAATGAGCAATAATGCAGTGAGAGACACCAAATCAGAGACAGATTCTGGTAATTTTTCAATACCTGTGCGGGACAGGTCAAGAATCTTAAGCCCATGCAAATGCTTGAAAAATGAATCTGGAATGGATTCCAACCTGTAATTTCGACATAGCAATAGAGTTGACAGATTTGGACACTTTGGTGAATAGCTGGAAGGAATTTTTTTAATTTTGTTAAATATTAGTGAAACTCTTGTGAGATTCTCTGTCCACTCCTCTACATCTGGCAATTCTTCTAATTGTTCACCTGCTTTAACAATGACTCGAGAGTTCTCTTGCAGTATCTGAATGGCCATGTCTCTAATCAAGTCATGCATCATGACACATTTACTACCATCATCCTCATTTCCAGCACTTTGCAATAGACTGAAATATTCAAGTCTATTAAGCATCGTGTGACCCTTGTCAAATTCATCTTGCCTCCTCCTCATTCCTTTAATTATTCCCTCATGGATCAAGTAACCTATCAGCTCCCCACTTTCAATCATATCATCTTCAGGAAATAATACACAGTATAAGAGACATTCTTTTAGTTCATCATCTAACCGATCATAACTAACCCTCAATACCTTGATTACCTTCTCATTCATGTCCCTATATCCTGATTCTCTCAATTCCTTCAATGTATTCCTCCACTCATTTAGATTTTTCACTCCCCTCATGCTTTTGGCCACTGTAATAATACCTAATGGCAAACCATCACATTCCCTTGCAACATCTTTTGCAATTTCTTTCACTTCATCTGAAAGTGCCATGTGACGTCCAAGATTCTCCTTGAACAAAGTCCAAGATTCTCCCTCAAATAGGGGCTTCACTTCGATTTTGTGTTGGCAATCAATCTGAGCACAAATCGTTTGTGATCGAGTTGTCAAAATCAACTTGCATCCTTTCAACAAGGAATCAATTCCCACTTCGTATAGCTCAAAACTGTTCCACAAATCATCTAAAATAAGAATCCATTTTTGTTTGTTCCTTAGTTCGTATGACAATTTAGCAGCTCTATGCGGATCATCATTCTCGCTTGAAAGGTGTAGATCAAGACGTTTGGCAATAAGATTCTGCAATCTATTAATGCTGAAATCTTGAGACACAGTCACCCACCAAACATGATCACAAATATCTGGTCTCCCTAGAAGCTCATTGTGGATTTGTTGTAGTATTGTAGTTTTACCAGCACCCCCCATCCCGTAAATGCCAATGGTTGAGACTTCATCATTCTTTAACAAAGACCATATCATCTTCCTAATCTCTTTAAATGCTTGACCCACTGGCTTATTAGAGCTAGTAGGAAACAAAACTCCTCTAGTCTCACTTGTGTTGTCTTTAAGGATTCTACAACATCTAGCTCCTGCGCCAGGCTCCTCATCCTCTTCTTCCAGCATTAAATTGATTTCATTTAGGTTCTGCGCCTCCGAATAGATCTGATGCCAAGTACAACGTGGAAGTTGAGCCATTACATCTGTTCCTTGTGCTGCTTCTCCTCTACTCTCATGAGCATCAACTCCGAGTGTACCTGCCTGTTCTTGCATCCTTCCAGCATCCCCTGGCAAATTACCATGTACTTCATTATCTTGAGGGCAGGTGGAAATGCCAGAATCATTAACATTGCTTGAACTTGGTATGCTTTTATGTCTTTTGTGGCTACCATGTATAGCTAGAAATGCTGCTTCTTGAACCTCTTTAGGCACCTGACCACAAATGACAACTCCATGCCTCGTCTCTCCTGACAAATGCCATTTGATCCTCGAAATGGAAGTACCATTGGCAAATAAATGCCCACAGAATGTACACGTCTTTTTTCCATCATTCATATCCTCAACATGTTTCCAAAATGAATCATTTGGTCTAACCATTTTGTCCTACATAAAAAAGGGTCAAAATATTGAATAAAAATTAATGAAAAAGGAAACGTTGAAACTAGAATAATAGGTTACAAACAGCAGCTAAGAAACTAAAAGGAAAAAAAACAATGAATCCATGGTTAACTTGGGGTGAATTTAGCATGAACTCCATAAGGCATGGGATGTTTCCAAAGTTTATCATTAGAATTTCTACAACTTGTGTTTACTTGAATGATTAAAACCATAGTTACATGTGAAAAACAAAATGAAGAACATGGGAGTATAAATAATTTATATGGATTCAAGCTGTGCTTCAAATATTTTTCTACCGATTTTGTCTACATGTGGCTTCATATATTTTTATAGTTGTAAAAGTCAATCTTTAACAAAAACAATATCGACTAATGAATTATTTTAATTATTAATCTTATTATTATTATTATTATCATAATTATTAGATTGTCAAAATTATTATTGCTGCTATTATAACCATTATTGCAAATAATCAATATTATAATTATTATTGGCAATACTATTGTGTGAAATCTTATTAGGTTCTTGTGTGCTTGAGAGGATGCCCTCACAAGAAAACATGTGCAAGTAAAATAAATTTTATGTTACTGAATGAAGACTTGGTATAAATTAATTGATAAAGAAAAGGGTCGAACTAAAATAATGAGTTAAAAACAGCAAAGAATTTTAAAAGATAAAAACAATGAATTCATGGTCAATTTAGATAAACACCACAAGGCATGGATGATAAAATCTGAGAAAAAGATCAATTTATTTATCATGGATTTCCTTAAAGATTCAAACCATATCTACTATATATATACACATATACATATCAATAGGAAATGTATACTTATAATTAACCTACCAAAAATTATATTATAAGATAAAAGGAGTTAACGTGTAGAGCTGGCAAACCCAATTGCAAACTTTGAAGAAGCTGCCTAGAAAATGTAAACCAGAAACGCAGCATGCCCACTTGGAATTATATCATACAAATTCTAGGGTAAATAATTGATTTGAATTGTTTTTTTAAGAATTATTTCAAAATTCTATAAAGCATCATATTCTAACGTGCGGAGCAAAACCAATACACAATGAACTGGCTTACAAGAGACAGTTCGCAATGGGAGATAATTCAGTTAGACTTCTTACTTGTTGAGTATTTAAACCCCTATTTTGACTTTGCAGGGAGCTGTCAGGGCCAGGATTTGAGGCATTTGGCCTAGCATTTTGATTTTGCAATACATGGACTTGGAGGTTCTCCATCTGTGATCTGTATAAAAATGAAGTGATCATATTATAACCTTTCAGTAATTGGTAGTCTCTCTAAAGCAGTAAAAATCATTGATGTATCAAATTCTCAAAAAGATATTAATACCTAGTAGATCTGCCAAAGTTTTGAGACACTAAGCTCTCTTGTTGCATATTGTCTATGTGAGGAATCACAGAAGCTTGATCGGCTTGTCCTTGATTATGATCTCCAGATAGTTGAAGATTGTGAGGAGGAAACTGTGGGGACCTGAACTCAGAAGAAAAATAAAGATTTATTATTAGTTGAAAACACAAACAAAAAAACAAGTACAAGAAGAAGTTAAGTATATAACGATTGATATATAAGGAAAACTGTAGAAAAACTAAATTGCAAGCAATCATCTTCTGATAAAATACGCTTAAGAATGACGTACCAGGGAGGCCCAGACAGTAATGTCTCAAGTTCCAACTGATTCAATGCAAAGTTGACATCATCCTCCACAGAAGATGGTGGAGCTACTTCCATCTGACAACAAGGTCAAGATGATTAGTATGTTCCGTCATTCGAATTAATTTTGCTAATTACAGAAATTAAAAACGAAGACAAAGCGCACACACACACACACACAGAGTTAAAAGGAACTGAGCAATTGCTTTTTTTATCTGTTGTGTATTCTTTACAGTTGAATGGAGGCTATATAGCCTATATATATAGTTTGAGGCCAATTTGGTCGATTTTGGTTGATACATGATGATGATGTTCCATCTAAACCTCCCATTGTTGTCTGTTTGTTTAAAAATAAACAATTTGAAGCAAACTTTTTTAATCAATTGGTGATATAGCAATACAAAAACTTGCTAATTCAATGGACATTGTAGCAAATTGGAGTGGTCACCATGGTTTGAGGAAACTGAGTTGTCTGTTGAATACTATCATTGTTATCCACCAGCCTGCTCTGTCCAGCTTGATCATTGCATAGTATGGAGCTTTGGTTGACTGGAACCTCCTCCTCTGGTGGCGACCTGCTTCCATGGTCAGTAACGTAAATTTTCTTTTTTAGAATAATAAGGAAAACTGTAAAAAAAACTAATTGCAAGCAATCATCTTCTGATAAAATATACTTAAGAATGACGTACGAGGGAAACTCAAACATATTGAAGTTATCTTCAGATGCTTGAAAAACTAAATTGCAAGCAATCATGTTCTGATAAAAATATGCTTAAGAATGACATACCAGGAAAGCTCAGATATATTGAATGTCTCAAATTCCAACTGATTGAAATCATCCTCCATAGAAGACGGTGGAACTCCTTCCATCTGTACACAAGTACAAGATGATTAGCATGTTCTGAGGTTTAAAAACGAAGAGAAAGCAAGATGATTAGTACTATAATATATATAGAATACACAAAGAAAATCTGATGTTTTGCCTTAAAAAACTAGATATTGTTTTGTTAAAAAAAATTCACCAGTTCAAATTTGGATAAACACCAGAAGGCATGGATTAGAAAATCTGAGAAAAAGATCAATCTATTTATCGTGGATTTCTTTAAAGATTCAAAGAATAGTAACAGAAAATAAAAAAAAATAAAAAAACACCAACAAGATGAAGCATAAATAATAAGACCTACTTCAGTGCTGGTGGGCTTAAGAGAATAATAAGGCTGCAGAATGCTTGAATCTAGTTCGTGCGGGTGATATGTTGGAAAGGAAAATAGGGAATTTTATAATGAGATGGGATGTGGAAGAGAATAGTGTTACATATATATTAATAATTAATTAATTATTGTATTGTTTGCTAGGAATGAAGTCGTTGGGAAGGAACCCACCGTTGACCTACCACACATTATATTATAAGATCCAGGGAGTTAACGTGTGGACCTGGCAAACCCAAAGGCGAGATATTATATACCATCCAAATTCCAGTATAAATAAAAAATCAGCTCAAAATTCGAAAACAATAATAGAAAATAGATTCAAACTAGTTGAAGAACGGTGGAAAAAACAGTTTAGAGCGAGCGAGCTTGAGAGTTTGGTGTATGTTGTTTTTGAAAATTAGTTTTTAATATTAAAATATCAAAAAAAGTACATAAAAAATATTTAAAATTAAAATATAACCCTAATAATAATATAAAAAACAGCGGTCCAAGGACTTGACCCATTCACAACGATCTCTGTCCATGATTCCTAATTTTATACTTCTAGACTTGGTCGTGTTAGCGTATTCCTAGGAGTTTCAGATAATCCATTTTACGATCACTGAGAGTGTAAGGCCTCTTTCTCTTTTGAAAACGGAAACTTAAATTATGATTCTTGACAAACCTTCATTAAACAACTATACTCGTAAGCCTAATCATTGATTTAACAAATATAATAGATGAAATTGATAACATCTCAAAAAAAAACATAAGGGAGGATTAGTGTAGTGGTAAAGATCTTGACTTTAAAAAATATACTCTTATTATCTCTTAATAAAAGAAAAGTGAAAAATATTGAATTAAAATTGATGGCAGTCCGATTAATTGATAAAGAAAAGGGTGAAACTAAAATAATGAGTCAAAAAGGGCAAAGAATTTTAAAAAGATAAAAACCATGAATTCAAGGTTAATTTAGATAAACACCACAAGGCATGGATTATAAATTGTTTTATATATATATATATACACACACACACACACGTAAATTGTTTCTTGTATTTTTATAGATGCTAGCTACCATATATAATAATAATTAATTACTTAATTAATTATTGAATTGTTTGCTATGAAGGAGCCAACCGTGTATACCAACAAGGTATTATCTTATAAGATGCAGGAAGATAACGTGTTGAGCATCCCACTTGGAATAAAAACAGAAAATATATTCAGCAGATTATTCCAAATATCTTCTAAAAATATGTGTTTTTGTTTTTTATAAATCCATAATTATGTGTATTGAATGTACATAACTCTTTAGTTTAGTCTCTTGGATTTCCATAACTCTTGTTTTGTATTCTTAGTATCTTTGGAAAAACAAAAGAATTGATAATAATAAAAGATATTTCTCTCTTGTTTCTTTTAATTATATTTTAATATTTATATTCTTCTATGTTAATTTGTTTTATAACACGTTATTAGCATGACTATTACGTGGCTTATACCAATTTTAATATTTTCGTTAAGAAGATGATCCGAGTTCCAGGGTAGATAATTGGTTTGAAATGCCTTTTGAAGAATCATTTCAGGATTCGAAAATAAAAACAGAAAATAGATTCAGCAAATGATTCCAAATATCTTCTAAATTGAACTGGATACTTTTTATAGACTTCTTAATTTTCAAGAGAACCTTAACCATTCCTTCATGCAAGTTGTATGCTTTGCCAAACACTCCTTTAGGAAAACGGGTTGCCCTCCGACAACTTTCCTTAACTGGCCAGAACTATTTTCGAACGTTAGCCGGTGATACCAAGTGATGGGAACGATGACACTTCTCTACATCCTATTCCGAGAACTCTGCTACCATCCCATAAAAGCAGTCCTTCTTCTTCGAAGAATGTGCTCAATTAGTCCTTATATTTTAGATAGGGTCTTCAACATGTGTTTACAAGTTGTCCTTGAAACATCCTCTAATCTATCCTTTTAATAAATATTTTTATTTAAGCTAATACAAATATCATTACTTACAAAAACTCAAATCCTACCTAATTAATTAAATATTATTTTATTAATTTTGACTTAATTTAGTAAAATAATCCCATGTCCCAATCTTTTTTATTTATTTTTTTATTCATAAAAATTTTCTAAACATCTTTTTTATTATTTTTTTATAAGAAAAAACTCTTGAAATTGTATTGAATTGTTTTGTGCAACTTCGGTTGATCCATCCAGACTATAAATCAGCTCGGTCGACGATGAACCAAGACAGTCTTGATCATATAACAACAGCTCTTGCTTGTTGTGGCAGAATCGCATTTAAATGGCATGATTTTCCACACGGCAAAATATTCAGACAATTTCCGAGCAACTGGCTGCCTTTATGTCTTGTTTGGTTTTCGTTTGCGGGTCTCGTTCGATACCCTCAATATCTAAAGGTATAGATTTCAACAAGCAATTATGGGTGTGAACAAGACGACTTTGACTCGCCATCTGTTAATTGAAGCTAAAAATCAAAATTTTATGTTTTCATATCAAATTATTAAAATAAAAAAAATATTATTTTTTTATTTTTTTAAGTAAATATATTTTTAAAATCCATCCAAATTAAAAAAAATATATAATATCAAATATGCATTAAATTCAATAACAAATTAATCTCAAAATAATTTTTAAAAAATAAAATTCATAAGTTAAATATCAAATTAACAAATCAAACTTTTAAAGTTCAAGATTCGAATTACACTGGTTATATTTTATTAGGGGTCATGTCTACTAATATAAAAACTAGTTACTTACAATGTTCTTGTGCAAAAAATTTGCACAGAAAAAATGTTGAAGCTGTTAAGATTTTCTAGTTGTAGGGTTGTTCAGTTGTTGTTAATATTATTATTATTATAAAGTAATCTAAAAATTACTAAAAGATAATTAAAAACAAAAAGAAATTAACAAGAAACAAATTTAACTTCACTTTCAAACACCTAAGCTAACCTACGTGCCCCCCGTGCTGAAGGTTTCTGCTTCAAAAGGGGAAAGGGTGCGGCAAAAGGTCATAAACCAACCACATGTAGACGAATTTTAATAAATAACTGATTTTTTTTTATTTGCTTCAAATTAATATTTTTTAAAATTTTATTAATGTCAAAACTACTTTTTTTAAAAATAATATTATTTTAATATATTTAAAAATAAAAAATATTTTAAAAAACAATCACCAAATTTTGAAGAAGCTGCATGCATGGAAAATGTAAAGTTCATTTGCTACATTCATAGAGATTATTTTGTTAATAATATTTTTATTTTTAATATTAAAATAAGTAGGCAAGATAATTTCCAAGGCGAAAGGAGAAAGAAAAGGCTTAGATCGGATCATGGAGACATAAAGCCCTACCCACCATGTGCTCACTCTATTTGTTAGGTATATTGCCATTTGTGGCAATATCCTACCATTGTTGAAAATAGTAACCAACCCACCATTATTGAAAATGGTAAATTGCCTAAGTTTGGTGGCCAACCTTTGACTATGAAGAAAATTTGGTAGCCAACCATTTAAGATTGTCTCCTCATTCTTGCTATAAATAGAGGAGCTCATTAGAACTTGAATGAGAGCGAAGGAGAAACACAAGTGGATGTGTTGTGTAGAGAGAGCTAGAGAGAGTTGATGAGTTGAGTAGAGTGGATGTAATCCTCCTCCTCTATATGTATTTATTGTAACTCTTTCTCTATCTCTAATACAATGACTCTCTCCCGTGGATGTAGGCGGTTTTGTCGAACCACGTTAAATATTGAGTCAGTGTGCTTAAGCCTCCTATGAGCAAGTATCAGTACACCCCCGGTCCGCGCATGGGAGAGCCGGAATTCCCCAACAAGCTGGTATCAAAGTCGATGGTTTTAAAGGGGTGTTTGATTTTGCTCAAAAATGAAAATTGTCAAAATTGTGTTTTGACCATACCCAATGTAGAGGCCGAGGCGAAGCCCACTGGTGAAAGCAGACGTCAAAATCGATGTCGGACATGGCCGCACTCTCCATCACTCTCAGCAGGGCATCGCCTGCAGCGTGACAGCGCCCCATGCATCTTCTTCACCGGATTGGTGACCGACCGAATAGCAGTTGACCCTAACAAATGGTATCAGAGTCGTTGGTGTAGGTGTTTGATTTTTTGCAGAAAAATCAAAGCACTCAAAAACGAGTTTTGAGCATCTGATCTTGTAGAGGAGGTCACCACGATTCCAACGGTGTATAGTATACTTAATTTGGAGTTCAAACGAAGGAGTTATTGTCGGTCAAAGTTTTGACTGGAAAAGTCAACGTCACGTCACCGGCCAGTCAACGCCACATCATCGGTCAAGTCAACAGTGCCACGTCATTGGTGGGACAAGATTCTGTGCAGCAGAGTCTACGTGCAACCAGATCTGAGATTGAATCTGGGTTGTTCATCAGGCCAGACTTGTTTTGATCAAATCTTAGCCGTCTGAAGTGCGATTTGGACGATTTCAGACTTGTTTCCAACTAATTTGATCGTTCTGGATGCAATGATATGGTCCGATCATTGAGATTGGAGACCAAAAAGGCAGTGGTGAATTAACAAAAGAGATTGCCCGATTAGGAGGCATCTGAAGGTCATCATGGTGGTCGTTGAAAAGAAAAAGAAAAGGTGCACATGTTTACCCAATTACATGTGCTGAACTGCTAAATGGGGAGAAATTTAACTGCTTTGAGGAAAGGTAAAATTGGGACACTCTGGACACCCGATCATGTGGATAATTTGAGGTGAAGAGTGGAAAATTGACGAAGACCAATCTTGACGAATCTAAGCATTGGTAGTCTCGCCAGATATTGAGAAATCATGTATTAAACCAGTATAGTCCAGATCACTTGTAAAGAAAACCGGGACGACTAGCAAATGGTTGTATATCTTGAAAGACGATGCGATGGATAGATATGGCCTAGAAGTTACGTCTAGGAGATTGGGTTTTAAGCGGGACCAGTGTGACCCCTCCAATTTTTCCGGGAACTTGCTTAGTGGAAGGATTATCCATACGGTTCTATTTTCAGTATATATAGCGGTTTGTAATGAAACAGATTGAAGACTAGCAGGATGGCGGAACAAGGGAACAATTGGGTTACAGTATGATCAAGGATCCGATGAAGTGGTGATTTCTCCAAAGAAGTTAGATTCGGTGACTGTGATTTCTGAGGGAGAATTGATGAAGACCACGATAATGGAAGAAAAATACAGCGAGGGATAAAGATTGACACCCTATTTTGACTTGGGCGAGTGTTATGACGAGGATAAGTTGTTGTCAAACATAAGCAAGGAATATGGAGAAGTCCGGAGAATAGAAATTACACGAGGGCACACGGAGATTGTGCAAGAGTGCCCGTAGGATCCAACGAGGTATTGTAATGAGACAACGAGGTGCAAGGAGAAGAAGTGTTCCCGGATGAAGCTTAGAGCAAAGAATGTTAAAGTTTGTACAACACGAAGTCTCTTATGTTCTTAATGAAGACAACATGCAAAGACCTTTCCAATGCATGCAAGGATGGAAAGAGATCTGTTGCAGAGGCACCTCATTGAGGGGGTGCAAACGCCTGTGATAAAAGGCAACCGTCTATGATGAAAGACGAAGACACCAAAGAGAGTTGGTGTAGGTGGAGTTGTCGAGCAGAAAGGCACAAAAGCTCCAAACATAGAAATCGAGGTGGAGGATTGCGAGGAGTATACCGCAACTTTCTCTTTCTATGTAGTCAGTGGCAGTAATCTCTCCCATAAGTGCACATGGTGGTAGAGATTTTTGGATCCACTTTGAAGCATCTCAGCTGAAGGAGGATGCGACCACCTATGAAAGGTGAAGACACCTTAGATGGAAGGTGTGTGAGGGCCATGATAGGAGCCGGATCGAGGCGCCCCATGACAGCGAGCGAAGACACCTTAGATCGAAGGTGTGTGAGGGTCATGATAGGAGCCGGATCAGACCGCTCCATGACAACGGCGAAGACACCTTAGATGGAAGGTGTGTGAGGGCCATGATAGGAGCCCGGATCGGACCGCCCCATGACAACGAGCGAAGACACCTTAGAGTGAGGGTTGTGATAGAAGCCCCAGTTCAGACACCTAAGGAGAAGGTGTGTGGGCCACGATATGAGCCCAGTTCAGAACAACCCCAGAGCCAATGTGATGGCTAGATATGAGTGGACAAGTGTATAGCCAATGAAGTGGCTATGATGAGTATGGAGACAAATGCAGGATTGACTTTCATGGATATTGCCCCTATGTTAAAGATCAACGAGCTAGAAGACATTTGCCTTGGACAATAAGTGGGTGAATTGTGGAGCATTAAGACGCGGCTGCTATGAAGGAGCGAGAGGGCATGCGTAGGTTCAGAAATGAGTTGAGTCTTGTCAAGGTGGTGAGCTCGGTAATGGCATTGTAATACTCGAGTATGAAGACAAATATGGATCAACCTTTAATGGGTTGCCCCCATGGTTAAAAGTGGAGAGCTACCTGGACTCTTACGACTAAGAGCGAAAGACTCATGGAGAAGTAAGGCGTGGACTCACCGATGCTATTATCCCTTATTAGCTTGGACAGGAACTCCCGACTTATGGCGGCCAAAAGCCTTCCACAAATCATCTAAAATCAAAAGCTCCTCATCTTTAATTTATTAGAAAGATCGTTCAATATTTATGACAATCTTGTATTTATTGTTAAAAAAATTTGGCCATTAGATTCAATCCTCTAGGATATCGACCATTGGTTCAAAATGACCATTATGAACTACCAAATCTTGACAAGTCAATGTTGTCTATTTTAGGGTTGTGTTATCTTTTGTGTGGTGTCAAACAGCCTAAACAGACTATACCGTGATATGATTGAATGTGAGAAAATATAAACACGTGTAAATCAAATCAAATCAAATGAATCAATATTAAAACCTCTTATCCGTTTCTTTATCTTTCTCAATTTCAATTAAACTGAGTGGGAGCTAACCTGATTTAAATCGATTAAGAAGGTGCGCTTCTTAGCCATTCTTTTCCTCATAATTTTCCAACTCTTAACCACAAACTAAAATAGTGTGTTTTTCAACTCTATTTTTTTCCTCTATGAGTATGTTTTTTCCAATTCTAAACCATCAATTAGAATAGTGCGCTTCTTAGTTGTATCTTTCCTCTTAAATGGGTGTGTTTTCCAATCTTTAACCACATATACTTAAAAGGATAATAATCAAACTTAAACATGAGACCTCACGCTATATTTCTCTTATATTTATTTTAAAAAAAATTTATTAATCAATTATTATAACTATTGAAAACATGGTTTGATAGAGAAAAAGAGTTGGAAAAATTACAAACAAAACGAAACCTATAATCAAAATAAAGAAAAAAAACATATAAATAAAAATAAAATCAGGCAACTAGTTATAGAAAAAAATAGACTTTAAATTATTTTTTTGTGTTTTCAAATTGTTTTGATATGCTCATAGTATATGTAAATGTATAAGAAAATGTTATTTCAGTATTTTTTGGCAAGATCAAACTAGAAGATAAAATAGATTGATGAAACGATGGTATTGTTAACAACAAAACTTTAAATGGACACAGGGATGGTCCAAACAAGAATGGTGATTCGATTTTGAATAAATAAATAATTGGATGTAGGATGAGGGAAGAATAGATATTTTATGATGTTGAAGATGATTATTATCGTACATATGTGATTTCATGATCCTTCTAGATTATATTTTGGTGTGGAAAAAAATAAGGAATTTTTTTTTTTATGAGTGGGCTCTTCTCCAGATAAAATTTGACAATATCTTTTGCTTCAAACAGAGGTCGTTTTTCTGCATTCGGAGTAGTAAGCATGGCAGTCATCAGACCACCTGTGCTTGTCCCAGCAATGAAGTCAAAATAATCTGCAATCCTCGCGTCCTTGTTTTTATCCAACACCTATGTGTATATAAACATACAACAAAAATGTCAATTGGGATGTAATTGTAATTCACCTAAAAATTTAAGTTTCTTATATTTATATATATATATATATATATATATATGCTTGATTTTATCAAATAGAATGAAAGTGATGAGATTTGAATTAAGTAGCTGCGAGGTCAACAAAGTTACGATATCATGCTAAACAACTATTTCACCTAAAAACTTAAGCTATTAGATGAGATCACATGATATAATTTATATTATTCGGGTGTTGTTAAAAGTAACTGAAGGTAACAGCTTAAATTTTCGATTCTATAACCTGAAGCTTAGCTTCAAGAGCTGCAAGGACTATGCTAGGAATGATGCCTCTTACTCTATTAAGGCAAGTCACAAGAACAGCCATATCAAAGATGAAGACAATAATAAATCAGCAGAATCAGCAGAAGATCAAGGCAAGCATCAATGCAAATAAAGGCTGAAATCTTCTTCATAAATGTTGTGCAATTGCAGCACATTATCTAGCAAACTTTCTGTAATTAGAACACTAGCCGTTAGACATAACTTGTATATATTTCTCTCTATGTCAATAATACAAGTGTGGGAAAACAATTACTCCAAACTGTCTATTATACAGTTTCTATATGGTATCAGAGCACAATTTCTCTAACGAGACAACGATCCCCAACCCAGAAATGGCTACAGTCTCTACCCAAAACCCAGAAAATCAATCTGCACCACAAATTTCAAACAATCAGCCTCAAATCCACAATTCCAACATCCCACCCGCATCACCCACTGAAAACCCTCTCATAGCACTCAATATTGCAGCTCAAATTAATGGGAAATTAACCCCATCTACTTTCTCGCAGTGGCGAGCACAGTTTGAAGCTCTTTTAATCGGATATGATCTCCTAGATTATGTCCTTGGAACAAAGGTTTGCCCAATCGTTGATGGCAACCTCATCTCTGCCTCAGTTGTGAATCACTGGGTAAGACAGGATAAATTAATCCTAAGTGCAATTTTTGCATCCACCTCCACCACCATTACACCGCTTATTGCAGCCTCAAAAACATCTCATGAGGCGTGGAAGAAATTGCACAATATGTATGCTAACAAATCTAGAATGAGAGCTATGCAACTCAAAGAAGACATTACCTTGATCAAGAAGGGAAACCGATCGATTCCAGAATACCTCCACACTGTTAAGATTCTGGCTGATGAAATTGCTTTGATTGATCATCCCATTTCAGACGATGACCTAACCCTCTATGTGCTAAATGGGTTAGGTTCTGATTTCAGAGAAATTACAGGACCAATTCGAGCAAGGGAAAAATCCATCAACTTTGAAGAACTTCACGATCTTCTCGTGGGTTATGACAGCTACATTCGCCGTCTTGAATCTGCCTCCTCTCAGCACTTGATATCGGCGAACAACACTCACCGGAGCACCACCTCTCACCGGAGCCCTCCCTCTCACCGGAGTTCCCCCTCTCATCGTCACTCACAGAGAAATTACAACAAACCGCAGGGCCTCCCACGTTTTCAAAATTATTACCGTGACAATAGGCCCAGCCCAAGATATAATGACAAAAACATGGGTCGGTCCAATCCAAATCCAAAACGTCACCAGCCCAAATGTCAATTTTGTGATGAAATTGGCCACATAGCAAAGTTTTACCCTCAATTGCAGCCAAATGGAGCAACTGTCAACTGTACCTCAGCCCCACATGCTACAGATTCAAAGTGGTTAATTGAGTCTGCTGCCTCTCACAATATTACGGGAGATTTGAATAATCTTCCCATTCATTCGAATATGATGGTTCGACGAAGTGGTGCTTGGTGACGGCTCAGGTTTGCCGTTTCACACATAGGATCTCTCACTTTAAAGTCAAATAAAAAATTTTCTTTCTCAAAAATACATTGTGTGTTCGAATCTCTCAAAAATCTCATATCGTGCATCGCTTTACTCTACAAAATAATGTTTACATTGAATTTCACCCTATTATTTTCTTGTGAAGGATAGGTTCTCGAGGATGATCCTAGCAAGGGTGCGTGTGAAAATGGTGTCTACATCTTTCCGGACACACTAGTGGCTTCTTCATTTCCCATGGTTGCAAATGTGCATGGCGCATTTCACTTGATGGATGGCACAAGAGGCTTGGTCATCCATCTCTCAAAATCGTTCAAAATATTGTTAATGGTTTTCTTTACCAGTTGCTACAAATAAAAATCTTTCTATGTGTTCCTCCTGCTCTATTAATAAAGCCCACCAACAACCTTTTCGATCCACCGGTTTGTCTAGCAATGCACCCTTGATCTTATCTATTCGGATGTTTGGGGCCCAGCCCACTCTATTGGTTTTGATGGTTCCAAGTATTATGTTATTTTTATTGATTACCACACTAAATATATGTGGTTCTATACTTTGAAAACAAAATCCGATGTCAAAATAATTTTTCCTCAATTTAAGATTTTTGTTGAAAATCGTTTTCAAAATAAAATAAAAACTTTTTATTCGGATAATGGGGAGAATACATTGGCCTTAAAAATTTTTTACTCAACATGGCATTAGTCACTTAACTCTTGCTCCACACACACCTCAACAAAATGGTGTCTCCGAGCAGCGTCATCGCCATCTAGTAGAAGCCGGCCTCACTCTCCTCCATGATTCTAAACTACCTCTCACATTTTGGCCTTATGCCTTTCATACGACTACATATTTGATAAATCGTCAACCGACACCTTTACTCCAAAATGTATCTCCATATCAAAAACTTTTCGGTCAAAAACCCAATTATCTCAAATTGCGAAAATTTGGTTGTCTATGCTACCCTCTCACCAAACCATATAATAAGCATAAAATGGAACCAAAATCCATTCCTTGCATATTTTTGGGCTACTCCTAACCCAAAATACATACAATTGCCTTGATCCTCAAACAAATCGCATTTACACCTCTCGCCATGTGATCTTTGATGAGTATAATGTGCTTGATCCACAAGTATCTCAACTCAATCCAACCTCGGATCAAACACAACCTGGCCCAACACTTCATTTCGGCCCACACACAACACTTTACCCATCATCTTCACCAATCCAGTCCCACATTATTCACTCTTCCTTCTCCACTCGATCCGTGCCGGTCGAGTCTTCATCCGTGCAACCCACTCCGTCCACGGTGTCTCTGGCGGATGCATCACCATCGTTCACCAACCCCAGGTATGAACTCTCTTCCTTCTCCTTCAATTTCATGCTCTCATCCATTATCCTCTCTGTTGCATCATCATCCTTACATTCAAATCCTAATTCTTGTTGTCCGATTCCTACATCCACACCCACTGAACCATGTATCTTAGGAGATCCACATCACGATTTTCCCTTAACCCATACCCATACTCATAACCCAACTCCTATATCCACCCCAACCCGAACTCACCCCATGGTGACCCGTTCCCAAAATCACATCTTTAAACCTAAGCAGCTAAATCTCACAACCAAACACCCCCTCATTGAATCAATTGAACCCACTTGTGTTAGTCAAGCCCTAACCAGAACCACAATGGCGTGATGCCATGGCTCTTGAGCTCACGGCTCTTATGAGTCATGGGACATGGGACTTAGTCCCTCCCCGAATCATGTCACCCAATAGGTCTGTAAATGGGTTTTTCGTGTAAAACGAAACCCTAATGGGTCGATTGCTCGATTCAAAGCCAGGCTTGTTGCCAAAGGGTACAACCAACGCCTGCAGGGTGGACTACACGGAGACTTTTAGTCCCGTTGTCAAACCAACCACGATTAGAACTGTTCTTTCCATTCTTTGTGATGAATGGCTGGAAATTAACACAAATGGACATTAACAATGCATTTCTGCATGGTGACCTCAATGAATTAGTTTATATGCATCAACCTCCGGGTTTCAAAGACAGACACTAAACCTCATCATGTCTATCGTTTGCGTAAAGCCATTTATGGCCTTAAGCGAGCACCAAGAGCATGGTATTTAGCTCGAAACAGGCTCTGCTTAAATTTGGCTTTAAAAACTCATTGGTGACACTTCATTGTTTATTTACATAACTGATTCTATCACTTGTTATCTACTTGTTTATGTTGATGATTTAGTGCTCACTGGTAATGACTTACAGTTTGTGAATTCCATTGTTAGTCAACTTGGTGTGAATTTTCTCTCAAGGACATGGGAAATTTACATTTTTCCTAGGCATAGAAGTATTATCCATTGTCAATGGCATATTTTTGTCCCAACATCAATATATCGGGGACCTCTGAACAATTTTAACATGCTTGGGGCAAAGGTCGTATCTACCCCACTTTCCACAAGTATTCCACTCAAATTACATGATGGAACAACTTCGTTTGATGAGTACAACATATAGGAAGGCCATTGGCGACCTTCAATATTTATCCCTCACTAGGCCAGATATTTCATTCATTGTCAACAAGCTCTCGCAATTCATGCACAAACCGACTCAAACTCACTCGGACAGCAGACTAAGCGCCTCTTTCGATATCCGAAAAACACTATCTTTTTGGTATTCATCTCACATCAAAATCATCTTTTCATCTAACTACATTTTCGAGATGCTTGATTAGGCGAGTAACCTTGATGATCGCACATCCACTTCGAGCATACATTAGTTTTCTCGGCTCAAACCCCATCTCATGGAGCTCCAAGAAACAAAGAGCCGTTGCAAGGTCCTCAAGCGAAGCCGAATCAGGGCTCTTGCAAGCGCAGCCTCGGAAACCATGTGGCTCTCTTCATCTGCTATAAGATCTTAGTGTCTACCTCAAATCTCCTCCACTTCTCATTGTGATAATCTTGGGGCTACTCACCTAAGCTTCAACCTCATCAACCACTCAAGAATGAAGCATATTCAAATTGACTTGCATTTTGTTCGTGACTTAGTTCAACGTGGTATTCTCCAAGTCAGCTACGTTCATACCAATGACCAACTGGTCGATCTCCTCACGAAGCCATTGTCTCGACAACGCACAAACACTCTCATCGACAAAATCTCACTTGCGGATGGCGGTTCTATTTTGAGGGGTGTATTAAGGCAAGTCACAAGAACAACCATATCAAAGATGAAGACAACAATAAATCAGCGAGAAGATCAAGGCAAGCATCATTGCAAATAAAGGTGAAATCTTCTTCATAAATGTTGTGCAATTGCAAGCACATTATCTAGCAAACTTTACGTAATTAGAACACTAGCCGTTAGACATAACTTGTATATATTTCTCTCTATGTCGAGTAATACAAGTGTGGGAAAACAATTACTCTAAAGCTGTCTATTATACGGTTCTTATACACTCCTCCCCATCAATGCTAAGGATCGTTGTAAAGCCGTCACCGATCCCATCGAACTTGCATTCCCTGAAAAATAATCAAGAACAAAAGTATCATTAATAATTACAGAGTCTAATCTCTGATTACAACTCGATCTATAGTCATAGGGTTGTACAAAAACTAATAACACCAAGTGCTCACCCATCTTGTGAAACCGAAACACAACTTTTTGTTTGGCGACTCTTTCGCTCGCTACTGACTTGAGCGACAAGGATCGACTCTGCTCCCCTTTATAGCTCAAATCGGGATGGGAGAATCGTATAATGAGATCGAAGTAGAAGAGCTTGTTACAGATGGCTCGCTATAATATTACAAAAGTCACTCAATAATATGATTTATATTATTCCTTAATACTTGCATCGCACCTTCCCCACTCTTCGAATCTGCAGCTGATGAATTTCATCTTAAAGAGCAGTCTTAAGAGTAGAAGCCGATAGAGATTCTTAACTCACAGGGTTGTTTGCTGCCAGGCCGCCATCAGCTAAGTTGAAATCAACGGTTGTTTCGAAAAAATATGGAGGGAAGTAAGATGGCGCTGCAGTCGTGCCAGCACAAACGTCTGCTGTTCGAGCATCCTTTAACTCATCACGTTTTGCCTTCCGGAATTCGGTATGTCTTAAATAGATAATGAAGAAGAATCGAAGACCTTTAAGCTGGAGAAGATTTCTGGCTCGAAACGCTTGATGTCGAAAGTGGGGATTATCACGTCAGTTAGCGCTTCACTGAGAAGTTTCTGTCCCATTTGTTCGTTAATTAAATGTTTGTTTGAGAGTTTGGTTAAAGTTGTTTTTAAAGTGTTTTTAATTGCATCAAAATGATATTTTCTTTAAAAAATAGTTTTGATATCAAGACATCAAAATGATCTAAAAACACCATTTTTTATATTTTAGATTAAGAAACTTACAAAAGTTTTTCAAAACGCTTTCCAAATGCACCCCTAACTCATGTAGTTTGACACCATCATACTTTGGAAACAGCAGAGTCTTTCCAAGTCTCTTACGGATGAAGTTAGTGTTAAGGAAGCATCTTAACTAAAGTTAAAAGCTTACATTTTTTTCAAAACGCTTTCTAAATGCACCCCTAACTCAGTATCGTTTGACACCATCATACTTTGGAAACAATAGAGTCCTTCCAAGTCTTTTACGGATGACATTAGTGTTAAGAAAACATCTTATCTAAAAGCTTACAATTTTTTTAAAAACGCTTTCTAAATGCACCTCTAACTCATGTAGTTTGACACCATCATACTTTGGAAACATTATAGTCCTTCCAAGTCTTTTACGGATGACGTTAGTGTTAAGGAAGCATCTTATCTAAAAACTTAAGCTATTAGGTGAAGTTTCAGAATATATTTATATTATTCTCTAACACACACTCTCAAGTGAAAGTCTTTTGGTCTTGAAACCGACATCGATCCATACTACCTTGTGCTTGATTTTTCTTAAATAGAATGAGTACAATGAGATTTGAACTCATGATTGTGACATCAACAAGGCTCTAATACCATATTTTAGAAGCATCTCACCTAAAATCTTAATTTTCCATAATATGATTGATATTATTTCTACCCTTAAGTGATAGCCTTTTGGTCTTAAAACTTGCACAAGTGACACTACTTTATGCTTGATTTTTATTAAATACAATGAAGGTGATGAGATTCGAACTCGTGATTCGTTGGGTCAACAAGGCTTTGATACCATGTTAACAAACCATCTCACATAAAAGCTTAAACTATTAAGTAATATTTTATAATATAATTTATATTAATTATTTTTAACAGATTAGGAAGCAATTTGCACGCCAAAAGAAACCGTATTATAGCTCTCATAGAAGTCTGCTGGAGGTAGAATCGGTGTTCTCTGGTTGAGAAACTCACCGATGATCTTCTAATTTTTATTTTATTTTTATTCAGTATTACATTATTAAAAATTATTAAAATTAGACGAGGCTTTTATTGAATTTCTTTACTGCACTTTGTTTCAATGAATGTATTTTGGCTCAATCTTTATTGATGAACAATGTACAAGATTTATACAAGCAGAGGATATAAAATAGGTAAGTTACCGTTACCTATACAATGAATGAGAATAACAATTACAGTATATGACAATGAATAATGGGATATCAAATCTGTGTGTTAGCCTGGATTTGATCTTGTTTCCTTTGATAGAAAATTCTGGGAGGAGATGCATTCTTCCCTTATACGCCCCCTCAAGATTGGGCTTCCATCGGCAAGGTCAATCTTGGACCGTAACAGTTCTGTCCGCTGGCGAGATAGGGGTTTCGTTAACAAATCGGCTAGCTGATCTTGAGTGTGCACATGCTGAACTTGAAGGCTGCCATTTTGCACCAGGTCACGTACAAAATGGAGGTCGATTTGGATGTGTTTCATCCGGGAATGGTGCACAGGATTGAAGCTCAAGTGTGTGGCACCAAGATTGTCGCATAGGAGTTGTGGGGTGTTCTGGACAGGAACTGCGAGTTCCTTGAGAAGAGTGGCTAGCCAGATTGTTTCTGAAGCTGCACTAGCTAGAGCTCGGTACTCCGCTTTAGTGGAGGAGCGGGCAACTGCGCGTTGTTTTTTGGAGCTCCAAGATATGGGATTGGAGCCCAAAAAACTGATGTATGCTGATGTGGAGGTGCGATCGTCCAAGTTTCCAGCCCAATCAGCGTCGGAAAATGTGCGTAGAACTGGAGACCCTCCTTTGCGAAGTTGGATATCCCATTATTCATTGTCATATACTGTAATTGTTATTCTCATTCATTGTATAGGTAACGGTAACTTACCTATTTTATATCCTCTGCTTGTATAAATCTTGTACATTGTTCATCAATAAAGAATGTGTGTCCAGAATACATTCATTGAAACAAAGTGCAGTAAAGAAATTCATTATGGTATCAGAGCCACCTACCTCCAACGAGTCACCGATCCAACTCACCACTACCATGTCGTCACCCTCTGATCAAAATCCAACAGTCAATCTCAATACTCATCCATCTTCCGCAACAAATCAACCACTCATAGCCTTCAACATAACTGCCCAGATCAATGAAAAATTGACTCCCTCTACCTTCATTCAGTGGCGTGCCCAATTCGAAGCTCTTCTCATTGGGTATGATTTACTCAATTTCGTTGAAGGAACACTACCATGCCCAACCTCCACCGGATCTGCTACCGACGAACTCTGCAAAACCCATTGGATTCGCCAGGATAAACTCATCCTGAGCGCAATATTGGCATCCACATCTCCGTCAATCACACCTCTGATAGCCACAGCAAGAACATCCTTTGATGCCTGGAAAAAACTAAAAACTTTGTATGCTAGCCGTTCAAGAACGAGAGCTATGCAATTAAAGGAGGAGCTCACCTTGATACAAAGGGGTTCCAGGTCCATTACTGAATATCTTCACGCAGTGAAGGCATTGGCAGACGAAATCGCTGTCATTGATCATCCAATTTCGGATGACGATTTAACCCTCTATATCTTGAATGGGTTAGGCACAGACTTTAGGGAGATTGCAGCCCCTATTCGTGCCCGAGAAACATCACTGGGTTTTGAAGAATTACATGACCTTCTCGTCGGTCATGATGTTTATCTTCGTCGCCTTGAAGCCGCAACCCAGCAATCTGTGATGGCTGCCAACTTTACCAAATCCCGTTGGCCTACTGCATCAGGAGGAAATCAAAATTTCCCCAGGAGAATGGACTCAAACTGACGAGCCCAGCGTGATGGGCCTCACAGCCCAGACCGCCAATTTCCAGCAGTCCAGCGTGATGGACGCAGGCCCAACTCCTACACAGGCCGGACCAACAATCCAAACAGGCGTTACCAGCCCAAATGTCAATTGTGTGATAATGTGGGCCACACTGCAAAATCATGCTACCAATTTCAGGCCCAGCCCACATCCATCAACTACACTACCTCTTCCAGTGGAACAGATAAAAATTGGTTACTTGACTCTGCAGCCTCCCATAATATTACCGGTGATTTGAACAATCTATCTATTCACTCTGAATATGATGGAACAGACAAAGTCATCCTTGGAGACGGTTCAGGTTTGCATGTCTCACACACCGGTTCATTGGACCTGCATACACCACACCGCACTTTTACACTAAGTGACACTCTTTATGTCCCAAATCTTCGCAAAAATTTAATTTCGGTGCATCATTTTACCAAGCAAAATAATGTTTTTGTTGAACTTCACCCTTATTATTTTCTTGTGAAGGATCAAGTCACGAGGGCACCTTTGCTAAAAGGAGCATGTAGCAATGGCATCTACACCTTCCCGGGATCCATGATGGTACCACCAAAATTTGCCAACATACATGAACGGACATGCATTGACGGTTGGCACAAGCGACTTGGGCACCCTTCCATTAAAGTTGTCCACAATTTAATTAAGAACTGCTCTTTACCTATTTTCAAAAATAAATCATTGTCTTCTATTTGTCATTCATGTTCTATTAATAAAGCCCATCGCCAACCATTTCGTGTCAATAGTCTCACCAGTCATGCACCCCTTGAACTCATTTACACTGATGTGTGGGGCCCAGCTAGTTACACTGGAATTGATGGCTCACGCTACTATCTCATTTTTGTTGATCATCACACAAAATATATTTGGTTTTACCCCATAGCTGCTAAATCCGATGTCTCCTTAATTTTTCCTCAATTCAAAAAATTTGTTGAAAATAGATTTCAAAAAACAATCCAAGCCATATATTCTGACAATGGTGGGGAATTTATTGCTCTAATTTTTTTTTCTAACTCATGGCATCACTCATTACACTACGGCCCCTCACACACCACAACAAAATGGCATTTCTGAACGTCGTCATAGGCATCTTGTTGAAACCGGCTTAACCTTACTTCATGATGCAAATCTTGACCCTTCCTTTTGGCCTCATGCCTTTCAAACTGCCTCATATCTCATAAATAGGCAACCCACTACCATTCTTAGTGGAAAATCTCCGTTTGAGTCTCTTTTTGGTCAAAAACCGAATTATTTAAAATTAAAAAAATTCGGTTGTCCCTGTTATCCTCTTACACGTCCATATAACTCAAATAAAATGCAACCTAAATCCAGGTTATGCATTTTTCTCGGTTATGCACCTACTCAAAATGCATACAAATGTTTTGAACCTCATGAAAAAAAAAATTTATTTCTCGTCATGTTTTATTTGATGAAAACAGGACAATCACTCCTACCACCCAACACGTGGCACCTACTGCCATTTCACACAACACGCTTAAGCTCTTAGGTGAGATGGTTCCTTAATGACTTTAATGTCTTTAGGATTTATATACAACTCGCACATCATATTTTTTATATACTTTTTTTGGTTTTAAAATATAATTTATAACATTCTTTTTTATATAGATATCAAAAATATTCTTGATTTTTCTAAGTCTTGAATAATATAATATATAGTATTTTATAATACTTTTAGAAATTTATTGAGTCAAGTTCATATATTCTTGAAAGAAAACCATCCCGCTTGCTGCTGTTAGAGAATAATATAAATCATATTATGGGACTTCACTTACAAGTTTAAGCTTTTAGGTGAGATGGTTCCTTAACATGGTATCAGAGTCTTGTTGACCCAATGGTCACGAATTCGAATCTCACCACCCCTATTCTATTTGATAAAAACTAAGCACAAAGTTATGTGGGTCTGTGCAAGTTTCAAGCCCAAAGGGTTTTCACTTGAGGGGGTGTTAAAGAATAATATAATAGGGTATCACTTACAAACTTAAACTTTTAGGTGAGATGGTTATTTAAGAGTTGCCACTTTCAGCAATCATCCAAGTTCTTTCCTACAAAACTACACTCTTTGCACCCCCTCAAAACACCTTTTTTTTCATTTTCTTTCGATAAATCAGTAGTTTGATGAAAACCAAATTCTTCCTAATTTAAATATTTTTGAAAAAATATTTATTTATTTTATTTTTACTTTTTTAAATAAAAAAAATTGGAGTTTTTAAATTATCTTCATGTATTATTATCAAATATATTCTTAATAAATAAAACAATATTATTTTAATATATTTTTAAATAAAAAATATTTTTAAAATCCAAATAATGGATATACGCAGGGGAGGAGTATACGGAACAATGAAGTATGCTTTGGACGGAATGTGTGTGTGTGTGTATTTCATCTGCATTTAGAAAACATGCAAATTACTTTCATATAGAATTATTCGGAAATCAACCATTAATATTATCATAAAATAAAGCCAATCTCTAACAACATAAACTTCCAAGGAAAAAAACAAATCTCATCAACAACCTTTCCATTTTATGTCTTTTAAAATAAAGCCAATCTCTAACAACATAAACTTCCAAGGAAAAAAACAAATCTCATCATGCAGAGGATGGACAACCCAATCAACAACCTTTCCATTTGCATGTCTTTTAACAATAAATCAATCTCTTACCATGTGCCTTGGTAGCACTGCAGGGTCTCGACAGCACATCCAGAGAGTGAGAGAGAGAGAGCTTGTACTGAAAGAAAAAAAATGGACTCCAAGCATATATTTGGAGGAGTTATAGCAGCTTTCTTGTTCGGGTTTGTTGTACTCTACAGTTCAAGGAGACAGAAGATCAAAGCTTCAGAGAAAACTCGAACCAAGAAAAACTTGAAAAGCTCTGGAAATGGAGTGTGCAGATCGAATTTTGCTGGAAATACTGATGTGATCATCGTAGGTGCTGGTGTTGCTGGTTCAGCTCTTGCTTATGCTCTCGCAAAGGTAATTACCTCTTGCACAATGTTTAAAGAGTTAATTCTAAGTGCCTGGTCTTGCTTATAATTCAAAGACAAGAACCTAGTAAACATTGTCTTCTCCTGCAACTGCAGGATGGGTGGCGCGTGCATGTCATTGAAAGAGACTTGACTGAGCCCGACAGAATTGTTGGTGAGTTCCTGCAGGCCGGGGGTCGCATGAAATTGGCCGAGTTAGGCCTTGAAGGTGAAGAATTACTAGCTGTAGAAATTTTGTTGAACATACTTTCCGTTGAATTAATCAACAACTACTCTTATTTATGCCCAACATTTCGTGTGGTAACAGATTGTCTAGACGGGTCTGATTCTCAGACAGTCTTCAGTTTCGCTGCAGTTCACAAAGATGGGAAAAGAAGTGCAATTTCATATCCCTCCAATGCGAGTGGCAGAGGCTTTCACCATGGCCGCTTCGTTGAAAAAGCTGCATCTCTTCCCAAGTATTCGTCCTTTCCCCTGCAACCTATAGGAACAGAGTAGCCTGCGAGTATTCAGTTCAATATAACCAACCATAGACTGAAAATTCTTTTATCATTTCATGCTGTGAAGATTTCCCTCTCTCAGATTTCTTTGTTCTTTATCCAGTGTTAAACTCGAGCAAGGAACTGTAACATCTCTTGTCGAAGAAAATGGCAGCATCAAAGGTGTGCTACAGGAGCTAGCAGCTTCAGCTTCTCTCACAATAGTATGTGATGGTTGTTTTTCAAATTTACGAAGCAATCTCTGCAGTCCAAAGGTGAAAATCCCGCATTATATTTAGATTTTGCAGAGAAAGATATAGCGGAATCTCCAACAACGGTTTTATAATTAGTATGTATAGTTGAAAACAGTTGCTTGACATAGATTGGTAGATATACCTATTTTGTTATGGATACGGATTCGAGATGTCACCAACCAACATTCTTGTGAGCATAAGATTTTCTTTGAAACAAAAGGCGTATATGGTTATTATAAGGCATAATCCTGCAAGGCGTATATGGTTATTATATGACTTAGAAATCATAGAGAATCTCTAAGTTCCAGTTGGGTATACATCTTGGTGTGCTTCTCATCAATGAAAAAGCTAAATGCTGCTAAATGGGAAATACAGAACGCTAGTTCAACACAGACAAGTGGCTGCATCGAGAGCGAAATAAATGTAGTTTTTAATGTTGGATCATTAATACAACGTTGGATTTATATGAGAATAATTATATGTTTGTGGACTGTCAAATAAGATGAAGCTTAATTAAAGATAATCTACTAAGTATTTTTTAGACAATTAGGTTTTGATGTATCTAATAGGGTGTAGACTTTTAATGGGTAGAAATTAAAGAGTTAAACCTATTTTAGTGATGGACTAAAATGGAAATACCAAAGAGTAAGAATGTCAAAAGGCATGAATACCAAAAGGTACCTCGTTACATATATGTATGTGGTCATGGTCCCTGGATTGCACGTGTTTTATTCTCATACCGACTTCCCATTATCAAAGAGAAAACTAAAATGAATACAGAGAGAATCAAATGACTCTCCAAGGTTAACGTGTTAATCTGGAAGGTCATCCGTATCGACTCTATATAGCGATTTACGAATATGGATTCGATGCACGTTTCCGCTTTATAATTTATGCGTTCTTGATAATTCGACATGAACATCATTTCTTTATGCTATGAAATGCTAGATTTAACATTTAATGGATAAATGAACAAAAGGACGAGCCTCGATGAGTGAAAGAAGAATCATTAAACACAACCTAGCGTAATCATTGCAAATTCTAGCACTCTAAACAATGGTAGCAACATGCTTATCATTGTGAAGGACGCAGTGCATCAAAAAGCAAAGTCGGGAATTCCTTCAACAAATTTCTTCTCTCCTTCAAAGTAAAACAAGTATATTGTCGTAGAGACTCAGCCAAATTATCGATAAAAATTTCCGATTTTGGCGATTTATTGATAAGTATTTATACTACCATAAGTCCCCAATTGGATGCTCAGCTCTTGGTGGCTTCAATGGAGAGGGAAAAGAAAATAACCCTAAGAGAAAAAATAGCCATGATCCAAACCCACCCCCAACATCAAGCCAATCGAGATTGACATTTTGAAGCCATCTAGCAGGTAGTGGTAAGAATTTGAAAGTAAGAGGCTTGTTCCGGTTTGAACTATGTGGTTGATAATGGGATAGTAATTAAAGTGTTACATAGTAGTTAACTCAGAACCCATGGGATTAGTCAAGGTCCGCACAAGTAGCCCGAACACGCATGTTAATAAAAAAAATAAAATTTTAAATTTTTTTTTAGGAGTGTGATGCAATGTATTTTTGTAATATTTTATTTTTTATATTTTTAAATTATTATGATGTATTGTTATTAAAAATTTTAATATATTTTCAAATAAAAAATACTTTGAAATATCTCATTAACCACGTTCCTAAACCTATGTCTTGATAGAAAATAAAAATTAAAAAATCTTGAGGAATATAGAAAAATTGGATGAATTTATGTACTCAAAATAAAAAGACACGAGGAATGAAATTTTATTCCAAATATATCCTTATAAAAATTTCAAAATTCTAGGTCTTGTAATTCAATTATCATTCTTTTTTTCTCTTTTTTCTTTTAATCAATATTATTAATGATAAATGAATACATTATTTATTTATTTTTGGATGCAAAAATGATGAAAATATAACATTAATTAAACTTCAAATTATAATTATTTATCAATCGAGTTTAAAAATAATACATGAGAATTGAATAGTTTTATAAAGTTAATGAAATATATACATAAAAAAACAGAAATTGTTATTTATGTTAATTGTAAGCACGCGATAATAACTTAATTAATTAAACGTTAAATTAAAAAGAATAGAAGAAAATACTGAAAGATTTATTAATTTTCAATGCATATTAAAAATAAAGAAAAGTGACTAATACAAAAAAAAAAACACTCAAACTCTACGACCAGCAAAACGTTTAGAACCCCTTGCACATATTTGATATTTTTATTTTATTGAATAACTCAATTCGAAGCTCAATTCCCAAAATGAAGGTATAAATAATTAAACCAGCATTACACCAGATTTTAACAAATGTAGTAAAACTGTACAATGGGACGAAGGACTTCCTTTGCGTTAGGATGCTCCCACTCCACTACTCTCTCCCACCATTCCTCTGGATATGCACCGATAACTTTAAGAGAAGGAGGGACAGCTGGCTGCCCATTTTCAAGCAACGGAAGACAAATTGGAATCCTCTTCAGCTTCTCGCAGTTCCCTATGCTAATTTCTTCCAGAGAATCGCAAATCAGTTTTGCACTGCAAATGCTTTTCAGTTCGTGTAATGAATACAAGCATAGTGATCTTAACTTCGGGAGTTTGAATTCCCTGCTTTCTTCACCGATAACCCCTTCTTCATCTGATCTTGTTCCTCCTATTAGCTCCTCTAATTTCTCACACTTAATAACTGTAATTTCTTCCAGAGAATCGCGCATCAGTTTTGCACTGCAAATTCTTTTCAGTTCTGGTAATTCATACAAGTGCAGTGATCTTAACTTTGGGAGTTTGAATTCTCTCATTTCTTCATCTGATCCGGTTGCTCCTATTATCTCCTCCAATTTCGCACATTCTTCAACTCTAATCTCTTTCAGGTTCGCGAGGTTTGGCAACAAGACCAGAGGGAACAAATTCTTCATATTTCTACATCTATTGCAATAAAAATTTTGAAGATTAGAAAATATACCGTTATAAGATGGAGACGGTAGTGGAGCAGGGCAAAACCAAGAAGATGAAAATAAGCTCTCCATGCTATCGCATTCCATAATGTGGATGGCCTCCAGTTCAGCTGCACTCTCTAATGACAAAACATCACATAAACTTCTTGCATCGATACATTCACAATATAGTCCTTGAATGCCATTTAAGAACTTGACCTGGAAATCTCTATCTGCGTTGATACTCAAATTACCCAAGAAAACTGTTTTACTTGGGAAATTCAGATAACGAAAATCCCAATCAAATTCAGCAACTGTTCCCACTACGATATCGCATCTGCTCAGTGATCGGATCCCATTCCGAGATCTGAGATACTCCGCAAAGTCAAAGAGACCTTCGAAATTGCATTCCAAAGTTTCCAAATTTCTCAAGGATCCTACTTCCTTTCCTTTAACTGTTAAAGAAAACATGCCTAGTTCAAGGACTTGCAGGTGAGAGAGTTTTGGTAATATTCCACTCGGAAACTCCATTTTACAGCGTGCATTCATTCTAAGACACCTCAGGTTGGTTAGGCATTCCATTCCTTGTGGCATCTTTTCAAGCTTAGTCTGAAAGAGATCCAACCTCTTCAGTTCCCTTAGCTTTTCTAAGGATGGAACAGCTCTTATATTCCTACAATTACGAAGCAATAATGCAGTGAGACTCACCAAATCAGAGATAGATTCTGGCAAGTTTTGAATACTTGTGTCAGACAAATCGAGGACCTTGAGCCGCCCATGGAAATGCTTGAAAAATGAATCCGCAATAGATCTCAAATTTCCATTATCATGTAGAAATAGAGTTGTCAGATTTGGACACATTGGTGAATGGCTGGAAGGAATTTCTTCAAAATTGTTTCTCATTAGTGAAACTCTTGTGAGATTCTCTGTCCAGTACTCTACATTTGGCAGTTCTTCTAATTGTGCACCTGCTTTAACAATGACTTGAGACTTTTCTTGCATTATTTGGATGGCCATGTCCCTAATCAAGTCATGCATCTTGACAAATTTACAATCATATCTTGTAGCACTTTCCAATAGGCAGACATTTTGAAGTTCATTGAGCATTGTGTAGCCCTCGTCAAATGCATCTTGCCTCCTCCCCATTACATTAATTATTCCCTCATCGATCAAATAATCTATCAGCTCCACCCCTTCAATCATATGATCTTCAGGAAATAATGCACAGTATAGGAGACATTGTTGGAGTGCTGAGTCACCTAACCGATCATAACTAAACCTCAATAACTTGAATACTTTCATGTCCCCAATTCCTGAGTCTTTCAATTTCTTCAATGTATTCCTCCACTGATGCGGCTCATCCACTCCCCTCAAGCTTCTCGCCACTGTAATAATTCCCAATGGCAAACCAGCACATTCCTTTGCAATAGCTTTTGCAATTCCTTCCACTTCATCTAAAAGTGGTATTTGACGTCTAAGATTTTCCTTGAACAAAGTCCAAGATTCTTCCTCCAGAAGGGGCTTCACTTCGATTTTGCGTTGGCAATCAATCTGAGCACAAACCTTTTGTGATCGAGTTGTCAAAATCAACTTGCATCCTTTCAACGAGAAATGAATTCCCACATTGTGTAGCTCAAAACTGTTCCACAAATCATCTAAAATGAGAATCCATTTTTGTTTCTTCCCTAGCTCTTCTGACAATCTGGCAGCTCTATGCAGATCATCATCCTCACTAGAAAGGTCTAGTCCAAGACGTTTGGCAATAAGATTCTGCAGTCTATTAATACTGAAATCTTGAGACACAGTCACCCACCAAACATCATATTGTCTTTGTAGAAGCTCATTGCGGATGTGTTGCAGTAATGTTGTTTTACCAACACCCCCCATCCCGTAAATGCCAATGGTTGAGACTTCATCATCCATCAACATAGACCATATCACCGTCCTGTTCTCTTCAAATATTTTACCCACTGGCTTATTAGAGCTAGTAGGAAATGGAACTCCTCTAGTCTCACTTGTGTTGTCTTTAAGAATTCTAGAAGATCTAGCTCCAGCGGCTGGCTGCACTAATCTTCCACTATTCTCCACATCATTCATAATCATATCATTGCTTATTGATGGAGCAAATGATTGATCGTAGTATCTTCCATGATCAAGACACAATGGATCTAATGGCTGGGATGAATCTCCTCGAGGTTCATCAACTTGATTAACTGACGGCCTCTCACAAGAGCTACCTCTCTCCAGATGCTGCACTTGTTCTGTTCTCGGTATTGTTTCAAATGCACCATGCAAACGCTCCACAGCCTCTTCTTCCTGCATTAAATTGGTACTGATTTCATTCAGCGTCTGCGCCATCAAAAGGGCAGAGTTTATCTGATCCCAAGTACCATCAACAAGTTGATCCACCATATCTGTTCCTTGTGCTGGTTCTCCTCTACTCTCATGAGCATCAACTCCGAGTGTAACCGTGTTTTCCATGCCTTGAACTCCCTCCTGCATCCTTCCAGCATCCCCTGCCAAATTACCATTGCTTGAACTTGGTATGCTTTTATGTCTTTTGTTGCCACCATGCATAGCTAGAAATGCTGCTTCTTGAACCTCTTTAGGCACCTGACCACAAATGCCAACTCCATGCCCTCTCTCCCCTGACAAATGCCATTTGACCCTCGAAATGGAAGTATCCCTGGCAAATACATGCCTACAGAACTTACACTTCAATCTTCCATCATTTATTTCTTCAACATCATTCCAAAACGGATCATTTGATCTAACCATTTTGTCCTACATAAAAAAAAAAAAGGTGTCAAAATATTGAATAAAAAATTATGAAAAAGGAAAGGTTGAAACTAGAATAATAGGTTACAAACAGCAGCAAAGAAACTAAAAAGCAAGAACAATGAGTCCAGGGTTAACTTGGGGCCAATTAGCATGAACTCCATAAGGCATGGAATTTTTCCAAAGTTTATCATTAGAATTTCTACAACTTGTGTTTTACTTGAAAGATTCAAACCAGAGTTACATGTGAAAAACAAAATAAAGAAGATGGAGTATAAATAATTTACCTGGATTCAAGTTGTGCTTCAAGTGCTGGTTTGCTGAAGCAGTGTTCCGGGGGGGGATCAAGAACAGAAAGCACAGAACAGAGTTGAATAAATGGTTTAAAAATACGGAGGAGGTTGCAAGATGCTGAGCTCCAGGTGATTCGATTCAATCAGAGAAGGAAGCAATGATCATCACAAAGGTTTAAGACATTTGATAGCTTATGGAAATCGGGAAATCGAGAAGTCAATGTCTAGGAAGTTGGGATGAGATTTACAGTAGCACAGATTATTGTATTGTTCCACAGGAAGCAAGCCAGAAACTTTACCTACTATTATATTATAAGATATAACAACTTTACCTACTAAAGATTATATTATAAGATATAACAACTTGCTTCACACCTCTAATTTAAAACTTCAACAAAAGAATCAGAAGCTAATTGCTGACTAAGTTAACGTGTGAACCCACCAGCAACAATATTCCACCAGATAATTAATTAAATTCTGATTGTTCATGGGGAAATGCAGCTGAAGAATTAGTAACAATTAAGGAAAAATGTCGAGAAAAATCAAAATTAATTTCCAGTTGCTAACCATTTTTGAAAGCAAAGGCTTTGAATATTCTAAACATTATTGTAGCGTGTGCCATGTCTCAGGCTTCTGATACAAATACTTCAGGCTACTGGGGTTGGATGAGATGGTGTTTAAGAATGTGTTAGTAGATATTTTAAAAATAATAATTATTTTTAATATTTTTATTATAAAGTAATCTAAAAATTACTAAAAGATAATTAAAAACGAAAAGAAATTAACAAAAAAAAAAAAAAAACAAATTGAACCTCACTTTCAAAACCTGTGCCCCCAGTGCTGAAGGTGTATGCTTCAAAAGGGGAAAGGGTGCAGCAAAAGATCTCTAGTTGGGGAGTGTGATTGAGATTGTTTTTAAAGTGTTTTATCAAAATGATATTTTTTTTTTATTTTTTAAAAATCATTTAAAACAATTAATTTAAAATAAAAAAATAATATTTTTTTCAAAAATGCTTTTAAAACATAGTGCCAATCAGGTTGTTTTTAATAAATAGCTGAAAATTTTTTATTTCCTTCAAATTAATTTATTTGTTAGTATTTTTAGATTGTTTTGATTTGTTAATGTCATAACTATTTTTTTAAAAAAATATTATTTTGATGTATTTTAAAATAAAAAAACATTTTGAAAAGCAATCACTACCGCACTTCAAAACATTTCCTAACTTAACTGGTACAAAACAAAACAAATCAAGGAATAGTCAACTACCAACCCTTCAATACAAACTATGTATTGCATAATGTGCTTCACATGTATTGAAAGGAATCTTACAACCATCTGAGAAATAAAAGAAAGTTTATGTAAATTGAAGTTCTTATATAATTGTACATGGCATTCACACCAGTCAATGAGTATGGAGTTCAATTAACATTATATTCCTCTCTTTCAAAATACCTCATAATCGAGATTTTCTTTTATAATCCAACTTCATGAGTTAATTAACTTTGGTTTTCTTTTATATACACGCGGAACTTTAAAATTTACTTTTAATATAAACTTTATCTTTTTTAATTTATCAATCTCTGTGTTAGAGAAGAAAGAAAGGGAGTTGTTATATTTTGACTCAAGAGAGGGAAAATCAAGATTAACATCGATTTCAACCACAAAAAACAAATTAAACTTGATGTAAACAAGATTTTTTCGATGAGAGATGTTTAATAGTGGTTATTTTGAGTTCCGATATTACCTAAAAAAAAGATCTAGGTCAACAAACTAAACTCTTACTTGGTTTGATTTGGTGTTTTAAGGGTGTTTTTTGGATTGATAAATGGATTTTTCTTTTATTTTGTAAGGGTGTTAATTAGGTGTTTTTAAATGAAAATATATTGAAAATAAATGTTTTAGGGGAAAACATTTTATGAATCGATTTTCCAATTGCTATAATAATAATATCAGGATTCTAGGCTGACAAAGGAGTCATTATCAGCCACAACAAACAATAAGTTATTTGTCTAAATTTATTTTTTCAAAAAAAAGATTGATGAGCCTACCCCTTCCAAATCTTGAAAAAGAAATAAGAGGGCCTAGGTGCGTGGGCCCGGTATGAGTGGCCCACATGTTTGGTCAGATCCACACACCTAGTCTTGGTCTTTTTATTATTTTTTCACTTAATTTTCCTTTTTTATATTTTTTTTCAAATTGTTTTATTATATATTTAGAAAAAAAGAAAAATAATATTTTTTTTATTAAATTCAATGGAGTCCACGACTTGAGTCGTAGGTTTGCCAGATTGAGGCACAAAGCTCATGTAGATCTACTATGCTGGCGTATATGGTTATTATAAGGCATAATCTAAAAATAGCCATGCTCCAAACCCACCCACCAACGTCAAGCCAATTGAGATTGAAATTTTGAAACCAACTAGCAGCTAGGGAGGTTTGTTACATGTGGTTGCTAATGTAATAGCAATTAAAGTGTTGGTCGTTAATTTCAGGACTCGTGAGATTAGTCAAGGTTCGTACAAGTTAGCCCGAACACGCATGTTAATAAAAAAAAATGAAGTGTTGAATTTTTTTGGGAGTGTGATACAATGTATTTTTTTAATATTTTAATTTTTATATTTTTAAATTATTATGATGTATTGTTATTAAAAATATTTTTTAAAATATATGTTAATATATTTTCAAATAAAAAATACTTTGAAATATCTAATTAACCACGTTCCTAAACCTATGTCTTGATAGAAAATAAAAATTAAAAAATATTGAGGAATATAGAAAAATTGGATGAATTTATGCACTCAAAACAAAAAGAGACGAGGAAATGAGATTTTATTCCAAATATATCCTTAAAAAAATCAAAATCCCCGGTCTTGTAATTTTATTATCTAATCTAACGAAGGAAAGTATACAATGCTTTAGACTAGGTGTTTGATAAATGTGATCACAAGTACTATGATGCTTTCTATTTTTTAAATTTAATTAGTACAGACACTAAATGTTTGATGGATAAAATCTTACAACGGGACGAAGGACTTCCTTTGCGTTAGGATGCTCCCACTCCACTACTCTCTCCCACCATTCCTCTGGAGAAGCAGTGATCAGTCGAAGAGAAGGGGGGAGAGAAGGCTGCCCATTTTCAAGCAACGGAAGACCAATTGGAATCCTCTTCAGCTTCTCACATTTTATTAACCCAATATTCTCAAGAGAATCGCAAATCAGTTTTGCACTGCAGATGCTTTTCAGTTCTGGTAATCCCCTCAATTCCAGATGTCTTAACTCCGGGAATTTGAATTCAGTGCTGCTTTCTTCACCCATAACCCCTTCTTCATCTGATCTTGTTCCTCCTATTAGCTCCTCCATTTTCGCACAATCACGAACTTCAATCCATTCCAGAGAATCGCAAATCAGTTTTGCACTGCAAATTCTTTTCAGTTCTGGTAATCCCCTCAATTCCAGATGTCTTAACTCCGGGAATTTGAATTCAGTGCTGCTTTCTTCACCCATAACCCCTTCTTCATCTGATCTTGTTCCTCCTATTAGCTCCTCCATTTTCGCACAATCAACAACTTCAATCCATTCCAGAGAATCGCAAATCAGTTTTACACTGCAAATTCTTTTCAGTTCTGGTAATCCAACCAATTGCAGTAATCTTAACTTCGGGAATTTGAATTCAGTGCGGCTTTCTTCACCCGTAACCCCTTCTTCATCTGATCTTGTTCCTCCTATTATCTCCTCCATTTTCGCACAATCACGAACTTCAATCCTTACCAGAGAATCGCAAATCAATTTTACACTGCAAATTCTTTTCAGTTCTGGTAATCCAACCAATTGCAGTAATCTTAACTTCGGGAATTTGAATTCAGTGCGGCTTTCTTCACCCGTAACCCCTTCTTCATCTGATCTTGTTCCTCCTATTAGCTCCTCCATTTTCGCACAATCACGAACTTCAATCCTTACCAGAGAATCGCAAATCAATTTTACACTGCAAATTCTTTTCAGTTCTGGTAATCCAACCAATTGCAGTAATCTTAACTCCGGGAATTTGAATTCAGTGCGGCTTTCTTCACCCGTAACCCCTTCTTCATCTGATCTTGTTCCTCCTATTATCTCCTCCATATTCGCACAATCACGAACTTCAATCCTTACCAGAGAATCGCAAATCAGTTTTGCACTGCAAATTCTTTTCAATTGTGGTAATGCAGACAAGCGTAGCAATCTTAACTTCGGGAATTTGAATTCAGTGCGGCTTTCTTCATCTGATCTGGTTGCTCCTATTATCTCCTCCAATTTCGCACATTCTTCAACTCTAATTTCTGTCAGGTTTGCGAGGTTTGGCAACAAGACCAGAGGGAACAAATTCTTCATATTTCTACATCCATAGCAATAAAATTCTTGAAGACTAGAAAATATACCGTTATAAGATGGAGATGGTAGTGGAGCAGGGCAAAACCAAGAAGATGAAAATAAGCTCTCCATGCTATCGCATTCCAGAATGCGGATGGCCTCCAGTTCAGCTGCACTCTCTAATGACAAAACATCACATAAACTTCTTGCATCGATGCATTCACAATATAGTCCTTGAAAGCCATTTAAGAGCTTGACCTGAAAATCTCTATCTGCGTTGATATTCAAATTAACCAACCAAACTGTTTTACTTGGGAAATAATCAGGATCTGCGCGATCAAATCTATGAATTGTTCCTACTGAGATTTTGCATGTGCTTAGTGATCGGATCCCATTCCGAGATCTAAGATACTCCACGAAGTCAGAGAGACCTTCAAAATTGCATTCCAAAGTTTCCAAATTTCCCAAGGATCCTACTTCCCTTCCTTTAACTGTTATCGAAAACATGTCTAGTGCAAGGACTTGCAGGCGAGAGAGTTTTGGTAATACTCCACTCGGAAACTCCATTTTATAGCATGCATTCATTCTAAGACACCTCAGGTTGGTTAGGCATTCTATTCCTTGTGGCATCGTTTTAAGCTCAGTATGAAAGAGATCCAACCTCTTCAGTGCCATGAGTTTCTTTAATGATGGAACATCTTCTAACATCTCACAATCAGTGAGCAATAATGCAGTGAGACTCACCAAATCAGAGATAGATTCTGGCAACTTTTGAATACTTGTGTGAGACAAATCGAGGACCTTGAGCCCACGGAATTCCTTGAAAAATGAATCCGCAATAAGACTCAACACTTCATTACCACATAGCAATAGAGTTGACAGATTTGGACATATTGGTGAATGGCTGGGAGGAATTTCTTCAAAACTGTTTCTCATTAGTGAAACTATCTTTAGATTCTCTGTCCAGTACTCTACATTTGGCAGTTCTTCTAATTGTGCACCTGGTTCAATAATGACTTGAGACTTATCTTGCATTATTTGGATGGCCATGTCCCTAATCAAGTCATGTATCTTCACATATCTTCTATCATCATACACACTATGAACATTTTCCAATAGGCAGACATATTGAAGTCTATTAAGCATCGTATGGCCCTCGTCAAATGCATCTTGCCTCCTCCCCATTCCTTTAATTATTCCCTCATCAATCAAATAACCTATCAACTCCTCCCTTTCAATCATATGATCTTCAGGATATAATGCACAATATAGGAGACATTGTTTTAGTGCTAACCCATCATCTAACCGATCATAACTAACCCTCAATACCTTGAATACCTTCTCATCCATGTCCCTAACTTTCAATTCTCTTAATTTAATCAATGTAGTCCTCCATTCAGGCAGGTCAATCACTCCCCTCAAGCTCCTTGCAATTGTAATAATTCCCAGTGGCAAACCAGCACATTCCCTTGCAATAGCTTTTGCAATTTCTTCCACTTCAGCTGAAAGTGATATGTGATGTCCAAGATTCTCCTTGAACAAAGTCCAAGATTCTCCCTTAAAAAGGGGCTTCACTTCGATTTTGTGTTGGCAATCAATTTGATCACAAACCGTTTGTGATCGAGTTGTCAAAATCAACTTGCATCCTTTCAACGAGGAATGAATTCCCACATCGTGTAGCTCAAAATTGTTCCACAAATCATCTAAAATGAGAATCCATTTTTGTTTCTTCCTTAGTTCTTCTGACAATTTGGCAGCTGTATGTTGATCATCATCCTCGCTTGAAAGGTCTATATGAAGACGTTTGGCAATAAGATTTTGCAGTCTATTAATACTGAAATCTTGAGACACGGTCACCCACCAAACATGATCACAAATATCTGGTCTCTCTAGAAGCTCATTGTGGATATGTTGCATTATTGTTGTTTTACCAACACCCCCCATCCCGTAAATACCAATGGTTGAGACTTCATCATCCATTAACAAACTCCATAACACCTCCGTATTCTCTTCAAATGCTTGACCCACTGGCTTATTAGAACTAGTAGGAAATGGAACTCCTCTAGTCTCACTTATGTTGTCTTTAAGAATTCTAGAAGATCTAGCTCCTGCGCCAGGTTGCACTAATCTTCCACGATTCTCCACATCGTACTCCTCCACTGGCTTTGTCCACACTCTAACCATGTTCTGCATATCATTCATAATCACATCATTGTTTACTGAGGGAGCAAATGGTTGATCAAGACACAATGGATCTAATGGCTGGGACGAATCTCCATGAGGCTCATCAGCTTGATTAATTGACGGCCTCTCACAAGAGCTACCTCTCTCCAGATGCTGCACTTGTTCTGTTCTCGGTATTGTTTGAAATGCACCATGCAGAAACTCCACATCCTCTTCTTCCTGCATTAAATAGGTAGTGATTTCATTCAGCTTCTGTGCCTTCGAAAGGGCAGAGTGTATCTGCTCCCAAGTACCATCAGCAAATTGATCCACTACATTTGTTCCTTGTGTTGCTTCTCCTCTACTCTCATGAGCATCAACTCCGAGTGTAACTGTGTTTTCCATGTCAACATGCGAATGAATTCTCTCACGCCAACCTTGTTCCATGCCTTGAACTCCCACCTGCATCCTTCCAGCATCCCCTGCCAAATCATTAACATTGGTTGAACTTGGTATGCTTTTATGTCTTTTGTTGCCACGATGCATAGCTAGAAATGCTGCTTCTTGAACCTCTTTAGGCACCTGACCACAAATGCCAACTCCATGCCCTCTCTCTCCTGACAAATGCCATTTGATCCTCGAAATGGAAGTACCCTTGGCAAATAAATGCCCACAGAACCTACACTTCATGCTTCCATCATTCATATCTTCAACATCATTCCAAAACGGATCATTTGGTCTAACCATTTTGTCCTACATAAAAAAAGGTGTCCAAATATTGAATAAAAATTAATGAAAAAGGAAAGGTTGAAACTAGAATAATAGGTTACAAGCAGCAAAGAATCTAAAAAGAAAAAACAATGAATCCACGGGTCAATTTAGCATGAACTCCATAAGGCATGGAATTTTTCCAAAGTTTATCATTAGAATTTCTACAACTTGTGTTTTACTTGAAAGATTCAAACCAGAGTTACATGTGAAAAACAAAATGAAGAAGATGGAGTATAAATAATTTACCTTGACAAGTTGTGCTTCAAGTGTTGGTTTCCTGAAGCAGTTTCCCGGGGGGATACAAGAACAGAAAGCACAGAACAGAGAAACAGAGAAGAATATATGGTTTAAAAATGAGGAGGGTGTTGTAAGATGTTGAGCTCCAGGTGATTCGATTCAACTTGAGAAGGAAGCACTGATCATCACAAAGGTTTAAGATATTTTATGAGGGAAATCGGGAAATCAATGTCAAGGAAGTTGGGATGAGATTTGGAAGAGAATGTTACAGTAGCAAAGATTAGTGTATTGTTTGACAGGAAGGAAGCCACAAACTTTACCCACCAAAGTTGCTTTTACACCTCTAATTTGCTTTTCTTTTGTCTGATCGAAAACTTTCGAAGCTAATTCCTGACTGAGTTGACGTGCGACCCACCCATCGCTCAAACTTTGAAAAAGGTAGCCTGAAAATATAATAGCTGATATATAATACAAATTAACTTAACTCTGGCAACATAGTTGAACTGGTGGATCACACGGGTGAGGCATGATCGGAACTTGATTAAATTATATAGAAATTGTTGGGGGCTATAATAAAAAATTCATCTTAATTTTTTTATTTATTTTTAAATATTTTTAAAACGTATTGTCAAGTTATTTTTGTTTTCAAATTATTATTTAGTATTAAAAAATATTGTTTTGATATATTTTGAAGTAAAAAACATTTTGAAAAGTAAAGGAACACACTTGCAAACATTTCCTAACTTAACCTGTGCAAAACAAAACAAATCAAGAAATAGGCAACTGCCAACCATTCTATACATACTATGTATTACATAATGCAAAATACGGAGAATTTTGTTCCAAAACAAAATTCTTACCTGGTCTGATTTGGTTTTTTAAGAGTGTTTTTAAGGTTGATAAATATATTTTATTTTTATTTTGTAAGGGTATTATTTAGGTGTTTTAAAATAAATATATATTGGAAAAAACTTTTCAGGAGAAACATTTTATGAATCGATTTTCCACTTGCCATAATAATATCATGATTCTTGGTGTACAAATGACGCATTATAAGATGCAGGAACTTAACGTGTGGACCATCCCGTGATGAAACTTTGAAGAAGCTGCGTGGAAAATGTAAAGCTTATTTGATAGTGATTATTTTTTAATAATATTTTTAAATTTTTAGTTTTAGTATTAAAATAATAAGAAAATATTAAGAAAGAAATAGTTTGAGGTAATTTGTCGTGATTATAATTAAACATGTAATTTATTTCCTTACCAATTAATCACCCTTTCAAACAAAGAGAACAATCTCTACCCAAATTTCAAACAAAGATTCTTTCCCGAAGAAAGAGAGCGAGCTATTTCAGTGTTTTGACCACAGAGGCCAAAGCAGAAAGAAAAGCCTTGGATCAATGAAGTGTTTTGACCAAAGATTCTATTGTGTTATTCAGATCAGAGAAGAATATATGGTTTAAGAAAATAATACAGCTGCAGTAGAATTAATTGTGTTATGAGATGGGATGTGGAAGAGAATGTTACAGTAGCTAATAATAATAATAAATTAATTATTGTTTGCTAGGAAAGAAATTGCTAGGAAGGAACCCACCGTAGCTAATAATAATAATAATAAATTGATTAATTATTGTATTGTTTGGGAGGAAGGAACCCACCGTGTTATATTTGCTTTTATCTACAACGATGTGAAATTTGTTATTACAATACCATTTTTATTTTAATTCCTTAAATAAAATAAATAAAATAATAAAGCTGCAGCATGCATGAATCTAGTTCGTAGTGGTGAGATGTGGAGAGGGATTGTATAAGGAAATTGCAGAAGAAATTAAGAGATGCCAAAGCAGAAAGAGATGCCAAAGCAGAAAGAAAAGCCTTAGATCATGGAGACACACGACCCTACCCACCTTGTCATCACTCTATTCTCTTCTGAGAGAAACCGAAATGTACTTTAAATTTGATTTTATGGTAGAAAAAGAAGAGAGAAAATCATTGAAAAGAGAAAATGTTCAATTGTTCGCATCATACATTTTTTTTCTTATTCTATAAAACTTTACTCCCTAAAAATACACTTTGTGAGCCTTTTATGCAATTTTCAAGCTCTTTATAACCACACCACGTCCCTTTAACATACATACATGTATAAATATATAAGTTTTATATTGTGATTTCACGGTTGTTTTTCCCCTTCAAATATTCACTCTTTTCTTGAACCTGTGTATGCCGTTTCTCTTTCTACATTTCACTCAGGCATATGCTCTCTAGATTTTTCTCATTCATTGCACTTAATTGTTTTTGGCTGTGATCCTTGTCGGTAACCTTTTCACCGTGAAACATGAGGAATCCTATGTGAATCAGCAAGGACGACCTCATGACTATTAACACCACACCACATCCATGCAGAAATGAAGAATGCAGCAGAGAAGAAGATTGCATTCCATGCAATCCATGCATCACAAATGAAGAATGTAATCTCAATAAGGAAAGCAATCCATGCAATAAAGAAGTGAAATCTCAAGGCTATCAGCATCCATTATGCAAAGATGAAAACAGGAAACAGAATCAAAGGGAACAATCACAGCAACTAGATACTGGATCCCAAGTTTCATGCTACAACATTGAAGAAGCAACGGTAATATCAACCCAGAATGGCAACAGAAACAATTAAGGGAACAAATATCATTTGTTCCTCTATTGTAGCCCTTGATGTTCAATTCTCCATGTATTTAAATAGTAGCAGTACACTCAAGAAATGTATCCTCTGGTTTTTTACAATATAGCAGCAATAAAGTCTCTTAATTCTCATTCAAAGAAATTGTGTCCACGATCTTCAAACTCTTTCTGTTCTAAGTTTCTTATTTTTCTCTTGGTATCAGAGCCTTTCTTCGTGGTCACAACTAAGATCCAGTTAAAAAAAAACACAAACATGACTTCCCTCTCACTCAACGTAGGAAATTTTGTCACACTCAAGCTCAGTCCCACAAATTACCCATTATGGCGTGAACAAGCCATGGGTCTTGCAGAAAGCCAAGAACTGCTTGGCCACCTCACCAATGAGGACCCAGCCCCGCCCAAATATTCCACACCAAATCCCTCAAATACAGAAAATTCAGCATCCAGTATGAATGAAGCATACATCACATAGAGAAAACAGGATCGTCTCCTTCGAGGGTGGTTAATTGGAACACTCTCTAAGGAATCACTTGGACTTGTTGTGGGACTAGATACAACACATGTTGTATGAGATGCACTCAAAAATGCATATGCTGAGGACTCTCTTGAACGAGAATTCACACTCAGACAACAGGTGACATACCTTCGAAAAGATGACAACAAGACAATTGGAGAACACATTCAAATGTTTAAGAGCCTATGTGACAGCCTAGCTGCCATTGGGAAATCAGTCCCAGATAAAGAAAAAGTGTTCTGCCTCCTTACCAGCCTTGGTCCTCAATATGAAACTTTCACCACTACCATGCTTAAACCACTAAGACCCTCATACTCTGAACTCATATCACAGCTTCAAAACCTTGATCAAAGACGAAATCGGTTCTCAAATCACACCAATTTACACACATCTCAAATGGGCTTCTACGGGTAGCACCAACAAAAGTATCGGAAAATAGGATACCAAGGCAAACCGAGTTTTATCTCAATAGGGAGAGGGTTCCAGGCACAGCAGTCAAAAAATCACAACCATGGATATCTATCCAAAGCTGATCCTAATTCTCAACACAGACAACCTCCACCACCAAGAGAACGACGCATGACTGCTACAGAGAGGGATCTCTATCGTGAAGAGAAATGTCAATACTGTGGGACAATGGGACACATTGCAAAAATATGCTGGTGGATTCCAAAAAAATCAACAACTCCACGCAGCAGCATCCCACAAGCTCTAGCAGCCCTCACCTTGGATAACACTGTCACTAAAACAGAATGGACTTCTGACACAGGCACCTCAAATCACATGACAGGTGAGCAAGGTATGTTAACCAACATTCAAGAATATACAAGATCTGACTCAGTTTTAATTGGTGATGGATCCTCTCTACCAATCATTGGTATTGGGGATTCCAGCATCAAACAGAAAAATAAAATCCTACCTCTCAATGACTTTTTACTTGTTCCTCATTTAAAGAAAAATCTGCTATCAGTAAGCCATCTAACAAACCAATATCCAGTTAAGTGTGAGTTTACTAATGTTGATTTCTTTGTTAAGGAACGACAGACAGGGCAAGTGGTGATTACGGGGAGGCGCAAGGGTGACCTCTATGTTCTTTCCAATTCTCCAGAATTATATTTCTCTCATCGTTTCAAGGCTGGATCTCCCTTCATCTGGCATCAACGCCTGGGACACCCACAGTTCTCGGCCTTGAAGCTGCTAAAAAATAAAGGATTGATTGATATTACTGGCAATGTAAAACTTGAACATGTCTGTGATAGCTGTCAATTAGGGAAATTAAGTAGACTACCTTTCTCGCATTCTCAGCATTCTAGTTCACATATTTTTGATAAAATCCATTGTGACTTATGGGGACCTGCCCCCGTTTTATCCATTGGGAAATTTCAATATTATGCATGTCTAGTGGATGATTTTTCTAAATATACTTGGATCATTCCCTTGAAAAATAAATCTGACTTTGTGAATGCATATCTAGCCTTTGAACAATATATTAGCAGACAGTTCAACAACAAGATCAAAATATTCCACTCAGATGGAGGAGGCGAGTTCATAAATTCAAAGCTATCTTCGCATTTTCTGTCTACTGGAATAATATTTCAAGTTTCTTGTCCATACACACCACAGCAAACAGGTATGGTTGAAAGAAGACATAGGGTGATACGTGAGTTAGGCATGACTATGCTATTCCATAATGGTGTTCCCTTATTTTTATGGGTGGAAGCTTTCTCCACTGCTGTTTACCTTATGAACTGATTGCCTTCATCAGCACTTAATCATTCTACACCATATTTTAAACTTCACAGCACACACCCTGATTACAATTCACTTCGTGTATTTGGCTCTAAGTGTTTTCCTTATACTTGGGATACACAAAAAAACAAGTTTGATCCCAAGTCAGCCCTCTGTGTGTTTGTAGGTTATAGTAATATACACAAAGGTTACAAATGCTTTCATCCCCTAAGCAAAAAATTCTTTATATCAAGGCATGTGGTATTTGATGAACTTATATTTCCTTACAAGCACACACAACACTCTCATGCTACTTCAACTACACCGCAGGTCATAAGCATCTTTGATTCATGGTTACCACACAATACATTTGCACACACTATAACCAACGAGTCCCACAATTCCACACCAGTAAGCTCACCACCTATTCTTACTATACCTTTGCTAACAACTAATACAAGTGTCATTCCAGACCCTTCCCCACATCATAATGATACTCAACAGTCCTTGATGCATTCTTCATCTTCATTTTCATCTTCTGCTAGCATGACTGAGCAACTCTCTCCATCCCTTGATTTTACTTCTCCAGACCAGCACACACAAGATCTTCACATGCACAGTCAACAATTACAGGGTCACACATCACAGCCTCAACCAACACATGCCATGGTCACACGATCTCAGAAAGGGATAGTCAAATCTAATCCCAAATATGCTCTGACTAGTGATCTGCTCTCGGCTGACATTCCTCGTGAGCCTCGTAACATACGCATTGCTCTTGCTCATCCTGGCTGGAGGGCAGCAATGGTTGAAGAACTTGAAGCTCTACACAAAAACAAAACCTGGAAATTAGTTCCACGAACCTTGGACATGCATGTAATTGGATCCAAATGGGTATTGAAATCGAAACTCAAAACTGATGGATCATTAGATCGTCTCAAGGCACGGGTTGTAGCAAAAGGGTATCATCAAGTGGATGGCCAAGATTATACTGAAACTTTCTCCCCATTCATTAAACCTGGGACCATTCGTTTGGTCATCACCATTGCTCTCGTTAAAAAATGGGAGCAGCGTCAACTAGACGTAAAAAATGCCTTCCTTCATGGTTTGATTTCTGAAAAAATATATATGGAACAACCTCCAGGCATGGTTGATCCCAATTATCCTCATCACGTGTGCAAGCTTCAAAGAGCACTCTATGGCCTCAAACAAGCACCTCGTGCTTGGTTTGATAGATTTAGCACTTTTCTTCTAACATATGGTTTTATTTGCAGCTTGGCAGATCCATCTTTGTTTATCTTCCATTCACAACTCAGAACACTTGTTCTACTCCTCTATGTTGATGATATACTTCTCACAGGGGCATCATCCACACTTGTTTCATCATTCATCCAACTCTTAAGTTTTGAATTCTCAATGAAAGACTTGGGGCAACTTCATCACTTCCTCGGCATTGAAGTTACAAATACCATCGATGGACTTCATCTCTCTCAATCACATTATGCTCTTACTATACTTGAAAAAGCTCAAATGGTTGATTGCAAACCCATGAATACTCCACTTGAAACAAAATTGCAGGTCTCACTCGAGTCTGAGCTTCTTGATGATTCCTCTTACTTTCACGGACTTGTGGGTGCTTTACACTATTTAACACTCACCAGACCAGACCTCTCCTATAGTGTGAATTACGCATCTCAATTCATGCATGCTCCCACGGCTGCTCACTTAAAATTAGTTCACAGAATCCTCAGATATGTCAAAGGCACAATAGCCACGGGTTTGCATTTTACATCTCACACCACACTTGATCTTTGTGCTTTTTCTGATGCAGATTGGGCAGGTTGTCCCACCACCAGGAGATCAACTACAGGCTACTGTACATTTCTTGGAAAAAATCTAGTTTCTTGGTGTGCAAAAAAACAGCATACCATCTCTCGATCTAGCACCGAAGCGGAGTATCGAGCTATGGCCAACACAGCTGCAGAACTCCCAAGGCTATCATTCCTCCTTGCAGACCTTCGCATCCCACTAGCATCACCCCCTCTACTATACAGTGACAATTTGAGTGCCCTGCACATGACTATCAAGCCTGTGTTCCATGCTCGCAGTAAACACATAGAGTTGGATTATCACCTTGTACGTGAAAGGGTTGCTTTGGGTCTCCTTGTCACTCATCACATCCCCTCCACAGAACAGGTGGCAGACCTATTCACCAAGCCAATGTCCAAATCAGCTCTCTCTTATTTTCAAACCAAACTATGCCTTCGACCTTGACACAATTTGAGGGAGGGTATTGACACCACACCACATCCATGCAGAAATGAAGAATGCAACAGAGAAGAAGATTGCATTCCATGCAATCCATGCATCACAAATGAAGAATGTAATCTCAATAAGAAAAGCAATCCATGCAATAAATAAGTGAAATCTCAAGGCTATCAGCATCCATTATGCAAAGATGAAAACAGGAAACAGAATCAAAGGGAACAATCACAGCAACTAGATACTGGATCCCAAGTTTCATGCTACAACATTGAAGAAGCAACGGTAATATCAACCCAGAATGGCAACAGAAACAATTAAGGGAACAAATATCATTTGTTCCTCTATTGTAGCCCTTGATGTTCAATTCTCCATGTATTTAAATAGTAGCAGTACACTCAAGAAATCCCATTCTCGTTCTTTTACAATATAGCAACAATAAAGTCTCTTAATTCTCGAAACTGTGTCCACGATCTTAAAACTCTTTTCGCTATAAGTTTCTTATTTTTCTCTATGACCACACTAAATAAAAAATAAAAAAAAGGAAAGAAAAATGAATTTTAGTTTTCCAGACCAAGCATTAACCGAGTTGTGGTTTTTTTCATTGAAGCAGTCAAAACTTCTTGTTTAGGTAACTTGAAAAATCAAGCCCAATCTCAAACTTGCACAATATGAAAGAATAAAATTTAAATAAGAAAAATTAGGTGACTAAAATGTCTAAAATTGCAAAAATAAAGAAAGAAAAACATTATGGATTACTAAAAAAATTAATATTTTATTTAAGTATATGTTTGCCAAGCGCGCGCAGGTGGGAGAGAGGTCTTCTTAGTTTCTTATTTTCTTTTTCTTTTCTTTTTTTTTATATCTTAGGGTGTGTTTGGTTGTACAATTCAACCTGTTTTTCAAATTGATTTTTGCTAATTTATAAATAGTTTTTATAATTTCGATATGTTGAAGTCAAAAATTAAAAAATAAATTTGTTAAAAATTATCATTTTAATATATATAGTCAATACAAAAGTACTTTTATAAAATCACTGTACACTATATTATTAATGACATATTTAGTCTCGTATTGACTTGTAGTCCATAGGTTTTGTCTTAATAAGCCCAGCATAGACAAAATTCATGGTGGTTAGTGGGTAATAATTAAATACATATATATACTTGATGACATCCTAATAGTTCCCTCAACACAAACATGTTTTCAAGTTGTGTCAAATGCATCATGTTTTAATTATTTTGATATTTTCCCATTTAAATTTTTTCAAAAAAATTAATCATTACTCTACTCTTAAACACCCGTGAAAACATCAGACCTCATCCTCAATTAACATGAACCCTTGATTTATTTACAATTTATTTGAGTTAAATAATTTTCTTTTTGAAAAAAAAAACAAGACTCTAATATAAAACCAATTTAATTGACAAAAAATAAATCAAATTATTAGATAGAATTTTAAAATATATAGGTAATGGGAGACTCTTTTCACACAAGATGATTATTCTTTATTGAAAAGATGTTATTCTGTCATGCCATACGCACCTTGCGCCTGCAGCATCTTTTTATAGTTTTGCCAATATTTGTTCACACCATGCTATAGAAAACGAATAAAAATAAAATTATGTAATTTATTTTCTAACTAATCCAATATTAAAGGACAAAATCATGATAAAAACAAAATAAAAAGAGACCAAAAACAAATAAAGCATATTTCATTAGTGGGTAAACTCATCAAGCCTATAAATCAGGTAACTCAAGCTAGCTTGTAAAACTCACAAACCAGGTTATGGAGTCCATTAAGATTATGATTTTTTTTAATTTTTTTATTTAACTATATAATAACAAAAATAACATGGTTGTTTAAGAATTCAAACTCTGAAAAAAGAAATTTGCGTTGAAAAAATATAATTCTGAATGCATTTATTTTAATTGTTTTTATTTTTTTTTGCTGAAGTTTTTTTGTTTTATTCTTCAAGATAATCTTATGATTTTAATTGTTTACATAATAATAATAATAATAATAATAATAATAATAATAATAATAATAATAATAATAATAATAATAATAATAATAATAATTTTAGTGATTATTTTTTATAATTGTTTTCTTACTTTCTCTTAATTTTATTTAATTTAATTTTAAATTAAATTATTTATATTTTAATAATTTTTTCTGCTACAACTTTTGTTTTTTGGGATAATTTAATTTTTTTATTGTTTAAACAACAACAACAACAACAACAACAACAATAATAACAATAATAATTGTAGTGCTTATGGTATTAATAATTATAATTATAATTATTGTGTTAATGGTGACAACAACTCATAAAATAATATCAACAATATCAATAATAACAAATTTCATTATAATCCAAATTATTATAATAATTATATTCATAATGATAATAATACTAATTTTTATTTTTTTCATTTAATTATTTTTATTTATATTACAAATCAAATAATATTTTTTATGCTACTAATTTTTTTTTTGAGTTTTGTCTTCAATCATGAGAATAACAATTAGAATAATAGTTCACATAATTTATCATTTGATGTTATATTTATTAAAAAAAAATTATAGTTTCTCTATATATAATGTTTCAAATCTAAGATCCCGGATTAATAGTTTGGAAAAATTATATGGCTCAATATTATCTTTAATTTCTTATTCTGGATTAATTTAATCTCGCTTTTTTAAAGAAAAGATTTTTTAATCTTATTTTTTTAGATTTTATCAATTATAGCTTTACTATCTTTTGTGCCGAAAAACAAATAATTTATCTTTAATAAATTTGGTTTAAAACACCTATTATTTTATTTGGGGAAGTTAACGCGTGGTACATCCCGTGTCAAAACTTTGAAGAAGCTGCATGGAAAATGTATGGTTTATTTGTAACGTTGATAGCGATTATTTTTTTAATAATATTTGTTTTCAGTTTTTTTACGGCAAAAGCCAAAGCAGAAAGAAAAGCCATAGATCAATTATTATAAAGTCTTTGCAGTAACAAGACCCACCATGTCCTCACTCTATTACTTTCCATGCCTTTGATTTTATAAAGTCTTTGCAGTAACCAAGGCGATGTCTATTTCACATTGCTTTTACATCAATTATTCAACACGTCAATTAATTCCATGTGGTGTTTGGGAGGAAGGAACCACCGTGTTATATTTGTTTTTATCTACAACGATGTGAAATTTGTTATTACAATACAATTTTTATTTTAATTCCTTAAAATAAATAAATAAAATAATAAAGCTGCAGCATGCATGAATCTAGTTCGTAGTGGTGAGATGTGGAAAGGAAAAGAGGGAATTGTACAAGGAAATTGGTAGGAAGGGAGTCATCACACAGATGCCAAAGCAGAAAGTAAAGGATTACATCAATTATTCAACACATCAATTAATTCCATGTGGAAAAAAAAAGTCTTCCAGAAATCATCTAAAATCAGAATTCCTCATCTTCATTAGAGAGATCTAAACCAATACCTTGAGATACTGGTCTTGCAATCTATTAGCGTTATTTTCTTGTGAAAGGATCATTCAGTATTTATGACAATCTTGTATTTATTATTCAAATTTTTTTGCCATGAATTCAATGTCAGGGAAGGTGGGAAGAGATTTGGAAGAGAATGTCACATGAGCAAAGATTATTGTATTGTTTGACAGGAAGGAAGTTTGCTTTGCTTTTGTCTGATCGAAAACTTTAGAAGCTAATTGCTGACTGAGTTGACGTGTGACCCATCCCATTGTTGAAACTTTGAAAGGGTTGGTCTGAAAATATAAGAGATGCAAGTACTATGCTAGGATGGATGCCTCTCCCTCCTCCCCCATCAACGTTAAGGATTGCTGCAGATTATTACTGTCATTAGCATCAAGAGTAGTGCTCATTGGTTGCATTCGGTGTCATGAGAGAAGAATATATAAATCTATATATAAAAAAAACTAGAAGCAACCTTTGAGGATGAAGACAAGATGAAGTATAAATAAGTAACCTGGATTCAAGATGTTCAAGTGCAGGTTTGCTCAAGCCGTAATCAGCAAGAAAAAAAACAGAGATCAGAGAAGAATATAATAAAGCTGCAATAGAATTTTGTTATGAGATGAGATGTGGAAGAGAATGTTACAGTAGCTAATAATAATAATAAATGAATTAATTATTGTATTGCTTGGTGGGAAGGAACAGGATATTATATTTGTTTTTTTATCTACAACGATGTAATTTTTTAAAAAAAAATATTTAAGAGAATAATATTAAAATAAATACACAAATAATATAATTAAACATTTAATTCATCAACCAGTAACAAAAAACCTTGGAATACGCCTCTTAACTATCATAAGCTTCCTATTTGTTTTTAGTTTTTCTTATTTTATTTGATGGCATGAGTGTTCGATGAAAAAAAACGCTCTTAATTTTATTTGATGGTAAGTGTCTCGTTTATGTATGAAACTTTGAAGAAGCTGCATGGAAAATGTAAAGTTTATTTGTTATGTTGATAGTGATTATTTTTTAATAATATTTTAGAATTTTTATTTTTAATATTAAAATAATCAGAAAATATTAGGAAAGAAATAATTTATTGTGAATATAATTAAACATGTAATTTATTTCTTTACCACTCAATCACCCTTTCAAACAAAGAGAACACAGCAGACAGAAACGACACTTGCCAGCAAATTACTTTTATAAAGTCTTTGCAGTAACGAAGTAAATGTGTATTTCCCGTTTTCCATGCCTTTAATTACATGATATCTTGTTAATAATTTAAATTAAATTATTATATGACAACGTAAAATATTTTAACTGATTAAATTATTAGTTAATGCCAGACTCTGATCATGAAAAAATATTTTTCTTTATTGAGAGGATGTTATTCTTCCATGCCATATGTACCTTGCGGCATCTTTCTATCTTTTTTGAAAAAAAATAAGTTAAAAAAGACAAAACAAAAATGACATTTTTATCAGTGGTAAACCAATCAAACCTATGAATCAAGTAACCCAAGCTAGTTTGTCAAAGTCACGAACCAGGTTATGAACTTCATTGGGATTATAATTTTTCTAAAAAATAATTTTTATTTAAATATATGATTGTAAAATTGAAAACCAGCCCAATATTGATTTTTTTCTCATAGAAATCAAATGAAACCAATTATAAAATTGAATTTCTAATTAACTCAATACCACTAAATTTCCTAATAAACTCATAAACCATGTTAGCCCTATAAAAAGACAAAATAAAAGAAAATAAATTATGAAATTGAATTATAAACCGACAAATATGAAATGGACAAAAAATAAAAAAATTCAATATAAAAGGAAAAAAAGAAGAAGAGATTACTATTGATGAAATCGTTGTGGGTGACAATGTCTTTTAATAATTTTAAATTACAAAATTGAATTCTAGATAAACTGAAAGATGAAATAGATAAAAATATTTTTAAAAACAAAAACAAAACACTGGATTATATTATAATCAACAATGAAATGAATTTGACTGTTTAGCTTCTTTATGTTTAATTAAGGTACTCTATGATATCTCGCTTGTGTATGCTCTCTCGATGCCAAATTAAGGCCTTTTGTTTTCTACAACGATGTGAAACTTTTTTGAAAAGAAAATATTTAAAAAGATAATATTAAAATAAAGTTTTTATTTTAATTCTTTAAAATAAATAACATCGATTTAGTGTTTGTAACCAAATAATATAATGTAATTTTATTTTTTTAATTCGTCAACTAGTAACCTGAACCTTGGAATACGTCTCTTAACTATCATAAGCTTCCCATTCGTTTTTAGTTTTTCTTAAAAGTTATTTTATTTGATGTCACGAGTGTTCGATGAAAAAAAATACCAATACTTTATATCTCTTCATAATACATGGATTAAAGTTGAATGTCGATCTCAATATTCAATTTTTTTATTTTTAAAATTAGTACACAAAAATTATTAAAAGAACACTTTGAAAACAAATATATTTTCACAACATGCCGGCTAGTGGAACCACAGCTGGGCTAGAAATGGTATGTTGCCGTTTTGCAGTTTACTAGAGAGGGGGCAGAAAGCCTCAGGAAAATAACTTTATTAATTAAAAGTTAAATTAAAAGAATAGAAGAAAATATTAAATGATTTATTATTTTTCAATGCATATTAATATTAAAATAAAGCAAAGTGACTAATAGAAAAAATACTCAAATTCTACGAGCAGCAAAGCGTTTAGAAGTTAGAACCCCTTGCACATATTTGATATTTTTATTTTATTGAATAACTCAATTCGAAGCTCAGTTCCCGAAATGAAGGTATAATAATTAAATCAACATTAAATCAAATTTGGTTTAATGTTGGTTTAAATCAACATTAAACCAAATTTGATCATCATAAATTGTCAAATTTTGACAGTTCAATGTGAGAAAATGTAAAACAAATAAATATGAGATGTAAGTGTTTTACTTTGCTTCTAGCTTTTGCCATAGATGGATTAATTTCTTTAATTATAAAAAAGAATGTAAAGAGTGAAGAATATTTTTATTAACACGCATGTTAATAAAAAAAATGAAGTGTTGAATTTTTTTGGGAGTGTGATACAATGTATTTTTTTAATATTTTTAAATTATTATGATGTATTGTTATTAAAAATATTTTTTAAAATATATGTTTTAATATATTTTCAAATAAAAAATACTTTGAAATATCTAATTAACCACGTTCCTAAACCTATGTCTTGATAGAAAATAAAAATTAAAAAATATTGAGGAATATAGAAAAATTGGATGAATTCATGCACTCAAAATAAAAAGACACGAGGAAATGAGATTTTATTCCAAATATATCCTTAAAAAATTCAAAAATCCCGGTCTTGTAAATTTAGTATCTAATCTAATCTAACGAAGGAAAGTATACAATGCTTTAGACTAGGTGTTTGATAAATGTGATCACATGAAAATTACAACGGGACGAAGGACTTCCTTTGCGTTAGGATGCTCCCACTCCACTACTCTCTCCCACCATTCCTCTGGAGAAGCAACGATCCTTTCGAGAGAAGGGGGGAGAGATGGCTGCCCATTTTCAAGCAACGGAAGACAAATCGGCATCCTCTTCAGCTTCTCACAGTCTATTACTTCAATCCTTTCCAGAGAATCGCAAATCAGTTTTGCACTGCAGATGCCTTTCAGTTCTGGTAATCCAATCAAGTACAGTGATCTTAACTCCGGGAATTTGAATTCAGTGTTGCTTTCTTCACCCATAACCCCTTCTTCATCTGATCTTGTTCCTCCTATTAGCTCCTCCATTTTCGCACAATCATGAACTTCAATCCATTCCAGAGAATCGCAGATAAATTTTACACTGCAAATTCTTTTCAGTTCTGGTAATCCCCTCAATTCCAGATGTCTTAACTCCGGGAGTTTGAATTCCCTGCTTTCTTCATCTGATCCGGTTGCTCCTATTATCTCCTCCAATTTCGCACATTCTTCAACTCTAATCTCTTCCAGGTTTGCGAGGTTTGGCAACAAGACCAGAGGGAACAAATTCTTCATATTTCCACATCCAAAGCAATAAAATTCTTGAAGACTAGAAAATATACCGTTATAAGATGGAGACGGTAGTGGAGCAGGGCAAAACCAAGAAGATGAAAATAAGCTCTCCATGCTATCGCAGTCCTCAATGTGGATGTTCTCCAGTTCAGTTGCATTCTCTAATGACAAAACATCACATAAACTTCTTGCATCGATGCGTTCACAATATAGTCCTTGAATGCCATTTAAGAACTTGACCTGAAAATCTCTATCTGCGTTGATATTCAAATTACCCAACCAAATTGTTTTACTTGGGAAATGATCGAGATCTGCCCAATCAAATTTATCAATTGTTCCGACTGAGATTTTGCATGTGCTTAGTGATCGGATCCCATTCCAAGATCTAAGATACTCCACGAAGTCAGAGAGACCTTCGAAATGGCATTCCAAAGTTTCCAAATTTCTCAAGGATGCTACTTCCTTTCCTTTAACTGTTATCAAAAACTCGTCTAGTGCAAGGACTTGCAGGCAAGAGAGTTTTGGTAATACTCCACTCGGAAACTCCATTTCACAGCATGCATTCATTCTAAGACACCTCAGGTTGGTTAGGCATTCCATTCCTTGTGGCATCTTTCTAAGATCAGTATGAAAGAGATCCAACCTCTTCAGTGCCATGAGTTTCTTTAATGATGGAACATCTTCTAACATCTCACAATCAGTGAGCAATAATGCAGTGAGACTCACCAAATCAGAGATAGATTCTGGCAACTTTTGAATATTTGTGTTAGACAAATCGAGGACCTTGAGCCCATGGAATTCCTTGAAAAATGAATCCGCAATAAGTCTCAACTTTTCATTATGACATAGCAATAGAGTTGACAGATTTGGACATATTGGTGAATGGCTGGGAGGAATTTCTTCAAAACTGTTTCTCATTAGTGAAACTATCTTTAGATTCTCTGTCCAGTACTCTACATTTGGCAGTTGTTCTAATTGTGCACCTGGTTTAAAATGACTTGAGACTTATCTTGTATTATTTGGATGGCCATGTCCCTAATCAAGTCATGCATCTTCACATATCTTCTATCATCATTCACACTATGAACATTTTCCAATAGGCAGACATATTGAAGTCTATTAAGCATCGTATGGCCCTCGTCAAATGCATCTTGCCTCCTCCCCATCCCTTTAATTATTCCCTCATCAATCAAATAACCTATCAACTCCTCCCTTTCAATCATATGATCTTCAGGATATAATGCACAATATAGGAGACATTGTTTTAGTGCTAACCCATCATCTAACCGATCATAACTAACCCTCAATACCTTGAATACCTTCTCATCCATGTCCCTAACTTTCAATTCTCTTAATTTAATCAATGTAGTCCTCCATTCAGGCAGGTCAACCACTCCCCTCAAGCTCCTTGCAATTGTAATAATTCCCAGTGGCAAACCAGCACATTCCCTTGCAATAGCTTTTGCAATTTCTTCCACTTCATCTGAAAATGCCTTGTGACGTCGACGATTCTCCTTGAACAAAGTCCAAGATTCTCCCTCCAAAAGGGGTTTGACTTTGATTTTGTGTTGGCAATCAATCTCATCACAAACCATTCGTGATCGAGTCGTCAAAATCAGCTTGCATCCTTTCAACGGGATAGGAATTCCCACTTCGTATAGTTCAAAATTATTCCACAAATCATCAAAAATGAGAATCCATTTTTGTTTCTCCCTTAGCTCTTCTGACAACATGGCAGCTCTATGCAAATCATCATCCTCACTTGAAAGGTCTAGTTTAAGACGCTTGGCAATAAGATTCTGAAGTCTATTGATGCTGAAATCTTGAGATACAGTCACCCACCAAACAGCATATTGTCTTTGTAGAAGCTCATTGTGAATGTGTTGCAGTAATGTTGTTTTACCAACACCTCCCATCCCGTAAATGCCAATGGTTGAGACTTCATCATCCATCAACATAGACCATATCTCCTTCTTGTTCTCTTCAAATGTTTTACCCACTGGCTTATTAGAGCTAGTAGGAAATGGAACTCCTTTAGTCTTGTTGCATTTCAGACTTTCAGAAGATCTAGCTCCTGCGTGATCCTCCACTGGCTCTGTCCTCGCTCTATCCATGTTCCGCACATCATTCATAATCACATCATTGCTTACTGATGGAGCAAATGGTTGATCATAGTATCTTCCATAATCAAGACACAATGGATCTGATGGCTGGGATGAATCTCCTCGAGGCTCATCAGCTTGATTAATTGATGGCCTCTCACAAGAGCTACGTCTCTCCAGATGCTGCACTTGATCTGTTCTAGGTATGGTCTGAAAGGCATCATGCCTAAAAGATCCTTCAACAGTGTCTTCCATGGCATTTTCTGCTTGTGAATGCGACTGAATTCTCTCTTCCCCGGCACCTTTTTCCGTGCCCTGAACTCCCACTTGTGTCCTTCCAGCAGTCCCTACCAAGTTGCTCTGTTCCAACTCTCGATCCACTGGTTCTGTCATGAGTCTGCTCTCGAGTGCCCCTTCGGAAACTCTATCTTCTTGTGCTCTCATTCCGGTCATGCTTACTATGTTGTTTCCTGCTACTGCATATGAAGAAATCCTCTCCTCTCCTTCTCTGACTTCTACAACCTGATCTTCTCTTTGTACCCTTCCAATATCTCCCACAATATTTTCATTCTCAATGTTTTGTTCTTGTGGACAAGTTGAAATTCCAAGGTCATTAACATTGATTTAACTTGCTGTGTTTTTATATCTTTTTTTACCACCAGACATAACTTTGAGGGCTTCTTCTTGAACTTCTTTAGTCACCCCACTACAAATTTTAACATTACGCCCTTCCTCTCCTGATAAATGCCATTTGAACCTTGAAATGGGAATTTTATTGGCCCATCTACGTTGACAAAACTTACAAATCATGCTACCATCATCCTTTTCTTCAACATAATCCCAAAATGGATCCCTTGATCCAGCCCTTTGGACCTATATATAAAAAAAAAAAGGGGGGGGGGGGGGAATAAAAATCAATCAAAATATAGAATAAAAATCAATCAAAATATAGAATAAAAATTGATGGAAGTTGCACCATATCCGGATGGATGAGAAACTACTTCAGTGTTGTTACCATTATTTTGCTACTAAAACTGGTAGTTAGTTTATTCCACAATCATAGGGCATAAAAAGACGACGATAATTCAGTTAGACTTCTTACTTGTTGAGTATTTAAACCCCTATTTTGACTTTGCAGGGAGCTGTCAGGGCCAGGATTTGAGGCATTTGGCCTAGCAGCTCGATTTTGCAATCCTCGGACTTGGAGGTTATCCATGTGTGACCTATATAAAAATGAAGTGATCATATTATAAAACCTTTCAATAATTGGTAGTCTCTCTTAAGCAGTAAAAATCAATGGTGTATCTAATTATCAAAAAGGTATTAAAACACAACAGCTAGAAGTCAATCAATACCTAGTAGATTTGCCAGAGTTTCGAGGCACTAAGTTCTCTTGTTGCATATTGTTAGGAATCACAGAACCTTGATCCACTTGTCCTTGATTAGGAATACACTGAATCCTGAATCCAAAATCATTCGCAAACAATATGAACCATTACAAACATATGTTTAGCTTCCTGGTTTCATGTTCAAGCTATAATGTTTCTTTCCTGATTGAAAAACTAAATTTGTTTTTACAGAAAATACTAAACATGAAAAATTGGATACCGTGGAGCAGGTAAAGAAGGTCCAGGTTGATTGAAGCCACCATGTTGTGAAGTTGTTGTGTTCGGCGTCATATAGACATGTCCCTGCTGAGGTTGCCTGGAAAATATTCAAATAGTTATACGTAGAATTTGACACCACAATGTAAAGATAGAATTGTTATTCTCACTTCGTTGATTTTAGTTTAGCAGATCAAATATGCTGAGTATAAGGTGATGGGAATTGTATGAATATTGGAACCTAACTTTCAAGAATGGAGGAAATGGATATGAATGAAATCAAAAGAAGGAATTTGGAGAGAAACTTGATCAGGTGATAGCTCTTTCTATGGATACATGGTGTTTTTGCTCTCAATTATATAAGAGAAAATTAACTGAGAGAGATGGGGTACCTTGAAGATGAAGTAGGCTCGAAAAACGTGGAGTCATAGCAATTTGAATTCAGTAGATCATGATATCCAGAAACCTGATGATTGTGAGGAGGAAACTGAGTACTATCATTGTTATCCACCAGCATGTTCTGTCCAGCTTGATCATTGCATGATATGGAGCTTTGGTTGACTGGAACCTCCAGTAGCAACCTGCTTCCATGGTCATAATAAGGAAAACTGTAGAAAAACTAAATTGCAAGCAATAATCTTATGATCAAATATGCATAAAAATGACGTACGAGGGAACTCCTTCCAACTGATTGACATCATCCTCCATAAAAGATGGTGGAACTCCTTCCATCTGACACAATTACAAGACGATTAGCATGTTCTGAGGTTTAAAAAAGAAGAGAAAGCAAGATGATTAGTATTATACATATATATATATATATATATATATATATAAGAGAAGAATATATAATATACAGAAAATCTGATGTTTTGCCTTAAAAAACTAGATATTGTTTTGATAAAAAAATCCACGATCGAGTTAAATTTAGATAAACACCAGAAGGCATGGATTATAAAATCTGAGAAAAAGATCAATCTATTTATCACGGATTTCTTTAAAGATTCAAAGAATAGTTATAGATAATAAAAAAAACAAAAACACCAACAAGATGAAGCATAAATAATTAAGACCTTCTTCAGTGCTGGTTTGCTTTAGCAGTAGTCAGCTAAACAATAACATAAATAAATAAAAACAGAGATCAAAGAAGAATATGTGGTTGACTATATTGCGTTATATAACATGTTAATATTAAAAGTAATTTAAAAATAAATTATATTTTTTAATGAAAACAGTTGACTATATATCCATCCACTAATGATAAAAATTAGATAAACACCACAAGGCATGAAAGATAAAATCTGAGAAAAAAGATAAATTTATTTATCATGGATTTCTTTAAAGATTCAAACCATAGCTGCCTATATATATAGCTGCAGTATGCATCAATAGGGAAATGTAAACTTATAATTAACCTTCCAAATATTATATTATAAGATACAATGAGTTAACGTGTGAAGCTGGCAAACCCAATATGTCAAACTTTGTAGAAGCTGCCTAGAAAATGTAAACCAAAAACGCAGCATGTCCACTTGGAATTATATATATATAGATCATACAAATTCCAGGGTAAATAATTGGTTTGAATTGTTTTTTGAAGAATTATTTCAAAACTCTATGAAGCATTATATATATTATTAGAAGATACCTAGAAAATGTTAACGTGCGGAGCAAACCCAATACACAATGAGCTGGCTTACAAGAGATAGTTCACAATGAGAGATAATTCAGTTAGACTTCTTACTTGTTGAGTATTTTGACTTTGCAGGGAACTGTGAGGGCCAGCATTTGAGGCATTTGGCCTAGCATTTTGATTTTGCAATACATGGACTACTTGGAGGTTCTCCATCTGTGATCTATATAAAATTGAAGTGATCATATTATAAAACCTTTCAATAATGGGTAGTCTCTCTGAAGTAGTAAAAATCAGTGGTGTATCTAATTATCAAAAAGGTATTAATACCTAGCAGATTTGACAAAGTTTTGAGGCACTAAGCTCTCTTGTTGCATATTGTCTATGTGAGGAATCACAGAAGCTTGATCGATTTGTCCTTGATTAGGATCTCCAGAAACTTGAAGATTATGAGGAGGAAACTGTGGGGACCTGAACTCAGAAGAAAAATAAAGCTTTGTTACAAATCTCTACATATTAGGAAATTAGAGATGTCATATTTTTTATTTATAAGCATCTCGATTGTTATGGGATACTTATTATTTTCTTTCCTAAGTTAGCAGCGTTGGACTGCATATTGATGTGTATATATACTGAGTATTTGTAATGAGAATTATGCATGAATTCCTCCCAGTAAACTCTCTAATTAACAGTTATTAGTTGAAAACACATAAAAAGCAAGTGCAAGCTAATTGAAATGCTCAAGCAAACGGCCACATACCTTAAGGTTTGAGAAGGCTCTGGCAACATGGTTGAACATTGTGGAACTTGATTAAATTGATATGGAAATTGTCGGGAGCTATAATAAAAAAATCATTTTGGTCAAGTTTATTGTTTTCATTAAAGAAGTGTATATTTAGGTCAATACCATTGATTCATTGGAGGTTGAGGTAGCATCCCAGGCACTTGATTGCTCATTGCTAACTGATTCGTCCATTGTTGGTCACTAAATTAGCAACATTTGTTAGTAATTTCATTATTCAATTGTTAGTTGTTAATCCACTAAGCATTTAATATCATTTTAGCTTAAATCAAAGGCATTGAGGATCAAATAAATTAGGATTCAAACATAATGAGTTCATTTAGATTGATCAATTCTCATCACTAACCAGTACAAGAAGAAGAAGAAGAAGTTAAATAATGATGAATATCATTTACCTTGATGGGGTTTGAGGCAAATTTGGTCCATTTTGGTTGATACATGATGATGATGCTCCATCTAAACCTCCCATTGTTGTCTGTTTGTTTAAAAATAAACAATTTGAAGCAAACTTTTTTAATCAATTGGTGATATAGCAATACAAAAACTTGCTAGTTCAATGGACATTGTAGCAAATTGGATTGGTCACCATGGCTTGAAGAAATGAAGTTTGAAACTGAGTTGTCTGCTGAATGCTATCATTGTTATCCACCAGCATGTTCTGTCCAGCTTGATCATTGCATAACATTTATTTTTAATTTTTTTATTAATGTAGGTTAATTTACTTACATTTCAATTAATTTTATAATATTTAAAATTAAAATTAATAATCATTTAAGTTTTCAATGACAATAATATTAAGTGAATCCAAGGTTGTTAAAATTGTAATTTTGACATGACAAAATGGGTTTTTGAACTCATATCATAAAATCATATATAAAATATTTTCGTATAAACTAAAATTGTGTAAGCAGAAAAATCATAAAATCATGCCTCATTACCTTCATTTAAAAATTACAATACAAAACAATTATATCCATAGAATTTCACTAGGTAGAAACTAACAAATTTAAAAATACTCTGTTGGCGTGCTATGTAAACTAAAATCAATCTCAATACCTTCACTTTCCTCGTTATTTCTAAAACATTCATCAAAAGTATTATTATCAAAAAGATTATTATTACTACTACCGATAGTATAATTCATAATGTTTCATATGTACTCTTCATTCCAAATTTCTCAATAATATCTGTGTAATTATGTAATTGTTTTCTAGACATGGTGGAAGAGTCTATATAATACTATTAAGGTTGAGAGCTTAATTTAAATATGATGGATTTCAATTCAACATAACTTGAATGAATATGATTGTTTTAGATTCAATGGATAATATATAGGGTATGGATATAGTCAAACTTAACCCAAAAACTGTCTAAACCTAAACTGAAATATATATTTATATTATATAAATAATTTTATAGAATATTCAATTTTTAATACAATTTGATTATAAATACCTTAAAATTGATATAAAACTCACACACATATATAATACATATATATATATACACACACATACATATACATGCATCAAATACACAAGCATATATATATATATATATATATATATATACACATTCTAGCATCAACTCAATTAAACACATTAAAAACTTATTATAATAACAAAAAGAAGCAATCACATCATGTGGAAAATTTTAAAGCTCATCAGTGATGAGCCATCACAGCAGTTGAAAAGGGAGGCGGAAAGAGCAGGCCAGCAGGGAAAGATAAAAGTATGTTGAAACACGGTCTCGTAAATTCAGATTGATTTTGTCTGATTTTATGATTTTATTTTATTGATTTTTGATTAATTTTAGTAAATTTTGATTTTTTAATCTGATTTTATCAGATTTATATATTTAACTCCTAAAATTTTATATATAATTTTACGAGTCGAATTGCAATTTTGACAACCTTTAGCCAACCCCACTCACCCCCACTTATCTTGCCACTTGGGCTCTGCTCTCTTGCACAAGCCCCCAAACTTTACCTTCAACACTCCACTTGTTTTTATCTTCTCTCCTGCATCCCAAAATATGCCAGTGGAAGGAGCCTGGATTTTTCTTCGACGACCTTTCATTTTGGATAAGTATGGACTGATTTTTTTAATTGGTTATATTTTTATGGAAGATTTAGGAATTCGAAAGATGATTGAAATTTGGATTGATACTGACAATTTAATTCACACTCCATGATACTTACTTAACCCGATCTAATAAAAATGAATGTTTAAATCTGTTAAATAATTAAAATGTTATGTAATATTATTAAATATATTATATAAATATTTACATTTTTAATATTATCTGATAAATTTAATTTGGATTGAAATGTACTTGAATTTAACATTATATAAATATATTTATAGAATATTTAGATTTTTTTAATATAATTTGATATGTATACATATATTAATATTAATATAAAACACATATATAAATAATATTTTTCATTTTATTATTTAATTTATATATATATAGATAATCATTAAATACCCGAAATCTGTTTATAAATATCTAAAAATTTATTTGATAAATAATATATATAAAAAAGAACTCAACTCATGCTACTCAATACCATCCCTGGACACACTAGCTTTGATGTCGTTGGTGTTTTAAGTAAAATGTGATTGTAATAACTATATGCGTTTGATTTGGAAACTATCCATGATTAAAGCAAATGGGCTAACAAAAATATAATTATTATTTTTATGCAAATTTTTATATAAATTTATTTAATAATAAATTATTTTATCCTCAAATCTCTATTTTTATTTTATTTTTGGCATAATAGAGGTACAATTAAGTTCTATAATCCATCCAAAATTTCCAAATTTATCTTTCTATCAACGCCGATTCTTTTTTATTTTATGTTTATTATTTTTATTTTATTTTAGAGAATAACCTAGAAATGAGTTATAACATTCCTCATGGATATTTAACGTTTTCTTTTAATGAGTAAACTAATTTTAAGGTGGTGTTTAATATTTAATATATTTTTAAGTAAAAAACACTATTATTTATTATAAATGCAGTAAACTAATTTTAAGGTGGTGTTTAATATTTAATATATTGTTAAGTAAAAAGACTATTATTTATTATAAATGCAATAAGTAGTCTTGTGTCCAGGAGTTGGGTCCATCACAACCTTATTAGTTGACTTCTTAGAATGGGAATTAAATTCATGGGATGTGAGGTGGAAATGGTACGCTAGCGTTCTCGGCAGCCTAATTTGATTTTTGCTAGTCTATATATTTGAAATCTCACTACATAGACTATCATTTCCAAGTCAATGTATTATTCTAGCCGATTGCTTCCATGGTCATAATAAGAAAAACTATAGAAAAACTAAATTGCAAGCAATCATCTTCTGATATATGCTTAAGAATGACGTATAAGAGAAGCTCAGACATATTGAAGTTATCTTCCAGTGCTTGAAAATCCCAGTGATTGATAAAAGATGGTGGAGCTCCCTCCATCTGACAACAAGTACAAGATCATTAGTTGATACAATTTGAACAATTTGAAGATGCTTGAGATAAATTGATACACTAACACACAACTTTTTGATTCAATGGGTGATATAGGAATACAAAAACATGGTAATTCAATGGACATTGCAACAAATTGGAGTAATCACCATGGGTGGAGGAAATGAAGGTGCAAACTCAGGCATTAGTATGTTCGTATCAAAATCTTGCTGATTCGATATCAAGCTGACATTATCATCCGCAAAAGATGGTGGAGCTCCTTCCATCTGACAACAAGTACATGATCATTAGTATGTTCCATCATTCGAACTAATTTTACAAATTACAGAAATTAATTCTCTCTACTTTAACCCTTAATTACACATCAGAAAACCCACGAAAAATAATTTATTTATATGGATTTACGCGCTAATTTACCCGTGTATTGCTGCGGGGAACGTATACTTTAATTTTCTCTGTTTTTTTTTTTTAAAAAAAAAAATGATTAAGAAGTTTCCAAGTAGCGAGCAAAATTGCAGCTCGTTATATGCTCTTACTAGCTAACTTGCCAGTGACTTTTTGCGCGTATTTTATTTATTTTGTTAACTTGATTAAGAGTTTCTCGAGTTGCGAACAAGACATGAGCTCAAATTCGAGATAGAAGAAACCGTGAAATTTCAAAGTAAGAGGTATAAACTTAACATAATTTATTTTGATATATTAACCAAAAGAAAAGAGATAAAAACATAGAAAATTATCTAAAAGATTTTGTACAAAATTTAGAGGCTTCCCTTTTGATTTATTTGTTATTAAAATGAATTATTTAATTAATTTTGAAAAAGAGAGAAAAACAAAACAAATTCCCCGAAAACCATACCAAACACCCATAATCTCAGCAGAACTAATGAACAATGCATGAGTAGTCACCATGGTTTGAGGAAATGAAGTTGGAAACTGAGCTGTCTGCTGAATACAATCGTTGATCACATCATTATCCACCAGCATGTTCTGTCTACCTTGATCATTGCATAACATGGAGCTTTGGTTGACTTGAACCTGCTCCTCCGGTAGCGACCTGCTTCCATGGTGATAATAAGGAAAACGACTGTAGAAAAAATAATTGCAAGCGATCATCTTCTGATAAAATATGCTTAAGAATGACGTACGAGGGAACTCCTTCCAACTGATTGACATCATCCTCCATAAAAGATGGTGGAACTCCTTCCATCTGACCACAAGTACAAGATGATTAGCATGTTCTGAGGTTTTAAAAAAGAAGAGAAAGCAAGATGATTAGTACGATATATATATAAGAGAAGAATATATAAACATATATATATATATATATATATATATATAATACACAAAGAAAATCTGATGTTTTGCCTTAAGAAACTAGATATTGTTTTGTTAAAAAAAATACAGAAGTTCAATTTAGATAAACGCCATAGTTACATGGATTAGAAAATCTGAGGAAAAGATCAATTTATTTATCATGGATTTCTTTAAAGATCCAAGCCATAGTTACAGATAATAAAAATAAAAATAAAAAACACCAACAAGATGAAGCATAAATAAATAACCAACAAGATTCAAGACGTTCTTCAAGTGCTGGTTTGCTTAAGCAGTAATCAGCAAGGAAATAAAAATAAAAAACCAGAGATGAGAGAAGAATATATGGTTTAAGAAAATAATAAAGCTGCAGTATACATAAATCTAGTTCGTACTGGTGAGATTTGGAAAGGGAATTGTATAAGGAAATTGCTAGGAAGGAAGTATGCTAGGAAGGAAAATGTTCACTGCGTTTCAAGGAAATGCAGAAGAAAGAGAGCTAGCTATTTCAGTTTTGTGACCACAGAGGCCAAAGCAGAAAGAAAAGCCTTAGATCATGGATGACATACGACCCTACCCACCATGCCTATAATTTTACCATACTGTTCAAGCAATTTTATTTTAAGTACTGTTCACTCCTGTGTTTAAATTTAACTAGACAATGCCCCGCGTTTCGCCGCCTACTTTATTTTTTATTATAATATAAATTTAGTTAAAATAATAAATTTGTGCAGAATTCATGTCAAATGCAAGTTTTCTATAAAATATATGAATTTAAAATCGATATAAATTTACCTGTTTAGTAGTATCAAACGAAATAACCAACATAAATTTATAATCATCATTAAAAAATCAAGAAAACTTAGATATTTGAATTATTAAGTTCATTGTATTAAGATTAGTTCATTATATAATTCAATTTAAATCAAACAAAAATAAAATATATATTGTAAAAATACTTACAATAATCAAATAAAAAAAATAAGTTGTTAATTTTCTATCAACAAAAAGGACAAAACATAGATTGAAGAATCATCTTGACATTATTTCCATTATCATTGCTATAAAAACTAAAATTATTGCTAACATTACAGCCAAAACAATTAAAATAATTAAATTGCCATGAAAAATTAAAAAAATGCAAAAGATTTTTAGAAAATAACATAAAAATATAATAACTAAAATTATCATTATTATTGCATAAATATTAAAATCATAAAAATCATATAATCTAAAAAAAAAATAAAGAAACAGATATAAAAAAAAAGAATAAAGGGAAGAATAGAGTAATATTACTTTTAAAATGATCACCGATATAAATTAAAATTTCAGGAAAATCTAAAAAAAAATCAAAATATTTTTATAAAAAAATAATCACTAAAATTATCATTATTATTGTGCTAATAATAAAATTATAAAAATCATCTAATACAAAGAATAAATAAAAATAAAAGAAAACATCTAGCCATAGCACCCGTGCCTCGTCGCGAGCGGAATCATATTTTTTTCAACATAAAAAAAATATTTATTATGTATGATTTTTTTTATCATAGCATAAATTTAGACAAAATAATAAATATGTATATAATTTTTATGAAGTGCAAGTTTTGTATAAAATATATAAATTTTAAATCTGTATATTATCTTTATGAAGTGCAAGTTTTGTATAAAAGAAAAAATATGTAATAAGGAAAAAAGAAAAAAAACAAAAACAAAAAAGAAAAAAAAAGGAGGAAAAAAAAGAATAATTAGGAAAAAAAAAGAAACTAAAAAATGAGAGGAGTGTAAAAAAAAAAGAGTTAACTGTGGCAATCCACATTGCACTGTATGTAAGTGCACAGTGGATTATCCACGGCAATTATATATATTGTAATTTTAAGGTAGAAAAAGAAGAGAGAAAATGTTTAGCAATGAAAAATTCAATTGTTCGCATCATATACATACATACATACATACATATGTATATGTATATGTATATATATGTTGTGTGTATATGTACATATGTATATATATGCTGTATATTGTGAATTTCACTATTGTTTTTTCCCATGAAAGATGAGGAATCCTAAGTGAATCAGCAAGGACGACCTCATGACCACACTAAATAAAATAAAAAAAAGGAAAGAAAAATGAATTTTAGTTTTCCAGACCAAGCATTAACCGAGTAGTGGTTTTTTTTCATTGAAGAATCCTAAGTGGTTTTTTTTATTTATCCCAAACAGTCAAAACTTCTTGTTTAGGTAACATGAAAAATCAAGTCCAATCTCAAACTTGCACACTATATTATTAATGACATAGCTTAACTTTAAAAAAACCTCTAGATGAATTTTTTTTTTTAAATCAAATAACGAGACGGTGACAGATTGGATCGACCTTGATCCCTATGCGACCCAGGTAGCTTATTCTATGAGGTTTAATATTTTTTATAAGCTTTTGTTATTTAATTATATGATAAAAATGGATGCTTTTAAAATTGAGTGTGAACCATGAAATAAAGATTTATTTGAGACTGTGATAACCCTATAGAAAACAAATAAAAATAAAATTATGTAATTTATTATCTAACTAATCCAATATTAAAGGACAAAATCATGAAAATAAATAAATTAAAAAGGGACCAAAAACAAATAAAACATATTTGATCAGTGGGTAAACTCATCAAACCTATAAATCGAGTAACCCAAGCTAGCTTGTAAAACTCACGAACCAGGTTATGGACTCCATTGAGATTATAATTTGTTTTTTTTAATATTTTTTATTTAACTATATAATAACAAAATAACATGGTTGTTTTAAAAACACAAACTCTTAAAAAAATTGCGTTGAAAAAAATATAATTCTACCTGCATTTATTTTAATTGTTTTTATTTTCTTTCTTGTTGAAGTTTTTTTTTGGTTTTTTGTTTTATTTTTCAAGATAATTTTATGATTTGCATTGTTTACATAATAATAATAATAATAATTTTGTGATTTTATTTATAATTGTTTTCTTACTTTCTCTTCTGTTACAACTTTTATTCTTTTTGGGATAATTTAATATATTTTATTGTTTAAACAACAACAACAATAATGATAAAAATAATAATTGTACTGTTTATGGTATTAATAATTATAATTATTGTGTTAATGGTGATAATAAATCATAAAATAATATCAACAATATCAATAATAACAAATTTCATTATAATCCAAATGATTATAACAATTATATTCATAATGATAATAATACTAATTTTATTTTATTTTATTATTTTTATTTATTCTTCAAATCAAATGTTATTTTTTATGCTACTAATATGTTTTTGAGTTTTGTCTTCGATCATGAGAATAACAATTAGAATAATAGTTCAATTAGAAACCGACACTTTTACATCAATTATTCAACACATCAACTAATTGCTGACTGAGTTGACGTGTGACGCACCCCATTGTTGAAATTTTGAAAAAGTTGGTCTGAAAATATAAGAGATGCTGCAAGGATGGATGCTCTCCCTCCTCCCCCCATCAACGTTAAGGATTGCTGCAAAGTATTGACTGTCATTAGCATTAAGAGTAGTGCTCAGTGGTTGCATTCGGTGTCATGAGAGAAGAATATATATATAAAAAAAACTAGATATTGTTTTGTTAAAAAAAAAATCCACAAGTTCAATTTAGATAAACACCTCAAGCCATGAATTATAAAATCTGAGAAAAAGATCAATTTATTTATCATGGATTAAAAAAAAAACACCCTTTGAGGATGAAGACAAGATGAAGTATAAATAAGTAGCCTGGATTCAAGATGTTCTTCAAGTGCTGCTTTGCTTAAGCAGTAATCAGCAAGAGAAAAAAAAAACAGAGATCAGAGAAGAATATATGGTTTAAGAAAATAATAAAGCTGCAGTAGAATTTTGTTATGAGATGATATGTGGAAGAGAATGTTACAGTAGCTAATAATAATAATTATTTAATTAATTATTGTATTGCTTGGTAGAAAGGAACAAGATATTATATTTATTTTTATCTACAACGATGTGAAATCTTTTAAAATAAAAATATTTAACAGAATAATATTGAAATAAATACACAAATAATATAATTAAATATTTAATTCATCAACCAGTAACCAAAAACCTTGGAATACGCCTCTTAACTATCACAAGCTTCCTATTTGTTTTTAGTTTTACTTATTTTATTTGATGACATGAGTGTTCGATGAAAAAAAAAACACTCCTAATTTTATTTGATGGGAAGTGTCCCGTTTATGTTATGAAACTTAACGTGTGGATCATCCCGTGATGAAACTTTGAAGAAGCTGTATGGAAAATGTAAAGTTTATTTGTTACGTTGATAGTGATTATTTTCTTAATAATATTTTAAAATTTTTATTTTTAATATTAAAATAATCAGAAAATATTAGGAAAGAAAAGAAACAGCCCTACCCAATTTTCCAGTAACAAAGGCAATATGTATTTCCCATTACTTTTATATCAATTAATCACATGACAACAGATCAATTAATTACTTGATATCGTGTTAATAAATTAATTTAAATTAAATTATTAGATGACAACTTAAAATATAATTTATATTATTTTAATGAGATATAGTATAGTTGATGCCAGACTCTTTTCAAGTAAGATTGTTTTTCTTTATTGAAAGGATGTTATTCTTCCATGCCATCTTTCTATATTTTATGATCCCTGTGGAACTTTAAGATTCACTTTTAATATACACTTCCACAGATCATCTAAAATCAAAACTGTTCTGGGCAGCTACTCATCTTGGTTAGAAAAATCTAAACAATACCTTGCTATATTGTTCTGCAATCTATGACCGCTGGTATCTTGTGAAATGATCATTCAGTATTTATTCAGTAATAAAAGGCTTAGATCATGGATACATACGACCCTACCCACCTTGTCCTCACTTTATTCTCTTCAGAGAGAAACCGACACTTTCCATGCCTTTAATCTTATCATACAGACCACCAAAATGTTCTTTGAATTTTATTTTAAGGTAAGAAAAGAAGAGAGAAAATCAATCACTGATTCAACCCTGTAGTATCCGGATCATTGATTCAAAATGATCATCATAAATTGTCAAATTTTGACAGTTCAATGTGAGAAAATGTAAAACAAATAAATATGAGATGTAAGTGTTTTACTTTGCTTCTAGCTTTTGCCATAGATGGATTAATTTCTTTAATTGTATAAAAGAATGTAAAGAGTGAAGAATATTTTTATCAATCTCTGTGTTAGAGAGGAGAGAAAGGGAAGTTGTCATATTTTGACTCCAAGATTTACACCGATTTCAACCACAAAGAAAAAAATTAACCAAGGCAATGTGTATTTCCCATTGCTTTTACATCAATTATTCAACACATCAATTAATTCCATGTGGTGTTTGCTCTTAATGAGCACATAATTAAGACCATGCGCATGAAATATGAATGGAAGCTTTCTAATACTTTTAGTTTTTGCGTTCTGTTCTCGATGTCTTCTCTTATAAATTAGTTTAAATTAAATTATTAGATGAGAACTTAGATTATTGGGACAGGAAGAAAAAAAAAAGTCTTCCAGAAATCGTCTAAAACCAAAGATTATTGTATTGTTTGACAGGAAGGAAGCCACAAACTTTACCTACCAAAGTTGCTTTACACCTCTAGTTTGCTTTTCTTTTGTCTTTTTGAGAACTTCAACAAAAGAATCAGAAACTAATTGCTGACTGAGTTGACGTGTGGACCCACCTCATTGTTGAAACTTTGAAAAGGTGGTCTGAAAATATAAGGATTGCTGCAGATTATTACTGTAATTAGAATTAAGAATAGTGCTCAGTGGTTGCATTCGGTGTCATAAGAGAAGAAAATATATATATTGTTAGAGAATAATATAAATCATATTATGGGTGTCACCTACAAGTTTAAGTTTTTAGGAGAGATGGTTTCTTAACATGGTATCAGAGCCTTGTTGACCTAGCGGTCACGAGTTCGAATCTCACTATCCCCATTATATTTGATAAAAATTAAGCACAAGGTGATGTGGGCCTGTGCAAGTTTCAAGCCCAAAGAGCTTTCACTTGAAGGGGTGTGTTAGAGAATAATATATATCATATTATGGGGCTTCACTTACAAGCTTAAGTTTTCAGGTGAGATGGTTCCTTAACAGATCTCACCTACAAGCTTAAACTTTTAGATGAAATGATTCCTTAACATATATATATATATATATATATATATGTATAACTAGATATTGTTATGTTCAATTTAGATCAATCAATTTATTTATCATGGATTAAAAAAACGAAAACACCCTTTGAGGATGAAGACAAGATGAAGTATAAATAAGTAACCTGGATTCAAGATGTTCAAGTGCAGGTTTGCTCAAGCCGTAATCAGCAAGAGAAAAAAAAACAGAGATCACAGAAGAGTAAATGATTTAAGAAAATAATAAAGCCGCAGTAGAATTGTGTTATGAGATGAGTAATTGTTTTTGGCTGTGATCCTTGTCGGTAACCTTTTCACCGTGAAACATGAGGAATCCTATGTGAATTAGCAAGGACGACCTCATGACCACACTAAATAAAAATAAAAAAAAAAGGAAAGAAAAATGAATTTTAGTTTTCCAGACCAAGCATTAACCGAGTAGTGGTTTTTTTTTCTTTTTCATTGAAGCAGTGAAAACTTCTTGTTTAGGTAACTTGAAAAATCAAGCCCCATCTCAAACTTGCACAATATGAAAGAATAAAATTTAAATACGAAAAATTAGGTGACTAAAATGTCAAAAATTGAAAAAAATAAAGAAAGAAAAACATTATGGATTACTAAAAAAATTAATCTTTTATTAAAGTATATGTTTGCCAAGCGCGCAGGTGGGAGAGAGGTCTTCTTAGTTTCTTTTTATATATATATATATATATATATATATATATATATATATATATATATATATATATATATATATATATATATATCTTAGGGTGTGTTTGGTTGTATAATTCAACCTGTTTTTCAAATTGATTTTTTCTAATTTATAAGTATTTTTTTATAATTTTGATGTGTTGATGTCAAAAATAAATTTGTGAAAAGTTACCATTTTAATATATATAGTCAATTCAAAAGTACTTATATAAAATCATTATACACTATATTATCAATGACATATTTAGTCTCGTATTGACATGTAGTCCATAGGTTTTGGCTTAATAAGCCCAACCTACACAAAATTCATGGTGGTTAGTGGTAATAATTAAATACATAGAGATATTTAATGACATCCTAATAGTTCCCTCAACACAAACATGTTTTCAAGTTGTGTCAAATGCATCATGTTTTAATTATTTTGATATTTTCCCATTTAAAAATAAATAAAAAACTAATCACTACTCTATTCTTAAACACCCGTGAAAACATCGGACCTCATCCTCAATTAACATGAACCCTTGATTTATTTAAAATTTATTTGAGTTAAATAATTTTCTTTTGAAAAAAAACAAGACTCTAATATAAAACCAATTTAATTGACAAAAATAAATCAAATTATTAGATAGAATTTTAAAATATATAGGTAATGGGAGACTCTTTTCACACAAGATGATTATTTTTATTGAAAAGATGTTATTCTGCCATGCCATACACACCTTGCGCCTGCATCTTCTTTTTATAGTTTTGCCAATATTTGTTCACACAGATGCTATTATCCTTTAGCTTGAACAGGAACTCCCAGCTTGGGCAAAACCCATCCACAAATCATCTAAAATAAAAATTGCTCTGGGCAGCTCCTTATCTTCATTAGAAGTATCTAAGCCAACACCTTTTGCCATGGTTGGATTAATTTCTTTAACTATAAAAAAATCATGTAAAGAGCAGTGATTTTTTTTTCAATATTATTAAATTAAATCAAGTGAATCAATATTAAAACTTCTTATCCATTTATTTATCTGACTCGAGTTAGCTAACTCAATTTAAATTGATTATTTAATAGATTCAAATGTAAATTAGATAACCGGTAAAAATATAGCTTAACTTTAAAAAAACCTCTAGATGACAATTTGTTTTTTAAATAAAATAACGAAATGATGAAAAATTGGATCGACCTTGTTCCCTCTGCAACCCAGGTCATGAAAAATAACAATTTTCAATGCATATTAAAATAAAAGCAAAGTGACTAATAGAAAAAAATACTCAAATTCTACGGGCAGCAAAGTGTTTAGAACCCCTTGCACATATTTGATATTTTTATTTTATCGAATAATTCAATTCGAAGTTCAATTCCCAAAATGAAGGTATAAATAATTAAATCAGCATTAAACCAAATTTTAACTCTTTTACAATATTATCCACCACTTTTAAATATGTAAATGATTATCCCCCTTAAAAAAGTCTAATGATAGCTATAATAAATATGACAATTTAATAATCATGATAATAACAATTAGAATAATAATACAAATAATTCATTACTGGATATTGTTTTTTGTTAATAATTAACTTTTACACCTTTTTTATGTATGATATTTCAAATCCAATATCATGTAAATAAAAAAATATGAAGGCAAAAATGGACAAAACAGGTGAAAAGTTTTAGCCAAATTATGCAGAATGAAAAATATATGAGAAACTTGCACTGCACCTTGCCGTAGCCAAAACAAAATTTTTAACATATAAAAAAATATTAATGGTTCTATATTTTTTTATGATGCTATACATTTGAATGAAATAATTAACCTACAAAAATTTTGATTATTTAATTTTTTATATATTTATTTTATTATAAATAATATATATAAAATAATAATAACGATTATTTTCCACAGAAAGAGAACACAGCCCAACCCAATTTTCGAAAGTAAAGTATTCTTTCCCGAAGAAGGAAAAGGCTTAGATCATGGAGACATAATAAGACCCTACCACCATGTGCTCACTAATACCTTAAGATACTGGTCTGCGATCTATTAACGTTAGTATCTTGTGAATTGATCATTCATTATTAGATATTCTAGCAAACTTTACATATATATAAATATATATCGTGGCGTTTTATTATATCAACAGAAACGTGTGAACAGAAGCAAGGTCAGCTTCTGTCAAAACATGGAATCACATCGAGCACTCATTCCATGCAACTAAAACAAACTCAAAAAAAGAAAAAGGAGTTCATGCATTTAATCTATCACCTTCAAGCTTTCGGTAAAGTTGCAGAAGAATCAATAATCGCAAAGTGGTGTCAAGTGGGCTTTGCATATGAAAGTGTACGACGACGTTCTGACCTCCTCTCAATAAAGAATTAATGTAAATAAGATCGATTTAGTGTTTGTAAGCAAATAATGTAATGTAATTTTATGTTTTAATTCGTCAACTAGTAACCTGAACCTTGGAATACGTCTCTTACCTATCATAAGCTTCCTATTCGTTTTTAGTTTTTCTTAAAGTTATTTTATTTGATGTCACGACTGTTCGATGAATAAAAATATATGGATATAAGTTGAATGTCAAGCTCAATATTCAATTTTTTATTTTATTTTTTAAATTAGTAAAACAAATATATTTTCACAACATGCCGACTAGTGGAACCACTGCTGGGCTAGAAATGGTATGTTGCCGTTTTTCAGTTTACTAGAGAGGGGGCAGAAAGCCTTACGAAAATGACTTTATTAATTAAAAGTCAAATTAAAAGAATAGAAGAAAATATTAAATGATTTATTAATTTTCAATGCATATTAAAATAAAGCAAAGTGGCTAATAGAAAAAATACTCAAATTCTACGAGCAGCAAAGCGTTTAGAACCAAATTTTAACTCTTTTAAAATTATCCACCACTTTTAAATATGTAAATGATTATCCCTCTTAAAAAAAATTATAATGATAACAGTATACTCAAGGAGCAATGAAATAATTAAATCAATATAGATAAATAATTAATTAAACCAGATTTTATTTTTTAATTTTAATTTTAGTAACAGTTCTGTTCTTTCTATCCCGAGAAATAAAGAATGCTAGTTTCATTCAACAAGATTCTAAAGCCCATATTTAGATAAATTAGCAGAAAGGACTAAAACCCTATAAACTAGCCCACCAAATCATACCAAGAAAAAGCAGAATTCAGAAACAATCTAGCTCAGTTTTTGCTCCACCTGGCTAAGAAATGCAGCATGCCCACATGGAATTATATATAGATCATCCAAGTTCCAGGGTAAATGATTTGTTTGAATTATTTTTTTAAGAATCGTTTCAAAATTCGAAAATAAATAGATTCAGCCAATGATTCCAAATATCTTCCCAAACGGATCGACAGCAAGATATGCTCTAACAAAGTGGAGAAAATAGATTGCTGCTTCAAAGTTTGTGAAAAAAAATAACTTAGAATCTCCTACCTTCCTGATTAAGGGTGAACATTTTTTGTTTGGTTTTTATTAAAAAAGATAACCACACCGAAAATTGTATTTAAAAAAAACCAAAACCGAACCGAACCTGTTAAAAACCGACCATTTTTTTGTTCGGTTTGGTTCGGTTTTTATGGTTAAAAAATTAGAAAGACCAAATCTGGTTTATGGGCCATCTGATGGGCTTTATGATGAGCTTTTTATTGAGCTTACAATTAATATTTAGAAAGACTGCTTCCCAGAGCATTTTAAATTGTTGTTGCCATTAAATATCAGTGTTAATATTGTGTTTAATTTTTTTTCCTTTCTAATACTATCATGTTGATGTTGTTTTGTTTAATTGAGTATGAGTAGCATTAATTTAAATTACACACGTAAATAAATTAAAAAATAAATGACAACATATTGCCTTCAGAGGGCTTCAAAGACTTTCAAATATACATCAAACAATATTAACATAAAAAACTTCAGTTTTGAACAACTAATTATCATTTATCACCGTTGGTAGAGGTAACTTTCCATATGTAATTACCAAATAAAAATGATCGATTATATGAAAAATTCCCTACACACATATCAACTACAAAATCCCAACACAACAAAGAGATATACACCATGGTTCCCAATAACACTCCTAACCTACACAATACCTTGAGAGTCACGCAAAATGACACCAATCTAAGATGGAGTTAAACCCTTCTTTGCAAGATCTGGTTTCACTAACTTTACTTATTAGTGGAGAGGTAAATTATTTCTGATTTGGATAATGGAGAAGTAAAAATATTTGAAGTTGCAGATGAGATGATGTAACATACCTTTTCTAAACAGCAACGTGATAATCTCCGGCTTTCTACAATAACTCTTGGCTCAATTGGCTGTCTCAAATCAATAGTTGTAATAGGAAATGAAGTGCAAAATCACAAAGCTTGTCTCTGTGACGACTGAAGAGTAGAAACAAGAGAGGCATGTTGAATCGTAGAGGGAGGGGATGAATGATAAAGATTGTGTTTCTTGGTTTACTTGATAGAGATTTTTATTTTTATAAGCAAAGGGAGGTAATAGAGGAGAGGAGGGGGCAACTAGGGTTAGGAAAGAATATGAAAGTTGCTTTTTCTATTTATAGTGGGGCGGGTTGTTTATAAATTTATATTGAAATGGTTCGGTTCCATTTGGTTTATTCGGTTTTTGTCTTACAAAACCAAATCCGAACTAAACTGGACATTTATTAGAGTTTTATAATAGTTTCAATCGGGTTATTTTATCGGTTTGGTTTTTTCAGTATTTTTTCCGGTTTTCTCGGTTTAATCGGTTGGTCGGTTTTGTACTTACCCCTATTTGTGATTATATACTTAAGTTCCCTTTAGAATTTTAAAATTTACTATTGGTCTGAAATTTATTTTTCTTATTTCTTAGTCCTTATGTTAGAGAGAGAGAGAGAGACTTGCCATATTCGGCTCAAGATAAATAAAATGAAGATTGACACCGATACCAACCGCAATTATTTTTTGAAAGTGGTGTCAACGAGATCTTTTCTATGATACATGTTTGATGGTGGTTATTTTGAGTCCCAATGTTACAATAAGCATCATTCATTTGGCTAAATTTAATTTATTAAATGATCAAGTAGAATGATATATATGAATGAACTTAATTGCTCTTGTATTCATAGTTGAGTAACAAGTACATCACAGATGAAATACATAATATTTAGCGTACAAACTATGTTAGTGATATGATTGCGAACAATAAAATCGGAGTTGTAATGTGCCAATAATTAAAATGCACATGAATATAATTACAAAATAAAAAAAGTTAATATATGTCTTTTTTCCATCACGAACATCAATTGTAAGGCTATTGCCCAATGTACACAATCATGCGCGCGAGCGTGTCTGCCTCTCTAGACGTTGCACAGGCGCCGCTCAGGCGTTAGCTAGTGGTTGAACGGAGTAATTCTTTCCAGAATGCAGGGGACTAGACAAAGTTAAATGCGCAAGGAATGATCGACCTTGCGAGAATGTGAATACAGATACGAGGCCAAGAATTCTATGACCTTACCAAAATTCTAAGAAATATACATCAAAATGTTAAAATCTTCTTGATAACCCAACCACTTTGAAACTACGAATGGATAAGTGAATACAAAATGATTATTATTAATTTTAAAACTCCGAAAATTAGTTAAGATATACAAAATATCTGCAAATTGTTCTTTGGAAGAGATGAATTGAACACACAACCGATTACTAGCCACCCTTTCGTGAAAAAAAATACACATCAATCTTTATACGCTTGGCCTTCTGACGTTGAACAGGATTAAATGACAGAACAATGACAGAAAGATTGTCACAAAATATTACCGGGGTCTGAGAAATTGAAACACACATAAAAGTCATCACTACATACATCAAAATAGGTCAAATTAATTTCATTAGGGGCTTAATTACAGATAAATTAAGTTTAGGAGCCTAATTCAAGCTTAATTGCAAAGATTGGAATTTTTTGAGACCAAATTTGATTTTTTTCCAAGTTAATTGGTTGAAATTGTGGCAAAATTGCAAGAAAATAAAATTTTTAGGTTCAATTAAGGGCTAGATGGGAAAAAATTACAGTCAAGGACCATTTTGTAAAAGGATTAAAACTATAAGGACTCGATTGGTTGAATGAGGGGTGAAATGGAAAACAATTAAAAGTTTAAGGGGTCAATTGCATAAATTCAAAATCACAAACCAGATTGAAAAAGGCATCTCAGACTACACGCGCCTAAAGCAAGGCAATAAAACCCTTCTCTTGCATCCCCCAAAACACCAACTGATTAAGGTGACACAAATTTCATGCTTGGGTTAGGTTGCCCAGTTTGATGGAAAGTAGCTCTAAAACTAACTTTCAATAAGCTTAGCACGTGCGCGCACGCATATATATATATATATATATATATATATATATATATATATATGTATGTATGTGTGTGTATGATGTGTGTGTGTGTGTGTATATATATATATATATATATATTTCATCTGCATTTAGAAAACATGCAAATTACTTTCAATCTCTAACCACATAAACTTCCACGGAAAACAAAAAATCTTATCACGCAGAGGATAGACAACCCAATCAACAACTTTTCCATTTGCATGTCTTTTAACAAGAAAGCCAATCTCTTACCATGCTGTGCCTTGGTAGCACTGCAGGGTCTCGACAGCACATCTAGAGAGTGAGAGGGGGAGAAGGAGCTTGAACTAAAAGAACAAAAATGGACTCCAAGCATATATTTGGAGGAGCTGTAGCAGCTTTCTTGTTCGGGTTTGTTGTACTCTACAGTTCAAGAAGGAGAGAGAAGATCAAAGCTTCAGAGAAAACTCCAACCAAGAAAAATTTGAAAAGCTCTGGAAATGGAGTGTGCAGATCGAATTTTGCTGGAAATACTGATGTGATCATCGTAGGTGCTGGTGTTGCTGGTTCAGCTCTTGCTTATGCTCTCGGAAAGGTAATTACCTCTTGCACAATGTTTAAAGAGTTAATTCTAAGTGCCTGGTCTTGCTTATAGTTCAAAGACAAGAACCTAGTAAACATTGTCTTCTCCTGCAACTGCAGGATGGGTGGCGCGTGCATGTCATTGAAAGAGACTTGACTGAGCCCGACAGAATTGTTGGCGAGTTCCTGCATGCCGGGGGTTGCATTAAATTGGCCGAGTTAGGCCTTGAAGGTGAAGAAATTTTGTTGAACACACTTTCCGTTGAATTAATCAACAACTACTCTTATTTATGCCCAACATTTCGTGTGGTAACAGATTGTCTAGACGGGTCTGATTCTCAGACAGTCTTCAGTTTCGCTGCAGTTCACAAAGATGGGAAAAGAAGTGCAATTTCATATCCCTCCAATGCGAGTGGCAGAGGCTTTCACCATGGCCGCTTCGTTCAAAAACTGCGTGAAAAAGCTGCATCTCTTCCGAAGTATTCGTCCTTTCCCTGCAACCTATAGGAACAGAGTAGCATGAGAGTATTCAGTTCAATATAACCAACCATAGACTGAAAATACTTTTATCAGTATCATTTCATGCTGTGAAGATTTCCCTCTCAGATTTCTTTGTTCTTTATCCAGTGTTAATCTCGAGCAAGGAACTGTAACGTCTCTTGTCGAAGAAAATGGCAGCATCAAAGGTGTGCTATACAAAACAAAGGCAGGCCAGGAGCTAGCAGCTTCAGCTTCACTTACAGTAGTATGTGATGGTTGTTTTTCAAATTTACGAAGCAATCTCTGCAGTCCAAAGGTGAAAATCCCGCATTATATTTAGATTTTGCAAAGAAAGATATAGACCGGTAGATATACCTTCTAGTTGAATCTCCAACAATGGTTTTATAATTAGTATGTATAGTTGAAAACAGTTGCTTGACATAGATTGGTAGATATACCTTAAAACCTAAAACTTGCACTGACCATGATTACTTTCGGCTTAATTAGTATGAATATAATTAGATAGAATGAGAGTTCTAAGATTTGAATCTGTGCCTGTTTGGTCATTGAGACTTCGATACATGTCAAAAAACTAATTCAATCCAACAACACTTTGATATTACTCTCTAACACATGGTCATTACATTTCTTGCAGATTGAAGTCCCATCCTACTCTGTCGGTTTGGTCCTGGAAGATTATGATCTTCCATATGCAAATCGTGCCTACTTTATTTTGAAGGATACAATTGCCATAGCTTATCCTATTAGCAGCAATGAAATTCGTTGTTTAGTTGATGTACCTGGCCCGAAACCACCTTCTATTTCCACTGGAGAAATGGCAAGCTACTTGAAAACAGTGGTCGCACCTCAAGTATATGACATAATGTTAATGAACTGAAGCTTATTCTGATTAATTTATAGATCTTCCTTGATCGTGATTTTTTTGATAATAATATCAGAAAGTCGAAGACGACTTTTTCAGCATCTTTGCTAGTTCTTTTTATTCAATATATAAGATATGTTGGAACTAATGCAGAAATTTGCACATTTCAGATGCCAGCTGAGCTATACAATGCTTTCATATGTGCGATTGATAAGGGGAACATAAGAACAATGCCAAACAGAATCATGCCTGCGTCTTCCTATCCAACCCCTGGTGCATTTCTGATAGGGGATTCGTTGAATATGCTCCATTCTGTAACAGGAGGAGGAATGACTGTGGGACTTTGTGATGTTGTCCTACTGCGAGATCTTCTTAGGCCTCTGAACGATCTTAGCAACGCAGCTTCCATTTCCAAATATCTTGAGTCCTTTTGCGTTCTTCGTAAGGTATCAGCACTTGCTTATCTAAAATTTCTCTGGCCAATCTTCCTCAGAACAAATTTTGAACAGGAATTGCTTAAAGAAACTTCATGTTTCAAGCATTTCTATGTGATCGGTAGATGCTAATAACTTAATATTGGTTCCAGCCATCGGCATTTGCAATAAATACATTGGCGAGCACCCTACACACAGTATTCTCTTCATCGGATCAGGACCCAGCAAGGAAGGAAATGAAAGAAGCATTCTTCAATTATTTGAGCCTTGGAGGCGTGTTCTCAGATGGACTGATGGCTCTTCTGTCTGGTCTAAACACTAACCCATTAAGCTTGTTTTTCCACTGCTTTGCCATGCTTGCCTATGCTGTTGGCAGCTTACTGCTTCCATTTCCTACACCAAAACGCATGTGTATTGCGGCTAGACTCGTTTTGGTCTGTATCTCCAGCTTTCATTACTTTTACTATCAGAATCTTATTTGTCTGTACTTTTATTCGCACCGTGAGTTTCCAAGACAAACACTTCAATTTTTATTTTTATTTCTGTCATCTTTCAGGTTGGATCAGGCATCATCTTCCCTATACTGAAGGAAGAAGGAATTAGAGCAACATTCTTCCCGGCAACCATGCCAGCTTACTACAGAGCTCCTCCTGTACAATCCACTGGTCGTAGAGAAACAGGAAAATAGTATATTTTGTGGGTAGAAGAACCAATTCTCATCAGCTGAAGCATGAGGTAGAACATGAACAGACATGAAACAATCCTCATAGTGTACCATATGAATAAACTGTATCTCCGTTGTATTTTGAGATTTCCAAAATAATAATAATATATAAAATGTTGTTCTTAAAGGTCATGAATCCATTTAATTAAATAACGTGGAGAAAGGGTTTTGATAGTTTTTGCGCGCAAACATATAAGAGCTTTGTCGTCACGATTTGACTCCAGCAATAGCCATCCAATCCCAGATAAAATATATATATAGTAGACAAATTAAAACTTTTAATACAAATAATAAATAAACAGAGCAATCAATAAACCAAAAGAAGAAGAAGCTATAAGGTTTGGAAGATAACAATAAAAAGATGAAGTGTGAAGGCATCGAGAAATCCTTAATATAATGCCTTGAGAGTTCTCTTGTTGTATTTGGATGGCCATGTCCCTGATCAAGTCATGCAGCGTGACACATCTACGATCACCATATCTTGCAGCGCTTTCAAGTCTATGGTGAAATTCTGCCGCCCTACTCTGCCCTTTCATCAATCAAATGCTCTCTAGGGATATGAAAGTCTTCAGGAAATAATGCTTGACGCTCTAGTAGAGCTAGCTCCTCGACCTGGCTGCCCTAATCTTCCTCTATAGCTCTCCACATCCTCCTCCTCTTCCACTGGTTCTGCACATCATTCATAATTACATCATTTTTTACCGATGGAGAACAGAGTTGATAGTAATGTCTTCCAAGTCCAAGACACAATAGATCAGTTGGTTGGGATGAATACTGATCATCACAAAGTTTTAAGACATTTGATGAGGGAAATTGGGAAATCAATGTCAAGGAAGTTGGGATGAGATTTGGAAGAGAATGTTACAGTAGCAAAGATTATTGTATTCTTTGACAGGAAGGAAGCCACAAACTTTACCTACCAAAGATTATATTATAAGGTATAACAAGTTGCTTTACACCTCTAATTTTCTTTTCTTTGTCTAATTCAAAAGAATCAGAAGCTAATTGCTGATTGAGTTAACTTGTGGACCCACCCCATTGTTGAAACCTTGAACTTGAGAGATAAGGCAGAAACACAAGTTTAATCGGTCCTAGTTAGCATTTCCATAATGATTCCTGAGCAGTAAGCGTCCTATTTCGTTATGGATACGGATTCGAGATGTCATCAACCAACATTCTTGTGAGCATAAGATTTTCTTTGAAACAAAAGGCGTATATGGTTATTATAAGGCATAATCCTGCAAGGCGTATATGGTTATTATATGACTTAGAAATCATAGAGAATCTCTGAGTTCCAGTTGGGTATACATCTTGGTGTGCTTCTCATCAATGAAAAAGCTAAATGCTGCTAATTGGGAAATACAGAAAGCAGTTCAACACAGCAAGTTGTTGCATCAGAGCGAAATAAATGTAGATAAATGAACAAAAGAATGAGCCTGCTGAGTTAAAGTAGAATCTGTTAAACACAACCTAGCAGAATCATCACAAATTCTAGCACTCTAAACAATAGTAGAAACATGCTTAACACTGTGAGGGACGCAGGTGCATCAAAAAGCGAAGTCAGAGAAATCTTTTCTAAAGGTGCCATATACCTTCGGAGCCTTAGTTCATGTAGAAGTGGATTTGCTTCACAGGTTGGTTTTCAAGATTCCAATGTTACTACAACGGTCTGAAGATGGTCTGGCTAATAAATTTGTCCTAGAGATTCCAGTTTTTGGCGATTTATTGATAAGTATTTATACTACCATAAGTCCCCAATTGGATGCTCAGCTCTTGGTGGCTTCAATGGAGAGGGAAAAGAAAATAACCCTAAGAGAAAAAAATAGCCATGCTCCAAACCCACCCACCAACACCAAGCCAATTGAGATTGAAATTTTGAAACCATCTAGCAGGTAGTGGTAAGAATTTGGAAGTAAGAGGATTGTTTCAAGTTTGAACTCTATGGTTGCTAATGTGATAGCAATTAAAGTGTTATCTGGTCGTTAGCTTCAGGATTCGTGGGATTAGTGAAGGTCCACACAGATAGCCGAACACGCATGTTAATAAAAAAATGAAGTTTTGATTTTTTTTTGGGAGTGTCATACAATGTATTTTTGTAATATTTTAATTTTTATATTTTTTAATTATTATGATGTATTGTTATTAAAAATATTTTTTAAAATATATCTTTTAATATATTTTCAAATAAAAAATACTTTGAAATTTCTCATTAACCACGTTCCTAAACCTATGTCTTGATAGAAAATAAAAATTAAAAAATCTTGAGGAATATAGAAAAATTGGATGAATTTATGTACTCAAAATAAAAAGACACGAGGAATGAAATTTTATTCCAAATATATCCTTATAAAAATTTCAAAATTCTAGGTCTTGTAATTCAATTATCATTCTTTTTTTCTCTCTCTCTTTTTCTTTTTAATCAATATTATTAATGATAAATAAATAAATTATTTATTTATTGTTGGATGCAAAAATGATGAAAATATAACATTAATTAAACTTCAAATTATAATTATTTATCAATCGAGTTTAAAAATAATACATGAGAATTCAATAGTTTTATAAAGTTAATGAAATATATACATAAAAAACAGAAATTGTTATTTATGTTAATTGTAAGCACGCGATAATAACTTAATTAATTAAACGTTAAATTAAAAAGAATAGAAGAAAATACTGAAAGATTTATTAATTTTCAATGCATATTAAAATAAAGAAAAGTGACTGATAGAAAGAAAAGAAAAAACACTCAAACTCTACGAGCAGCAAAACGTTTAGAACCCCTTGCACATATTTGATATTTTTATTTTATTGAATAACTCAATTCGAAGCTCAATTCCCAAAATGAAGGTATAAATAATTAAACCAGCATTACACCAGATTTTAACAAATGTAGTAAAACTGTACAATGGGACGAAGGACTTCCTTTGCGTTAGGATGCTCCCACTCCACTACTCTCTCCCACCATTCCTCTGGAGAAGCAACGATCCTTTCGAGAGAAGGGGGGAGAGATGGCTGCCCATTTTCAAGCAACGGAAGACCAATTGGAATCCTCTTCAGCTTCTCACAGTTCCCTATTTCAATTTTTTCAAGAGAATCGCAAATCAGTTTTGCACTGCAAATGCTTTTCAGTTCGTGTAATGCAGACAAGCTTAGTGATCTTAACTTCGGGAGTTTGAATTCCCTGCTTTCTTCATCTGTTCTTGTTCCTCCTATTATCTCCTCTAATTTCTCACACTCATAAACATGAATTTCTTCCAGAGAATCGCACATCAGTTTTGCACTCCAAATTCTTTTCAGATCTGGTAATTCAGACAAGTATAGTCGCTCTAACTTTGGGAGTTTGAATTCTCTCATTTCTTCATCTGATCCGGTTGCTCCTATTATCTCCTCCAATTTCGCACATTCTTCAACTATAATCTCTTTCAGGTTCGCGAGGTTTGGCAACAAGACCAGAGGGAACAAATTCTTCATATTTCTACATCTTTCGCAATGAAATTTTTGAAGACTAGAAAATATACCGTTATAAGATGGAGACGGTAGTGGAGCAGGGCAAAACCAAGAAGATGAAAATAAGTTCTCCATGCTATCGCATTCCTGAATTTGGATGATCTCTATTCTCAGTTCAGTTCCACTCTCTAATGGCAAAACATCACATAAACTTCTTGCACCGATGCGTTCACAATATAGTCCTTGAATGCCATATAAGAGCTTGACCTGAAAATCTATATCTGCGTTGATATTCAAATTACCCAACACAACTGCTTTACTTGGGAAATACGCACGATTTTCCCAAAAAAAATTATCAAATGTTCCCACTAAGATTTCGCATGTGCTTAGTGATCGGATCCCATTCCGAGATCTGAGATACTCCACAATGTCAAAGAGACCTTCGAAATGGCATAGCAAAGTTTCCAAATTTCTCAAGGATGCTACTTCCTTTCCTTTAACTGTTATCAAAAACTCGTCTAGTGCAAGGACTTGCAGTTGAGAGAGTTTTGGTAATATTCCACTCGGAAACTCCTTTTCATCACATCCACTAATTCTAAAATACCTCAGGTTGGTTAGGCATTCCATTCCTTGTGGCATCTTTTCAAGACTAGTGCTACAGAGATCCAACCTCTTCAGTTCCCTTAGCTTTTCTAAGGATGGAACAGCTCTTAGATTCCTACAATTACGAAGCAATAATGCAGTGAGACTCACCAAATCAGAGATAGATTTTGGCAACTTTTGAATAACTGTGTTAGACAAATCGAGGACCTTGAGCCCACGGAATTCCTTGAAAAATGAATCCGCAATAAGTCTCAACTCTTCATTATCACGTAGAAATAGTGTTGACAGATTTGGACATATTGGTGAATGGCTGGAAGGAATTTCTTCAAATCTGTTTCTCATTAGTGAAACTCTTGTGAGATTCTCTGTCCAGTACTCTACATTTGGCAGTTCTTCTAATTGTGCACCTGCTTTAACAATGACTTGAGACTTTTCTTTCATTATTTGGATGGCCATGTCCCTAATCAAGTCATGCATCTTGAAACATTTACCACCATCCTCTGTTTTATCACTTTCCAATAGGCAGACATTTTGAAGTCTACTGAGCATCGTGCGGCCCTCGTCAAATGCATCTTGCCTCCTCCCCATTACATTAATTATTCCCTCATCGATCAAATAATCTATCAGCTCCACCCCTTCAATCATATGATCTTCAGGAAATAATGCACAGTATAGGAAACATTGTTGTAGTGCTGAGTCACCTAACCGATCATAACTAAACCTCAATAACTTGAATACTTTCATGTCCCCAATTACTGAGTCTTCCAATTTCTTCAATGTATTCCTCCACTGATGTGGCTCAACCACTCCCCTCAAGCTTCTCGCCACTGTAATAATTCCCAATGGCAAACCAGCACATTCCCTTGCAACAGCTTTTGCAATTTCTTCCACTTCATCTGGAAGTGCTTTGCCACGTCCAAGATTCTCCTTGAACAAAATCCAAGCTTCTCCCTCAAAAAGGGGCTTCACTTCAATTTTTTGTTCGCAATCAATCTGATCACAAACCGCTTGTGACCGAGTCGTCAAAATCAATTTGCATCCTTTCAACAAGGAATGAATTCCCACTTCGTGTGGCTCAAAACTGTTCCACAAATCATCTAAAATGAGAATCCAGTTTTGTTTATTCCTTAGCTCTTGTGACAACATGGCAGCTCTAAACAGATCATCATCCTCACTTGAAAGGTCTAGTTTAAGACGTTTGGCAATAAGATTCTGTAGTCTTTTAATGGTGAAATCTTGAGACACCGTCACCCACCAAACATGATCACAAATATCTTGTCTTTGTAGAAGCTCATTGCGGATGTGTTGCAGTAATGTTGTTTTACCAACACCCCCCATCCCGTAAATGCCAATGGTTGAGACTTCATCATCCATCAACAGAGACCATATCTTCTCCCTGTTCTCTTCAAATGCTTTACCCTCTGGCTTATTAGAGCTAGTAGGAAATGGAACTCCTTTAGTCTTGTTGCATTTCAGACTTTCAGAAGATCTAGCTCCTGTGCGTGGCTGCACTAATCTTCCACTATTCTCCACATCGTGCTCCTCCTCTGGCTCTGTCCTCGCTCGAACCATGTTCTGCTTGGCTACGTGCAAGGTTTTGTTTCCCAATTTACAAGCTACATCACTGACAACCCTTTTAATGAACTCCGCTTCATATCTGTTCAGAGAAAGAAAGATATCAACGACGTATAAGTTGTTAGATATGCAAAAACAGTCCAAAAATAGGTTAAGTTTTGTGTTACTGGACAAAACTGTTGTGCAATATTGATTTGAACTTTAAAATTAAAAAATGAATGAATTGAATATGAGATCCTTCGTAAAAATTATGCCGAAAAAAATTCTTATTACCTTAAGAAAATAATTTCTTAACTCAGAAAATCTTAAAATTGGTTTTAAAAAATCAAATCAGGAAAATATCCCGCTGAACTTTTTTTTTTGCTTTTGACAAATTAAAAACCCAAAAATATATAAGCAACACTCCTCTCGAAAAGTGGAATACTTGACATTAAATTTTGGTTTTTTTTATCTTGGAATCCAACCCAATACCATTTTGTTTTTTTTTTACTGAAATATCCACATAAAAAGTAGATTGAAAACTCAATTTTTAAATTATTTTCACCTCTGAAAAAAAAAACTCTTATTACCTTAAGAAAATTAAACTCAAAAAATTGATTTTAAAAAATAAAATAGGAAAATATGCCTCTCTACTTTGTAAAGTGGAATATCTCAGCAGCCCTCTCTAGTAAAGTGGAATACTTTGACATTAAATAACCACAAAAAAAATAGAATAAAATAAATTATTAACTCTAAATTATAAATCAAAATAATATTAAAAGATAAATAACAAAAAATATTGATGGAAAAAGTAGTGTTTACACATCTATCACTCAGATGAAAGCTTGAGAATAATAATGATTATTAAAAAGAACTTATTAAATTTTATAACCCTACTAGTTGGAGAATTATTTTGAAAAACCATAGATATTTGCTACATCTACATATATTGCAATTAAAAACTAATATTTAATCGAAGTGGAAATATCAATATCAAAATGATGATAATAATAAAAAGATTGTTTCTTTTGATATGTGCAAGTTGATTTTGACAGAGAAGATAAAGATATACCCATTTGTCTCGTGTAAAACCCTTCCAGATATATTTGCAGCCTGTGTAAGAGCTTCTCTCCACCTGTTGACCTTCTCCATTTCTCCCTTGAAGTTTTTTTCATGTTCATCAAAAGCTTTTGCATAGCTACCGGTCTGTTTGCGGACATCTGAAGGATCCGTATCATAGAATGTTGGAAGAACAACCTGTTGAGTTTTCTGCCTGCACTCCATAATCTTTACTAGTTCGTCAAGACACCATCTAGAGGAAGCATAGTTTCTGGAGAAGACCACTACAGAAATCCTTGATCCTTCGATTGCCCTGAGAAGTTGCGGGGAGATTTCTTCTCCTCTAGGGAGATCATTATCGTCCCTAAAAGCACGAATTCCGGCTTGGATTAAGGCAGAATGGAGATGATCTGTAATTGTTTTGCGAGTGTCTTCTCCTCTAAAACTTAGAAAAACATCATAGCTCCATTCATCTGTTCCTTGTGCTGCATCAACTCCGAGTCTCGAAGGAGAGACACTTCTGTCAACATGTTGAAAAGATCCCTCACCTGTGTTTTCCATGCCTTGAACTCCCACTTGCATCCTTCCAGCATCCCCTGCATTGTCTTGTTCTTGTGGAAAGGTGGCAATGGCATAATCATTAACATTGCTTGAACTTGGTATGCTTTTATGTCTTTTGTTGCCACCACGCATAGCTAGAAATGCTGCTTCTTGAACCTCTTTAGGCACCTGACCACAAATGGAAACACCATGCCCTCTCTCTCCTGACAAATGCCATTTGATCCTCGAAATGGAAGTATCGCTGGCAAATTTATGCCCGCAGAACTTACACTTCATGCTTCCATCATTCATATCTTCAACATCATTCCAAAACGGATCATTTGGTCTATCCATTTTGTCCTACATAAAAAAAGGTGTCCAAATATTGAATAAAAAATTATGAAAAAGGAAAGGTTGAAATAGAATAATAGGTTACAAACAGCAAAGAAACTAAAAAGAAAGAACAATGAATTCAAGGTTAACTTGGGGTCAATTTAGCAGCAACTCCATAAGGCATGGAATGTTTCCATAACTTGTGTTTTACTTGAAAGATTCAAACCAGAGTTACATGTGAAAAACAAAATGAAGAAGATGGAGTATAAATCATTTACCTTGACAAGTTGTGCTTCAAGTGCTGGTTTCCTGAAGCAGTTTCCCCGGGGGATACAAGAACAGAAAGCACAGAACAGAAAAACAGAGAAGAATATATGGTTTAAAAATACGGAGGATGTTGCAAGATGCTGAGTTCCAGGTGATTCGATTCAGCCAGAGAAGGAAGCACTGATCATCACAAAGGTTTAAGACATTTGATGAGGAAAATCAATGTCAAGGAAGTTGGGATGAGATTTGGAAGAGAATGTTACAGTAGCAAACTAGCAACGATTATTGTATTGTTTAACAGGAAGGAAGCCACAAACTTTACCTACCAAAGTTGCTTTTACACCTCTAATTTGCTTTTCATTTATCTTTTAATATAAATATTAAAAGTTCCGAAACTAATAGCTGACTGAGTTGACGTGTGACCCAACCCTTTGTTGAAACTTTGAAAAAGGTGGCCTGAAAATATAATAGCTGATATAATACAAAATTAACTTAACTATATAATATAATACTGTTTTAATATAAATTATAATTATGGAACAATAACAAACTCTGGCAACATAGTCGAAGTGGTGGATCCTACGGGTGCGGCTTGATCGAAAGTTGATTAAATTATATAGAAATTGTTGGGGGCTATAATAAAAAAATCATCTTAATTTTTTTATTTTTTTAAAAATATTTTTTATATCAATACATAAAAATATCTAAAAACATAAAAAAATTAATTTCAAAATAAAAAAATTTAAATGTTTTCAAAAACACTTTTAAAACGCATTGCCACACAAATTGTTTTTGTTTTTGTTTTCAAATTATTATTTAGTATTAAAAAAATATTATTTTGAAGTAAAAAACATTTTGAAAAGAAAAGTAACACACTTGCAAACATTTCCTAACTTAACCTGTGCAAAACAAAACAAATCAAGAAATAGGCAACTGCCAACCCTTCCATACATACTATGCATTACATAATGCAAAATACGGAGAATTTTGTTCCAAAACAAAATTCTTACCTGGTTTGATTTGGTGTTTTAAGAGTGTTTTTAAGGTTGATAAATAGATTTTATTTTTATTTTGTAAGGGTATTAATTAGGTGTTTTAAAATGAATATATATTGAAAATAACTTTTCAGGGGAAACATTTTAAGAATCGATTTTCCACTTGCCATAGTAATATCATGATTCTTGGTTGACAAATGACGCATTATAAGATGCAGGAACTTAGGACCGTCCCGTGATGAAACTTTGAAGAAACTGCGTGGAAAATGTAAAGCTTATTTGATAGTGATTATTTTTTAATAATATTTTTAAATTTTTATTTTTAGTATTAAAATAATTAGAAAATATTAAGAAAGAAATAGTTTGAGGTAATTTGTTGTGATTATAATTAAACATGTAATTTATTTCCTTACCAATTAATCACTACCCAAATTTCGAAAGTAAAGGGCCCCATCAAGATTCTTTCCCGAAGAAAGAGAGCGAGCTATTTCAGTGTTTTGACCACAGAGGCCAAAGCAGAAAGAAAAGCCATGTGCTCACTCTATTCTTGCAGACAGAAACGACACTTTCCAGCAAATTTATCTATTTATCATGGATTTCTTTAAAGATTCAAAGAATCGTTACAGATAAAAAAAAATACAAAACAAAAACTTTTTTAAAAAAATATAATTATATTAAGAGAAAAAAATGCACAAGACCGAGAAATCTCGGAAAAAATAACAAACAAAATAAAAAACGAAACAAACTCTTTTATCGCGAAAGAAAGGGCTAGAAAAGCAAAAACTTTTATTGTAATTGATTGTGTGACCATTGAAAACTAAAAGAAAAATAAAATGATAAATTGATCTCTATCATATGAACACGTGGGTCTCTGACTGAAAACATTATAATAAAATAAAATGATATTTATTCTCAACGATCAATTCACCTTGGGGTTCTCACGTTAAAATCATGATTGTAATTCAACAATTCCAGGTCTTGTAATTCTTTTCTCATTCTTTTTTCAAAGTGTCTTCTCTCTCCTTTTTCCCTTTTCATCTGTATTATTAACGATAAATAAATAAATATATTATTTATTTATTTTGGATTTCAAAAGGATAAAAATATAAATTATGATTGGACTACCAAAACATAAACAGCGTGTAAGAAAATCTAAGGACAAGCAGATAAAAAGAGAATAAAGAAGACGAAAAAAGAAATAAAGGGAAAACAGACAAATGGCTTCCAATTAAGAAAAAGACGAGGGTCAAAATATAAAAGAATCCTATGAAAATAATTAGATGTCACGACGTGATTGGAGGGAGCAATTTGTTTTTCAAATTAAGCTGAAGGTGACCCATCTTTTTCACACCATTTCCATGCTTTCATTAACCACATCGACTTGAGCGTTGCCCACACCGCTCCCATTTGTCGGCTTTATAATCTACAAAAGCCGATACTTGTATTTAATTATTATTCTTTTTTTAATCATAATTGTAGTGAATTCCATTCAAAATGTTGACAAAAAGGCAAGGGGAAATCCTCTTTCTCTTTAGTTTATACAATAAAACAATTATTTAATTAATAAAATAATTAAGAGTCGTTTTTTTCTCTTTCTTTTTGGTGCCGAGTCAGACCAGAAGCATGTGAGCATGAGCGGATATAAGATACTGACTTTTCTTAAACGGATCGAGAGAAGAATATATGGTTTAAGAAAATAATACAGTTCTGAGTAGAATTAATTGTGTTATGAGATGGGATGTGGAAGAGAATGTTCCAGTAGCTAATAATAATAATAAATTAATTATTGTTTGCTAGGAATGAAATTGCTAGGAATGAACCAACCGTAGCTAATAATAATAATAATAATAATAATAATAATAATAATAATAATAAATTGATTAGTTGTTGTATTGTTTGGTAGGAAGGAACCCACGGTATTATATTTGGTTTTATCTACAACGATGTGAAATTTGTTATTACAATACCATTTTTATTTTAATTCCTTAAATTAAATAAATAAAATAATAAAGCTGCAGCATGCATGAATCTAGTTCGTACTGGTGAGATGTGGAGAGGGATTGTATAAGGAAATTGCTAGGAAGGAAAATGTTCACTCCGTTTCAAGGAAATGCAGAAGAAATTAAGAGAGCGAGCTATTTCAGTTTTTTGACCACAGAGGCCAAAGCAGAAAGAAAAGGGTTAGATCATGGAGACATACGGCCCTACCCACCTTGTCATCACTCTATTCTCTTCGGAGAGAAACCGAAATGTTCTTTAAATTTGATTTTATGGTAGAAAAAGAAGAGAGAAAATCATTAAAAATGAGAAAATGTTCAATTGCTCGCATCATACATACATACATATATTTTTTTATTGGACAATAAAAACAAATAGAATACTAGAGAATGGAAGAGATGAGAGATAGGAGAATATTTCTTTATTGTGCTTCATTACATTACATAATTACTGTGCTATATATATAGCTTACAACAATTAACACTCTCTGGATCGTGTCTTCCTTAATGTTGATTTGCGAATTGATTCCGGTTGACTTTCCTTAAGCTGTCATTGTTTTCCGTTTTCCGATCATGCTAATTACGCTCTTCATTTGCTCGATTGCTTTCCCTTAGCATTCAATTGCACATCTTCTCCTTTAATTGTATTTGATTGCTGATCCTCCTCCTTGATTTCCATTATCTTTAGTTGATTCTCTACACGCCCCCTCAATCTGAAGGGCATATCGCGGACATTCAGATTGTGTTGAACTTGCCGAAACTTGATTGGTGGTATCGGTTTTGTAAGAGCATCAACAAGTTGATCCTTGCTAGAAATGAATTGGACCACCAATTCTTTATTGGACACTTGGTCGCGAACAAAGTGAAAATCGAGTTCGATATGCTTGGTTTTGGCATGGAACATAGGATTGGAGGAAAGGTATGTCGCCCCAATATTATCGCACCATAATATCGGGCTGCGTTTTACAGGAAAGCCAAGCTCTTTGAGAAGTGATCTGAACCAAATTAATTCAGCTGCAGCGTTGGCAATGGCTTTGTATTCGGCTTGTCTTGCTTGCTTGCTACCGTGAGGTTGTTGTTTGCGACTCCAGGATATTAAATTGGACCCCAAGTAAATGCAATACGCCCTCATCGAGCGCCGATCATCCCTATCCGCTGCCCGATCGGAATCGGAGAAGGCTTGCAACTGGAAATCTGTATTTTTGGTGATGAGCAAGCCAGTGGAGATGGAATGTTTTAGATAGCGTAATATACGCTTGACAACAAGCCAATGGGAATCCAGGGGTTTATGCATGTATTTGCTCACTTTGTGCACAACAAAAGCTAAATCTGGTCTTGTAAAAGCCAGATATTGGAGGCTTCCAACTACACTGCGATAGAGGCTGGAATCAGCAAATGGAGTGCCATCTGTGGAGGTGAGCTGACAAGTGGAAGACATGGGGCTGCTGCATGGTTTAACATGTTCCATTCGGCTTTTGTGTAGCAATTCAATTATGTATTTGCGTTGAGTCAAATACATTCCTTCAGTGCAGCGAAGAGCTTCAATTCCAAGAAAATAGGTGAGGTTGCCGAGATCCTTGAGTGCAAATTGAGTTTGCAGGAGTCGATAATATCTGTGATTCGTTGAATTGTCTGGATCCGTGATGAGTATATCATCTACATAGATGAGAATATAGATGATATAAGTTGGTGTCTGCAGTACAAATAAGGAGGGATCGGCCTTACTCTCAACAAAGTTCATGAGTTTGAGTGCTGTGGACAATTTTGAGAACCAAGACCTGGGAGCCTGCCGCAAACCATACAGGGATTTGTGTAGTTTACACACATGATTTGGAAATTGGGGATGCACGAATCCTGGTGGTTGTGTCATGAATACCGTCTCTTGTAAATCTTCATGCAAGAATGCATTTTGCACATCCAATTGTTTGATGTTCCAGTTAGAGCTGACAATAATAGAAATGACAAGACGGATGGTGGCATGTTTAATCACTGGGTTGAAAGTTTCAGTGAAGTCGACCCCTTCTTGCTGGTGGAAACCTTTGGCAACCAAGCGAGCTTTGGAACGCTCAATGGTCCCATCAGCTTTCTTTTTGATTTTGTAGATCCATCTATAACCCACAAGGTTTGCTACTGCTGGAGTGGGGACAAGTGTCCAGGTGCCGTTTTGCAACAGAGCTGAAAATTCAGTGTTCATAGCCTCTCGCCAATGTTGGAATTTTGATGCTTCACTGTAGGAGGATGGTTCTGTATGACAGGGGCTGAATTCTGCTAGAAGTGCCTTCGGTAAAGGATGGCGAATGAAGTCATCACTTATTTGTCTTGGACGATGAACAATATTCTTGGATCTAGTCATCATGGAATGTGTGTTGGACGGTACCAGCTGGGCTGCTTAGTGTGTGACAAAGACTCGTGGATTCGTCGGTGGTGGAGAATCATGGTTGGCAGGAGCCGCTTGAGAACCTTGTTGACCTGTATCTGCAGAGAAAGAAACCGATGGTGCAGGTGATGTGCATGTGATAGTAGGATTAGTTTGCAAATTTGGGAGACACGTGGTTAAGGGGACTTCTAATTGTTGAGGTAAAGACACATGTGAGGAGTTATTGGAAGTTGGGATAGATTGAGTTAAGTAGGGAAAAAGGGTTTCATCAAAAACAACATGTCGCGAAATGTAAATTCTTCCTGTAGATAAATCTAAACACTTGTACCCTTGATGACAAAGACTATAACCAATAAAAATACATGTTTTAGATCGAAAATTCAGTTTATGTTTGTTGTATGGACGTAAATTTGGCCAACAAACGCACCCAAAAACCTTTAGAAAATGATAATCAGGAATTCGATTGTAAAGTATTTCAAAAGGAGATTTGTTACGCAAAAACCGGAGTAGGGAGACGATTTATGATGTAAGTGGCTGTTTGAAAAGCATCTTCCCAAAAATTCATAGGCATATTTGAATGAGCTAATAAACTGAGACCGACTTCGACAATATGCCGATGTTTACGTTCAATTGACCCATTTTGTTGATGGGTGTGTGGACAGGCTAGGCGGTGGTGAATACCATGGCGTTGAAAATAGGTGTTGAGACGTCGGTACTCACCACCACGATCTGATTGAATAGCTTTAATTTTACGATCAAATTGTTTTTCCACATATGCCTGAAAATTTAAAAATACTTGCTCAACGTCAGATTTAAGGTGAATGGGAAACAACCATAAAAATTTTGAATAATCGTCAAGAAAACTAACATAGTATTTAGCACCGGATGTGGATCGTCGTTGCTCGCAGTCCCCACACATCGGTGAAAAATAAATCTAACGGAATTGAAGAAATAAACTTTGAAGAATTAAAAGGCAAATTATGGCTTTTTGCCATTTGACATTCAGGGCACACAGTATGTGTTTTAGATTTCTCCACAGGAATTGAGAGGACGGATAGGACTTGATTAACGATTGGACTAGAAGCATGACCGAGTCGACGATGCCAATCATGTGACCGAATCATTGGAAAAAGCACGACTGAATTGTGGACAGATGAGTGAACTGATAGAGCCCATCATGAAGGTAGCCTCAATGAAGGACCTTCCCCAAGTAATCCTTCACTAGAAAATAGAAACCGTGAAACTCAAAATACACGTAATTGTCAACACAAAATTGATGAACATAAAGTAAATTCTACTGTATTTCTGGAACAAGAAGGACTTTATTTAGGAAAAACATAGAATGAGGAGTTGTAATTTTTGAAGACCCGATTTGAGAAATTTGCAAACCTTGCCCATTACCAACATGTACACAGATCGAACCATCTGTAGTTGTTTTCTATGATTCAAATCAACAACGTTATTTGCAATATGATGTGTTGCTCTCGTGTCGGCGATCCATGGTGTTTCTGCTAAATCGAGACCATGATGCATTGCTGCAAATGCTTGTTTGGGTTGCTGTGATGAAGATTCCTGGTAAGACATATCAAAACGAAAATAACACTTTTTAGCATTGTGTCCGATTTTACCACATATTTGGCAAGTGGTGGGAAATTGATTGCTTCTGTTTGTGGAGTGGAATCCACCACGATATGTATTGCGCCCCCTGTCACGAAAACCACCATGCCTTGGATAATTGTTCTGCCTTTGTGCCATGTTTGCAAAGGGTTGCTGGATGTTGGGGGTGAGTTGGTGGCGAGATAGTCTTGCTTCAGTTGTCAGCAGAAGAGAATAAATCTCTTCCAGTGTGATGCTGTCAATTCGTGCTGTTAAGGAGGCAACAAAACTGTCATACTCGTGACTGAGGCCTGCTAATATGTAGGTGATAATATCATCATGAGTTAAGGCCTGCCCAGCAACAGCAAGTTCATCAGTGAGTTTTCTTATAAATTGAAAGTATTCACTGGTTGTCTTGTTGCCTTTCATGGCAGTGGCCAGTTGGGTGCGTATTTGAATGATGCGTGCACGGGATCGGGAGGAGAAAATTTCCTCTAGAGCATTCCAAACAGCCATGGATGTGGTGTAATTTACCACTTGTGCAAGCACTGACTCAGAGAGAGAAGTCATTAGTGTGCTTAGAATCATGTTATCTTGACGGATCCAATGTGTGTAGGCTGGATTTAATCTTTCAGACACAACAGCTGTTGTAGGATCAGTAACAGAGATGAACTTCATTGGTTTGGGAATAGTTCCATCAAGATATCCAAAAAGGTCTTGACCTTTGAGGTATGGCACTAATTGTGCTTTCCAGAGGAGGAAATTATCATGGTTTAATTTTACCGTGATAATGGTAGACATGGAGATAATGAAGGGTGGGTTCATGGAGTATTTGAGGTGTTTGAGGAAGACATTGATAGACGTTGGTCTTTTATGGCTCGATACCATAAAAACAAATAGAATACGAGAGAATGGAAGAGATGAGAGATAGGAGAATATTTCTTTATTGTGCTTCATTACATTACATAATTATTGTGCTATATATATAGCTTACAACAATTAACACTCTCGGATCGTGTCTTCCTTAATGTTGATTTGCAGAATTGATTCCGGTTGACTTTCCTTAACTGTCATTGTTTTCCGTTTTCCAGTCATGCTAATTACGCTCTTCATTTGCTGATTGCTTTCCCTTAGCATTCAATTGCACATCTTCTCCTTTAATTGTATTTGATTGCTTGATCCTCCTCCTTGATTTCCATTATCTTTAGTTGATTCTCTACGGACAAAATCATGATAAAAACAAAATAACAAGACACCAAAAACAAATAAAGCATATTTGATTAGTGGGTAAACTCATTACCAATACAATAAAGGGTGTGGTCGTACACGGTGCATCGTATACACAGACATAGTGCACTATGGATTTCACTGTTTTTTTGGTTACTTTTTTTTAGTTTTTTTTACTCTTAGTTTACTGCTTACGTTTTTTTTCCTTCTCTTTTTTTGTTTTTTATTTTATGATTAAGCCTTTTTTTTTGGTTTGTTTTTTTTTTTTTTCTTTTTCTTTGTTCTTTTTCCTCCGTTTTTTCTTTTTCTATTTCTGCTTTTTTTTATAGTTTTTTTCTTATTATATTTTTTCTATTCTTTTCTTATTATATATATTTTATCTTTTTCTACTTAAATATTTTTTTAGTTTTTTAGTTTTTAATAATCGGGGTGTCTGAGCTCTCTTAAATGCACCACGATTAATTTCCATATCCAAATTTTTTTATAATCAAAGTGTCCAGGGCAACTTATGCATACCACGACAATCTTCAGACCCACGTTTTTTTTCTAAAATGCTTTCCTGCTGGTACATAGTTTTTCTTTTTTTATACTTTTTTTTATTCACTTATATTTTTTTTCCTTAACTGGTATCTCTGACCAGTTTAAGTACACCACGACTAATTCTTGGGCCGAATTTTTTTAAAAACAATATAGATTGCTATGGTGCTTTCACGCTTATACTTTTTTTCTTCTTCTTTCGCTTATATATTTTTTAGTAACCATGGTCTTTCAACCAACTTAACCTCTTTTTTTCACTTATATATTTTTTTTACTTATATATTTTTTTATAACCACGATCTCCGAGCTATCTCAAGTGCACCACCACCACTCCTCGGATCAAATCTGTTTTTTGATAATCGGGGTGTCCAGGCTAGTGTGGACACACCATGACTAATCTCTGAACCAGTTTATTATTTTTTTTCCTTATACGTTTTTTTGTTCACTTTTATTTTTATTTGTTCTTTGGATTAGATGATTTTTATAATTTTATTATTTGCGCAATAATAATGATAATTTTAGTGATTATTTTCTTATAATTTTTTTTTATTTTTTTAAAGATTTTCCTGAAATTTTAATTTATATTGGTGATCATTTTAAAAGTAATATTACTCTATTTTTCCCTTTATTCTTTTTTTTTGTTTTTTGTTTCTTTATTTATTCTTTAGATTATATGATTTTTATGATTTTATTATTTATGCAATAATAATGATAATTTTAATCATTGTTTATTTATTATTTTTTAATAAAAATCTTTTGCTTTTTTTTTCGTGACAATTTAATTATTTTAATTGTTTTGGCAGTGATGTTAGTAATAATTTTAGCTTTAATAACAATGATAATGACAATAACGTCAGGATGAATTTTCAATCTATGTTTTCGTCTTTTTGTTGATAGAAAATTAACAACTTATTTTTTTATTTGATTATTATAGGTATTTTCACAATTTATATTTTATTTTTGTTTGATTTAAATTGAATTATAAAATGAACTAATCTTAATACAATTAACTTAATAATTCAGATATCTAAGTTTTCTTGCCTTTTTAATGATAATGATAAATTTATGATGGTTATTTCGTTTTAAACTACTAAACATATAAATTTATATTGATTTTATATTCATATATTTATAGAAAACTTGCACTTGACATGAATTCTACACAGATTTACTATTGTAGCTAAATTTATATTATAATAAAAAAATACACAATTAATATTTTTTACATTGAAAAAATATTGTGTCTGCCTGTAGTGAAACACGGGAATTGTCTAGTCAAGCCTATAAATCAGGTAACTCAAGCTAGCTTGTAAAACTCACAAACCAGGTTATGGAGTCCATTAAGATTATGATTTTTTTTATTTAACTATATAATAACAAAAATAACATGGTTGTTTAAGAATTCAAACTCTGAAAAAAGAAATTTGTGTTGAAAAAATATAATTCTTAATGCATTTATTTTAATTGTTTTTATTTTCTTTCTTGTTGAAGTTATTTTGGCTTTTTGTTTTAGTTTTCAAGATAATTTTATGATGTGCATTGTTTACATAATAATAATAATAATAATAATAATAATAATAATAATAATAATAATAATAATAATAATTTTGTGATTTTATTTATAATTATTTTCTTACTTTCTCTTCTGTTACAACTTTTGTTTTTTGGGATTATTTAATTATTTTTTATTGTTTAAACAACAACAACAACAACAACAATAATAATTGTAGTGCTTATGGTATTAATAATTATAATTATTGTGTTAATGGTGAAAATAACTCATAAAATAATATCAATAATAACAAATTTCATTATAATCCAAATGATTATAATAATTATATTCATAATGATAATAATACTAATTTTTATTTTTTTCATTTAATTATTTTTATTTATATTACAAATCAAATAATATTTTTTATGCTACTAATTTTTTTTTTGAGTTTTGTCTTCAATCATGAGAATAACAATTAGAATAATAGTTCACATAATTTATCATTTGATGTTATATTTATTAAAAAAAAATTATAGTTTCTCTATATATAATGTTTCAAATCTAATATCCCGGAATAATTCTATGGCTCAATGTTATTTTTAATTTCTTATCCTGGATTAATTTAATCTCATTTTTTAAAGAAAAGATTTCCTTAATCTTATTTTTTTATATAGATTTTATCAAATGTAGCTTTACTATCTTTTGTGCAGCAAAAAACAAATAATTTATGTTTAATGAATTTTATTAAAAACACCTATTATTTTATTTGGGGAAGTTAACGCGTGGTACATCCCGTGTCAAAACTTTGAAGAAGCTGCATGGAAAATGTATGGTTTATTTGTAACGTTGATAGCGATTATTTTTTTAATAATATATATTTTTTCAGTTTTCTTACCGCAAAGCCAAAGCAGAAAGAAAAGCCATAGATCAATTACTATAAAGTCTTTAATTTTTTAAAGTCTTTGCAGTAACAAGACCCTCCATGTCCTCACTATATTACTTTCCATACCTTTAATTTTATGAAGTCTTTGCAGTAACCAAGGCAATGTCTATTTCCCATTGCTTTTACATCAATTATTCAACACGTCAATTAATTCCATGTGCTTTGTTTGGGAGGAAGGAACCCACCGTGTTATATTTGTTTTTATCTACAACGATTTGAAATTTGTTATTACAATACAATTTTTATTTTAATTCCTTAAAATAAATAAATAAAATAATAAAGCTGCAGACATGCATGAATCTAGTTCGTAGTGGTGAGATGTGGAAAGGAAAAGAGGGACTTGTACAAGGCAATTGCTAGGAAGGGAGTCATCACACAGATGCCAAAGCAGAAAGTAAAGGCTTACATCAATTATTCAACACATCAATTAATTCCATGTGGAGAAAAAAACGTCTTCCAGAAATCAGCTAAAATCAGAATTCTTCATCTTCATTAGAGAGATCTAAACCAATACCTTGTGATACTGGTCTTGCAATCTATTAGCGTTGGTTTCTTGTCAAAGGATCATTCAGTATTTATGACAATCTTGTATTTATTGTTCAAAACATTTGGCCATGAATTCATTGTCAAGGAAGGAAATAAATGTTGGGAAATTCCGGCTTTCCCATGCGCGGACCGGGGGTGTACTGATACTTGCTCATAGGAGGCTTAAGCACACTGACACAATATTTAACGTGGTTCGGCAAAACCGCCTACATCCACGGGAGAGAGACATTATATTAGAGATAGAGAAAGAGTTACAATAAATACATATAGAGGAGGAGGATTACATCCACTCTACTCAACTCATCAACTCTCTCTAGCTCTCTCTACACAACACATTCACTTGTGTTTCTCCCTCTTTCTCTCCACAACACATTCACTTGTGTTGCTCTCTCTCTCATTTTTAGCTCTAAGAAGCTCCTCTATTTATAGCAAGAGTGAGGAGACAATCTTCTTCATAAATCAAAGTTGGCCACCAAACTTTCTTCATAGTCAAAGGTTGGCCACCAACCTTCTTCAACAATGGTGGGTTGGCCACCAACATTCTTCAACAATGGTGGGTTGATAACCATTTTCAACAATGGTAGGATATTGCCACAAAATGGCAATATACCTAACAATCACCCCCTTTGCCATTTGTGTGGGCAATTGTCATCTTGCTTGTTCAGCACAAGCTTGCATTCTACAGCTCTTCCAAGCTTACCATTCTGAGAGCGTCTTCAACACAACATTCCCCTTCGAGCATATCAACCATGCTCGGTCCGGAATGATTTTTCAAGCCTTACACCAAGGCTTACAACACCCCCTCAAACAAATATTTCCAAGTGTGACAGTCATTGAGTATTTCAATATGATCACAAGCTCACCACTCTTCCAAGAGTCTACTCATCCAGGAGTTGCGCCTGCCCTCTGTTCCACCCTAGGAACCACGCCTTACTTCTCCATGAGTCTCTCGCTCTTAGTCGTAAGAGTCCAGGTAGCTCTCCACCTTTAACCATGGGGGCAGCCCATTAAAGGTTGATCCATATTTGTCTTCATACTCTGAGTATTACAATGCCATTACCGAGCTCACTACCTTGACAAGAGTCAACTCGTTCCCGGAACCTGCGCATGCCCTCTGCTCCTTCATAGCAGCCGCGTCTTAATGTTCCACAAGTCATCCACTTATTGTCCAAGGCAAATGTTTTCTAGCTCATTGATCTTTAGCATGGGGGCAATATCCATGAAAGTCAATCCTGCATTTGTCTCCATACTCATCATAGCCACTTCATTGGCTATACACTTGTCCACTCATATCTAGCCATCACATTGGCTCTGGGGTTGTTCTGAACTGGGCTCATATCGTGGCCCACACACCTTCTCCTTAGGTGTCTGAACTGGGGCTTCTATCATGGCCCTCACACCTTCTCTAAGGTGTCTTCGCCGTTGTCACGGGGCGGTCTGATCCGGGCTCCTATCATGGCCCTCACACACCTTCCATCTAAGGTGTCTTCGCCCGTTGTCATGGGGCGGTCTGATCCGGGCTCCTATCATGGCCCTCACACACCTTCCATCTAAGGTGTCTTCGCCCGTTGTCATGGGGCGGTCTAATCCGGGCTCCTATCATAGCCCTCACACACCTTCCATCTAAGGTGTCTTCACCTTTCATAGGTGACCGCATCCTCCTGAGATGCTTCAAAGTGGATCCAAAAATCTCTACCACCATGTGCACTTATGGGAGAGATTACTGCCACTGACTACATAGAAAGAGAAAGTTGCGGTATACTCCTCGCAATCCTCCACCTCGATTTCTATGTTTGGAGCTTTTGTGCCTTTCTGCTCGACAGCTCCACCTACACCAACTCTCTTTGGTGTCTTCGTCTTTCATCATAGACGGTTGCCTTTTATCACAGGCGTTTGCACCCCCTCAATTAGGTGCCTCTGCAACAGCTCTCTTTCCATCCTTGCATGCATTGAAAGGTCTTCGCCTGTTGTCTTCATTAAGAGCATAAGAGACTTCCTGTTGTACAAACTTTATCGATCTCTGCTCTGAGCTTCATCTGGGAACACTTCTTCTCCTTGCACCTGTTGTCTCATTATAGTACCTCGTTGGATCCTACGGGTACTCTTGCACAATCTCCGTGTGCCCTCGTGCAATTTTTGTTCTCCAGATTTCTTCCTATTCCTTGTTTATGTTTGACGATAGCTCATCCTATCATAACACTTGTCCAATCAAAATAGGGTGTCAATCTTTATCCCCTGTTGTATTTCTCTTCCATTATCAGGGTCTTCATCAATTCTCCCATCGAGAAATCACAGTCACCGAATCTAACTTCTTTGGAGAAATCACCACTTCATCAGATCCTTGATCATACAAAACCCAACTGTTCCCTTGTGCCGCCATCCTGCTAGTCTTCAACTGTTTCATTACAAACTGCTATATATACGAAAATAGTACCGTATGGATAATCCTTCCACTAAGCAAGTTCCCAGGAAAGATTGGAGGGGTCACACTGGTCCCGCTTAAAACCCAATCTCCTAGACAGAACTTCTTAGGCCATATCTATCCATCGTACTGTCTTTCCGTATATACAATCATTTGCTAGCTTTGTCCCGGTTTTTCTTTACAAGTGATCTGGAATATACTGGTTTAATACATGATTTCTCAATATCTGGCGAGACTACCAGTGCTTAGATTCGTCAAGATTGGTCTTCGTCAATTTCCACTCTTCACCTCAAATTATCGACATGATCGGGTGTCCAGAGTGTCCCAATTTTACCTTCCTTCAAGGCAGTTAAATTTCTCCCCACTCAGCAGTTCAACACATGTAATTGGGTAAACATGTGCACCTTCTTCTTCTTCTCTTCAACGACCACCATGATGACCTTCAGATGCCTCCTAATCGGGCAATCTCTTTTGTTAATTCACCACTGTCATTTTTGGTCTCAAATCTCAACGATCGGACCGTACCATTGCATCCGGAACGATCAAATTAGCTGGAATCAAGTCTGAAATCGTCCAAATCGCACTTCAGACGGCTAAGATATAATCAAAACAAGTCTGGCCTGATGAACAACCCAGATTCAATCTCAGATCCGGTTGCACGTAGACTCTGCTGTACAGAATCTTATCTCAACAATGACATGGCACTGTTGACTTGACTGAAGACGTGGCGATGACTGGCCGGTGACGTGGCATTGACTTTTCCAGTCAAAACTTTGACCAACAATAACTCCTTCGTTTCAACTCCAAATTAAGTGTACTATACACCGTTGGAATCGTGGTGACCTCCTCTACAAGATCAGATGCTCAAAACTCGTTTTTGAACACTTTGATTTTTATGCAAAAAATCAAACACCTATACCAACGGCTCTGATACCAGTTGTTGGGGTCAACCGGTATTCGGCTCAGTCAACTAATCCGGGCGAAGAAGACGCATGGGGCGCGTGGGCAGATGCTCTGCTGGAGAGTGCGGCCATGTCCGACATCAAATTTTGACGTCGTTTTCACCAGTGGCTTCGTCTCGGCCTCCTCTACACAGTGGTATGGTCAAAACACAATTTTGACAATTTTCATTTTTGAGCACAATCAAACACCCCTTTAAACCATCAGCTCTGATACCAGTTGTTGGGAAATTCCGGTTTTCCCATGCGCGGACCGGGGATGTACTGATACTTGCTCATAGGAGGCTTAAGCACACTGACACAATATTTAACGTGGTTCGGCAAAACCGCCTACATCCACGGGAGAGAGACATTGTATTAGAGATAGAGAAAGGGTTACAATAAATACATATAGAGGAGGAGGATTACATCCACTCTACTCAACTCATCAACTCTCTCTAGCTCTCTCTACACAACACATTCACTTGTGTTTCTCCCTATCTCTCCACAACACATTCACTTGTGTTGCTCTCTCTCTCTTTTTTAGCTCTAAGAAGCTCCTCTATTTATAGCAAGAGTGAGGAGACAATCTTCTTCATAAATCAAAGTTGGCCACCAAACTTTCTTCATAGTCAAAGGTTGGCCACCAACCTTCTTCAACAATGGTGGGTTGGCCACCAACATTCTTCAACAATGGTGGGTTGATAACCATTTTCAACAATGGTAGGATATTGCCACAAAATGGCAATATACCTAACAATAAATGCCAAGTAAGATTGTTGATGACAACTTAAAATATAATTTATATTATTTTAATGAGATATAGTATAGTTGATGCTAGACTCTTTTCAAGTAAGATTGTTTTTCTTTATTGAAAGGATGTTATTCTTCCATGCCATCTTTCTATATTTTTTGCCAATATTTGTTCAAACCGATGCTATTATCCCTTAGCTTGGACAGGAACTCCCACCTTGTGGAGAAAAAAAGCCTTACACCCTCATTCCACCATTTTAGCACTTGAACCAATTGCAAGGGCTCTTTGGACCTTATGGATTTAAAGAATACCATGAACAACCAGTAAATATGTATTCAATAGCAGATTTCAAATAAGTAAAAGGACACAAGCAAATTCTCCTTACCTTGTTTAGTCAACCTAATAGACTTGAATGCCACATCACTGGGATCATTGAGGTATATTCTACGAGGGTCAATGCTAACAACAACTGCCTGCAAGCAAGTATTATCTTCTGTCATGTCACTAGAAAGACAACTTGATCTATGTTTTCCAGCAATACTGATAACATTCTACGAGCAGACTTTACATATAAGCAAACTTTACAAAGACAGACCTTTTACCATATTTGTTCTTCTACCAGTGCGATAAAATTGAAATGATGTGAAAACCTAATCAGATTACCTAACACTATCATGTCTCCGTACCTTGACAGGTGCAAGAAAATCTTCTATTTCCATATCCCGGTTGCAGTCATACAGAAATTAATACTATTTTTGAAGGGGCAAAGGAGGAAAGATAGAATTGAGCACGAAATGGAAGAATCCAACCAGCATAAGAGATTATATGCTAGAAGAGCAAGATGTGCCGAGGAGAAGCCATCAAAACCCAGTGAACTATATTTAGTTCATGAACATAAATAAGGAACTAAACTGGCAACTGAAATTCAGTTACAACATTTGTCACCACATCATCTAAATAATCTGTTTTGTTAATAAACTAAAATGATACATTTCACTATTAGTTAATCATAATCATTTGACATGATTCATCTAAATCTAACATGTGAGTATCCACATCCTTTTATCCTCTGCTACTCTAGACACCCATTAAAAGCATTTATGTCACAAAGGCAACAATTATTTCCAAGAGTATGATGGTTCAAATATTTCAAACTACACAAGAATTTACCTGATTTCCATAAACTCTTGATATCTGTTCAATGCTGCTCTTCCCACTCTTGATTTCCATAAAAGAATGTAAAGAGTGAAGAATATTTTTATCAATCTCTGTGTTAGAGAGGATAGAAAGGGAAGTTGTCATATTTTGACTCCAAGATTTACACCGATTTCAACCACAAAGAAAAAAAATTAACCAAGGCAATGTGTATTTCCCATTGCTTTTACATCAATTATTCAACACATCAATTAATTCCATGTTGTGTTTGCTCTTAATGAGCACATAAGACATGAATGGAAGCTTTCTAATACTTTTAGTTTTTGCGTTCTGTTCTCGATGTCTTCTCTGATAAATTATTAGATGACAACTTAGCTTGGACAACAACTCCCAGCTTGTGGGAAAAAAAAAGTTTATGCATTAGAGTTCTTATATAATTGTACATGGCATTCACACCAGTCAATGCGTATGGAGTTCAATTAACATTATATTCCTCTCTTTCAAAATATCTCATAATCGAGATTTTCTTCTATAAACCAACATCATGAGATTTTCTTTTATAATCCAACTTCATGAGTTAATTATTTTTTTTGTTCCAAAACTTTTTTTTTAAAAAAAAAAGATTGCCGCTGAAGGGCAATTTAAGTAAAACGATTAAGGGAGGACAAAAGCAAATTACTGAGAACTAAAGTAAAAGAAAATTGGGAAAATAGATGGTGGTATTAAGGTTTGTAAAACAAATTAAATTTGGTTTTCCAATTTTCCTTATTATACATTTATGATCCCTGTGGAACTTTATGATTCAGTTTTAATATAAACTTTATCTTTTTTAATTTATCAATCTCGGTGTTAGAGAGGAGAGAAAGGGAAGTTGTCATATTTTGACTCCAGAGAGAGAGAATCAAGATTGACACCGATTTTAACCACAAAGAAAAAAAAAATTAAACTTGATGTCAATGAGATTTTTTCGATGAGATATGTTTAATAGTGATTATTTTCAGTTCCAATGTTGCTTAAAAAATAGATCTAGGTCAACAAACAAAATTCTTACCTGGTTTGATTTGGTGTTTTAAGAGTGTTTTTAAGGTTGATAAATAGATTTTATTTTTATTTTGTAAGGGTATTAATTAGGTGTTTTAAAATGAAAATATATTGAAAATAACTTTTCAGGGGAAACATTTTAAGAATCGATTTTCCACTTGCCATAGTAATATCATGATTCTTGGTTGACAAATGACGCATTATAAGATGCAGGAACTTAATGTGTGGACCATCCAGTGATGAAACTTTGAAGAAGCTGCGTGGAAAATATAAAGCTTATTTTTGATACTTGATAGTGATTAAATTAATAAGATTTTTAAATTTTTATTTTTAGTATTAAAATAATTATAAAATATTAAGAAAGAAATAGTTTGAGGTAATTTGTTGTGATTATAATTAAACATGTAATTTATTTACTTACCAATTAGTCACCCTTTCAAACAAAGAGAACAATCTCTACCCAAATCATGATTGTAATTCAACAATTCCAGGTCTTGTAATTCTTTTATCATTCTTTTTATAAAGTGTCTTCTCTCTCTTTTTTCCAAAGCCGATATACTTGTATTTAATTATTATTCTTTTTTTAATCATAATTATAGTGAATTCCATTCAAAATGTTGTCAAAAAGGCAAGGGGAAATCCTCTTTCTCTTTAGTTTATACAATAAAAAAATTATTTAATTAATAAAATATTTAAGAGTCGTTGTTTTTTCTCTTTCTTTTTGGTGCCAGAGCCCAACCAGAACCAGTGAGCATGAGCGGATATAAGATACAGCTTTTCTTAAGTTGTGACCATCTAGGAAATCCAGACAACACGCATATTATATGCGGGAGTCATTATTAAAATTCGGTGTGCTCGTGATCCACACGCTCCATTGATTTCTTAATTATTATTATTATTATTATTATTATTATTATTATTATTATTATTATTATCATGGTTGTCAAAATCACGATTTTGACTATGGAAAAGGGTTCGGAAACTCGGATCGTAAAATCATAAAATCGTAATTGAATTTTTCCGTACAAAAATCATAAAATAATAGCTAAAATCGTGTATAAATTTAAGTATAAATTTTAAAGTTAATATTACTAATTTTCAAGAGTGATTCCATGATATATATATATAATTTGTCCACAGAATGCCGGACAAATACATTTGTTCCTCAATTCTTCTCAACTTAAATACTTGAGAGTCTCTACTCTCCACTCTTCACTAGAGGCATCAAAGTTATAATGTTTCATTCAATTATCCCACGTCCGACAAGTAATGAGAAGACAAATTTTTTGTGTATAAATATAAGAGGTGAATCGATGAACATTTGGCTTTAAAATTATGAATTAGTCGGATCGTAAAATCGAGACCGATCCGGTTCGATTCTATGATTTTGACCGATTTTGGTCGAGTTTGACCAAAATCAATTTTTCTACCGAGTTAACAAGGTTTGATGGGTTGGCTCATAAAATCGGACGATTTTACGAGTTGACTTCATAATTTTGACAACCATAATTATCATTATTAAGTAGCCGTAAAAGAAGAAAGATTGTGAAGCGTCACGTGGGGGTGTGGTGGGTATGAGATGATGCTCGAGTATAATTTTGCATCTACTGGGTAATTGAGTTGATGTAATTTGTGGTATAATTGATGACAAAATAATAGGATGGGAATCATACCATAAAAGTCAATGATAATTCCAGTCCTGATTGGCTGTCCTAGATTTCCTTGCATTGAAGAGAATAATATATAGGTGAATAATATTATAAATTAATTATTGTTTGCTAGGAGGAAGGAACCCACCGTAGCTAATAATAATAATAAATTGATTAATTATTGTATTGTTTGGTTACAATTCAATTTTTATTTTAATTCCTTAAATTAAATAAAGAAAATAATAAAGCTGCAGCATGCATGAATCTAGTTCGTAGTGGTGAGATGTGGAAAGGAAAAGAGGGAATTGTACAAGGAAATTGCTAGGAAGGGAGTCATCACACAGATGCCAAAGCAGAAAGAAAAGGCTTAGATCATGGAGACATAATAAGACCCTACCCCCCATGTCCTCGCTCTATTATTCTCTTCAGAGAGAAACCGACACTTTCCATGCCTTTAATTTTATAGAGTCTTTGCAGAGTGTATTTCCCATTGCTTTTACATCAATTATTCAACACATCAATTAATTCCATGTGGGGTTTGCTCTTAATGAGCACATAATTAAGACCATGCGCATGAAATATGAATGGAAGCTTTCTAATACTTTTAGTTTTTGCGTTCTGTTCTCGATGTCTTCTCTTATAAATTAGTTTAAATTAAATTATTAGATGACAACTTAGATTATTGGGACAGGAAGAAAAAAAAAAGTCTTCCAGAAATCGTCTAAAACCAAAGATTATTGTATTGTTTGACAGGAAGGAAGTTCCTTGGAAGGAAGCCACAAACTTTACCTACCAAAGTTGCTTTACACCTCTAGTTTGCTTTTCTTTTGTCTAGTTTGTTGAAACTTCAACGAAAGAACCAGAAGCTAATTGCTGACTGAGTTGACGTGTGGACCCACCCATTGTTGAAACTTTGAAACGGTGGTCTGAAAATATAAGGATTGGTGCAGATTATTACTGTAATTAGAATTAAGAATAGTGCTCAGTGGTTGCATTCGGTGTCATAAGAGAAGAAAATATATATATGTATAACTAGATATTGTCATGTTCAATTTAGATCAATTTATTTATCATGGATTAAAAAAACGAAAACACCCTTTGAGGATGAAGACAAGATGAAGTATAAATAAGTAACCTGGATTCAAGATGTTCAAGTGCAGGTTTGCTCAAGCCGTAATCAGCAAGAGAAAAAAAAACAGAGATCACAGAAGAGTAAATGATTTAAGAAAATAATAAAGCCGCAGTAGAATTGTGTTATGAGATGAGTAATTGTTTTTGGCTGTGATCCTTGTCGGTAACCTTTTCACCGTGAAACATGAGGAATCCTATGTGAATCAGCAAGGACGACCTCATTAACCGAGTAGTGGTTTTTTTTTTTCATTGAAGCAGTCAAAACTTCTTGTTTAGGTAACTTGAAAAATCAAGCCCAATCTCAAACTTGCACAATATGAAAGAATAAAATTTAAATTCGAAAAATTAGGTGACTAAAATGTCAAAAATTGAAAAAATAAAGAAAGAAAAACATTATGGATTACTAAAAACATTAATCTTTTATTAAAGTATATGTTTGCCAAGCGCGCAGGTGGGAGAGAGGTCTTCTTAGTTTCTTTATATATATATATATATATCTTAGGGTGTGTTTGGTTGTATAATTCAACCTGTTTTTCAAATTGATTTTTTCTAATTTATAAGTATTTTTTTATAATTTTGATGTGTTGATGTCAAAAATAAATTTGTGAAAAGTTACCATTTTAATATATATAGTCAATACAAAAGTACTTTTATAAAATCACTGTACACTATATTATTAATGACATATTTAGTCTCGTATTGACTTGTAGTCCATAGGTTTTGTCTTAATAAGCCCAGCATAGACAAAATTCATGGTGGTTAGTGGGTAATAATTAAATACATATATATACTTGATGACATCCTAATAGTTCCCTCAACACAGACATGTTTTCAAGTTGTGTCTAATGCATCATGTTTTAATTATTTTGATATTTTCCCATTTAAAAAAAATAAAAAAACTAATCATTACTCTACTCTTAAACACCCGTGAAAACATCAGACCTCATCCTCAATTAACATGAACCCTTGATTTATTTACAATTTATTTGAGTTAAATAATTTTCTTTTTGAAAAAAAAAACAAGACTCTAATATAAAACCAATTTAATTGACAAAAAATATATCAAATTATTAGATAGAATTTTAAAATATAAAGGTAATGGGAGACTCTTTTCACACAAGATGATTATTCTTTATTGAAAAGATGTTATTCTGTCATGCCATACGCACCTTGCGCCTGCAGCATCTTTTTATAGTTTTGCCAATATTTGTTCACACCAGGAACTCCCAGCTTGGGCAAAACCCTTCCACAAATCATCTAAAATAAAAATTGCTCTGGGCAGCTCCTTATCTTCATTAGAAGTATCTAAGCCAACACCTTTGCCATGGTTGGATTAATTTCTTTAACTATAAAAAAATCATGTAAAGAGCTGTGATTTTTTTCAATATTATTAAATCAAATCAAGTGAATCAATATTAAAACTTCTTATCCATTTATTTATCTGACTCGAGTTAGCTAACTCAATTTAAATTGATTATTTAATAGATTCAAATGTAAATTAGATAACCGGTAAATATATAGCTTAACTTTAAAAAACCTCTAGATGACAATTTGTTCTTTAAATAAAATAAGAAAATGATGAAAAATTGGATCGACCTTGTTCCTCTGCAACCCAGGTCATGAAAAATAACAATTTTCAATGCATATTAAAATAAAAGCAAAGTGACTAATAGAAAAAATACTCAAATTCTACGAGCAGCAAAGCGTTTAGAACCCCTTGCACATATTTGATATTTTTATTTTATCGAATAATTTAATTCGAAGTTCAATTCCCAAAATGAAGGTATAAGTAATTAAATCAGCATTAAACCAAATTTTAACTCTTATCCACCACTTTTAAATATGTAAATGATTATCCCCTTAAAAAGTCTAATGATAGCTATAATAAATATGACAATTTAATAATCATGATAATAACAATTAAAATAATAATACAAATAATTCATCACTGGATATTGTTTTTGTTAATAATTAATTTTACACCTTTTTATGTATGATATTTCAAATCCAATATCATGTAAATAAAAAAATATGAAGGCAAAAATGGACAAAACCAGTGAAAAGTTTTAGCCAAATTATGCAGAATGAAAAATATATGAGAAACTTGCACTGCACCTTGCCGTAGCCAAAACAAAATTTTTAACATATAAAAAAATATTAATGGTTCTATATTTTTTATGATACTATACATTTGAATAAAATAATTAACCTACAAAAATTTTGATTATTTAATTTTTTATATATTTATTTTATTATAAATAAGATATTTAAAATAATGATAACGATTATATCCACAGAAAGAGAACACAGCCCTACCCAATTTTCGAAAGTAAAGTGCCCAGGCAAGATTCTTTCCCGAAGGCAAGAGAAGAAAGAAAAGGCTTAGATCATGGAGACATAATAAGACCCTACCACCATGTGCTCACTAATACCTTAAGATACTGGTCTGCGATCTATTAACGTTAGTATCTTGTGAATTGATCATTCATTATTATTTATTATATCAAATTTTACATATATAAATATATATCGTGGCGTTTGTATGAATATTCTGGCGTTTTATTATATCAACAGAAACGTGTGAACATAAGCAAGGTCATCTTCTGTCAAAACATGGAATCACGTCGAGCACTCATTCCATGGAATAACAAACAAACTCAAAAACTCCAAGGAGTTGGTGGAGGCTTGGGATCTGAAGGGGTACGCCTCCCAGGTCCTGAGTTCGAAATCTGCAGGTGTTATCAATTTCTTGGAGCCATCGGACTTGGACAAAGCCCATGAATGACCCGTAGTGCACTTACAGGAAAACTCCTTGCCGAGAGCCTGTGCACCCCCAGGATTAGTCAGGGCCCAGCGGCTCTGGAAACCCGGTGCAAATTCCAAAAAAACAAACAAACTCAAAAAAAGAAAAAGGAGTTCATGCATTTAATCTATCACCTTCAAGCTTTCGGTAAAGTTGCAGAAGAATCAATAATCGCAAAGTGATGTCAAGTGGGCTTTGCATATGAAAGTGTACGACGACGTTCTGACCTCCTCTCAATAAAGAATTAATGTAAATAAGATCGATTTAGTGTTTGTAAACAAATAATGTAATGTAATTTTATTTTTTTAATTCGTCAACTAGTAACCTGAACCTTGGAATACGTCTCTTAACTATCATAAGCTTCCTATTCGTTTTTAGTTTTTCTTAAAGTTATTTTATTTGAGGTCACGAGTGTTCGGTGAATAAAAATATACTAATATTATTGTTTTATTGAATAACTCAATTGGAAGCTCAATTCCCAAAATGAAGGTATAAATAATTAAATCAACATTAAACCAAATTTTAACTCTTTTAAGAAATTATCCACCACGTTCAAATATGTAAATCATTATCCCTCTTAAAAAAATCATAATGATAACAGTGTACTCAAGGAGCAAAGAATAATTAAATCAATATAGATAAATAAATAATTAAACCAGATTTTATTTTTTTTAATTTTAATTTTTAATTTTAATTTTAATAACAGTTCTCTTCTTTCTATCCCAAGAAATAAAGAATGCTAGTTTCATTCAACAAGATTCTAAAGCCCATATTTAGATAAATTAGCAGAAAGTACTAAAACCCTATAAACTAGCCCAACAAATCATACCAAGAAAAAGCAGAATTCAGAAACAACCTAGCTCAGTTTTTGCTCCACCTGGCTAAGGGCATCTCCAGCAGCAGAGGCATCCGGTAAGCCAAAGCCAAAAATTCAAATATTTAGCTTTTTTGGGTTAAATTTCGTCTCCAGCAGAGGAGCCAATTGAAGAGCCAAAATGGCTTCTTCATTTTCTGGAGGCATCCGGGAGCTATTCCCACAGATCAAAACCTGCAGAGGCAAATTAAAATAGCCGTTGGAATGTTGGCAGAATATTACCGTTGCAGAAATCTACAAACAATCTACAAAATCACGGCAACAACAATCAACAAAACCATGGATCTTTCTGCAAAAGATGAGTTTTTTATCAAGTTGAAGAAAAGAACAGGACGCATACCAGCACTGCAAGAGGTAGGTAGATCTTTCTGCAAGTCCTTGAGCTCTTTCAAGATGTGTTTGGAAGCCATCGAATCAGAACCCAAAAATCAAATCTGGACTCACTGAGTCACTAAAAAACAACTAAAATAGCCAAAGAGAGACAACCCAGATGAGGAAAAGAGCAGATCTATAAGTACATACAAAGGATAGAGAGAGAGGAGCACCAACCCGAGAGATGATTTTTTTGGAATCTAAAGACAGGCGAGGAGGAGAAAGATGGGAGCTTTGTAAATTATTGTAGGCCAGGCTTGAGAGAGAGAAGGAGCTCCGTTTTTGTCTACAAAATAATATTACATTTATAATTCTTTTTTTTATTAAAAAAAATTACCTTTTTAACTCAATGATTCGAGTATTGCTTTTATATAACCAAACGGGTAAAAAAAAGTTGCATAAACCGTAATTTGAAGGGAAGAATTTGCAATATATATATATATTAGAAAATAATGTAATTATATCAAAAATATTTATTTTTGTTTTTATTTAAAAATACCTCAACAAGAGTAAAAAATTATATATAAAATTAATAATTATATTGTTGGAGGGGTTTTTAAAACTAATTATTTAATTATATAACTTACTCCTATTAATTGTATAATTAATTGCATAATTAAATTATATACAAAATAATTGCATTACATTAAAATAATAATATAAAAGAAATGGCTCTCCAAAATGCCTTTTATTGCTAAAGTGCACACCAAAACCAAAGCCATTTTTACACTATTCAAACATCCATTTTAAATATTTGGCTCTCCAATTTGCCTCTACTGCTGGAGATGCTCTAAGAAATGCAGTGTGCCCACATGGAAATATATATAGATCATCCAAGTTCCAGGGTAAATAATTTGTTTCAATTGTTTTTTTAATAATCATTTTAAAATTCAAAAATAAATAGATTCAGCCAATGATTCCAAATATCTTCCCAAACGGATCGACAGCAAGATATGCTCTAACAAAGTGGAGAAAATAGATTGTTGCTTCAAAGTTTGTGAAAAAAAATAACTTTAGAATCTCCTACCTTCCTGATTAGGGGTGAACATTTTTGGTTTGGTTTTTATCAAAAAAGATAACCACACCGAAAATTGTATTTTAAAAAAAACCGAACCGAACCTGTTAAAAACCGACCATTTTTTGTTCGGTTTGGTTCGGTTTTTATGGTTAAAAAATTGGAAAGACCAAATCTGGTTTATGGGCCATCTGATGGGCTTTATGATGAGCTTTTATTGAGCTTACCATTAATATTTAGAAAGACTGCTTCTGGAGTATTTTAAATTGTTGTTGCCATTAAATATCAGTGTTAATAATGTGTTTAATTTTTTTCCTTTCTGATACTATCATGTTGATGTTGTTTTGTTTAATTGAGTATGAGTAGCAATAATTTAAATTACACACGTAAATAAATTAAAAATAAATTACAACATATTGCCTTCAAAGGGTTTCAAAGCCTTTCAAATATACAGCAAACAATATTAACATAAAAACTTCAGTATCATTTCATGATGTGAAGATTTCCTCTCTCAGATTTCTTTGATTTTTATCCAGTGTTAAACTCGAGCAAGGAACTGTAACATCTCTTGTCGAAGAAAATGGCAGCATCAAAGGTGTGCTGTACAAAACAAAGGCAGGCCAGGAGTTAGCACCTTCAGCTTCACTCACAATAGTATGTAATGGTTGTTTTTCAAATTTACGAAGCAATCTCTGCAGTCCAAAGGTGAAAATCAAAGTCACGAACCAGTTATGAACTTCATTGGGATTATAATTTTTTAAAATATTTTTACTTAATTATATGATAACAAAAATATATGATTGTAAAATTGAAAACCAGCCCAATATTGATTTTTTTCATGATAATCTCATAAAAGCGTAAATGAAACCAAGGTCTTGTTTGTTTCAAGGAAACTAAATTCCAGGAATTCAGTTTTTAGATAACACTTTAAAAAGTTAAGTAAAAAAAAATACTTTTCCCACTTTTCCGGTCAACACAATAAAATGAACTAGATATGAGGAAAGTGTTTTCCTTTGCTTATGTAAAGGAAAACCCTTTCCTTCCCTTTCCCTTCTCCTCTTCCCCGTCATTTCTCTTCACCACCAGACCAGACCGTCTCGTCTCTTTCCCTCTCTCTTGCCTGTCCTCTCGCCTGTAACCTCTCGCCTGAAACCGACGTCATCCCTTGCCTCCTCTGTCCCTCGCCTCCTCTGTCCCTCTGTGTCGTCTCTCGCCTCTCTCGGTCCCTGAAACCCATCTCATCTCTCGCCTCTATCCCTGCAACCCATCTCGTTTCTCGCCTCTGTCCCTCTGTTTCGTCTCTCGCCTCCCTCGATCCCTGAAACCCATCTGGCAATCTACCATCCTTTAAAGCACTAACAGTGAAAACGAAGATGAAGGTGGTGGCTCTGGTAAGCAGCGGCAAGGATAGTTGTTATGCTATGATGAAGTGCATCCAATATGGCCATGAGGTCTCTTTGTCTTTCTTTTGTTTGTTTCCTGAGAAAAAAAACTACACTTTATTACCCGCCAAACACAACCCTTCATTTTTTTTTGTCTTTGTAATGCGTTTTCGTTTTTTGAATTGCTAATTTTGATAGATTGTTACATTGGCAAATTTGATGCCTGTTGATGATTCAGTTGATGAGCTAGATAGCTTCATGTATCAAACTGTAAGTATATGTATTTAGATTTAGATTTTTTCCTTTTCTTTTTCTTTTGTGTGTGTTACATATAGTTTAAATGTTTTAAGGTTTTGGGTTGATGATTGTTTAATGGAATTTAAAGGTTTCATTTGTAATGGGCAGAAGCATTGTTGATGTTTATTTTTTGGGTAGTTAAAGATTTAAACTTGAAGTAAACATGAAGTCTTTTTTCAATTTTAAAGGTTTTCTGCTTAACAATATTTGTCTTTCAGTGAATGGTTTCTTGTGTTTAATTGCTGATTTGCTTCCATTATTTTGCAAGCTGGGTTATTTATTCTAGTGTATGATTGAAATTCTGGATTTTTTGCAGGTTGGGCACCAAATAATTGTCAGCTATGCAGAATGCATAGGATTGCCGTTATTCAGAAGGCGAATACAAGGATCCACAAGGCAAGCTCATTTTTAGAGGATGCTATTGGTAAAATCAATTGTCTTATTTTGGACAATGTTTGTTTATAATTAGGCTTGTATTTAATGTCTTCTGAGGCAATGTGAAATTCATTACCATATAATAACTCCATTAAAGCCTTAGAGGCTCTTGGTAAAGTCAAAGAAGTTGTTATATGAAAATTTATAGTTATATTATGTGAAATATAAATTTGATGACATTTATGCTGAAAGGAATAATTTAGTTGTAGTTAGAGATGATATAATTTACATCTCTAGAACAAAGAAGGATAATATATTTTCCATTTGTTGCTGGTTGCAAGATTCGTGCAAAAATTCAGCAGGTAAACATTAGAAGAATGATGCATTTGCCCTAATCATTTCTCAGAAGTATATATCTTCACCCATGCCCATAGCACCTTTCACCTTTCCTTTTACTCTACAATTTTCAAGGTTCTTGGACCGGTTTTTATTGGCAGGTTCACATGAAGATCTAGCAATTGCTCTGAAGCACATTGAATCACAGCTTACAGGATATGGTTTTGGATGGCGGCATGTCCTGTATATTCATCTTTATATTGCTGATATGAATTAGTTTGCTATGGTAAATGAGACATGTGTGAGATTCATTATCCAGGAAAAGTGCCCTTTTGGTGTTTCATCGCGCAGTACAATAGAACTGCCTTTGTTGCAAGCGAGTTTGGGGAAAACTTATATTGAAGTTCTTGTGGCAAATGCTTTTATTGGCAGGTTCACATGAAGATCTAGCAATTGCTCTGAAGCTTATATTCAAACTGCCTTTCTTTTTCATTTTTATCTTTTTTCTTTCAATTGTAGTTACCATTTATTTAGCTATAAGGTGTAAAAACATAGGAATTAATGGAATTATATTTTTTTTTATTCCTGCACCAGCTTGTAATGGGATTATTTCTTTCTTTTTTATGCATGGCTATTTATTTCTTGATGTTAGGTATAAATATTTATTTCTTGATGTTTATTTTATAGATATTAAAGGGATAATTGCCTTTACCCAATTTTTTTTAATCTAAAATACTCATCAAAATATTGTTGTATCTATTTATCTTTTAAAAAATACTTCATACCAAAAACAAAAACCCAAACATATAACTCTCAACATAAACTTTCTTAATATGAAAAAACAAATTATTTTAAGCTTTTAAAATTGAATAATTTTTACTTACAAATTATTTTAAGCTTTTAAAATTGAATAATTTTTACTTACAAAATATTTAACAAGCTTATTTCTCTATAATATGATATGACATATATTTTAATATTTTATAAAATAAGCTATGTATGAATATAGGATATAATAAAACAAATCATCATTATACTTATTTGATTTCATTTATTTATTTTAAGTGATTAAATATTTTATATTAAATATTTAATACACATAGGATAAACTTGAAAAAAATTAATTTATTAATAAATTATTTTCCAGTTCATTTTTCATAACTCAAATAAATACTTGGAAAGTGTTTTCCAGTTTATTTTCCAAAACATTGTCAAACATCGAAATTCACTTTCCCGAATTCACTTTTCAAAAGAAACCACTTTCCAAAGAAACAAGCGGGTCTTGGGCCATGTTAGCCCTATAAAAGACAAAATAAAAGAAAAAAGGAAAAAGAAGAAGAGATTACTATTATAATTCACGATGAAATCGTTGTGGTTGACATTGTCTTTTAATAATTTTAAATTACAAAGTTGAATTCTAGATAAACTGAAAGATGAAATAGATAAAAAAACACTGGATTATATTATAATCAACAATGAAATGAATTTGACTGTTTAGCTTCTTTATGTTTAATTAAGGTACTCTATTATATCTCCCTTGTGTATACTCTCTCGATGCCAAATTAAGGCTTTTTTTCTACAACAATGTGAAACTTTTTGAAATAAAAATATTTAAAAGATAATATTAAAATAAAGTTTTTATTTTAATTCTTTAAAATATATAAGATCGATTTAGTGTTTGCAAGCAAATAATATAATGTAATTTTATTTTTTAATTCGTCAGCTTCCTATTCGTTTTTAGTTTTTCTTAAAGTTATTTTATTTGATGTCGCGAGTGTTCGTTCAAAAAATACTAATAGTTTAAATAACTCAATTCGAAGCTCAATTCCCAAAATGAAGGTATAAATAATTAAATCAACATTAAACCAAATTTTAACTCTTTTAAAATATTATCCACCACTTTCAAATATGTAAATGATTATCCCTCTTAAAAAGTCTAATGAGAACAGTGTACTCAAGGAGCAATGAAATAATTAAATCAATATAGATAAATAATTAATTAAACCAGATTTTATTTTTGTTAATTTTAATTTTAGTAACAGTTCTGTTCTTTCTATCCCAAGAAAGAAATAAAGAATGCTAGTTTCATTCAACAAGATTCTAAAGCCCATATTTAGATAAATTAGCAGAAAGGACTAAAACCCTATAAACTAGCCCACCAAATCATACCAAGAAAAAGCAGAATTCAGAAACAATCTAGCTCAGTTTTTGCTCCACCTGGCTAAGAAATGCAGCATGCCCACATGGAATTATATATAGATCATCCAAGTTCCAGGGTAAATGATTTGTTTGAATTATTTTTTTAAGAATCGTTTCAAAATTCGAAAATAAATAGATTCAGCCAATGATTCCAAATATCTTCCCAAACGGATCGACAGCAAGATATGCTCTAACAAAGTGGAGAAAATAGATTGTTGCTTCAAAGTTTGTGAAAAAAAATAACTTTAGAATCTCCTACCTTCCTGATTAGGGGTGAACATTTTTGGTTTGGTTTTTATCAAAAAAGATAACCACACCGAAAATTGTATTTTAAAAAAAACCGAAACCGGATCGAACTCGTTAAAAACCGACCATTTTTTGTTCGGTTTTATGGTTAAAAATTGGAAAGACCAAATCTGGTTTATGGGCCATCTGAGGGGCTTTATGATGGGCTTTTATTGGGCTTACTATTAATATCAAGAAAGACTGCTTCCCAAAGTATTTTAAATTATTTTTGCCATTAAATATTAGTGTTAATATTGTGTTTAATTTATTTATTTATTTGCCTTTCTAATACTATTATGTTGATGTTGTGTTGTTTAATTGAGTATGGGTAGCAATAATTTAAATTTCACACATAAATAAATTAAAAAATACATTACAACATAATGCCTTCAAAGGGCTTCAAAGACTTTCAAGTATACAACAAACAATATTAACATAAAATACTTCATTTTTGAACAACTAATTATCATTTATCACCGTTGGTAGAGGTAACTTTTCATCTGTAATTACCAAATAAAAATGATCAGTTATATGAAAAAAATTCTCTACACACATATCAGCTACAAAATCCCAACACAACAAAGAGATATACACCATGGTTCCCAATAACACTCCTAACTCGTGCAATACCTTGAGAGTCACGCAGAATGACACCAATCTATGATGGAGTTAAACCCTTATTTGCAAGATCCGGTTTCACTAACTTTAGTTATTAGTGCAGAGGTAAATTATTTCCGATTTGGATAATGGAGAAGTAAAAATATTTGAATTTGCAGATGAGATGATGCAACATACCTTTGTAAACAGACAACGTGATAATCTCCGGCTTTCTACAATAACTCTTGGCTCAATTGGCTGTCTCAAATCAATAGTTGTAACAGGAAATGAAGTGCAAAATCACAAAGCTTGTCTCTGTGACGACTGAAGAGTAGAAACAAGAGAGGCATGTTGAATCGTAGAGGGAGGGGATGAATGATAAAGATTGTGTTTCTTGTTTTACTTGATAGAGATTTTTATTTTTATAAGCAAAGGGGAGGTAACAGAGGAGAGGAGGGGTGACTAGGGTTAGGAAAGAATATGAAAGTTGTTTTTCTATTTATAGTGGGGCGGGTTGTTTATAATTTTATATTGAAATGGTTCGGTTCCATTTGGTTGATTCGGTTTTGTAAGACAAAACCGAATCTGAACCGAACCGGACATTTATTAGAGTTTTATAATAGTTTCAATCAGGTTATTTTATCGGTTTGGTTTTTTCAGTTATTTTTTCCGGTTTTCTCGGTTTAATCGGTTGGTCGGTTTTGTACTCACCCCTATTCGTGATTATATATTTTTGTTCCCTTTAGAATTTTAAAATTTACTATTGGTCTGAAATTTATTTTTCTTATTTCTTAGTCCTTATGTTAGAGAGAAGAGAGAGCGACTTGCCATATTCGGCTCAAGAGAAATAAAATGAAGATTGACACCGATACCAACCGCAATTATTTTTTGAAAGTGGTGTCAACGAGATCTTTCGATGATACATGTTTGATGGTGGTTATTTTGAGTCCCAATGTTACAATAAGCATCATTCATTTGGCTAATTTTAATTTATTAAATGATCAAGTAGAATGATATATATGAATGAACTTAATTGCTCTTGTATTCATAGTTGAGTAACAAGTACATCACAGTGAAATACATAATATTTGTGTATAGACTATGTTAGTGATATGATTGCGAACAATAAAACTAGAGTTGTAATGTGCCAATATTTAAAATGCACATGAATATAATTACAAAATAAAAAAAAAGTTAATATATGTCTTTTTTCCATCACTGAACATCAATTGTAAGGCTATTGCCCAATGTACACACTCATGCGCTTGGCCTTCGACGTTGAACAGGATTAAATGACAGAACAATGACAGAAAGATGGTCACAAAATATTACTCGAGTCCGAGAAATTGAAACACACATAAAAGTCATCAACTACATACATCAAAATAGGTCAAATTAATTTCATTAGGGGCTTAATTGGAGAGAAATTAAGTTTAGGAGCCTAATTCAAGCTTAATTGCAAAGATTGGAATTTTTGAGACCAAATTTGATTTTTTTTCCAAGTTAATTGGTTGAAATTGTGGCAAAATTGCAAGAAAATAAAATTTTTAGGTTCAATTAAGGGATAGATGGGAAAAATTACAATCAAGGACCATTTTGCAAAAGGATTAAAACTATAAGGACTCGATTGGTTGAATGAGGGGAAATTGAAAACAAATAAAAGTTTAAGGGTCAAGTTGCATAAATTCAAAATCACAAACCAGATTGAAAAAGGCATCTCGGACTACACGCGCCTAAAGCAAGGCAATAAAATCCTTCTCTTGCATCCCCAAAACACAAATTTCATGCTTGGGTTAGGTTACCCAGTTTGATGGAAAGTAGCTCTAAAACTAACTTTCGACTTATCTCGGTAAGGCGTATTAGGGGTGCTAATACCTTCCCTATATGCAACCAGTTCCTTACCCTTGAATCTCCGAGCAGGATCAAGTACAAATCGGGTGTTCCTAGCGACCCTTAACAGACAAGGTGGCGACTCCTCATCATCAACTCCACATGCAAGAGCTTGGATCCCTCCCGGACGCCGCTGGGACGTGTGACAACTACTGCTGGAACCATGCCACAAGAAACACCCAGAACCCATACTCCCGACCATCTTCGGACAAGTGCTACTGCTGTGGCTAACCAGGTCACCGTTCTAACCAATGCCCAAAGAGAGGAGTCGTGAATCTGATTGAGCAGGAGAAGACCTAGATATGGAGATGGAGGGCGTTGATTTAGAGGCGTAAGACATTTACGAAGAAGAAGAAATCACGGGGTGATGAAGGAGAGCCGCTGTCACATGCGTTGGTAGTCGGAGATCGTTGTTGTCACCAAAACAAGTGAACCCATCATAGAGACACAATATATTCGAACTCGGTGCACTGTGAACAAGAAAGTGTGTGACGTGATCATTGACAATGGAAGTAGCGAGAACATCATATCTCGAACCATGGTCATGAAATTAGGCTTAAAAATGAGGAAGCATCCCTCCCCATATGTGATCGGGTGAATCAAGCAAGGGGCAGAAACAAGAGTGGTTGAGACTTGTCACTTCCAGTTTTCCATTGGGAGAAATTACGTGGACAAGATCACATGTGATGTAGTGGATATGGACACCTGTCATGTGATCTTGGGGAGGCCTTGGTAATATGATGTAGATGCTACATACAGAGGCAGGGACAATGTGTATGTTTTCATGAGTGGAGGGAAGAAGGTGATTCTTGGCCCACTAAAGGAAGACTTCTCTAAGATCGAATCCAAGGCACCAAGCAAACCGCTACTACTGGTGGATGGGAGAAGTTTTATGGCCGAGCCGAGAAGCCAAGGAAGTTTTTGCATTAATAATGGGCGAGGAGAGAAGACAAAGTTACACGGTCATTCCAGAAAAACTACAACCTCTACTAGAAGAGTTCCAGGAGGTAATGCCAGCAGAATTACCTGAAGGGTTGCCACCCATACGTGATGTTCAACATCACATTGATTTAATTCCTGGGACGAGCCTGCCAAACCGTCCACATTACCGCATGAGTCCAAAAGAAGCTAGCATCCTACAAGGGCAAGTAGAAGATCTGATCAAGAAAGGGGTGGTCCAAGAAAGTATGAGCCCTTGCGCGGTGCCCGCGTTATTGGTTCCAAAGAAGGATGGCAGTGGCGAATGTGCATTGACAATCGAGCTATCCAATAAAATCACCATTAAGTATAGATTTCGCGATTCCACTGGTTGGAAGATATGTTGGACATGTTGGTCGGGTCCAAGATCTTTTCAAGCTTGATTTACTGGCGGATACCATCAAATTCGAATTAGACCCGGAGATGAATGGAAGACCGCATTCAAAACGAAGGAGGGCTTATACGAGTGGTTGGTAATGCCATTCAGACTCTCTAATGCTCCAAGTACCTTCATGAGGTTGATGAATCAGGTACTCAAACCATTCACTAACACTTTTGTGGTAGTTTATTTTGATGACATACTGATTTATAGCCGGTGTGAATCTGACCACATGGAACATTTACGGCAAGTACTTACAGTTTTGCAGCAAAATAAATTGTATGTTAACTTAGCAAAATGTAAATTCATGACTAGCAGTTTATTATTTTTGGGGTTTATTGTGAGTGCCTGTTGGCATTAAAGTTGATGATGAGAAGATTAAGGCTATCCGAAATTGGCCCACGCCAAAAACTGTAGGGGAGGTGCGTAGCTTTCATGGGTTAGCTACATTTTACCGACGATTTGTCAAAGATTTCAGCCGAATTATGGCACCTATCACGGAATGCATGTAGAAGGGGCAATTCCATTGGGGAGCCGAGGCGAATACGCTTTGCACTAATCAAAGACAGATTATCATCCGCTCCGGTTTTAGCACTTCCAAATTTTGATAAATTGTTTGAGGTGGATCGTGACACATCCATCATCGGTATTGGAGTTGTTCTTTGTCAAGAAGGCAGCACGTGGCTTTTTATAGTGAAAAATTAAGTGAGGCACGCAGAAAATGGTCCATTTATGAGCTGGAATTGTATGCAGCTTTTCGGCTCTGAAAGTGTGGGAACACTACCTGGTCCAACGGAATTTATTCTCTTTAGTGATTACCAGTGCACTCAAATTTATTAACAACCGAGTAATGTGAACCGAATGCATGCTAGGTTTGTTGCATTCATCCAAAAGTTCACTTTACATTGAAGCATAAATCAGGCAATCAAATAAGGTGGTCGATGCTCTCAACTGAAAGGTGTCCCTACTCATTACCATGCAAGTCGAGGTCATTGGATTTGAAAATCTTAAGGAATTGTATGTCACTGATGAAGACTTCGGAAAATTTGGGGCAAGTGCCAACAAGGCATTCCACAAGCGGACATGCATATACATGAGGGTTATCTATTTCGGGCAACCAATTGTGTATTCCAAGGAGTTCATTACTGGAACAAATTATTTATGAGCTGCACGGAGGAGGCTTGGGAGGGCACTTGGGATGGGATAAAACTATAGCCCTTGCGGAAGAACGTTACTATCGGCCACAATTGAAACGTGACATTGGTGGCCACGCCAAGAGATGTCTAATTTGCCAAACGGCCAAGGGTCGACGCATAACACTCGACTATATCTACCACTACCAATCCCAGCAGCCCCATGGGAAGACCTCTCTATGGATTTCGTGTTGGGACTACCGAGAACTCAACGAGGTGTCGATTCCGTCTTTGTAGTGGTGGACAAGTATTCAAAAATGGCTCATTTCATTGCTCGTAAAAGACTTCGACGCAGAGTGCATATCGCCAATTTGTTCTTCAAAGAAGTTGTCCGACTACATGGTGTCCCTAAGTCTATTACCTCCGATCGGGACACTAAATTCCTAAGCCATTTTTGGAGGACATTATGGCGACGGTTTGACACGACACTTAATTTCAGCAAGCACCAATCACCCTCGGATCGATGGTCAAACCGAAGTAGTAAACAGTAACACTAGGCAACTTGATCCGTTGTCTCTGGTGAGAAGCCAAACAATGGGACCTTACATTAGCGCAAGCTGAATTTGCCTACAACAACATGAAGAACAGTCCACAAGGAAAACACCATTCCAAATTGTTTATCGCCAACCCCTCGCCATGCACTCGGATCTAGTACTCCTACCAAAACTTCCAGGGATGAGTATAGCAACAGTAAAACATGGCGCATGCAATTAAGGCCATTCAAGAAGAAGTAAGGATGTCACTAGAAGCATCCAACGCCAAATACAAGGAAGCCGCAGACCAAAAGCGTCGCAGTAAAATATTCGAAGTGGGAGACTTAGTGATGGTTTATCTCATGAAAGGGACGCCTACCAGCAGGAACACTTAGCAAACTTAGCAACAAGAAATATGGCCCCTACCGGATCCTACAGAAGATTAACGACAATGCTTATCGAGTGGACCTTCCAGCTGAAATGACAATTTCTCCTAGTCGACTGCTTGAATACTATCCACCGGATGCGTCCTCCTCCAATCTACATAACTCGAGGGCGAGTTCTTCTCAACCAGGGAGATCGATGTAGGACGACTCCACAATGCACATGCAGGGATACGTGAAGTCGAATCAAAGATCAATTGGAATTATTACGCACGATTGGAGCACCAAGCAAGATCGCACGATTGGAGCACCGAGCAAGACTTGTTTCCATACACGTCTACGTGCATGAATGCACCCCTCTTTATTTGTTTCTTTATTTTAGCAATTTCATTGTTATTTCTGTTTTTAGAAGATTCCTTTGTAACCGTAGATCTTTCCTGTTTGAATTTCAATTGCTTAAGATTAGGGATGGCAGTCTATAAGAACTGACATCCAACCAGTATTTTGGACACTTCTGAATTTCAATAAAAAAAGGATAGGATATTCATTCCAGAATTTTGTTAATTTCTGCTATCTTGCTCGTGGACTCGAGCCCGTTACTGAGTAAGAACGGTGATTCTTATTCACATTCCAAAATTTTTAATCTTCCGCTACGTCAGTTATACATCTTGGTGTGCTTCTCATCAATGAAAAAATAAATGCTGCTAAATGGGAAATACAGAACGCAGTTCAACGCAGCAAGTGGCTGCATCAGAGCGAATAAATGTAGTTTTTAATGGATAAATGAGCAAAAGGATGAACCTGCTGAGTGAAAATAGAATCTGTTAAACACATCCTAGCAGAATCATTGCAAATTCTAGCACTCGAAACAATGTAGCAGCATGCTTATCACTGTGAAGGAGACAGGTACACAGTCAGAATTCCTTCAGCAAATTCCTTCTCTCCTGCACATAAAAATTATAACCCATTTCTTTAAAATCAAGAAAATGAATCAAACCATTAATTCGAACTACTTTCAGAAATTTTAAACTTGAGAAATCTTTACTAAAAGTCCATCAAAACTAACCCGACACTCATGTTAATAAAAAATAAAATTTTGAATTTTTTGGGACTGTCATACAATGTATTTTTGTCATATTTTAATTTTTATATTTTTAAATTATTATGATATACTGTTGTTAAGAGTATTTTAAAAAATATCTTTTAATATATTTTCAAATAAAAATACTTTGAAATATCTCATTAACCACGTTCCTAAACCTATGTCTTCATATATAGTGGATTGATTTTTTTTTGTTGTTCATAATGATAGAAAATAAAAATTAAAAAGTATTGAGGAATATAGAAAAATTGAATGAATTTATGTACTCAGAAAAAAAAGACACGAGGAAATGAGATTTTATTCCAAATATATCCTTAAAAATTTCAAAATTCCAGGTCCTGTAATTCCAATATCATTCTTTTTTAAAGTGTCTTCTCTCCTTTTGATCTGTATTATTAATGATAAATAAATATATTATTTCTTCTTCTTTTGGATGTCAAAAGGATAAAAATATAATATAAATTAAACTTCAAATTATAATTATTTATCAATCGAGTGTAAAAATAATATATGAGAATTCAATAGTTTTAAGAAGATAATGGAATATATATATATATATATATATATATATATATAATTGAAATTGTTGTTTATGTTAATTGTAAGCACACGGTATAAAATAAATAAGAAATATTTCATATTAATCAGCGTTCAACGAGTCCATTGCAGAGAAATAAAAGATGATGCTTACCCTTTATTTAATTAGAGTCGGAGTCTATTGTCAAATATAGACGTGGTCTCCTACTACGAGATTCTCGTCTCGGCTGCGGCAACGACCCCGTCACATCTAACGAAGAAAAGTGTACAATGTGATGAAGGACTTTCTTTGCGTTAGGATGCTCCCACTCCATTACTGTCTCCCACCATTCTTTTGGATATGCAAAGATATGTTGAAGAAATGGGGAAGAGATGGCTGCCCATTTTCAAGCAACGGAAGACAAATTGGCATCCTCTTCAGCTTCTCACATCTCTGTAATTCAATTTCTTCCAGAGAATCGTAAATCAGTTTTGCACTGCAAATTCTTTTCAGTTTTGGTAATTTAAACAAGCACAGTGATCTTAACTACGGGAATTTGAATTCAGTGCTGCTTTCTTCACCCGTAACCCCTTCTTCATATGATCTTGTTCCTATTAGCTCCTCCATTTTCGCACATTCTTCAACTACAATCCTTTCCAGAGAATCACAAATTAGTTTTTCACTGCAAATTCTTTTCAGTTCTGATAATTCAAATAATTTCATATATGTTAACTTCGGAGTTTGAATTCAGTGCTGCTTTCTTCACCGATAACCCCTTCTTCATCTGTTCTTGTTCCTCCTATTAGCTCCTCCATTTTCGCACAACAAGCAACTACAATCGTTTCCAGAGAATCCCAAATCAGCTTTGCACTGCGAATGCTTTTCAGTTCTGGCAATTCAATCAAGGACAGTTCTCTTAACTTCGGTAGTTTAAATTCGCTGCTTTCTTCATCTGATCTTGTTCCTCCTATTAGCTCCTCCATTTTCTCACACTTTTCAACATAAATCGTTTCCAGGTTTACGAGGTTTGGCAACAAGACAAGAGGGAACAAATTCTTCATATTTCTACATCCATAGCAACAAAAATTTTGAAGAGTAGAAAATATACTGTTATAAAATGGAAACCGTAGTGAAGCACGGCAAAACCTAGAAGATGAAAACAAGCTCTCCAAAACGCAATCCTTAATGTGGATGATCTGCAGTTCACTTGCACACTCTACTGAAAAAACATCACATAAACTTCTTGCGTCAATGCCATTTAAGAACTTGACCTGAAAATCTCTGTTGATACTCAAAGTACCCAACCAAACTGTTGTACTTGGTAAATCATCAAAATAACATTTATTCATTGCTCCTCCTTTTGAGATTCTGCATGTTCCTACTAAAATATCCAACGTTCCTACTGAAATTTTGCATGTGCTTAATGATTGGATCCCATCTCGAGATCTAAGATACTCCACGAAGTCAGAGAGACCTTCGAAATGGCATTTCAAAGTTTCCAAATTTCTCAATGATCCTACTTCCTTTCCTTTAACTGTTATCGGAGCATATATGCGAGCAATATAGTCATCTAGTACAAAGACTTGCAGGTAAGAGAGTTTTGGTAATATTCCACTTGGAAACTCCTTTTCATCACAATCATTCATTCTAAGATACCTCAGGTTGCTTAGGCATTCCATTCCTTGTGGCATCTTGTCAAGCTTAGTCTGAGAGAGATCCAACTTCTGCAGTGCCTTGAGCTTTTTTAATGATGGAACATCTTTTAAACTCGAACAGTCAATGAGCAATAATGCGGTGAGACTCACCAAATCAAAGACAGATTCTGGCAAATTTGCAATTTCGTGCGAGACAAATCGAGGACCTTGAGCCCTCCAAATACTTGAAAATGAATCTGCAATGAATCGCAAGCCATAATTTGTACAAAGCAATAGAGTTGACAAATTTGGACACATTGGTGAATGGTCGAGACGAATTTCTTTAAATTCATTTTTCATTAGTGAAACTCTTGTAAGATTCTCCGTCCAAGTACTCCTCTCTATCCGGCATTTCTTCTAATTGTGCTCTCGCTTTAACAATGACTTGACAATTCTCTTGCATTATTTCAATGGCCATATCCCTAACCAAGTCATGCATCTTGACAAATATTCTATCAGCATACATCCCATGACCACTTTCCAATAGGCAGACGTATTGAAGTTTATTGAGCATCGCGTGACCCTTATCAAATGCTGCTTCCCTGCTCCACATTTCTTGAATTATTCCCTCGTCGATCAAATAATCTATCAGCTCCTCCCTTTCAATGATATAATCTTCAGGAAATAATGCACAGTATAAGAGACATTGTTGTAGTTTAAAATCATCTAACCGATCATAACTAAACCTCAATAACTTGAGTACTTCCATGTCCCTAATTCCCGAGTCTTTCAAATTCTTCAATGTATTCCTCCACTCATATAGATCATCCACTCCCTCAAGCTTCTCGCCACTCGTAATAATTCCCAGTGGCAAACCATCACATTCCCTTGCAACATCTTTTGCAATTCCTTCAATTTCTGGTGAAATTTCCATGTCATGTCCAAGTTTCTCCATGAACAAGGTCCAAGATTCTTCCTCATAAAGTGGCTTCACTTTGATTTTGTGTTGGCAAGCCATCTGATGACAAACCGTTTTTGATCGAGTTGTCATAATCAACTTGCATCCATTCATTGGGACAAGAATTCCCACATCATGTAGCTCAAAACTGTTCCACAAATCATCTAAAATGAGAATCCATTTTTGTTTCTTCCTTAGCTCTTCTGACAGTTTGGCAGCTCTATGTGGATCATCATCCTCGCTTGAAAGATCTAGATAAAGACGTTTGGCAATAAGATTCTGCAGTCTATTAATGTTGAAATCTTGAGACACAGTCACCCACCAAACATGATCACAAATATCTGGTCTCTCTAGAAGCTCATTGCGGATATGTTGCAGTAATGTTGTTTTACCAACGCCCCCCATCCCGTAAATGCCAATGGTTGAGACTTCATCATCCATCAACATAGACCATATCACCTTCGTATTCTCTTCAAATGCTTGACCCACTGGCTTATTAGAGCTAGTAGGAAATGGAACTCCTCTAGTCTTGCTGTATTTTAGACTTTCAGAAGATCTAGATCCTACGCCAGGCTGCACACTATTCTCCACATCGTGCTCCTCCACTGCCTCTTTCCTCACTCTAACCATGTTCTGCACATCATTCATAATCATGTCATTGCTTACTGATGGAGCAAATGGTTGATCATAGTTTCTTCCATGATCAAGACACAATGGATCTGATGGCTGGGATGAATCTCCTCGACGCTCATCAGCTTGATTAATTGACGGCCTCTCACAAGATCTACCTCTATCCAGATGCTGCACTTGTTCTGTTCTCGGTATTGTTTCAAATGCACCATGCAGACGCTCCATATCCTCTTCTTCCTGCATTAAATTGGTACTAATTTCATTCAGCTTCTGCGCCATCAAAAGGGCAGAGTTTATCTGATCCCAAGTACCATCAACAAGTTGATCCACTACATTTGTTCCTTGTGCTGGTTCTCCTCTACTCTCATGATCATCAACTCCAAGTGTCCAAGGAGATACACTTCTGTCAACATGCTGAAAGGATCCTTCACCTGTGTTTTTCATGCCTTGAACTCCCACTTGCATCCTTCCAACATCCGCTGCCAAATCATTAACATTGCTTGAACTTGGTATGCTTTTATGTCTTTTGTTGCCACCACGCATAGCTAGAAATGCTGCTTCTTGAACCACTTTAGGCACCTGGCCACAAATGGCAACTCCATGCCCTCTCTCTCCTGACAAATGCCATTTGATCCTCGAAATGGAAGTATCCTTGGCAAATAAATGCTCGCAGAACTTACAATTCATGCTTCCATCATTCATATCTCCAACATAGCTCCAAAACGGATCATTTGTTCTAACCATTTTGTCCTGCATAAAAAAGGGTCAAAATATTGAATAAAAATTAATGAAAAAGGAAAGGTTGAAACTAAAATAATAGGTTACAAACAGCAAAGAAACTAAAAAGAAAGAACAATGAATCCAGGGTTAACTTGGGGTCAATTAGCATGAACTTGAAAGATGGAATGTTTCCAAAGTTTATCATTAGAATTTCTACAACTTGTGTTTTACTTGAAAGATTCAAACCAGAGTTACATGTGAAAAACAAAATGAAGAAGATGGAGTATAATAAATAATTTACCTGGATTCAAGTTAAGCTTCAAGTGCTGGTTTGCTGAAGCAGTGTTCAGGGTTAAAAAAACACAAGAACAGCAAGCACAGAACAGAGAAGAATGAATGGTTTAAAAATACGGAGAAGGTTGCAAGATGTTGAGCTCCAGGTGATTCGATTCAAGCTTAAGACATTTGATGATGGAAATTGGGAAATCAATGTCAAGAAAGTTGGGATGAGATTTGGAAGAGAATGTTAAAGTTGCAAAGATTATTGTAATGTTAGGATACTGTAATGTTTCAGTTGCTTTTACACCTCTAATTTGCTTTTCTTATAAACTTTATCTTTTTAATTTATCAATCTCGGTGTTAGAGAGGAGAGAAAGGGAAGTTGTCATATTTTGACTCCAGAGAGAGAAAGCAAGATTGACACCAATTTTAACCACAAAGAAAAAAATTAAACTTGATGTCAATGAGATTTTTTCGATGAGATATGTTTAATAGTGATTATTTTCAGTTCCAATGTTGCTTAAAAACAGATCTAGGTCAACAAACAAAATTCTTACCTCGTTTGATTTGGTGTTTTAAGAGTGTTTTTAAGGTTGATAAATAGATTTTATTTTTATTTTGTAAGGGTATTAATTAGGTTTTCTAAAATGAAAATATATTGAAAATAACTTTTTAGGGGAAAACATTTTATGAATCCATTTTCCACTTGCCATAGTAATATCATGATTCTAGGTTGACAAATGACGCATTATCAGGCTCAACAAACAATAAGCAATTTGTCTAAAATATTTTTTGAAAAAGATTGATAGCCCACCCCTACTTCACATTAGTATTACCCATAAAAAATGTTTTATAAACAATTTTTTTAACATTACTATTAAAAAACTCACATATTTGTCATTACATTTTAAAAATTGGTCCTGCATGCGCAGGGTAAATGCCTCGTTTATGTTATAAGATGCAGGAACTTAACGTGTGCACCATCTCGTGATGAAACTTTGAAGAAACTGCGTGGAAAATGTAAAGTTTATTTGATAGTGATTATTTTTTATTAATATTTTTTATTTTTATTTTTAGTATTAAAAATTAGAAATTTTTAAGAAAGAAATAATTTGAGGTAATTTGTTGTGATTATAATTAAACATGTAATTTATTTCCTTACCAATTAATCACCCTTTCAAACAAAGAGAACAATCTCTACCCAAATTTCGAAAGTAAGGGGCCAAGTAAAGATTCTTTCCTGAAGAAAGAGAGCGAGCTATTCCAGTCTTTTGACCACAGAGGCGAAAGGAGAAAGAAAAGGCTTAGATCAAGGAGACATACGACCCTACCCACCATGTGCTCACTCTATTCTCTGCAGACAGAAACGACACTTTCCAACAAATTTATTTATTTATCATGGATTTCTTTAAAGATTCAAAGAATAGTTACAGATAATAAAAAAAACACACCAACAAGATGAAGCATAAATAACTAACCAACAAGATTCAAGACGTTCTTCAAGTGCTGGTTTGCTTAAGCAGTTATCAGCAAGGAAATAAAAATAAAAAACAGAGATCAGTAAAGAATATAAGGTTTAAGAAAATAATAAATCTACAGTATACATAAATCCAGTTCGTACATATATCTCTCTCTGTCACACACGCACAGAGTGTCATCTGCATATTTCTGGCCTTAACTATTCCCAACGTGACTTGCTTTCCTTGTCTTTGGCTGTGCTAAAGAGAACTCAAAGGTGTTAAGGATGAGCATCTTTATTAGCTGAAAGCTAATGCTTTTGAGGCACCTTTTGCTTTTCCTTTACTTTCTCATTGTGATTAGTTTTCACACACAACCAGAAATCCCAGTCCTCTAATTAGAGCTCCCTAAAGCTCTTCCAGCAATTCCATGTGGTGTGTGCACATAAGACCATGCGCATGAATGGAAGCTTTCTTATACTTTTAGTTTTTTGCGTTCTGTTCTCGATGTCTTCTCTGATAAATTATCAGATCACAACTTAGCTTGGACAGGAACTCCCAGCTTGTGGGAAAGAAAAAGTCTTCCAGAAATCGTCTGAAATCAGAATTGCTCTGGGCAGCTCCTCATCTTCGTTAGAGAGATCTGGTCTGCAATCTATTAGCGCTGGTATCTTGTGAAGTGATCATTCAGTATTTATAACAATCTTGTATTTATTGTTAAAAAAATGTCATTGATTCAACACAGTAGGATCTCGACCATTGGTTTAAAATGGCTTGGCAATTCAATATTGTCTATTTTAGGGCTGCGTTATCTTTAACTTGGTGTCAAACAACCTGAACGGACTATACCATGATATGATTGATTGTGAGAAAATGTAAATACATGTATTTTAAATCAAATCAAATGAATAAATATTAAAACCTCTTATCCATTTCTTTATCTTTGTCGAGTGTCAATTAAACTAAGCGGGAGCTACCTGATCTAAATCGATTGTTTTATAGATTCGAAGGTAAATTACATTACTGGTAATATTCAGACAATGACAAATTCAATCGACCTCGATTCCCCCATAACCTATTGTAACCATATATAAAGTAAACACAAAATAAAATCATGTAATTTATTTCCCAACTAATCCAATATTTAAAGACCAAATCATTAACAAAAATGAAACAAGACCAAAAAATAAAATTGATCAGTGGGTAAACTCATCAAACCTATGAATCACATAACCCAATCTAGCTTGTCAAACTCACAAACTAGGTTATGGACTCCATTGTGATTAAAGTTTTTCTACTATTTTTTAATTAATTGTATGAGAACAAAAATACATGATCGTAAAATTGAATACCAACCCAATACTGATATTTTTTAAAAAATATTATAATCTTATCGAAAGTAGAACGAAACCAACTATAAAACTGAATTTTCAATTAATCTAGTACCAATGGATAAAATAAAAGTTAAACTCGCCAAACTCGCCAACTAGATCAATCAACCAAACTTGTGGACAAGTCCATGAATTTTATAAAGTTTAATAACGAGATTGTTTTAACAACAGTTTTTTAAACTATATGATAAACGCTGCAATAATCAAGGTCATTTTAAAAAAATGTCACCAAATTTGTAAATCAGGATAACTTAATTTACCCTAATAAACTCGTAAACCATATTAACCCTATAAAAGATAAAATAAAAAATGAATTACTATTGAATTCACGATGAATTTTATAAATAACTTGAAAGATGAAATCGATAAGAACATTTTTAATAAGGAAAACAAAACACTGAGGATTATATTATAATACATGGATTTAAGTTACAAGTAGATCTCGATATTCGAAATATTTTTTATTTATACTATTAGTACATTAAAATTATTGAAAGATTTATTAATTTTCAATGCATATTAAAATAAAGCAAAGTGACTAATTCTACGAGCAAAAATACTCAAATTCTACGACAAGCAAAGTGTTTAGAACCCCTTGCACATATTTGATATTTTTATTTTATTGAATAATTCAATTCCCAAAATGAAGGTATAAATAATTAAATCAAGGGACTCATAGCCATGCAGCCATTTTTTGAGGGGAAGAAAGGACAGAATCAGAAATGAAGCTTGTTGGGGTTCCTTTCATATCAGTGGAACGTACAGACTGGATGTGGAAGGCGTTTCTTCCGGCGGGATCGGACCGAAACCACTCGGTGGTTAATGTTTTCGGACCAAATGCGGTGGATGTTTCAGGTGTGAAGTTCCCAGCAACGTTACTTTTGTCGGAGGATTTGATCCCTGCAAGTTTGGCAGAAGAGGTACCATGAGGGGCTGAAGAAAGCTGGGATGGAACCCACCGTCTTATATTTGGTTTTATCTACAACAATGTGAAACTTTTTTAAAATAAAAATATTTAAAAGAATATTATTAAAATACCATTTTTATTTTAATTATTTAAAAATCAATCAATAAATAATATAATGTAATTTTGCTTTTACAAGGTTAATTCGTCCACCAGTAACCACAAAACCAAATTTTAACTCTATCCACCACTTTCAAATATGTAAACGATTATCCCTCTTAAAAATCTAATGATAACAGTGTACTCAAGAAGCAAAGAAATAATTAAATCAATATAGATAAATAAATAATTAAACCAGATTTTATTTTTTAATTTTAATTTTAATAACAGTTATGTTCTTTCTATCCCAAGAAATAAAGAATGCTAGTTTCACTCAACAAGATTCTGATAAGGGAATTTAGGAAAGAGTTTAGAGGAGAGGAGTGTTTAAGAGAATTGTTCTTATTTTTCATTCCCCTTCCCTCACGGAACCTGTGCCTCTAAATAGGACACATTACAACGGTAACACAAATAATTAGGAAAAAACAGTTGCTCAAGCTGAAGACCAGGAAGGCTTACAACTCATCCTTATCCCGCTGGTTATTTGCTTGACAATTAATAACAAATAATTAAATAACAAATAAACAAAAGCAATGACTAATTCAACCAATCCCCTATACGTGACTAAGTCTGCCAACCATGCTCCCATGCAGAGACCTGGAGCCTTCTCATCAATCCATCCCCCTTTGAATTGCCTTGTCCGCAAGGCTGAAGTGCGGATAAGTCTTGGAAAAACGCCATAAGTTTTCCCATGATGCGTCCTCAGGAAGAGCCCCCTTCCACTGAACCAGAACTTCAGTCTTTGGACGATATTTTCCCTTCTGAATCACCCGACGATCCAAGATTGCCTCTGGTTCTGGTAACACTACTTCCTCTGCTGAAGTTGGTGGCAAGGTTACCACTGTCTCCTCAATCACAGGCCCCCACTTCTTTTTGAGCAAACTCACATGAAACACATTGTGTATCTTTGCATCTGCAGGTAAGTCTAATTTATAAGCCACAGCCCTTATTCGCTCAAGAACCTTGAATGGCCCAAAAATCTGGGTGATAATTTTAAGGAACTTCGAAGGATACTGATTTCGCCGATAAGGCTGCAGCTTCAAATACACATAATCTCCAACTTGAAAAGAGACTTCATGTCGATGCAAATCCGCACGGGACTTCATGCCTTCTTGGGCCAACAATGAGGTTACGCCGAAGATCACGCAGGATCACTTCCTTGATTTCATAATATCTTTTACAGCTGTTGTTTGACAGTTCTTGGGACATACGGGACCAAGGACGAGGGGGAATTCGTGAGACAGCTTCAAAAGGAGAGATTTTACTAGCCGAGTGCACATACTGTGTTATATCCATATTCGGTCCAAGCAAGCCACTCCATCCATTTTTGGTTGATCGGACGTAAAACAACGTAAATATTGTTCTAAGGTCCGATTTACCACCTCGGTTTGGCCGCTTGTTTGGGGATGATAGCTAGAATCAGTAGCGGAGCTTGGTGTCATGCAATCCGAACGAGGACTTCCGTAGTTGCTAATAAAAATTTTGTCGCGATCGCTCACAATTGAGAGTGGCATCCCGTGCAATTTTACCACATTGTTCATAAAACTTTTGCAACTACTATGGCGAATCACGGATGTCGTAATGGCATAAAGTGGGCATACTTTGAGAGGCGATCGACCACAACCATAATTAGTTTGTAACCTTGTGATAGAGGCAACCCTTCGACGAAGTCCATCGAGATATCTCGTCCAAATTCACGAGGTACTCGGAAGAGGTCAAGTAACTCAACAGGCGAAGGGTGTCATGCTTACATCTCCGCAAACTTCACAATTTCGAATAAATTCCTTGATGGAGCTGCAAATTCCTGGCCACAAGAAACTGGATGAAATGCGTGTAAGGGTCTTTAAGTACCCAAAATGGCCCCCTGCTGGAGAAGAGTGGCCATCCGCCAATACTGCAGGTATCAAAAAGGAGGTGGGGCTGAGGTGGACCCTCCCTTTTTGCATCCATACACCATCCCGCTGGACACAATTTAAGGGTTGTTTTTAGCAGCCAGTGTAGCATAATAAGGCTGCTGGAGAACTTCTTGTTGAAGAGCAGACCACCATCTTCCAATCGGCATGGACAAGGCAGTGAATCGAAGGGTCGCTACCCGTGAAAGTGCATCTCGCGCCTCGGTTCTCCTTCCCTCTCGGTATTGGATTTCATAATCGAACCCCATAATTTTTGAGAGCCACCGAGCTTATGACTGGGTGGTGAGTCGTTGCTCCAAGAGATACTTTAGACTACGATGGTCTGCTTTGATGACAAAGGCCCTCCCCAGAGATAAGCTCGCCACTTTCTCACCGCCTTAACTACTGCTAACATCTCCTTGTCATAAGTTGACAAGGATTTCGCCTTCCCTTTTAGAGCTTCACTGTAATATGCAATGGGTTGATTGTTTTGAGTCAAAATAGCTCCTAACCCATCCCCACAAGCATCGCACTCTACCACAAATTTCTCAGCAAAGTTGGGAAGACGCAAGACCGGGGCTGTTATGAGGGCGTTTTTCAAGAGATTAAAGGCAGCAAGGGCTTCTTCATTCCAGCAGAACCCCTCCTTAGAGAGGATCTTGTTTAATGGTGCAGCTAATACCCCAAATCCTCTCACAAACTTTCGGTAATAACCAGCTAGTCCCAAAAACCCGCGCACACTCTTGGTCGAGGCTCAGTATTGGCCGACCCGGATAGCTTGAACCTTATCGGGATCAACAAAGAACCCCTTCAGCTGAAATAAGATGCCCCAAATAACCTACTGTCAATACCCCGAATTGGCATTTTGACAGCTTGGCATACAGCTTGTTGCTTGCTAAGACCTGAAGAACCTTCCGCAAATGCTGCAAATGATCCTCCCAAGACTCGCTATATACTAAAATATCATCAAAGAAAACCGTAACAAACCTTTGCAAATGAGGTCTAAAAAGGTCGCTCATGAGGCTTTGGAAGGATGCGGAGCATTCGTCAATCCAAACGGCATGACCAACAACTCAGTAGTGGCCATCATGGGTACGAAATACGGTCTTGGGAATATCTTCAGGTTGGACCCGTATTTTGTGGTACCCGGAGCGCAAGTCCAGCTTTGAAAATACCTTCGCGCCAGCTTTGAAAATACCTTCGCGCCATGTTACTCATCGAGTAGTTCGTCAATTACTGGTATAGGGAATTTGTCCTTAACCGTAATCTCGTTGAGTGCTCGATAGTCCACGCATAATCTCCAAGACCCATCTGATTTCTTTATGAGTAACACTGGAGACGAGAAGGGACTCCGACTTGGGCGAATAATTCCTGATTGTAGAAACTCCTTAACCAGCCTCTCAATTTCATTTTTTTGATAGTGTGGGTACCGATAGGGCCTGGTGTTAATAGGTGGTTGATTCGGTAATAGTGGAATTCGGTGATCATGGTCGCGAACAGAGGCAATTCCTTCGGTTCCTCAAACACATTAGAGAATTCTCACAACACTTGTCGTAGCTCTGGAGACCAAGGAGTGGTCTGCTAGAAACTCTCTTCTCGAACCTCTCAGCACAAAGAACCCCAGTGCTCGAAAATTGCAGCGAACTCCCTTTCACCTAGAGGAGCAATATCCGTGGCTGGACAGTCCTGTTAAAACTTGAGTTTGGCCATTCTCGCTTGAAGGACATACGAAGTGTCCTCGTAGTCGACCTTAATTGGCCCCAAGGTCCTCAACCATTGTACTCCTAAGACTGCTTGACATGCTGCCACAGGAAGCACAAAAAAATCAGCTCTTACCGAAATTCCCTGAATTGAGATGGATAATCCCAGGCATTTTCCCGTGCATTCAATCACTTCTTTGTTTCCCACAGTGACTTTGAATGTTTTACCGCGAACCACCCGTAGTCCAAACTTGGTTACCACCGATCGTCAATGAAGTTATGGGTGCTTCCGCCATCGACAAGGATGATAATTTCCGTGTGTCCAACCCTTCCTGTTACTCGAAAGTTCGTGGATGATCTGTTCCAGCCATTACATGAAATGAAATTTCAGGAACAATCTCATCGGATTTTCAATCTCCATATCCACCTCCTGTTCTTCATTTACTTGCTGCATATCTACCATCATAAATAATTGTGGTTTAGAACAACGGTGTCCAGGAGCATACCTTTCATCACAAGAAAAACACAATCCCTTTCTCGTCTCTCTTTGGCTTCCTGTCCTGTAATTCTTCGAACTTGCCCACTGTAGGATCCAACATTCGCAGGTGGCCTAGGAGGGGGTCCCAACAGTCCCACCGTAGAAGGCTGAGGGGGTCTGGCTTGGTAGGGGACTGCTGACGAGTGGCCTCGATTGAAGTGCCGGTCTTCTTCCGAATTGGTTCCTCTCCTCAATCGGTGAGCCACACTAATTGATTCCGAGAGCGTTTTGGATCGCTTAACATGAACATCTAGTCGAATTTCATCCTTTAGTCCAGAGAATAAAACATCCCACCAAGAAGTTTTCTGGAAGACCATCCACCTTATGGGAGAGCTATTCAAAGGCCTCCCGATATGCATTAACCATGGTGGTTTGTTTGAGCCGTGATAGTGCTTCTGAAGGATCCTCATACTCGCTGGCCCAAATCAATGGAGAAGTGTCGTGACAAATTCATGCCATCGAATTGTCCCCTGCTTTTAGTGTACCATCGATACCATTGCAAGGCTACATTAGTCAAGTGGAATGATGCCAATTGAACCCATCGAGCAGAGATCAATATTCGGAACTCAAAATATTGCTCGGCCTTGAATATCCACCCAGTGGGGTCTTCTCCTTCCCCAGCATAAATTGGAAAATTCAGTTTGAGAGCCATGTGATTTCGTTCAGAATGTGAATGAGCTGAGGTTGAAGGCCGATCATGTGAGTGATCTCCAGTTGCAAAGGGATTGTCTTCCCTGTCAGGTACGCGAGTGGAATTGGCCAACTTGAGTGCTTGCAGCTCGACCATAACACCTTGTAGAGCGTCATTGACTCTACTGAAATTGTGATTCAGCTCATCAAAGTGGCTATCGTGTCGCGCAAGAGTTTCAGCAACATCCATGCGAAATTCTGCATGAGTTTTTCCCCGGGTGTCCATGAACCGAAAGGCTCTGATACCATTGATAAGAGAATTTAGAAAAGAGTTTAGAGGAGAGAAGAGTGTTAAGAGAATTGTTCTTATTTTTCATTCCCCTTCCCTCACGGAACCTGTGCCTCTAAATAGGACACATTACAACAAGAATACAATAATTAGGAAAACAGCTTGCTCAAGTCAAGACCGTGAAGGCTTCCAACTCATCCTTATCTCGCTGGTTATTTGCTTGACAATTAATAACAAATAATTAACAAATAAACAAAAGCAATGACCAATTCAACCAATCCCCTATACGTGACTAAGTCCGCCAACCATGCTCCCATGCAGAGACTCGGAGCATTCTCATCGATTCTAAAGCCCATATTTAGATAAATTAGCGTAAAGAACTAAAACCCAATAAAGTAGCCCAACAAATCATACCAAGAAAAGCAGAATTCACAAACAATCTACCTCAGTATTTGTATGTATAGAAACAAAGATCAAGTGTTTAGAAAAGCAAGATAAGTGTTCTTAGTTACATTTAATCTAGTCATATAATGGATAAATCGGATAAAGGTACGTAAAAATTGTCTTTGTTTTTAATTTTAAAAATTCTAATAATGATGATGATGATGATGATGATGATGATGATGATGATGATAATAATAATAATAATAATAATAATAATAATAAAATTGCCTGAAAACAACGCTTATTTAATAAATAAATAAAAAGGACGCTATACCGATTTTAAATCTTTATAATGCCTCTCATGGATGTAAAAATTATTATTATTATTATTATTATTGTTATTATTTAATTATCATCATCATCATCATCATTATTATTATAATGATAATTAAATTATGACCATCTTTTTTATAATGATAATTAGATTATGATCATATTTAATAATAATAATAAAATTTTGATTATTATTATTATAATCATTATTAGTGTTATTAAAATTAAAAACAAAGACAATTTTTTTTTATTATTAGTAATAATAATAATAATAATAATAATAATTGTTGTTATTATTATTATTATTATCATCATCATCATTATTAGTATTATTAAAATGAAAAACAAAGACAAATTTTTTGTATTTTTATACGAATTATCCATTATATCACTACATTAAATGTATCTAACAATACTTATATTAATTGTTTTTAATTAAAAAAATCTCAGGTCATGTTTTCTTCTCCCTATATATTCCTAGGTGAAAGACTAAAAATATCCAAAAAACTTTAAAAAAATTAAATTCAGCAATATTATTGCCAAAAACAATCAAAATTATTAAATTATGAACAGGAAAAAAATTTAAGAGATGAGTAAGTAACAAAAAAGAATTAAATTATTATTATTATTATTATTATTATTATTATTTATTTTTATTTTTAATAATATTAATAATGATAATAATGATGATAATAATAATTTATTTATTTTTCTTGCTTACTCTTTGGTTAAACTATACTATTACTCGCCAAAACAATCAAAGTTATTAAATTACCAAGAGAACAAAAATATTTACTGAGTAAGTAACAAAAATAACAAAAAATATTAACAAAGGAGTAATTAAATTTCTCTAGCAGCTCACATGTTCTAATAAAATTATTAAATTTGCAGTGTTTTGACTTTTTAATAATATATTTGTGTATTTATGTCAAATTAAAATATATGTTCTGATATTTATTAATGTTATCGCCTAAGAATATATAGAGAGAGAACAAAATAGCCTAAGTTGATCCTTTAAATTAAATATATTATTTGTATATTTATGTCAAATTAATTATATATTTATATATTTATGTCAAATTAAAATATGTAAGATTGATTATATGTTTGGATATTTATCGAATCTTTCACCTAAAAATATATTGAGAGAGAGGAGAAATGACGTAGGATTTTTGAATGACATAAATTCATATCATGTTTTCTTAAATATATTTAATATAATAACATGATTAATAAATCTTATATAAAAAAAAATATTGGCTTCAAAATTTAATTTTATGCTCTTTTATTTAAGTTGATTTCTTTACAAGAATTTGCAATGTTTTCAAAGAATTTGCAATGTTTTTATTTTTAATATTTTAGATCTAATATTACTGGGGGAAAAAACATCTCAAAAAAAATATTGACAAATTTACTTGCATTATCTACAAGTCAAATTAAAAAATATACAAGTCACTTCCCGTTTCCATTAGAATGTTCTTTTATAGCACAAAAAAAAAAAATTAAGTTTATGTTTGAAGAACAAATTACAATATTTTTATTTCTAATATACCTGATATTTATTGAATATTATCGCCTAAAAATATATTGAAAGAGAGGAAAATGACAAAAATTCGTATTAGTATTCTTAAATAAAATTATACTAACTAAATATTAAAATAATAAAATACAATGCATAAAAACAATCAATTTTCTATATAGATAAAAAACTCGCAATATTGCGCTGGTAAACCGCTCGTATCATACAAAATTCAAGGACTCCAAGCTGGCACGTGAACGAGGAGAGACCGGTGATGATGGATCATTTTCCGTAACTTCAATCATGTCAGATAGCAGCAACAATATTCCACCAGATAATTAATTTAATTCTGATAGTTCACGGGAAATGCAGGAGAAGAATTAGAAACAATTAAGGAAAAATGTTGAGAAAAACAAAATTAATTTGCAGTTGCAAACCATTTTTGGAAGCAAAGGCTTTTAAATTCAGATAGCATGTGCCATGTATCAAGCTTATGATACAAATATATCAGGCATCTTCATACATCATGGCCTCTTCTTTCCACCATTCCTTGCCAAACACATTGATAGTTTTTTTTTAACGATCGAATTAAAAATTAAAAATATGATTGATCTTATAAGACTATATATTATTTAGAAAATATATTATTTGGCCAAAATGGAATGAGTTAAACAAAACCAAAGTGTTCTAACGGAATTTTCAGAATGAACCGAGATTCTGAGCGAAATAAAATTTATTTTGTTTTTTGAATTGGAAATATATTGGCCATTCTGGATGAAATGGAACAGAATTGACAATCTTGATATTCTATATAGTTAAATGTTTTTCATGAGAATTGTTAGGCAGATGGTCTACCCAATTCAATTCTATTGGATTTGATGAAATTAGAGGATATAAAATCAAATTTATCATGAACAACATGCAAAAATCTTGCACAATTTGCTAAGCCACAACAAACAATAACTCTTAAGTCTACTTTTTTTTTAAAAAAAAAGGTTGATGAACCCACCCCTTACAAATCTTGAAAAAGAAATAAGTGGGTCTGGGTGAGGGCCCAAGATGAGTGGCCCACATGTATGGTCGGATCGACATCCCTAGTCTTGATTTTTTTAATTTCTTTTTTTTAATTTTTTTATTATATATTTATCAAAAAAACAAATATAGCATTCTTATTTAATTCAATGGAATCAATGACTTAAGTTGCAGGTTTGACAAATTGAGTCACAAAGCTCAGGTTGATCTACTATGTTATTATTTTTATTGTTTTTTTAAATAAATTGTTTTATTTTGGTTTTATCTTCTTGATATGTTTCGTGTTTGTTTCTAAAAGATTAATTGATTCTAATTTATTTCTTATAAGATTATTTGATCTCATGACTTATATCGTACTAGAACATTAATAATAATAATTATTATATTTTATTATATATAAGCAGTTAACTTTTTCATTATAGTTATATTGTTTTTCAATGTTAAATAGCAACTGAACGTTTATTCTATTGTATTAGAAAAAGAGTATATATCCTAAGTTAAATAGATTTATTAATATTGTTTTTACATTTGTTTGCATATATTGTTCTAGATTTATTTTATTAAACAAATGTGAAAAATGGGTAGAAGAATGAAAGTGATTAATCTTTATTGGATGAGTTCTGCTATATAAATAGCCTTACAATAATAAATTGAACACAAAATATGCAGCCCACGCTTGTAATCCCTAGAAACATGGTAGGACTAAATCAAACAAAAGAAAAAATAACAACACCCTTAACAATGAGGGATTTATTTTGACTAAGCAATAGTAAAGACTAAATCAACAATGCCTCCCTTAAACCGCATGCTATTAGCATCGGCTTATATCTTGCTCGTAACAAACGCCTAATAATGTTCGCGACTTCAAAAAACATCTAATTTGAGTGGCTTTGTCATTATATCGACTAATTGATCATGTGTGCTACAATGAATTAATTCCACAAGTACCACCTTTAGTAAGCTCCCAAGAAAATGGAATCGTACGTCGATATGCTTGCTATGACCATGCATTACTCGGATTTTTGAGAGCTTGATTGCGAGTCGCTATCACGATGAATAATAGTTGTTTTTCTTGACTCAATCCCAACTTTTCTAAAACTCTTTTCAGCCATACTGCTTGGCAAGCACACACGATTGCCGCAATAAATTCAGACCTCTGTAGTAGATAGACTTACTATCTGGTTGTTTCTTTGATGACCAAGATATTGTTCCCGAACTCAATAAAAACACATAGCCTCAAGTGCTTTTCCTGCTCTCCCAAATCTCCTGCATAATCACTATATGTGTAGGCAATAAGTTCATTATTGCCTCCCTTCTTATAAAAATCCCAAAATCAAGTGTTCCTCGTAAATACCTTAGCACCCTTTTTGCCACCCGCAAATGAGTCTTAGTTGGGTTTTCCATATAGCGACTTATAAGACTGACTACGAACATCATATCTGGACGAGTTGCGGTGAGATACAAGAGACTTCCCACCATTTGTTTGAAATGAGTTTTGTCCACTTTAACTCCATCTTCATCCTTTCCAAGCTTACAACTTGGAAAAATTGGATTGTGAACTGAGTTGCTCTTATCCATTCCAAACCGTTTCAGCACCTCCAACCCATACTTTTTCTGATTAATAAACACACCACTGGATTTCTGCAATACTTCAAGACCCAAAAAATACCTCATCTTGCCAAGATCGGTCATGTCAAACTCATGCTTCATGGATTCTTTAAATTCTAAGATAATTAATTCATCATTTCCAGTATAAATCAGATCATCAACATATAAACTGATAATCAAAATGTTACCTCCATCTCTGTTTTTTATGAACAAAGTATGTTCATAATCACATTTTTCAAAGCCTTCCTTCAAAAAGTAAGCTTCGATCCGACTATACCAAGCACGCGGTGCTTGCTTAAGCCCATAAAGCGCCTTTTTTAATTTGTAAACCTTGTGTTCATGGCCTTCCTGCACATAACCACAAGGTTGTTCTGCAAAAACTTCTTCATTTAACTCACCATAGAGGAATGCGGACTTTACATCCAGCTGATATATAGCCCACCCTCGTTGAGCTGCAAGAGCAACCACCAACCGAATGGCCTCCATGAGTGCAACAGAGCGAATACTTCGTATAATCGACTCCATACTGTTGAGAGTATCCCTTCACTACAAGCCTTGCTTTGTACTTGTCTACCTCTCCATTTTCATTGAATTTGGTCTTATAAACCCATTTTACACCAACCCTTTTGCCTCCTGCAGGTAAATCCATTAATTCCCACGTATCATTACGTTTTATGGAGTCCATTTCCACATCCATAGCTAACCTCCACCTTTCATCTTTGACAGCATCTTCAAACCGAACTGGATCAGCTACTGCTGCTGCAAACATTGCAAGTTGATTCTCATCGTCATCTTCGGAAAGTCCTGCTCCTGACTCATAATCACTTAGCCAAAAAGATGGTCTTCTATTTCTCTGTGCATGTGCATGCAAATCTGCACCCAAATTTCCAGACGCATGTGAATGTGCGTCTGCTTCTTCTGTTGGATTGACATCATGATCATAGGAATTTTGATCTGCTGCTGCTGCTCTGTTTACATCATGCTCAGCTCCATGATCTTCATACAAATCTGCCCCAGATGCTGCAAGAACCGAGCCACTGTGGTCACCAAGTTCAGCTGGAACCGAGCCACTGTGGTCACCATAATCTCTATTTTCTTCGTGAACTACATCTCGCTGTAATGCAGGCATCATCCTCTACATCCCATTCCAAATCACAATTGATGGTCTGCATCATATTGTTTGTCCCAATTCCATCCCTTGTCTTCTTCAAACCCAACATCCCTACTGACTATAATCCTTTGTGACACAGGATCATAAAGTCGGTAAGCTTTGGACTCCTCACTTACCCCCAATAAAACACAAACTAAACTCTTGTCATCTAGTTTAGTTCGTTTACTGTCAAGAACATGCACATGTGAGATGCAATTAAAACTCAAATACACAACCAAGGTTTGATGCCACTCAAGCTTCTTCCGGTGTTTGATTTCGATCGCTAATGTTGGATCGCGACATGGACATGCACTGTCCAATTGACTGCTTCAGGCCAGAAAGTTTTCGGAATTTTCTTTTCCGAAAGCATGATACGCACCATGTTCATGATGGTCCTGTTCTTGCGCTCAGCAACTCCGTTTTGCTGAGGCGTATATGCTCGTCAATCAGGCGTTGTATACCATTTTCATCATAGAAAGTATTGAAAGCATGTGATGTAAATTCACCTCCTCTATCAGTACGCAGAGACTTAATAAACATGTCTGTTTCTTTTTCAACATGAATTTTGAATCTTTTAAATGCATCAAATGATTCTGATTTTGCAGCCAAAAAGAAAACCCAAGTTTTTCTACTAAAGTCATCCGTAATAGTGAGCACATACCATTTTTGGCTATTTGAAATTGGTTGAATCGAACACAAAGATCAAGATGCAGAGTCGAAGAATTTTTGATGCTCTCCAGTTGCTCTTCTTTGAAATGGATCTCTTTGTTGCTTTCCAACTAGACAAGCACAACCTGGAGGGAGATGTGAAAGAAGGTAAGCCCTTCACCATTTGTTTTCATTGAAGAGTTTTTAAACCTCGTAAAACTCAAGTGTCCATATCTGCAATGCCATAGCCGCACCATATCTTCGAGTGATAGTGTTGAAACACATGGTTTTCAAAGGATGAGACACAACATGCAACACAAACATTCGGTTTGTGAGCATTTTTGTATGCATGATCAAACCTTGTTCATGATGAAATACACTTGCACATCTTGACCATGTTGAAAAAAATTGGAAGCCCCTTTTCTTGTAATTGCCTAATGCTCAAGAAATTATTCTTCGATTCTGTACAAAAATACACTCGGTGAAAATCTAGGTTATGCCATTAACCCGCAGCCTAACATTTCCCTTCCCATGACAGCCATGCTTGCATTGTTGCCCAGCTTTACTGAATCTATGAATTGTTCATTCAAATCGGAGAAATAATCTTTCTTCCCACACATATGGTTGCTGCATCCGGAATCAAGGAACCATAAATCCTCATTGTTGCTGCTGTTCATTTTCATGTAGGTCATTAGCAACATTTCTTCGTGAGCTTCCATGTCAGCCATTAACATCAATTCTTCTTTAGCTTCTGCATAGTCTTCATTCTTGTTGTTGTTCATTTCCACAAAATCATCTTCTGCATAATCTTCATGTCTCGTTGTTGTTCAATTCCACATACGTCATTAACAACATTTCGTCTTGAGCTTCTGCATAGTTAGCCTCCTTTTCCTTGCTTGGACACTCCCATTGAAAGTGTCCAAGTTTGTGACAAGTGGTAGCATTCCACTGTATTTTTGCTATGATGTTGTCTGCCTCGTCCCCATCCTCTTCCTCTGTAGCTGCCACGTCCACGAAATCTGCCTCCAGATTGATCACCATGTGTGATCTGCAATGCATGTTCTTCTTCAACAGGAGTACCCATACGCTGTTCATGGACAAGAAGACTGCTTTGCAACTCGTCAATGGACAAGGTATCTATATCCCTTGACTCTTCAATGGAACACACAACATAATCAAATTTATGTGTCAAAGATCGTAAAATCTTTTCAACAACAGCAGATGTCTCCTTTGTGTTCACTGTTGGCTTTCATTTTATTTGCTATGGTAAGAGTCCTAGCAAAATACTCACTTACTGATTCTCCTGCCTTCATGTGAAGGATTTCAAATTCCTTCCGAAGTGCTTGTAGCAAAGCACGCTTGACTCTGTTTGTGCCTTGAAACTTCGTTTCATGGAATCCCAAATGCTCTTGGAAGTGTCTTTGTTGAGAATCGTTTCCGAATTGAACGATCCAGATGCTTGAAACAAATAATTTTTGGCCTTCAAGTCCTTTAGCTTTTGATCTTCAATGTGTTTTGTCTGGGCATCTGTGAGAACAACACCTTCTGCTACTGCAGAAATCCCGATCTCTATTAACACCCAATACTCTTTCGATCGCAAGAAATTCTCCAAGAGCATTGCCCAGTGATCATAATGCCCATCAAAATGTGGAACTGCTGGTCGCACAAATGAGCTCTCTGTTGTCATCCTTGAAGATCGCTGCTTCACACGCAACGAGCCTCGCTGAAATGGCTCGATACCAAGTGAAAAATGAGTAGAAGAATGAAAGTGATTAATCTTTATTGGATGAGTTCTGCTATATAAATAGCCTTGCAATAATAAATTGAACACAAAATATGCAGCCCACGTTTGTAATCCCTAGAAACATGGTAGGACTAAATCAAACAAAAGAAATAAATAACAACGCCCTTGACAGTAGGGATTTATTTTGACTAAGCAATAGTAAAGACAAAATCAACAAAATGCATATGTTTTGTAGTTTTATTATTACAAATTTGTTTTTAGAATTATATATATATAGTTCTAAAAAAAATGTTTGACCCGAAATAAAAGCCAATTACTATATTACCGATTTTTGACTCCCAATCTAGCTTTAGGCATTAAATGGCTTGATCCCAAAGGTCTAGAACCTGGTCCCATATGCCTACAATCCTCAAAGTGATTATGGGAAAAGCATATAATGTCTTTTATATTGTTTTCTTTTCTTTTCTAAACAGATTTTTTTTCTTTTTCCCTATTTTTGGTTGTTTTTGTTGTAGTTTTTTTTCAAAATAGTTTTTATTGATTTTATTTTTTAATATTAAAAAAGGTTGAGAATTTAATTTTATAATTTTTTTTTGATGAGATCGGTATGGTTTGCAGGTTTATCAACGTAACTTGGTAGACATAGTTGTCCAACTCTATTCACAGTAGTCTTAATTCAATTCTATTGGATTTGATCAAATTAGAGTATATAAAATCCAATCTAGTTTGTGTTCTAATTTGAGCTCCCACCATCCAATCAAGCCCAACTCGATGTATAACTGTTAAGCTTATCACATCGTCTAATGGGCCATGGAATCGTTGACAGTGACAGCCCATTTCACTGACAAGTATCTGTAGCCACAGTTCCTATTTCGAGTTTGTCTCGTTCATTTCATTGATGGTATCCTTACCTCTGTACGTATGGTGTTTGTGAGGTGGTCGGATTCCAGCTACTTGGAGACCTCATTGATCACATAAAGGAAAGGGAGCAGGAAATTATGACTACAACTACAGCTCTGTCATGTTGTGGGGCAGCAATTATTACCTTTCCTTTCTTTTTAACATTTGCAATTCAACCCAGGATTGATAATGGCAGAAACACCAACTCTTCGCCTCTCATTGAAGACCAGGCTCCTCCTGGCCGCCTACTCTTTTGGGACACGCGCAGCCATCCGTTCCGACGACACCCTAAACCGCAGCGTATTGAACGTCTTCGACCGCAAGGCTGCTGCTTCCGCAAAACCAATCAATGGGGTCTCCTCTTTCGACATCAGTATTGACCCTGCCCGCAACCTGTGGTTCCGCCTCTGCGCCCCCACATCCACCGCCACTACCGCTGCTCTGCCTGTGATCATATTCTTTCATGGCGGGGGCTTCGCGTTCATGGCGGCTAACTCAAGATCTTTTGACGTACTCTGCCGGCGACTTGCCCGTGAAACTAATGCTGCTGTTATCTCGGTAAACTACCGGCTTGCTCCTGAGCACAAGTACCCATGCCAGTACGAGGATGGCTTTGATACATTGAAATATATTGATGACATGAGCGCTGAGAGTTTTCCGGCAAGTTTGGATCTTGGAAGGTGTTTTATAGCCGGTGATAGTGCAGGGGGTAACTTGGCTCATCATGTCGCCCTCAAAGCTTGTGAGCACACATTTTCTAACATAAAAATTAAGGGACTCATAGCCATTCAGCCATTTTTTGGTGGGGAAGAAAGGACAGAATCAGAAATGAAGCTTGTTGGGGTTCCTTTAATATCAGTGGAACGTACAGACTGGATGTGGAAGGCGTTTCTTCCGGCGGGATCGGACCGAAACCACTCGGTGGTTAATGTTTTCGGACCACATGCGGTGGATATTTCAGGTGTGAAGTTCCCAGCAACGTTACTTTTTGTCGGAGGATTTGATCCCCTGCAAGATTGGCAGAAGAGGTACCATGAGGGGCTGAAGAAAGCTGGGAAAGAAGTGCATTTGGTAGAGTATCCAAATGCTTTTCATGGGTTTTATTGCTTTCCTGAATCGCCTGAATCCTCTTTGATAATCGGTGAGGTAAAGAATTTTGTGCAGAAGCAACCATCTCTTGCATAGGGTGAGGTGACAACGATATCCATTTCATTATTACATCTTAATTTATGAAAATTCTATAATTAAATCGTATTTAAATTATACGATTATTGTAGTTATTTTATTTATTATTGAAGATAGATTATATGTGTATTGAATTGTTCTACTATTTGATGCGGTAGATTCGTGTATTGTTACTGTCCACAATAAATTTTATTTATGTCTTTATATCTTCATCCAAACATATTTATATTTCTTTTGTCCCTATCTCTTCTATTGATAGCAGCCACAAACTATCAAGATGCACACATTTGAACAGATGAAGGAAGCACACATGATCATAGATTCCAAATGCGAGGGTTATCATGTTTATAGTTAAAGTAGAAATATTAAGTGATTGTTTGAGAATGTAACTAGATTGTTTTTAAAAGTATTTTTTGTTCAGAAATGCATTAAAGTAATGTTTTTAAATAAATAATTTCAAATAAAGAAAACATTTTAAACGCAGCATCAAATACCCTCTTAACTAATTTTCAAACCCTTTTGGTACCACGTGATTAATTTATCTAAATTTGAAAGGGTCATTAATGGATTTGCCTAAAAATGTCTCAACTAAAACATATCTTGGAAGAGGAAAAGTCCAGAGCTCAGTTATCAGTTGCTGGACTTGGGCAGCAAGCCTAAAAAACCAACCACAAATCCCATCCCATTCCCAGTCCAGCATTTCTCTGGATTTTCAATAATCTCGAACACCTACAGTTTGTTTCATGTTTTTCCAAAGATGGTTTATAGTAAATTTGGCGATGAGATTAGCTAGCTAGCTAGCTAGTTAGATTCGTGCTTTGACCTGGAGAATTAGCGAACACGAGTAACAAGACGATTTCCAAGAAGAAGCAATGTATCCAAGACAATGATGCATTTAAGGACTTCAATAATGAAATCAAACATTTAAGGACCATAATATCCATATCTAAATACTTGAATTATATTTGTACACAGTTGGTTTGATAAATATGAACAAATTTGTTTGAACAAGAAAAGCTAATTTGTTTCAAATGCTAGACAAGTACTTCATCCAAGAATAACTTTTTGTTTTTGTAATTTAAAAGTGTTTTTAAAATGATAATTTTTTCTTCAATTTTTTATGTATTCATATCGTTTAATGTTTTAATATTTTTTTAAAAAATTAATCAATGCATTTTCTTCAAATTTATATTGTTTTATGTTTTCATATCATTTGATGTAATAATATCAAAATTTTGTAAAAAAATTGATGCAATTTCAAATTAAAAGCACTTTGAAAAGCAATTGGTATCACAATATTAAATAGATTATGAGAGATTAAGGTTTTAGATAAGATAGTTTTTTAACATGGTACCAGAACCTTGTTGACCCAACAATCAAGAGTTCGAATCTCATCACCCTCATTATATTTGATAAAATCAAGCACAAGGTAGTAGTTTATACAAGTTTCAAGCCCAAAAGACTTTCACTTTAGAGAGTCTATTAGAGAATAATATAAATCATATTCTCTGGTCTCACCAAACAGCTTAAGCTTTTAAGTGAAACAGTTCCTTAAACAGTTTATTTGATGGTTCAACTTGATTTTCAAAATACATTTAAAACTATTTTTTATCTAAAAAAATTTTATCCCTTAGTAGCTTCAGCTTCACTCACAATAGTATGTGATGGTTGTTTTATAAATTTACGAAGCAATCTCTGCAGTCCAAAGGTGAAAATTAGATAGAATGAGAGTTCTAAGATTTTGCAGAGAAAGATATACACCGGTAGATATACCTTCTAGTTGAATCTCCAACAATGGTTTTATAATTAGTATGTATAGTTGAAAACAGTTGCTTGACCATGATTAATTTTCGGCTTAATTAGTGTCATCACCCGATTTTTGGGTGACTCCCCAAAATGTACCAAAGAAAATAACAAAAATAAAATAAAAAGGGGTTGGTGGCGGCAGAAAAATTAATGTGGAATTTTTGGGCGTTTTCGAAAGTTTGGTCGTACCTCTTTTGGCCCAGAAATGAAGGAAATGCAGATTCAAGGATAAAATAATTTATTGGATAAATCTGTGTAAAAATGAAATCAAAAGACATAATTATCTTTATAGGTCAATTCGATTTAATCGTCGGACATTTTTAAGTATGATTATGCTTCAGAATTAATTGAGAGAACAAATGACTGTTTTAATTAAGCGCAAGGGTTTAATTATATTTCAAATAGGTCAAATTAATTTAATTGAAATTCTGATTACTGAAAAAATGAATCTGAGAGCCTAATTTGAGTTAAATTCAGAAGATTAGGATTTTCGGCGACGAAACTTTTTGAGAAGAATCGGAAGTAAAATTGAAGGTAAAAACATCATTCTTCCCGTCGAAAAAAATATTTTTTGTGATGAATCATTTTTTTAGGGTATTTTCCAAAATAAAAATAAAAATAAAAAAATAAAAAAATAAAAAAAAGGGAAACAGACCCGAAATTGACTGGACATTGGCACTGCCGGCAGCCATGCTTGTGGCACGCCGGCGGCCATGTCCTGCAAAGCCACCTTACCCTGCAAACTTACCCCCTGAAAATGCCATGCTGTGGACATCAATCCCATACTGCAAGTTGCAGAAATTAGCCTATAAATAGAGGAAGATTGTAGAAGAAAAGAGGAGAAAGAAAGGAGGGCTAAGAAATTTGAAAGACAATTAATTGCAACCGGTGCAACAATCCGAACCTCCACCTTCACCCATTCTGGTCGTCGGCAAGCTTCCCCATCAGTTCATCTCTTCTTCTCAACAGCTCCTCCCTATTCGTCTCTCTCTCTCTCTCATCCAATCGGCGGTTTTCTCCCTCTAAAAAACCATCTGCATCAACAGCCCTGACACACCTCCCATAAGCCTCCAACAACCATCTGCCATCACCATCTTCACCACCATCCTTACAAGTATCATCTGCTCTTCCATACAAACCGTCCATACGTGAGCTCCGGTCAGAGTTGCAACACCATCGACGGCGAAGGCAGTAGCTGCGACCAGCAACTTCCAGTCCACATTCCGGCCACCACACACCTTCGTTTCCAAAACCACCACGACATAAAAGACCCCCTTGATCTCCTCTACAAGGCTGCATCAACAGGTAATCTTCTTGTGCAAATCTTTAAATTACTGTAGAAGAACGTGAGCAGTGACTGCTCACGTTTTTCCTCATTTCATTTCCTCATTTATTTTTATTTTTATATTTTATTCTCTTCGGGCTGGGCTGATAGATTCAGCCCAGCCCCGCCCAAAATGTTGGGCTGTCAGCCTTTAGGCTGATGGCCCAGCCCGAACCTAACTGGGCTCCCAGACAAAAAAGGCTGGAAGCCCAGACCAAAACGAGTGGGCTGTCAGCCCACTGAGCTGACAGCCCAGACCGAATCCAACTGGGCTTGCAGCCCATCCGGGCTGCAAGCCCAGTCCCAATCACGCAGTGTGGTCGATGACTCAACTCAAGAAAAAAATGAAAAAAAAAATAAAATAAAAAACTAAAAACAAAAAATTATAAAATATATCTTGTTGTTTTTATTTTTGCTCTGATTATTATCATTTTATATATATATATATATATATATATATATATATATATATATATATATATATAAAGGGTAGTTTTTTTTTTTGCATACGGTCGGGTCCCAAAATTTTTCTCATTATATTTTTCGTAAAAAAAAATATGTTGCATATCTTTTTCATATATTAAAAAAAAATACGAAAAATTGGATATTGTAACCAGTTTACTATTATCCATTGGTATTCGGCCAAAATGTCAAAAATAATTTAACCATTACTTTGTTTTAGTTTTTGAGGTGTAAATTTACATTGTAAAGTACACCCGCAAATAAAAAAATATTTTTTTTACTACGGTGTAAAATTACATTGTAATGTACATCTGTAGATAAAAAAAGGAGATTTTCAACTACGGTGTAAAATTACATGGTAAAGTACACCTACAAACATAAAAAAATGTTTTCCTTTTAAAAATGCAGTATCAAAATTTTTTAGAAAGAAATAATCAAACAATAATGCAGCTTACCTTAGGTAGGGTGCACTGGGGTGATTCGTCTTCCCCTTGCACAACAAGTCCCTTACTCAAGACTCTCGCAGACCAATAGGTTTCCTAGTTACCGTAATACTAGGTGGCGACTCCTTAGAGTTATAGTCGTAAATTTTATGGCTATAAACAAACCCTCATTTTCACCGCGCACGTTGTCTCCCAACCCGGGATGGCGGTGCGCTGAGCGCGCCAAAAATCGTCGTCGCGATAGATGGCGATTCACTGGGACATTAGATCGAGCTTTGATTGTTTGATTGTTTATTTCTCAATTTGATTTTTGTACTCGTAGTCGCTTTAGCATGCATTTTTACTGTTTTAGCATGCATTTTATTTTTAATTGATGCATAACATTCAATTTAAATTAATGTCAGCATGCATTTTAATTTTCAGTATAAACCCAATTTTAAGTTAGGTGGGGATTAGCGGTCTGCCCCATGACTTTTGGTCGGGGTTCAGATTCGTGAAACATCCAACTATGAACTGAGTGTTTGCTTGATAATGGCGGTCACACTGTGCCCCAACCATTTCTTGTAGACCCCCATACCACCTTCACGTAAGGCGGTCACTGGGCAGTTCATAGACCTTTGTGACCGGATAGAAAACTTACCCTTCATGTGATAACTTAGGTACAAACTCTAATCATTCATGTCATTTTAACTTTTCCACAGAAATTACCAAACCAAGACCATGGCTCCCTTGACCTTTTCAGAATATGGGGAAAGATCTGAGATGATGCAATTAACTGAGGGAGATTGCCCAAGAGCTAAAATCAATGAATTGCCACATGTGACCAAAATCCATTGTTCCATAGAAAATGTGAAGAGACTTATGCCTATCATGGGGTATGTAGATGAAGCATTGTTTGAAGTAAGATATGGAAGAATAGCTCACCTGATAAAAATCCCGGTTCAGATATCAGCAGTCAAAGCCCTTGTTCATTTTTGGGATCCGAATTACAGATGCTTTACCTTTGGGGATATTGATATGACCCCAACTCTAGAGGAGTATGCTGAAATCCTGAGTTTCCCTCACAACCCTCACAAGGTTTATTTCAGAAACAAAATTGATAGTACAGTCCAAGAAGTCGCCAAATTATTATGTCTGGACCAAATAGGCCAGTACATGACATCTTCTGGAGATTTTAAGTGGAAAGCAATTGAGAATATGTTGAAGACGAATAAAGATAAGAGGGAAGTCAAAGAAGAAGTGCTTCGAGCAGTGGCTTTTGCTATCTTTGGTTTAGTATTATTCCCTTCAGAGGCTGCTGGGATAATTAGCATGGAAGCAGCCAACGCTTTTGTTGAATATGAGCAGAGAAGAAATAACCCTGCTTCAGCTATATTGGCTGAAACATTTCTATCTTTGAACCACTGCAGGTTGCATGGGAAAGGTGCAATGCGGTGTTGCATCCCTTTACTCTTCATGTGGATCATTAGTCACCTAGAAACCCCGAGGGAAGTCTTTAACAATTTTTGGTGGTTCAACATGAGGCCTCTCAGTTTGATCCTAAGTGAAGAATGGAAAGACTTAGGTGAAAAGGCTTGGGTGGAGAAATACCAGGCAATTCCCAGAAGCAATTTCAGATGGAAAGCTCCTTGGGTAAATAATTCAACTTATCTAATGAGTTGTGGTAAGAAAGCATGGGTTCCATTAATTGGTTTAACCGGTTACATCAGCTACTCTCCCTCTCTAGTAACCAGACAGTTTGGGGGAACACAATATGTACCAAGAACTAAGGGGTTGACTGAGTATACCGATTCTTTCAAAGAGGTCAATTCATTAGCTGAACTCGAAGTTATTAAGAATGATTGGGGGCAACTTGTTTTAGTTAGCAAAGAGCCCCACCCAAAAAAGCCTTCTGTTAGCCCTGGTTACCTAGTATGGAGGAGCTATGAGATACCTCAAAGCACCGTAAGACAAAGCTTGGTACGAGAAAAAACACCCATGGTTGTTGAAGCTAAAAGAAAGAGGGTTAACGAAGGGGACCTACAAGAAGAATTGGATAAGCTAAGGGTTGAGCTCAGCAATAGCAAAAGAAATCAGAAATTCCTAGAAAAGCAACTACTAGAAGAAGAACAGATGAGGGTTTCTTTGGATCGTCAACTGCAAAGAAAAGAAGAGCAGATTAACAATTTGATCCAAGGAAAAAGTCAACTAGAAGAAATGAGTTCTCGATATAATGACCAGATGAGTAAGCATGAAATGATAGAAGAGGAATTGACCGCTTTGAAGAAAACAGCTAAAAGTAGAGAACATGCAGATAAAGAATTATTAGCCTCAATGATGAAAGAAAGAGATCATTATAAGGATAAATGGGAAACTGAGAAAGAAAAAGGAAGAGTGGCTAACCTTATCATTGAAGAAGAAAAAGAGTTGAAAGCCCAGTACAAAGATCAGGCGGAAAATGAGTTCGAAGCAAGAAGGGCAACTGAGTCTGACATGAAGAGATATTTGACCTTGGCCAATAGCTTAAAAGACCGTATTTCTATCTTGCAAGCAGAATTAGAAACTCGAGAAGAAGAATTAAAAGTAGTACAAGAGCAGCGCAATGAATGGCAAGAACACATTACCGAAATTGAAATCCAGTTGAACTCTGAAACAACAAGGTTTGATGCAAAGCTACAAAAGGCTAAAGAGCACACCCAGCAGCTCAAGAAGATGGTGATGATGCTAGAAAGAAATAACGACTCCTTGACCGCCAGCAATGAAGCATTACTTCAAGACAATACGATTTTCCGGCATAAAATAGAGCAAACAGATAAGCTAATCACCGTGGCAGCAAGAAAAGCTGATGAGTTACGTGTAAAGGCAACCAGGATCGGTGGAAGTACTCGTAGATTTGAAGTATACCTGGATGAACTTTCAAGTTTTGTTGGGCTCATAGCTAATAGGGGGTAGCATTTGAGTAAATGCTTTTGTATGATTCAATATGAATGAATGAAGTGGACAAGATCCACCTTTTGTTTTTGTTAAAATGTGTGTGACTCAATTAATTTGAACAAAAATTTTCTCAGGCATCAGACTATACATCTTACCCGGCAAGGAAGCTATGGATTGGTCTTTCAAAATAAAATAAAACAAATCACCATGCATATATTCATTTTTCATAAATAACATGCATATCATCAACAGGTTAAAATATAGGTCCCCAAAGAACTTCGCCCTCGAGAATTTATAACACTCGTCTCCGACAAAGAAATATGGAGGACGAAGAACGTGCACATCAAAATGCTCATTTTCAAGAAGAGTTGAATGCTTTAAAAGATAGTGTAGCTCGCATCGCCAGCTTGCTCGAGCAAACACTAAGAAATTCCTCCGGTGAGGGTCCTTCAACTAGACCCACGACAACTACTCAAACGCAAGCGGTAAACCACCCTGATGAAGTAATTGGAGAGGGGATTCAAGATCCTCAGCAAAATCCCGTTTTTATACAGCCAACCGCACCTCCACCCTTAGCAACACCTATTGCTGGAGCATCAATGAATGAATCACCTAATACTCGATCATCTAATGGTGTGGATCAAGACAAAATGGCAGCACTGGAAGCAAGGATAAGGATTATTGAAGGGGCAGAATTGTATGACCCAGTGAAGGCTGCTGAAATGTGCTTAGTACCAAGTGTCATAGTACCTAAAAAGTTTCGTGTTCCTGAGTTCATCAAATATACTGGAACACAATGCCCTGTTACACATTTGAAATCATACTGTAATAAAATGGCTGAAGTAGTGCACGACGAAAAACTACTAATGCATTTTTTTCAGGATAGTTTGAATGGGCCGGCTTTGAGTTGGTATATGAGGCTCGACAACACTAGAATTCGCAGTTGGAAAGACTTAGTGGATGCTTTCATTAAGCAATACAAGTACAATATGGATATCGCCCCTGACAGAACCAACCCATCAAGCATGGAAAAAACAGAAAAAGAAAGCATAAGAGAATATGCTCAAAGGTGGAGAGACCTAGCTGCCCAAGTGCATCCTCCCCTCTTGGATAGGGAAATGGTCACACTATTCGCAAACACGCTAAAAGCACCCTTTTACGAACATGTGATGGGTAGCTCGGCTCAACAATTCACAGATGCTGTAGCTGTGGCAGAACGAATAGAGCAGGGGATTAAGAGTGGAAGAATCTCTGCACCAATGGAAAAAGAGGTTTTGTTGGAAAAAAAAGGGACATAGATCACATTGAGACTAGTTACAGGGGCAGGAACACCCAGTTCCAAAAATACAGCACCTCATCATCTCAAATTGCCAACGTCAACTTCAAACCCCTATACCCTACCAAAAGGCCCGGAAATCAAGCTGAAAACTTACCACAAAACCAAACCGAGGGTTTCCCAAGAAATCGCCCTAGAAATCAAGAACAATTACCCCCACTACCTTTACCTTTGAATGAAATGTACCAAAAGCTGTTAAGCATCGGACTGGTAGCCCCGGTACCTCTGATACCCCTGCAACCTCCTTACCCTAGTTGGTATAAACCAGATCTCACCTGTGAATACCACGCAGGAATTACAGGACATAGCATCCACACATGCAATGCATTCAAAAGGAAACTCCTACAATTGATAAAAGCTGGATGGGTAACATTTGAAGAGTCCCCAAATGTAAGCACCAACCCACTACCTAGTCATGCTTCAGGTAGCGGATCAGTGAATATGTTAGATGTTGAGCATCCGAAGAATTTGAAGGTGCCAATGGAAAGAATTTATCAAATGTTGACAAGGGCAAAGTATGATGGCATAAGATGTTGCCAGCATCGTGACCAGAAGAGTCACTTTATTGATCAATGTCCGGGCTTCTATAAAAATGTGATGCAAATGATAAACAGAGGTCTGCTCCGGGTAGAGACAATAATAGAGGATAAAGTGGCTATGACCGAGGTGTCAGATAAAGAGGTGTGCCGAGTTCAATTCACTCCAGGAGGGCCACCCAGATTAGTTTTATCCAAGCCTTCCACTACACATAAAAAAGACTATAACGCCATGCCTTACAACTATGGATATTCATCTGAAGGTGTAAGACAACCAATCGTCTTTCTACCAGAAATTGGAGGTTTAACCCGAAGTGGCAGATGTTTTACTCTAGGGGAGTTAAAAAAGATTAAAGGAAAGGAAGTGGTTGACTTGCCCGAGGAAACAAATAGACCTGTGACAGAAGAGGAAACTAATGAATTCTTAAAGCTAATGAAGCATAGCGAGTATAGTGTCATGGAACAGCTTAAAAGAACCCCTGCTAAGATATCATTGCTTTCCTTGATTTTAAGTTCCGAATCTCATCGAAAGACTTTGCAAAAAGTGCTAAACGAAGCCTATGTACCCCAAGACATCAACCCAGAAGCCATGGAACATTTAGTGGGGAGAATACAGGCTTCGAATTATGTGTACTTTTCTGATGACGAATTGGGTCCTGATGGTACAGGGCATAATAAGCCATTATACATCACGATACAATGTAAAGATGTTTTGATTGGAAAAGTGTTAGTCGATAATGGCTCTGCCCTGAATGTGTTGCCAAGACATATGCTAAAAGAAATGCCCATCGATGAGTCACACATGAAACCAAGCACTATGATGGCAAGAGCATATGACGGGTCACCAAGACCAATAGTGGGGACCATTGAAGTGGAACTTTGTGTAGGACCGCAAGTGTTCTTGGTAACGCTACAGGTGATAGATATTCATCCATCCTATAGCATACTACTGGGAAGGCCATGGATTCATACAGCAAAGGCAGTGACTTCTTCATTACACCAATGCTTAAAGTATATTGCAAACGGGATGTTGATCACTGTAAAAGCTGAAGAAACTATATCAATGATTAAAAATGTGGCTGTACCGTTCATAGAAACAGAGGATTGTAAAGACGGTGATATCCATGCATTCGAAGTAGTAAATGCAGAGTGGATCCTTGAAGGTGCCCCTTTAAGAAAGCCGAAGATCCCAGAAGCCGCAAAGATGGCCGCCAAATGTTTCTTGCGGAATGGAATCCCTTTTCAGCTTGATCCTGTTAGTGGAATGCCAGAACGAATCAACATAATGAAATTGAAAAGTGCGGATCAAAGGTTCGGGCTCGGATACAAGCCGAAGAAAGAAGATTTCAAACGAGTTGCTCAAATTAGAAGAGAGGCTAGGATGGCCAGAATCGAAGGAAGAGAATCGAAAGATGAAGACCTTGCCATCCCGCCGCTTCAAGAATCCTTCCGCAGCTCAATAGGGACAATCAGAGCAGGCATGAGAGATCTGCACGTTGGCACTCTCGAATACCAAGAGGGAGAAACAGATTTCCCACAGCTCTCCATCCATAATGTTGATGCCCCTTCTGCAAGCACCTTCGTGCGGAAATTGGCTGAAGGAGAAGTGTTCCAGAACTGGAAGATGGAGCCTGTTCATATTGTGTTTAAAAAGTAATTGCCCTTGTTTGGTCATGGACTTGTTTTATTTTTATTTTGATCATGGCGGTAATCTAGCTCACGATGCCGCGACATTTTGCCTTGTTGAATGAGCATTTTTTGTTTTAATGAGATCATGCATTTTTATATAACATTTCATTTTGCAAATAAGCACTCTTACGCAAGCACACCTTACACTTTCAGGAGCTTTGAAAGTTCCAACCGTTCACAAAACCACTACACTAAGAATAATTGGCCAAAATTCAATAACGTCTCTACACTTGACGATGAGGACTGGGCAGAAGAAGACATTAAAGAATTTACTAGGTTGATGGAAAATTCTGAAAAGGCTTGGAAACCTTCTAGTGAGGAGCTTGAGACAATTAACCTAGGAACCGAGCAGGAGAAAAAAGAGTTGAAGATTGGTACCCTCATAACAACTGAGGAAAGAGAAGAATTAATTTCTCTCTTGCACGAATATACCGATGTTTTTGCCTGGACTTATGCAGAAATGCCTGGTTTAGATAGTGGTATAGTTGTGCACAAGATCCCTTTAATAGAAGGAAGTATACCTGTCAAACAAAAAACCAGGAGAATGCGACCAGATATGCTCCTAAAGGTGAAAGCAGAGATACAAAAGCAATGGGATGCAGGGTTTCTAGATGTCGTTCACTATCCTCAATGGGTAGCCAATATGGTTGTAGTCCCGAAAAAGGATGGAAAAATCCGTGTATGTGTGGACTATAGAGATTTGAACAAGGCAAGCCCAAAAGATGACTTTCCATTACCTCACATAGACGTCTTGGTGGATAATGCTGCTAAAAATGCCACATATTCATTTATGGATGGGTTTTCAGGTTACAATCAAATTAAGATGGCAGAAGAGGATAGAGAAAAAACCACCTTTGTAACACCTTGGGGGACTTTTTGTTATAAAGTAATGCCATTTGGTTTGAAAAATGCTGGGGCTACGTATCAGCGAGCGATGGTCGCTTTATTCCATGATATGATGCACCGGGAAATTGAGGTTTATGTAGATGATATACTAGCTAAATCCAAGATTGAGGAAGATCATGTGAAGATATTGAGGAAACTATTTGAAAGATTGCGGAAGTACCAGTTAAAATTAAATCCGGCCAAATGCTCCTTTGGAGTAAAGACAGGAAAATTACTAGGCTTTATTGTGAGCAATCAAGGAATAGAAGTTGATCCAGATAAAGCCAAAGCCATACAGGAAATGTCAGTGCCTAAGACCGAAAAGGAAGTAAGGAGTTTCCTCGGACGCTTGAATTACATAGCCCGCTTCATATCTCAGCTAACAGTAACATGTGAACCGATTTTTCGCTTACTCAGGAAGAAAAATCCCGGAGTATGGGACGATGATTGTCAAGAAGCCTTCAATAAAATAAAGAAGTACTTACAAAATCCTCCGTTGTTAGTACCCCAGTACCAGGGAAACCATTGATTTTATACTTAACGGTCACAGAAACAGCCATGGGTTGTGTGTTGGGACAACATGATGAATCTGGAAGAAAGGAACAAGCTATATACTACTTGAGTAAAAAGTTTAATGATTGCGAGTCCAGATACACAACGATTGAGAAGTTATGTTGTGCTTTGGTTTGGAGTGCGAAGAGACTCAGGCAATATATGTTATACTACACAACATGGCTAATTTCCAAGCTAGATCCGCTTAAGTACATTTGTGAAAAGCCATATTTGTCAAGTAGGATAGCAAGGTGGCAAGTGTTGTTAGCAGAGTACGATATCATTTTTATGACAAGAAAAGCTATAAAAGGTAGTGTAATTGCCGACCATCTTGCAGACCACGCCATGGAAGATTATGAGCCTTTAGATTTTGATCTCCCTGATGAAGATGTTTTAGTAGTCAGGGATGACAGTGAGGCAAATAAGTGGTGGACGCTTTATTTTGATGGAGCAGTAAATATATCAGGAAATGGGGTTGGAGCAGTCATAATTTCCCCAGAAGGGAAGCAATATCCTTTTTCAGTGAGGTTATACTTCGAGTGCACCAATAACACGGCCGAATATGAAGCTTGTATCATTGGTTTAGAGGCTGCTTTAGAGCTTAAAGTTAGGAAGCTTGAAGTCTTTGGAGATTCCATGTTGATCATTTGCCAAGTAAAAGGAGAATGGCAAACTAAAGATGAAAAGTTGAAACTTTACCAAAAATACCTTATAAAGTTAGCTAGTGAGTTTGAGGAGATCAAATTCACTCATATGAGCAGGGATAAAAATCAGTTCGCTGATGCTTTGGCAACTTTGGCTTCAATGGTACAAATTGTTGCCAAAGAGAAGATCTACCCAATCGACATCAAAGTTCGAAATCACCAGGCCCATTGTTGCACACTCGAAGAATCACCGGATGAAGAACCCTGGTATAGTGATATCAAGAAATTCATCCAGCACCAAGAATACCCATCAGAAGCATCTAAGGCAGATAAAGAGACCTTGAGAAGGATGTCCACAAATTTCTATTTAGACGGTGAAGTCCTATACAGGAGGTCGTTTGATGGGACTTTACTCAGATGTCTGGATGAGAAAGAAATTGGGCAGGCTTTGAAAGAAGTTCATGAAGGAATTTGTGCCACCCACGCCAATGGTCACACAATGGCAAAGCAAATGCAAAGATTTGGATATTTTTGGTTGACCATGGAAAGGGACTGCGTGGCATATGTTAAGAAATGTCACAAATGCCAAATTTATGGGGATAAGATAAATGCACCTCCAAAGCCTTTATTCAATATGATCTCACCATGGCCATTTGACATGTGGGGATTAGATGTCATAGGGCCAATTAACCCAAAGGCAAGTAACGGACATAGGTTCATTTTGGTGGCGATTGATTACTTTACTAAATGGGTAGAAGCTAATTCTTATGCTCATGTGACACAAAATGTTGTCAAGAAGTTCATCGAAAGGAACTTGATCTATCGCTATGGTCTGCCCGCAAGGCTGGTAACTGATAATGCTCAGAATTTCAATGGGAAGTTTATTGTTGAACTTTGTACTAAGTGGAAGATTAAACACCTCAACTCCTCTCCTTATAGACCAAAGATGAATGGGGCTGTTGAAGCAGCTAACAAGAATCTTAAGAAAATCATCCAAAAGATGGTTATTACTTACAAAGATTGACATGAAATGCTCTCGTGTGCCTTGCACGCATATCGCACTACTGTCAGAACTTCCACCGGGGCGACCCCGTATGCTTTAGTATATGGAATAGAAGCAGTCACACCTTTAGAAGTGGAGATTCCATCACTAAGGGTCTTAAAAGATGCAGAGTTAGAAGAATCAGAATGGGCAAGGATGAGGTTTGAACAATTAAACTTGGTCGATGAAAAGAGACTATCAGCTATTTGCCACCACCAGTTATACCAAAGCAGGATAGCAAAGGCTTACAACAAGAAAGTCCGACCAAGGGTATTTAAAGAGGGAGATCTGGTTTTGAAGAAGATGTCAATAAGAGAAGACCAGAGTAAATGGGCGCCCAACTATGAAGGGCCATATGTGGTGAAGAAGGTTTTTTCGGGAGGAGCTTTAATCTTAACTAGCATGGATGGAGAAGATCTGTCTAGACCTGTGAACTCTGATGTTGTGAAGAAATATTATGCTTAATGTATTACTCATGACATCTAATGAAATTGAATTTCGGCCATGAATTTTTGGTGTATCCTCTCTTTTCTTTTCTTGCGTGATCTCATGATTTCATAAAGATTTTTGGCAAATCAAGGTCTAGTACGAAAATGAATGCCAATTTGATTTTTGTTTAACAAATGTGTTCTGGGAATTCAAAGGATTTCATTGAAAGGTGATCTCATACCACCAAAAATCCACATAATAAGGCTAGTCTCTTAGCCAAACAAAAATCCAAAAAAATCAAAAAACCTGTTTTGCATGGAAAAGCAAGGCTTATTGATTCAGAATGCATGTTTTTGAAATGACGAAAGGCCATCTTTGATATGCCGTCATAAATTCTCAAATATCCTTTGCAGACCTTATTTGAGCCTTATAATTTTATTTTCTTGATAATTAACCCTGACAAGGATCACACCCTACACTGAGGGCAAGTAAAAAACAATTCTCAATGACAAGTGACACCCGAAGAAAGCTGGAGGCATAAACACAAAAAAGGGTTTTAGTACTATATCAAATTAATTCAATATTTTGGTAGTACTAAAAACCTAACATAGAAAACCCAAACAAAATACTTGGGGGCATGTCAAGTCAGCACGACGCCAGTGTCAAATTCCAATGATAAACCCAAACAAAATACTTGAGGGGCATGTCAAGTCAGCATGTGATGTCAGTGCCAAATTCCAATGAAAAACCCAAACAAAATACTTGGGGGGCATGTCAAGTCAGCATGTGACGTCAGTGCCAAATTCCAATGAAAAAAACCCAAACAAAATACTTGGGGGGCATGTCAAGTCGGCACAATGTTAATGCCAAATTCCACTGAAAAAACCCAAACAAAATATTTGAGGGGCATGTCAAGTCAGCATGAAGTTAGTGCCAAAAACCATGAAAAAGCCCAAACAAAATACTTGTGGGGCATGTCAAGTCAGCATAATGATAGTGTCAAATACCAATGAAAAACCCAAACAAATATCGTGGGCATGTCAAGGTCAAAGACCAAGTCAACACTGGGGGCATGTTAGGTCACTATGCAAATCAGTCATGAGGGATAAATGAAGTTCTAAGAGTAAGCACTAAGTGATCCTTAGTCCAAAAAAAAAACCTTAAACACTTTTTGAGCCTATAAATATCATTTTTTTCGTAGCCAGTAACCCAAGCCTGCGTTATAAGCCTAATAAAGTCCTTTCTGATCAAATACGGGTTATCTGGATCGATAAGAAATGTTTTTCCATTTGAAACAATCCTTACAAATATTTTACAAAACCTGATCGAAGCCTTCTTGACATAAGAGACTTGCAAATATCATTTCATATTCTTATCAAAGTCATCATAAAACTTGACAATGAGATCATTTGAATTCTTTCGAGAACAAGTTTGTTAAACAAACATCAAAATGATTTTTGTGCTTGGAATGACTTTGAAATTTCAAAAGTTTTACATGAAAATATTTTTTGCAAAGAGTCATCCCTTTCCTGCAAACACTCGTAGCCTAAAACACTGGTGTGACATAGCCCAATTCGGACAATAAAAATGGTTTTTGTGTTTGGAATGACTTCGAAATTCCAAAAATCCCACATGAAAATACCATCTTTGCAAATGACTAATCCCTTCCTGCAACACCCATAGCCCAAAACACTTTTGGGGCATGATCAAACAGGGGGGCAATCTAAAATGCAATTGAAGTTGGTTCCATCATTTCTTTTCAAAGAATCTGGATCAAGTATAAGGAGGCATATCATCTCCAGTGGTCAAAATCACAAGTTGCGGCTTGCATGTAGGCGTAGAAGCCATCAAATCCGGAGGTCCAAATCCCGAAAAAGGCTTAGAGGAAGAAAGGGGACCTATATCTCTCGGTAAGTATACATGCATCATCATGTATTGCATCTCCATTGATATTGTGGAGGGTCGAAATTTACGAACCTTTATTCATTTTGTGTGCACGCTTTTAAGCTCTTACCTCTTTGAGAATGCTTTTCAGCTTTATCTTTTTTCTAATTTTGGGTGACATCATGCATTGCATCCCTATTGAAAATCTTAAACTATTTTGAAGGGATCGTAATTTGCGAACCTTCATTCATCATTTTCTATACATGCTTTTAAGCTCCCACATTTTCCATATCCTCGAACATGCTTTTCAATTTTATCCTGTTGTTAATTTTAGGTGTCATCATCCATTTCATCCCTTTGGAGAATCTTAGGTGTCGTCATCCATTTCATTCCTGTCGAGAATCTAGAAATGTTGTGGAAAGAGCGTAATTTACGAACTTTCACTCATTATTTTTGTGTACGCCTATAGGCTCTTAACTCTTTAACGCGCTTTTTAGCTCGTCTTCTTCCCTGAACTTGATTGCCATCACGCGTGGCATCTCCCCACTAATAATCTAAGAAATGTTTTGGAGGAATTGTAATTTACAAACCTTCATCATTTTTCTGTGCGCATTTGAGCCCTCATCATTTTCACTTCCCTTAGGGTGCTTACAAATCTTTCATCTTCGAGTGCGTTTTTCAACCTTCAATCGCTGGTTTAAATAGTGTGCTTTCTAGCCTTATTTTTCATCTTCGAGTGCGTCTTTCAACCCTCGACAACCGATTTAGATAGTGCGCTTTCCAACCCTATTTCCCTTCATCTTTGAGTGAGTTTTCCAACCCTCGTCATCAATTAAAATAGTGTGCTTTCTAGCCCTATTTTTCCCTTCATATTTGAGTATGTTTCCTAACCCTCACCATCAATCAAAATAGTGAGTTTTCCAACCCTCAACTATAAATTAGGATAGTGCACTGCTTAGCAATCCCTTTTCTCTATTGAGCGAGTTTTTCAACCCTCAACCATCAATTAGGGTTGCGCTTCTTAGCCATCCTTATCCTCTTGTTTTAAGTGCGTCTTCCAACCCTTAACCATAAGCTAAAATAGCGCGTTTTACAACCCTATTTTTCTTCCTTTTCGTGTGCGTTTTTCAACCACCAATCAAGATAGTGTGTCTTCCTGTATCATTCATAAACATCACCATCTTCCATCCTTTTTGAATGTCCTTCTTAGACCCTAACTCTTTGGTAGTGCGCTTTCTAGCCCTATCTTACCATTCCTTTCTGAGTGTGCTTTATAGCCTTCATTCTCATTTTTTTCTTTACAACGCTTACTATCTAAAGTCTTTTCCAAAACTTTAGTCGTAAGCATTGTAAAGAGGGGGGCAACTGTCATCACCCGATTTTTGGGTGACTCCCCAAAATGTACCAAAGAAAATAACAAAAATAAAATAAAAAGGGGTTGGTGGCGGCAGAAAAATTAATGTGGAATTTTTGGGCGTTTTCGAAAGTTTGGTCGTACCTCTTTTGGCCCAGAAATGAAGGAAATGCAGATTCAAGGATAAAATAATTTATTGGATAAATCTGTGTAAAAATGAAATCAAAAGACATAATTATTTTTATAGGTCAATTCGATTTAATCGTCGGACATTTTTAAGTATGATTATGCTTCAGAATTAATTGAGAGAACAAATGACTGTTTTAATTAAGCGCAAGGGTTTAATTATATTTCAAATAGGTCAAATTAATTTAATTGAAATTCTGATTACTGAAAAAATGAATCTGAGAGCCTAATTTGAGTTAAATTCAGAAGATTAGGATTTTCGGCGACGAAACTTTTTGAGAAGAATCGGAAGCAAAAATTGAAGGTAAAAACATCATTCTTCCCGTCGAAAAAAAATATTTTTTGTGATGAATCATTTTTTAGTGTATTTTCCAAAAAAAAAAAAGGGAAACAGACTGGACATTGGCACTGCCGGCAGCCATGCTTGTGGCACGCTGGCGGCCATGTCCTGCAAAGCCACCTTACCCTGCAAACTTACCCCCTGAAAATGCCATGCTGTGGACATCAATCCCATACTGCAAGTTGCAGAAATTAGCCTATAAATAGAGGAAGATTGTAGAAGAAAGAAAGGGGGAGAAAGAGAGGGCGAAGGAATTTGAAAGGCAACAAATTGCGACCGGTGCAACAATCCGAACCTCCACATTCACTCATTCTGATCGTCGGCAACCTTCCCCATCAATTCATCTCTTCTTCGCCGCAACTCCTCCCTGCTCGTCTCTCTCTCTCTCATCCAATCGGCGATTTTCTCCCTCTAAAAACCATCGGCATCAACAGCCCCGACACACCTCCCATAAGCCTCCAACAGCCGCCTGCCATCACCATCTTCACCACCATCCTTACAAGTATCATCTGCTCTTCCATACAAACCGTTCAGACGTGAGCTCCGATCAGAGTTGCAGCATCATCGACGGCGAAGGAAGTAACTGCGACCAGCAACTTCCAGTCCACCTTCCGGCCACCACACACCTTCGTTTCCAAAACCACCACGACAGAAAAGACCCCCTTGATCTCCTCTACAAGGCTGCATCAACAGGTAATCTTCTTGTGCAAATTTTTCAATTACTGTAGAAGAACGTGAGCAGTTCTTCCTCATTCCATTTTGCCATTTATTTATTTATTTTTTTTTATTCTCTTCGGGCTGGGCTGATTGATTCAGCCTGACCAATTCAAACGTTGAGTCGTCGACCTTTAGGTCGATGGCCCGACTGAACCTAATCGGGCTCCTAGCCAAAGAAAGGTTGAAGCCCGGACCCAAAACAAATGGGTTGTCGACTCACCGAGCTGACAACTCGATCCCAATCAGTAGTTGTCAACCCATAGGTCGACAAATTCGACTCAAGAAAAATGAAAAAATAAAAAAAACTAAAAAAAAAAAAATTATAAAATATATCTTGTTGTTTTTATTTTTGCTCTGATTATTATCATTTTTTTTATATATATATATATATATATATATATATATATATATATATATAAAGGATAGTGTTTTTTTGTGCATACGGCCGGGTCCCAAAATTTTTCTCACTGTATTTTTCGTAAAAAAATATGTTGCATATCTTTTTCATTTATTTAAAAAAAATACGAAAAATTGGATATTGTAACCAGTTTACTATTATCCATTGGTATTCGGCCAAAATGTCAAAAATAATTTAACCATTATTTTGTTTTAGTTTTTGAGGTGTAAATTTACATTGTAAAGTACACCCGCAAATAAAAAATATTTTTACTACGGTGTAAAATTACATTGTAATGTACATCTGTAGATAAAAAAAAGGGATTTTCAAATACGGTGTAAAATTACATGGTAAAGTACACCTACAAACATAAAAAATGTTTTCTTTTAAAAATGCAGTATCAAATTTTTTTTAGAAAGAAATAATCAAACAATAATGCAGCTTACCTTAGGTAGGGTGCATTGGGGTGATTCGTCTTCACCTTGCACAACAAGTCCCTTACTCAAGACTCTCGTAGACCAATAGGTTTCCTAGTGACCTTAATACTAGGTGGCGACTCTTAATAATTATAGTCATAAATTTTATGGGTATAAAACAAACCCCTCATTTTCACCGCACGCCGTTGTCTCCCAACCTGGGGATGGCGGTGCGCTGACAGCGTCAAAAATCGCCGTTACGACAATTAGTATGAATATAATTACATAGAATGAGAGTTCTAAGATTCAAACTCTGTGTCTGTTTGGTCATTGAGACTTCAATACATGTCAAAAACTTATTCAATCCAACAACACTGTAATATTCCAACAACACTTTAATATTACTCGCTAACACATGGTCATTACATTTTTGCAGATTTGACTCCAGAAATAGCCATCCAATTCCAGATAAAATATATATATAGTAGACAAATTAAAACTTTTAATACAAATAATAAATAAACAGAGCAATCAATAAACCAAAAGAAGAAGAAGCTATAAGGTTTGGAAGATAACAATAAAAGATGAAGTGTGAAGGCATCGAGAAATCCTTAATATAATGCCTTGAGAGTTCTCTTGTTGTATTTGGATGGCCATGTCCCTGATCAAGTCATGCAGCGTGACACATCTACGATCACCATATCTTGCCGCACTTTCAAGTCTATGGTGAAATTCTGCCGCCCTACTCTGCCCTTTCATCAATCAAATGCTCTCTAGGGATATGAAAGTCTTCAGGAAATAATGCTTGACCCTCTAGTAGAGCTAGCTCCTCCACCTGGCTGCCCTAATCTTCCTCTATAGCTCTCCACATCATCCTCCTCCTCTTCCACTGGTTCTGCACATCATTCATGATTACATCATTGTTTACCGATGGAGAACAGAGTTGATCGTAATGTCTTCCAAGTCCAAGACACAATAGATCAGTTGGTTGGGATGAATACTGATCATCACAAAGGTTTAAGACATTTGATGAGGGAAATTGGGAAATCAATGTCAAGGAAGTTGGGATGAGATTTGGAAGAGAATGTTACAGTAGCAAGATTATTGTATTGTTTGACAGGAAGGAAGCCACAAACTTTACCTACCAAAGATTATATTATAAGGTATAACAAGTTGCTTCACACCTCTAATTTTCTTTTATTTGTCTAATTGAAAACTTCAACAAAAGAATCGGAAGCTAATTGAGTTAACTTGTGGACCCACCCCATTGTTGAAACCTTGAACTTGAGAGAGAAGGCAGAAACACAAGTTTAATCGGTCCTACCTAGGTTAAAAAATGCTTTTCCTAGTTAGCAATTCCATAATGATTCCTGAGCAGTAAGCGTCCTGTTTTGTTATGGATACGGATGTCACTAACCAACGTTCTTGTGAGCATAAGATTTTCTTTGAAACAAAAGGCGTATATGGTTATTATAAGCCATAATCCTGCAAGGTGTGGGTGCTTTCTTGCCTGTATGACATGGATATGACTTAGAAATTATAGAGAATCTCAGAGTTCCAGTTGGGTATACATCTTGGTGTGCTTCTCATCAATGAAAAAGCTAAATGCTGCTAATTGGGAAATACAGAACGCAGTTCAACACAGCAAGCGGCTGCATCAGAGCGAAATAAATGTAGTTTTTAATGGATAAATGAACAAAAGGATGAGCCTGCTTAGTGAAAGTAGAATCTGTTAAACACATCCTAGCAGAATCATTGCAAATTCTAGCACTCTAAACAATGGTAGCAGCATGCTTATCACTGTGAGGGACGCAGGTGCATCACAAAGCAAAGTCAGGGAATTCCTTAAGCAAATTTCTTCTCTCCTGCACATAAAAATTATAACCCATTTCTTTAAAATCAAGAAAATGAATCAAACTATTAATTCGAACTAATTTCAGAAATTTTAACCTTGAGAAATCTTTTCTAAAGGTGCCATATATTATTTTAATTTCGTAATATTTTAATTTTTATATTTTTAAATTATTATGATGTAATGTTGTTAAAAATATTTTAAAAAATATATATATTTTAATATATTTCCGAATAAAAAATACTTTGAAATATCTCATTAACCATATTCCTAAACCAATGTCTTCACGTAGAGTGGATTCATTTTTTTTGGTTGTTCATAATGACAGAAAATAAAAATTAAAAAATCTTGAAGTATATAGAAAAATTGGATGAATTTATGTACTCGGAATAAAAAGAAAGAGGAAATGAGATTTTATTCCAAATATATCCTTAAAAAATTCAAAATTCCAGGTCTTGTAATTCTAATATCATTCTTTTTTCAAAGTGTCTTCTCTCTATTTTTTTCCTTTTGATCTGTATTATTAACTTATTTTGGATGTCAAAGGATAAAAATATAATATTAATTAAACTTCAAATTATAATTATTCCAATGTCTCCGCTTCAACCACGTTCCAAGGTCAGACATTGAACGAAGAAAAGTCTGCAAAGTGATGATATGGTATGTTGCCGTTTTGCAGTTTACTACAGAGGGGGCAGAAAGCCTTACGAAAATAACTTAATTAATTAAAAGTTTAATTAAAAGAATAGAAGAAAATATTAAATGATTTATTAATTTTCAAAGCATATTAAAATAAAGCAAAGTGACTAATAGAAAAAATACTCAAATTCTACGACCAGCAAAGCGTTTAGAACCCCTTGCACATATTTGATATTTTTATTTGAAACTATAATGATAACACTATACTAAAGGAGCAAAGAAATAATTAAATCAATACCATCACTTGTAAAAATAACAATGGTGTGCAGAGAATCAATTGTAGAAAGAGAGAGAAATAAAAGATGATGCTTACCCTTTATTCTTTATTATAAAAATAACAATGGTGGGCAGAGCAGTCTACTCCTCTCCACGAAAGTATACAATGGGACGAAGGACTTCCTTGGCGTTAGGAGGCTCCCACTCCACCACTGTCTCCCACCATTCTTTTGGACCCACATAGATCTGTTGAAGAGAAGGGTGAGGGGATGGCTGGCCATTTTCAAGCAACGGAAGACTAATCGCCATCCTCTTCAGCTTCTCACAGTCTGATACGGTAATTAATTCAATAGAATTGCAAATCAGTTTCGCACTACAAATCCCTTTCAGTTTTGGTAATCCAGCCAAATACAGAGCTTTTAACTTTGGGAGTGTTAATTCCGCGATGGGATTGGAGGTGCTGCTTTCCTCATCTGTTGTTCCTATTATCTCCTCCATTCTCTCACAATCCCTAACACCAATCAATTCCAGGTTTACGAGGTACGACATCAACTCAAGAGGGAACAACTTCTCCATACTGTTACATCCAGCACAATAAAACTCTTTAAGACGAGAAAACATACCATTATGTGATGGCAATATTTGTGGAGCAGAGTAGAACCAAGAAGATGAAACCATGTTCTCCATGCTATTGCAATCGCGAATTTTGATGATCTCCAGTTCAGTTGCATTCTCTAATGACAAAACATCACATAAACTTCTTGCATCGATGCTTTCACAACCCAGTCCTTGAATGCCATTTAAGAACTTGACCTAGAAATCTCTATCTCTGTTGATACTCAAATTACCCAACAAAATTGTTTTACTTGGGAAATCCTCATCGGCATACCAATAATCTCCCTTCAACGTTCCTACTGAAATTTTGTATGTGCTTAATGATTGGATCCCATCCCGAGATGTGAGATACTCCACGAAGTTAGAGAGGCCTTTGAAATGGCATATCAAAGTTTCCAACTTCCCCAAGCATCCTACTTCCATTCCTTCAACTGTATGGCATTCCGTAGGAAACTCTCTAAGTTCAAGGACCTGCAGGTCAGAGAGTTTTGGTAATATCCCACTAGGAAACTCCTTTTCACCACATCCACTAATTATAAAATACCTAAGGTTGGATAAACATTCCATGCCTTGAGGCATCTTTTCAAGTGAGGTTCCATAGAGATCTAAACTCTTCAGTGCACTCAGCTTTTCTAATGATGGAACATATCTTAGCCGCCCACAATCAATGAGCAATAATGCAGTGAGATTCACCAAATTAGAGACGGAGTCTGGCAATTTCTCAATATCTGTGTCAGAAAGATCGAGGACCTTGAGCCCATGCAATTGCTTGAAAAATAAATCCGCAATGAATTCCAACCGAGGATTTTGACAAAGCAATAGAATTGATAGATTTGGACACATTGGTGAATAGCTGGAAGGAATTTGTCTAAATTTGTTGTTCATTAGTGAAACTCTTGTGAGATTCTTTGTCCACTCCTCTGCATCTGGCAGTTCTTCTAATTGTGCACCTGCTTTAACAATGACTTGAGACTTCTCTTGCATTATATGGATGGCCATGTCTCTAATCAAGTCATGCATCTTGACACATCTTCTATCATCATACTCCCTATGAACCTTTTCCAATAGGCAGACATATTGAAGTCTATTTAGCATTGTGTGACCCTCATTAAATGCATCTTGCCTCCTCCTTCCTATAATTATTCCCTCATTGATCAAATAACCTATCAGCTCCTCCCTTTCAATCATATGATCTTCAGGAAATAATGCACAGTATAAGAGACATTCTTTTAGTGCTAACTCATCATCTAACCGATCATAACTAACCCTCAATACCTTGAATACCTTCTCATCCATGTCCCTTAATTTCAAATCTCTTAATTTCTTCAATGTAGTCTTCCACTCATGAAGGTCATCCACTCCCCTCAAGCTGCTTGCAATTGTAATAATTCCCAATGGTAAACCAGCACATTCCCTTGCAATATCTTTTGCAATTCCTTCAATTTCAAATGAAATTGCCATGTCATGTCCAAGTTTCTCCATGAACAAGGTCCAAGCTTCTCCCTCGAAAAGCGACTTCACTTCGATTTTGTGTTGGCAAGCAATCTGATTACAAACCATTTGTGATCGAGTTGTTAAAATCAACTTGCATCCTTTCAATGAGGAATGAATTCCCACATCGTGTAGCTCAAAAGTGTTCCACAAATCATCTAAAATGAGAATCCATTTTTGTTTCTGCCTTAGCTCTTCTGATAATTTGGCAGCTCTATGCAGATCATCATCCTCGCCTGAAAGGTCTAAATGAAGACGTTTGGCAATAAGATTCTGCAGTCTATTAATGCTGAAATCTTGAGACACAGTCACCCACCAAACATCATATTGTCTTCGTAGAAGCTCATTGCGGATATGTTGCAGTAATGTTGTTTTACCAACTCCCCCCATCCCGTAAATGCCAATTGTTGAGACTTCATCATTCATTAACAGAGTCCATATCACCTCCCTATTCTCTTCAAATGCTTGACCCACTGGCTTATTAGAGCTAGTAGGAAACGGAACTCCTCTAGTCTCACTTGTGTTGTCTTTAAGAATTCTAGAAGATCTAGCTCCAGCGGCTGGCTGCATTAATCTTCCACTATTCTCCACATCATTCATAATCATATCATTGCTTATTGATGGAGCAAATGATTGATCGTAGTATCTTCCATGATCAAGACACAATGGATCTAATGGCTGGGATGAATCTCCTCGAGGTTCATCAACTTGATTAATTGACGGCCTCTCACAAGAGCTACCTCTCTCCAGATGCTGCACTTGTTCTGTTCTCGGTATTGTTTCAAATGCACCATGCAAACGCTCCACAGCCTCTTCTTCCTGCATTAAATTGGTACTGATTTCATTCAGCGTCTGCGCCATCAAAAGGGCAGAGTTTATCTGATCCCAAGTACCATCAACAAGTTGATCCACCACATTTGTTCCTTGTGCTGGTTCTCCTCTACTCTCATGAGCATCAACTCCGAGTGTAACCGTGTTTTCCATGCCTTGAACTCCCACTTGCATCATTCCAGCATCCCCTGCCAAATCATTAACATTGCTTGAACTTGGTATGCTTTTATGTCTTTTGTTGCCACCACGCATAGCAAGAAATACTTCTTCTTGAACCTCTCTAGGCACCTTAGCACAAATGCCAGCTCCGCGCCCTCTCACTTCTGACAAATGCCATTTGTTCCACGTAATGGCAGTATCCTTGGCAAATATTTGCTCACACAACTTATACTTCTTTTTTCCATCATTCATATCTTCAACATATTTCCAAAACGGATCATTTGATCTAACCATTTTGTCCTACATAAAAAAGGGTCAAAATATTGAATAAAAATTAATGAAAAAGGAAAGGTTGAAAGTAGAATAATAGGTTACAAACAGCAAAGAAACTAAAAAGAAAGAACAATGAATCCAGGGTTAACTTGGGGGTTAATTTAGCATGGACTCCATAAGGCATGGAATGTTTCCAAAGTTTATCATTAGAATTTCTACAACTTGTGTTTTACTTGAAAGATTCAAACCAGAGCTACATGCTAAAAACAAAATGAAGAAGATGGAATATAAATAATTTACCTTCACAAGTTGTGCTTCAAGTGTTGGTTTCCTGAAGCAGTTTCCCGGGGGGATACAAGAACAGAAAGCACAGAACAGAGAAACAGAGAAGAATATATGGTTTAAAAATGAGGAGGGTGTTGTAAGATGTTGAGCTCCAGGTGATTCGATTCAACTTGAGAAGGAAGCACTGATCATCACAGAGGTTTAAGATATTTTATGAGGGAAATCGGGAAATCAATGTCAAGGAAGGTGGGATGAGATTTGGAAGAGAATGTTACAGTAGCAAAGATTAGTGTATTGTTTGACAGGAAGGAAGCCACAAACTTTACCTACCAAAGTTGCTTTTACACCTCTAATTTGCTTTTCTTTTGTCTGATCAAAAACTTTCGAAGCTAATTGCTGACTGAGTTGTCGTGCGACCCACCCCATCGTTCAAACTTTGAAAAAGGTAGCTTGAAAATATAATAGCTGATATAATACAAATTAACTTAACTATATAATATAATATTTTTTTAATATAAATTATAATTATGGAGCAATAACAAACTCTGGCAACATAGTTGAACTGGTGGATCATACGGGTGAGGCATGATCGGAACTTGATTAAATTATATAGAAATTGTTGGGGATATAATAAAAATTTATCTTTATTTTTTATTTTTTAAAAACGCATTGTCAAACATGTTATTTTTATTTTCAAATTATTATTTAGTATTAAAAAACATTTTGAAAAGTAAACTACCACACTTGCAAACATTTCCTAACTTAACCTGTGCAAAACAAAACAAATCAAGAAATAGGCAACTGCCAACCCTTCGATACATACTATGCATTACATAATGCAAAATACGGAGAATTTTGTTCCAAAACAAAATTCTTACCTGGTTTGATTTGGTGTTTTAAGAGTGTTTTTAAGGATGATAAATAGATTTTATTTTTATTTTTATTTTGTAAGGGTATTAATTAGGTGTTTTAAAATGAAAATATATTGGAAATAACTTTTGAGGGGAAAACATTTTATGAATCGATTTTCCACTTGCCACAGTAATATCATGATGCTTGGTTGACAAATGACGATGCAGGAACTTAACGTGTGGACCATTCCGTGATGAAACTTTGAAGAAGCTGCGTGGAAAATGTAAAGTTTATTTGATAGTGATTATCTTTTAATAAGATTTATAAATTTTTATTTTTAGTATTAAAATAATTAGAAAATATTAAGAAAGAAATAGTTTGAGGTAATTTGTTGTGATTATAATTAAACATGTAATTTATTTCCTTACCAATTAATCACTACCCAAATTTCGAAAGTAAAGGGCCCCATCAAGATTCTTTCCCGAAGAAAGAGAGCGAGCTATTTCAGTGTTTTGACCACAGAGGCGAAAGCAGAAAGAAAAGCCTTAGATCATGGAGACATAATCAGACCCTACCACCATGTGCTCACTCTATTCTCTGCAGACAGAAACGAGACTTTCCAGCAAATTTATTTATTTATCATGGATTTCTTTAAAGATTCAAAGAATCGTTACAGATAAAAAAAATTACAAAACAAAAACTTTTTTAAAAAAATATAATTATATTAAGAAAAAGAAAAAATACACGAGAAATCTCGGAGAAAACAACAAACAAAAAAACACTTTTTATCGCGAAAGAAAGGGCTAGAAAAGCAAAAACTTTTATTGTACTTGATTGTGTGACCATTGAAAACTAAAAGAAAAATAAAATGATAAATTGATCTCTATCATATGGACACGTGGGTCTCTGATTGAAAACATTATAATAAAATAAAATGATATTTATTCTCAACGATCAATTCACCTTGGGGTTCTCACGTTAAAATCATGATTGTAATTCAACAATTCCAGGTCTTGTAATTCTTTTCTCATTCTTTTTTCAAAGTGTCTTCTCTCTCCTTTTTCCCTTTTCATCTGTATTATTAACGATAAATAAATAAATATATTATTTATTTATTTTGGATTTCAAAAGGATAAAAATATAAATTATGATTGGACTACCAAAACATAAACAGCGTGTAAGAAAATCTAAGGACAAGCAGATAAAAAGAGAATAAAGAAGACGAAAAAAGAAATAAAGGGAAAACAGACAAATGGCTTCCAATTAAGAAAAAGACGTGGGTCAAAATATAAAAGAATCCTATGAAAATAATTAGATGTCACGACGTGATTGGAGGGAGCAATTTGTTTTTCAAATTAAGCTGAAGGTGACCCATCTTTTTCACACCATTTCCATGCTTTCATTAACCACATCGACTTGAGCGTTGCCCACACCGCTCCCATTTGTCGGCTTTATAATCTACAAAAGCCGATACTTGTATTTAATTATTATTCTTTTTTTAATCATAATTGTAGTGAATTCCATTCAAAATGTTGACAAAAAGGCAATGGGAAATCCTCTTTCTCTTCAGTTTATACAGTAAAAACAATATTTAATTAATAAAATAATTAAGAGTCGTTTTTTTTTTTTTCGATTTCTTTTTTGGTGCCGGAGCCCAACCAGAAACAGTGAGCATGAGCGGATATAAGATACAGCTTTTCTTAAACAGATCAGAGAAGAATATATGGTTTAAGAAAATAATACAGCTGCAGTAGAATTAATTGTGTTATGAGATGGGATGTGGAAGAGAATGTTCCAGTAGCTAATAATAATAATAAATTAATTATTGTTTGCTAGGAATGCAATTGCTAGGAAGGAACCCACCGTAGCTAATAATAATAATAATAATAAATTGATGAATTATTGTATTGTTTGGTAGGAAGGAACCCACCGTGTTATATTTGTTTTTATCTACAACGATGTGAAATTTGTTATTACAATTCCATTTTTATTTTAATTCCTTAAAATAAATAAATAAAATAATAAAGCTGGAGCATGCATGAATCTAGTTCAATTGCTCGCATCATACATACATACATACATACATACATACATTTTTTAAAGGACAAAATCATGATAAAAACAAAATAAAAAGACACCAAAAATAAATAAAGCATATTTAATTAGTGGGTAAACTCATCAAGCCTATAAATCAGGTAACTCAAGCTAGCTTGTAAAACTCACAAACCAGGTTATGGAGTCCATTAAGATTATGATTTTTTTTATTTTTTTTATTTAACTATATAATAAAAAAAATAACATGGTTGTTTAAGAATTCAAACTCTGAAAAAAGAAATTTGCGTTGAAAAAATATAATTCTGAATGCATTTATTTTAATTGTTTTTATTTTTTTTCTTGTTGAAGTTTTTTTGGTTTTTTGTTTTAGTTTTCAAGATAATTTTATGGTGTGCATTGTTTACATAATAATAATAATAATAATAATAATAATAATAATAATAATTTTGTGATTTTATTTATAATTTTTTTCTTACTTTCTCTTCTGTTACAACTTTTGTTTTTTTTGGGATAATTTAATTATTTTATATTGTTTAAACAACAACAACAACAATAACAATAATAACAATAATAATTGTAGTGCTTATGGTATTAATAATTATAATTATAATTATTGTGTTAATGGTGACAACAACTCATAAAATAATATCAATAATAACAAATTTCATTATAATCCAAATGATTATAATAATTATGTTCATAATGATAATAATACTAATTTTATTTTTTTCATTTAATTATTTTTATTTATATTACAAATCAAATAATATTTTTTATGCTACTAATTTTTTTTTGAGTTTTGTCTTCAATCATGAGAATAACAATTAGAATAATAGTTCACATAATGTATCATTTGATGTTATATTTATTAAAAAAAAATTATAGTTTCCCTATATATAATGTTTCAAATCTAATATCCCGGAATAATTCTATGGCTCAATATTATTTTTAATTTCTTATCCTTGATTAATTTAATCTCATTTTTTAAAGAAAAGATTTTTTTAATCTTATTTTTTTATATAGATTTTATCAATTGTAGCTTTAGTGCAGCAAAAAAAACAAATAATTTATCTTTAATGAATTTTATTAAAATCACCTATTATTTTATTTGGGGAAGTTAACGCGTGGTCCATCCCGTGTCAAAACTTTGAAGAAGCTGCATGGAAAATGTATGGTTTATTTGTAAGGTTGATAGCGATTATTTTTTTAATAATATTTTTTTTCAGTTTTTTTACGGCAAAAGCCAAAGCAGAAAGAAAAGCCATAGATCAATTATTATAAAGTCTTTAATTTTATAAAGTCTTTGCAGTAACAAGACCCACCATGTCCTCACTCTATTACTTTCCATGCCTTTAATTTTATAAAGTCTTTGCAGTAACCAAGGCAATGTCTATTTCCCATTGCTTTTACATCAATTATTCAACACGTCAATTAATTCCATGTGCTGTTTGGGAGGAAGGAACCCACCGTGTTATATTTGTTTTTATCTACAACGATGTGAAATTTGTTATTACAATACCATTTTTATTTTAATTCCTTAAATTAAATAAATAAAATAATAAAGCTGCAGCATGCATGAATCTAGTTCGTAGTGGTGAGATGTGGAAAGGAAAAGAGGGAATTGTACAAGGCAATTGCTAGGAAGGGAGTCATCACATCAATTAATTCCAGGTGGAAAAAAAAAAGTCTTCCAGAAATCATCTAAAATCAGAATTCCTCATCTTCATTAGAGAGATCTAAACCAATACCTTGTGATACTGGTCTTGCAATCTATTAGCGTTGGTTTATTGTGAAAGGATCATTCAGTATTTATGACAATCTTGTAATTATTGTTCAAAACACTTGGCCATGAATTCAATGTCAAGGAAGGAAATCAATGTCAAGGAAGGTGGGATGAGATTTGTAGCAAAGATTTAATTTAAAAAGGCAATGTGTATTTCCCATTACTTTTACATCAGTTAATCACATGACAACACATCAATTAATTACTAGATGACAACGTAAAATATAATTTATATTATTTTAACGAGATATATATAGTTAATGGGGGAGTCTTTTCATGTAAGATGATTTTTTTTTATTGAAATGATGTTATTCTTCCATGCCATATGCACCTTGCAGCATCTTTCTATATTTTTTGCCAGTATTTGTTCAAACCGATGATATTATCCCTTGGACAGGAATTCCCAGCTTGTGGAGAAAAAAAGTCAAATTTGGATCAGGTAAAAAAAGAAGAGAGAAAATCAATCATTGGTTCAAAATGATCATCATAAACTGTAAAATTTTGACAGTTCAATGTGAGAAAATGTAGAACAAATAAATATGAGATGCAAGTGTTTTACTATGCTTCTTGCTTTTTCCATAGATGGATTAATTTCTTTAATTATATAAAAGAATGTAAATAGTGAAGAATATTTTTATCAATCTCGGTGTTAGCGAGGAGAGAAAGGGAAGTTGTCATATTTTGACTCAATAGAGAGAGAAGATCAAGATTTAAAACGATTTCAACCACAAAGAAAAAAATTAAACTTGATGTCAATGAGATGCTTAATGGTGATTATTTGGAGTTCCAATGAGTGCAGCTGTATTTAATTTTTTTTATCTTATTTTGTAAATTTATATTACTTTGCATTAGTATTACCTATAAAAAAATGTTTTTATAAATAAATTTTTTAACATTACTATTAAAAAAACATTACTTTTTTAACGTTAAGGATTGCTGCACAGTATTGACTGTCATAAGAGAAGAGTAGTGCTTAGTGGTTGCATTCGGTGTCATAAGAGAAGAATATATAAATATATATATATATATATATATATATATATATATATATAAAACTAGATATTTTTATGTTAAAATAAATCCACAAGTTCAATTTATATCAATTTATTTATCATGGATTAAAAAAAACAAAAACACCCTTTGAGGATGAAGACAAGATGAAGTATAAATAAGTAGCCTGGATTCAAGATGTTCTTAAGCAGTAATCAGCAAGAAAAAAAACAGAGATCAGAGAAGAATATGATAAAGCTGCAGTAGAATTTTGTGATGGAAGAGAATGTTACAGTAGCTAATAATAATAATTAATTAATTAATTATTGTATTGCGTGGTAGGAAGGAACAAGATATTATATTTGTTTTTTATCTACAACTATGTGATTTTTTTTTAAATAAAAATAGTTAAGAGAATGATTTTATAAAGTCTATTCACTTTCCATGCCTTTGATTTTATAAAGTCTTTGCAGTAACCAAGGCAATGTGTATATCGCATTACTTTTACATCAATTAATTCCATGTGGGGTTTGCTCTTAATGAGCACACAAGACCATGCGCATGAAATATGAATGAAGCTTTCTAATACTTTTAGTTTTGCGTTCTGTTCTCGATGTCTTGATAGAAAATAAAAATTAAAAAAATATTGAGGAATATAGAAAAATTGGATGAATTTATGCACTCAAAATAAAAAGACACGAGGAAATGAGATTTTATTCCAAATATATCCTTAAAAAATTCGAAATTCCCGGTCTTGTAATTTTATTATCTAATCTAACGAAGGAAAGTATACAATGCTTTGGACTAGGTGTTTAATAAATGTGATCACAAGTACTATGATGCTTTCTATTTTTGAAATTTAATTGGTACAGACACTAAATGTTTATGGCTAAAATCTTACAACGGGACGAAGGACTTCCTTTGCGTTAGGATGCTCCCACTCCACTACTCTCTCCCACCATTCTTTTGGACATGCATGGATCAGTTCAAGAGAAGGGGGGAGAGATGGCTGCCCATTTTCAAGCAACGGAAGACCAATTGGAATCCTCTTGAGCTTCTCACATTTTATTAACTCAAGAGAATTGCAAATCAGTTTTGCACTGCAGATGCTTCTCAGTTCTGGTAATCCACTCAATTCCAGATGTCTTAAATTCGGGAGTTTGAGAACAGTGCTGCTTTCTTCACCCATAACCCCTTCTTCATCTGATCTTGTTCCTCCTATTAGCTCCTCCATTTTCGCACAATCACGAACTTGAATCCATTCCAATTTGAATTCAGTGCTGCTTTCTTCATCTGATCTGGTTGCTCCTATTATCTCCTCCAATTTCGCACATTCTTCAACACAAATCTCTTTCAGGTTTGCGAGGTTTGGCAACAAGACTAGAGGGAACAAATTCTTCATATTTCTACATCCATAGCAATAAAATTCTTGAAGACTAGAAAATATACCGTTATAAGATGGAGACGGCAGTGGAGCAGGGCAAAACCAAGAAGATGAAAATAAGCTCTCCATGCTATCGCATTCCACAATGTTGATGGCCTCCAGATCAGTTGCACTCTCTAATGACAAAACATCACATAAACTTCTTGCATCGATGCATTCACAATATAGTCCTTGAATGCCATTTAAGAACTTGACCGGAAAATCTCTATCTGCGTTGTTATTCAAATTACCCAAGAAAACTGTTTTACTTGGGAAATAATCAAGATCATCCCAATTAGATCTATCAAGTGTTCCTACTAAGATTCTGCATGTGCTTAGTGATCGGATCCCATTCCGAGATCTAAGATACTCCTCGAAGTCAGAGAGACCTTCAAAATTGCATTCCAAAGTTTCCAAATTTCTCAAGGATCCTACTTCCCTTCCTTTAACTGTTATCGAAAACATGTTTAGTGCAAGGACTTGCAGGCGAGAGAGTTTTGGTAATGCTCCACTCGGAAACTCCATTTTATAGCATGATTTCATTCTAAGACACCTCAGGTTGGTTAGGCGTTTCATTCCTTTTGGCATCGTTACAAGCTTAGTCTGAAAGAGATCCAACCTCTTCAATGCCACGAGTTTCTTTAATGATGGAACATCTCTTAACATCTCACAATCAGTGAGCAATAATGCAGTGAGACTCACCAAATCAGAGATAGATTTTGGCAACTTTTGAATAACTGTGTTAGACAAATCGAGGACCTTGAGCCCACGGAATTCCTTGAAAAATGAATCCGCAATAAGTCTCAACTCTCTATTATCACGTAGAAATAGTGTTGACAGATTTGGACACATTGGTGAATGGCTGGAAGGAATTTCTTCAAAATTGTTTCTCATTAGTGAAACTCTTGTGAGATTCTCTGTCCAGTACTCTACATTTGGCAGTTCTTCTAATTGTGCACCTGCTTTAACAATGACTTGAGACTTTTCTTGCATTATTTGGATGGCCATGTCCCTAATCAAGTCATGCATCTTGAAATATTTACCACCATCCTCTGTTTTATCACTTAAGTCCTGAATCTTGAAATATTTACCACCATCATCACTTTCCAATAGGCAGACATTTTGAAGTCTACTGAGCATCGTGCGGCCCTCGTCAAATGCATCTTGCCTCCTCCCCATTACATTAATTATTCCCTCATCGATCAAATAATCTATCAGCTCCACCCCTTCAATCATATGATCTTCAGGAAATAATGCACAGTATAGGAAACATTGTTGTAGTGCTGAGTCACCTAACCGATCATAACTAAACCTCAATAACTTGAATACTTTCATGTCCCCAATTACTGAGTCTTCCAATTTCTTCAATGTATTCCTCCACTGATGTGGCTCAACCACTCCCCTCAAGCTTCTCGCCACTGTAATAATTCCCAATGGCAAACCAGCACATTCCCTTGCAACAGCTTTTGCAATTTCTTCCACTTCATCTGGAAGTGCTTTGCCACGTCCAAGATTCTTATTGAACAAAATCCAAGATTCTCCCTCAGAAAGTGGCTTCACTTGGATTTTATGTTGGCAATCAATCTGAGCACAAACCATTTGTGATCGAGTTGTCAAAATCAACTTGCATCCTTTCAACAAGCAATGAATTCCCACATCCTTTAGCTCAAAACTGTTCCACAAATCATCTAAAATGAGAATCCAGTTTTGTTTATTCCTTAGCTCTGCTGTCAACATGGCAGCTCTATGCAGATCATCATCCTCACTTGAAAGGTCTAGTTTAAGACGCTTGGCAATAAGATTCTGAAGTCTATTGATGTTGAAATCTTGAGACACAGTCACCCACCAAACATGATCACAAATATATGGTCTTCGTAGAAGCTCATTGTGGATATGTTGGAGTAATGTTGTTTTACCAACTCCCCCCATTCCGTAAATGCCAATGGTTGAAACTTCATCATCCATCAACAGAGACCATATCACCTTCATATTCTCTTCAAATGTTTGACCCACTGGCTTATTAGAGCTAGTAGGAAACGGAACTCCTCTAGTCTTGTTGCATTTCAGACTTTCAGAAGATCTAGCTCCTGCGTGATCCTCCACTGGCTCTGTCCTCGCTCTATCCATGTTCCGCACATCATTCATAATCACATCATTGCTTACTGATGGAGCAAATGGTTGATCATAGTATCTTCCATAATCAAGACACAATGGATCTGATGGCTGGGATGAATCTCCTCGAGGCTCATCAGCTTGATTAATTGATGGCCTCTCACAAGAGCTACGTCTCTCCAGATGCTGCACTTGCTCTGTTCTAGGTATAGTCTGAAAGGCATCATGCCTAAAAGATCCTTCACCAGTGTCTTCCATGGCATTTTCTGCTTGTGAATGCGACTGAATTCTCTCTTCCCCGGCACCTTCTTCCGTGCCTTGAACTCCCATTTGTGTCCTTCCAGTAGTCCCTGCCAAATTGCTTTGTTCGAACGCTCGATCCACTGGTTCTGTCACGAGTCTGCTCACGAGTGCCCCTTCGGAAACTGTGTCTTCTTGTGCTCTCATTCCGGTCATGCTTACTATGTTGTTTCCTGCTACTGCATATGAAGAAATCCTCTCCTCTCCTTCTCTAGCTTGTACAACCTGATCTTCTCTTTGTACCCTTACATTATCTCCCCCAATATTTTCATTCTCAATGTTTTGTTCTTGTGGACAGGTTGAAATTCCACAGTCGTTAACATTGATTGAACATGCTGTGCTTTTATGTCTTTTGTTACTACCATGCATAGCTTTGAGGGCTTCTTCTTGAACTTCTTTAGTCACCCCACTACAACTTTTAACATTACGCCCTTCCTCTCCTGATAAATGCCATTTGAACCTTGAAATGGAAATTTTACTGGCCCATCTACGTTGACAAAACTTACAAATCATGCTACCATCATCCTTTTCTTCAACATAATCCCAAAATGGGTCCCTTGTTCCAGCCCTTTGGACCTATATAAAAAAGGGGGGTCAAAATATAGAATAAAAATTGATGGAAGTACTTCAGTGTTGTTGCCATTATTTTGCTACTAAAACTGGTAGTTAGTTTATTCCACAATCATAGGGCATAAAAAGACGATGATAATTCAGTTATTCTTACTTGTTGAGTATTTAAATCCCTATTTTGAGTTTGCAGGGAGCTGTCAGGGCCAGGATTTGAGGCATTTGGCCTAGCAGTTTGATTTTGCAATGCATGAACCTGGAGGTTCTCCATTTGTGATCTATATAAAAATGAAGTGATCATATTAATAAACGTTTCAATAAATGGTAGTCTCTCTTAAGCAGTAAAAATCAATGGTGTATCTAATACCGTGGTAAAACACAATAGCTAGAATTCAATCAGTACCTAGAAGATTTGCCAAAGTTTCGAGGCCTTAAGTTCCCTTGTTGCATATTGTCTATGTGAGGAATCACAGAAGCTTGATCGACTTGTCCTTGATTAGGAATACACTGAATCCTGAATTCAAAATCATTCGCAAACAATATGAAGCATTACAAACTTATGTTTAGCTTGCTAGTTTCATGATCAAGCTATGATGTTTCTTTCCTGATTGAAATACTAAATTTGTTCTTACAGAAAACACCAAACATGAAAAATTGAATACCGGGAAGCAGGTTGATTGAAGCCACCATGTTGTGAAGTGGTTGCATTCGGTGTCATATAGACATGCCCCAGCTGAGGTTGATGAATAAAGGGATTCTGGTGCCTGAAAAATATTGAAATAGTTAAAACTTAAAAAATATTCACTTGGTTGATTTTCTACTCCCATTTCTGCAGAAGAGGGATTAATACCTAGTAGATCTGCCAACGTTTCGAGGCACTAAGCTCTCTTGTTGCATATTGTCTATGTGAGGAATCACAGAAGCTTGATCGACTTGTCCTTGATTATGATCTCCAGAAACTTGAAGATTGTGAGGAGGAAACTGTGGGGACCTGAACTCAGAAGAAAAATAAAGCTTTTTTATTGTTGGCGTGATTCGTACAAATCTCTGCGCATTAGGAAATTAGAGCTGTCATATTTTTTATTTATAAGCATCCCGATTATTTTCTTTTCTATATTATCAGCGTAGGACTTCATATTGATGTGTATATATACTGAGTATTTGTAATGAGAAATACACTAGGGAATTCTTCCTAGTAATCTCTCTAATTAACAGTTATTAGTTGAAAACACACACAAAAAAAAAACAACATGTACAAGCTAATTGAAATGCTCAAGCAAACGGCCGCATACCTCAAGGTTTGGGAAGGCTCTGGCAACATGGCTGAACATTGTGGACCATACGGGTTAGGCGTGATTGGAGCTTGATCTAATCGATATAGAAATTGTCGGGAGCTATAATAATAAAAAAATCATCATCATTTTTGGTCAAGTTTATTGTTTTCACGATTAAAGAAGTGTATATTTGAGGTTAATACCATTGATTCATTGGAGGTTGAGGTAGCATCCCAGGCACTTGATTGCTCATTGGTAACTCATTAGTCCATTGTTTCTCACTAAATTAGCAACATTTGTTAGTAATTTCTTTATACAATTGTTAGTTGTTAATCCACTAAGCATTTAATATCATTTTGGCTTAAATCAAAGGCATTGAGGATCAAATAAATTAGGATTCAAACATAATGAGTTCATTTAGATTGATCAATTCTCATCACTAACAAGTACAATACGAAGAAGAGGTTAAATAAATTAAATAATGATGAATATCATTTACCTTGATGGGGTTTGAGACCAATTCGATCCATTTTGGTTGATCCATGATGATGATGCTCCATCTAAACCTCCCATTGTTATCTGTTTGTTTAAACAATTTGAAGATGCTTGAGATAAATTGATACACTTACGCACACAACTTTTTGATTCAATGGGTGATATAGCAATACAAAAACATGGTAATTCAATGGACATTGCAACAAATTGGAGTAATCACCATGTTTTGAGAAAATGAAGGTGGAAGCTCAGACATTAATGTATCAAGCTGATTCGATGTCAAGCTGACATTATCATCCACAAAAAATGGTGGAGCTCCTTCCATCTGACAACAAGTACATGATCATTAGTATGTTCCATCATTCGAATTAATTTTGCTAATTACAGAAATTAATTCCCTCTATTTTAACCCTTGGTTACACATCAGAAAACCCAAGAAAAATAATCTATTTATATGCATTTACTCGCTAATTTACCCGTGCATTGTGGCGGGTAACGTATACTTTAATTTTCTGTTTTTTTTTTAAAAAAAAAAATGATTAAGTTTCTAAGTTGCGAACGGAACTGCAGCTCGTTATATGCTCGTATTTTATTTATTTTGTTAACTTGATTAAGATTTTTCCGAGTTCCGAACAAAACATGAGCTAAAATTCGAGAGAGAAGAAACCATGAAATTTCAAAGTAGGAGGTATAAACTTAAAATAATTTATTTTGATATATTATCCAAAAGAAAAGAGATAAAAAAAATACAAATTATATCCAAAAGACATTGTTCAAAAAGGCTTCCCTTTTAATTTATTTGTTATTAAAATTATTTATTAATTAATAAAAAAAGAGATAAAAACAAAGCGAATTCCCCAAAAACCATACCAACACCCATAATCTCAGCAGAACTAATGAACAATGCATGAGTAGTCACCATGTTTTGAGGAAATGAAGGTGGAATACGAGTTGTCTGTTGAATAGTATCGTTGATCACATTGTCATCCACAAGCATGTTCTGTCCCGCTTGATCATTGCATAACATGGAGCTTTGGTTGACTGGAACCTCCTCCGATGGCGACCTGCTTCCATGGTGATAATAAGGAAAACTGTAGAAAAACTAAATTGCAAGCAATCATCTTCTGATAAAATATGCTTAAGAATGACATACCAGGAAAGCTCAGACATTAATGTATCAAATTCCATAAAAGATGGTGGAACTCCTTCCATCTGACCACAAGTACAAGATGATTAGCATGTTCTGAGGCTTAAAGAAGAGAAAGCAAGATGATCAGTACTATATATATATATATATATCAGAGAAGAATATAAATATATATATATATATATATATATTTATAATACACAAAGAAAATCTGATGTTTTGCCTTAAAAAACTAGATATTGTTTTGTTAAAAACAAAATCCAGAAGTTCAATTTAGATAAACATCACAAGGCATGGATTAGAAAATCTGAGAAAAAGATCAATCTATTTATCAGGATTTCTTTAAAGATTCAAGCCATAGTTACAGATAATAAAAAAAAAACAAAAACACCAAACAAGATGAAGCATAAATAATTAACCAACAAGATTCAAGACGTTCTTCAAGTGCTGGTTTGCTTAAGCTGTCATCAGCAACGAAATAAAAATAAAAAAAAAACAGAGATGAGAGAAGAATATATGGTTTAAGAAAATAATAAAGCTAAGTATACATAAATCTAGTTCGTACTGGTGAGATGTGGAAAGGGAATTGTATAAGGAAATTGCTAGGAAGGAAGTATGCCAGGAAGGAAAATGTTCACTCCGTTTCAAGGAAATGCAGAAGAAAGAGAGCGAGCTATTTCAGTTTCATGGAGACATACGGCCCTACCCACCATGCCTTTAATTTCATCATACAGACCACCAAAATGTTCAAGCAATTTTATTTTAAGTACTGTCCACAAGTTCAATATAGATAAACTCCATATATTGTTACATGGATTATAAAATCTGAGAAAAAGATCAATCTATTTATCATGGATTTCCTTAAAGATTCAAAGAATAGTTACAGATAATAAAAAAAACAAAAACACCAACAAGATGATCAAGACATAAATAATTAAGACCTACTTTTCAGTGTGTTAGGTATATTGCCATTTTGTGGCAATATCCTACCATTGTTGAAAATGGTAGCCAACCCACCATTGTTGAAGAAGGTTGGTGGCCAACCTTTGACTATGAAGAAAGTTTGGTGGCCAACTTTGATTTATGAAGAAGATTGTCTCCTCACTCTTGCTATAAATAGAGGAGCTTCTTAGAGCTAAAAATGAGAGAGAGAGAGAGAGCAACACAAGTGAATGTGTTGTGTAGAGAGTGGGAGAAACACAAGTGAATGTGTTGTGTAGAGAGAGCTAGAGAGAGTTGATGAGTTGAGTAGAGTGGATGTAATCCTCCTCCTCTATATGTATTTATTGTAACCCTTTCTCTATCTCTAATACAATGTCTCTCTCCCGTGGATGTAGGCGGTTTTGCCGAACCACGTTAAATATTGTGTCAGTGTGCTTAAGCCTCCTATGAGCAAGTATCAGTACACCCCGTTCCGCGCATGGGAAAGCCGGAATTTTCCCAACAACTGGTATCAGAGCTGATGGTTTAAAGGGGTGTTTGATTTTGCTCAAAATATTTTTTATCAAAATTGTGTTTTGACCATACTACTGTGTAGAGGAGGCCGAGACGAAGCCACTGGTGAAAATGGCGTCAAAATCTGATGTCGGACATGGCCGCACTCTCCAGCAGGGCATCTGCCCACGCGCCCCATGCGTCTTCTTCGCCCGGATTGGCTGACCCGACCCGAATACCAGTTGACCCAACAACTTGTATCAGAGCCGTTGGTGTAGGTAGGTGTTTGATTTTTTGCAGAAAAATCAAAGTGCTCAAAAATGATTTTTGAGTATCTAATCTTCTAGAGGAGGTCACCACGATTCCAACGGTATATAGCACACTTAATTCGGAGTTCAAACGAAGAAGTTATTGTCGGTCAAAGTTTTGACTAGAAAAGTCAACGCCACGTCAGCGCCACATCATCAGTCAAGTCAACAGTGCCATGTCACTGGTGGGATCAGATTCTGTGCAGCAGAGTCTACGTGCAACCGGATCTGAGATTGAATCGGGCCGTTGATCGAGGCCGGACTTGTTTTGATCAAATCTTAGCCGTCTGAAGTGCGATTTGGACGATTTCGGACTTGTTTCCAGCTAATTTGATCGTTCGGATGCAATGAGTACGGTCCAATCGTTGAGATTTGAGACCAAAAATGACGGTGGTGAATTAACGAAAGAGATTGCCTGATCGGGAGGCATCCGAAGGTGATCATGGTGGTCGTTGAAGAGAAGAAGAAGAAGGTGCACATGTTTACCTAATTACATGTGCTGAATCGCTAAGTGGGGAGAAATTTAACTGCCTTGAGGGAAGGTAAAATTGGGACACTCTGGACACCCGATCATGTGGATAATTTGAGGTGAAGAGTGGAAATTGACGAAGACCAATCTTGACGAATCTAAGCACTGGTAGTCTCGCCAGATATTGAGAAATCATGTATTAAACCAGTATATTCTAGATCACTTGTAAAGAAAAACCAGGACAAAGCTAGCAAATGGTTGTATATACGGAAAGACAGTACGATGGATAGATATGGCCTAAGAAGTTCTGTCTAGGAGATTGGGTTTTAAGCGGGACCAGTGTGACCCCTCCAATCTTTCCTGGGAACTTGCTTAGTGAAAGGATTATCCATACGGTACTATTTTCGTATATATAACAGTTTGTAATGAAACAGTTGAAGACTAGCAGGATGGCGGCATAAGGGAACAGTTGGGTTCTGTATGATCAAGGATCTGATGAAGTGATGATTTCTCCAAAGAAGTTAGATTCAGTGACTGTGATTTCTCGAGAGGAGAATTGATGAAGACCCTGATAATGGAAGAGAAATACAACAGGGGATAAAGATTGGCACCCTATTTTGACTTGGACAGGTGTGTATGACAGGATGATCTGCTGTCAAACATAAGCAAGGAACAGGGAGAAATCTGGAAAACAGAAATTGCACGAGGGCACACGGAGATTGTGTAAGAGTACCCGTAGGATCCAACGAGGTACTGTAATGAGACAGCTGGTGCAAGGAGAAGAAGTGTTCCCAGATGAATCTCAGAGCAGAGACTGTTAAAGTTTGTACAACATGAAGTCTCTTATGCTCTTAATGAAGACAACAGGCGAAGACCTTTCCAATGCATGCAAGGATGGAAAGAGAGCTGTTGCAGAGGCACCTAATTGAGGGGGTGCAAACGCTGTGATAAAAGGCAACCGTCAATGATGAAAGACGAAGACACCAAAGAGAGTTGGTGTAGGTGGAGCTATCAAGCGAAAGGCACAAAAGCTCTAACCATAGAAATCGAGGTGGAGGATTGCGAGGAGTATACCGCAACTTTCTCTTTCTATGTAGTCAGTGAAAGTAATCTCTCCCATAAGTGCACATGGTGGTAGAGACTTTTGGATCCACTTTGAAGCATCTCAGCTGAAGGAGGATGCGGTCACCTATGAAAGGTGAAGACACCTTAGATGGAAGGTGTGTGAGGGCTATGATAGGAGCCCGAATCACACCGCCCCATGACAACGGGCGAAGACACCTTAGATGGAAGGTGTGTGAGGGCCATGATAGGAGCCCGGATCAGACTGCCCCATGACAACGGGCGAAGACACCTTAGAGAAGGTGTGAGGGCCGTGATAGAAGCCCTAGTTCAGACACCTAAGGAGAAGGTGTGTGGGCCACGATATGAGCCCAGTTCAGAACAACCCCAGAGCCAATGTGATGGCTAGATATGAGTGGACAAGTGTATAGCCAATGAAGTGGTTATGAAGAGTATGGAGACAAATGCAGGATTGACTTTCATGGATATTGCCCCCATGCTAAAGATCAATGAGCTAGAAGACATTTGCCTTGGACAATAAGAGGGTGACTTGTGGAGCATTAAGACGCGGCTGCTATGAAGGAGCAGAGGGCATGCGCAGATTCCGGGAACGAGTTGACTCTTGTCAAGGTAGTGAGCTCGGTAATGGCATTGTAATACTCAGAGTATGAAGATAAATATGGATCAACCTTTAATGGGCTGCCCCCATGGTTAAAGGTGGAGAGCTACCTGGACTCTTACGACTAAGAGCGAGAGACTCATGGAGAAGTAAGGCGTGGTTCCTAGGGTGGAATAGAGGGCAGGCGCAACTCCTGGATGAGTAGACTCTTGAAAGAGTGGTGAGCTTGTGATCACATTGAAATACTCAATGACTGTCACACTTGGAAATATTCGTTTGAGGGGGTGTTGTAAGCCTTGGTGTAAGGCTTGAAAAATCATTCTGGACCGAGCATGGTTGATATGCTTGAAGGGAATGTTGTGTTGAAGATGCTCTCGAATGGTAAGCTTGGAAGAGCTGCAGAATGCAAGCTTGTGCTGAACAAGCAAGATGACAATTGCCCACACAAATGGCAAAGGGGTGATTATTAGGCATATTGCCATTTTGTGGAAATATCCTACCATTGTTGAAAATGGTAGCCAAACCACCATTGTTGAAGAAGGTTGGTGGCCAACCTTTGACTATGAAGAAAGTTTGGTGGCCAACTTTGATTTATGAAGAAGATTGTCTCCTCACTCTTGCTATAAATAGAGGAGTTTCTTAGAGCTAAAAATGAGAGAGAGAGAGAGAGCAACACAAGTGAATGTGTTGTTGAGAGAGAGGAGAAACACAAGTGAATGTGTTGTGTGAGAGAGCTAGAGAGAGTTGATGAGTTGAGTAGAGTGGATGTAATCCTCCTCCTCTATATGTATTTATTGTAACCCTTTCTCTATCTCTAATACAATGTCTCTCTCCGTGGATGTAGGCGGTTTTGCCGAACCACGTTAAATATTGTGTCGATGTGCTTAAGCCTCCTATGAGCAAGTATCAAGTACACCCCGGTCCGCACATGGGAAAGCCGAATTTCCCAACACAAGTGCTGGTTCGCTTAAGCAGTAGTCAGCAAAAAATAAATAAATAAAAACAGAGATCAGAGAAGAATATATGGTTGAAGAGAATAATAAAGCTGCAGAATGCTTGAATCTAGTTCGTACGGGTGAGATGTTGGAAAGGAAAATAGGGAATTGTATAATGAGATGAGATGTGGAAGAGAATAGTGTTACATATATATTAATATTTAATTAATTATTGTACTGTTTGCTAGGAATGAAGTTGCTGGGAAGGAACCCACCGTTGACCTGCCACCCATCATATTATAAGATAACGTGTGGACCTGGCAAACCCAAAGTCGAGATAGTAATTCCAGGGTAAATAATCGGTTTGAAAAATCATCTCAAAAAATTCGAAAACAATAACAGAAAATAGATTCAGTAAATCATCTCAAAAAATATGTTTTTATTTATTTTTGAAACACAAAATGCCAAGCCAGCTGTTAGGGAAGATATTAATTGAAAAAAAATAAGAAAATTGTATAAAATCATAACTTAACGTCAGTCATGTTTTCAGTTAAATATTGATTTAGTAAAATTGATTAATCCAAATAAAATCTTGATAATTTAATTTAATTTATAACATCATGGTTGACCTATTATGTTATATAACATGTTAATATTAAAAGAAATTTAAAAATAAATTCAAGCTTTTTAATGAAAATAATTGACTATATATCCATCCACGAATGATAAAAATTAAATTCGATCCTGAAACTAGTCGAGGAACGGTGGCAAAAACAGTTCAAGGATTCCAAGCTAGCACATGAAAGAGGAGAGACTACTTATTGTTAAGAAACCATCTCACCTAAAATCTCAAGCTTGTAGGTAAGACCCTATAATATGATTATATTATACTCTAATACACTTCCTCAAGTGAAAGTCTCTTGGGCTTGAAACTTGCACATGCCCACATTGTCTTGTTCTTGATTTTTTTATCAAATAGAATGGGGGTGGTGAGATTCGAACTCGTGACCGCTGGGTCGACAAGGTTCTGATACCATGTTAGGATTTTGAAATATAATATGACTATATTATACTCTAACACTGATAATGGATCATGTTCAATAGCTTTAATCAACCATTTCTGTTATCATAGGCTACGAGGGGGTTTGGAAATAATTTTCAACCAGACGTGCCTTGGTTTAGAGCGAGCTCTGAGAGTTTGGTGTATGTTGTTTTTGTAAATTAATTTTTAATATTAAAATATCGAAAAGTAAATAAAAATTATTTAAAATTAAAATATAACTCGAATAATAATAATAACAAAACAGCGGTCCAAGGACTTGTTTTATAGTCGACAGTTCCCATTCATGCAAGTTGTATGCTTTACGCAAGTGGGATGTTGACCTAGCGATTGAAGAGACTTGTTTCCTTCATCTGCACCAGGATTCAAGTCCCACCATGCACGCCTGTCACCCCCGCGGTGCCTTACATGCTCACTGAGCTTGTAGAATGTTCAGTGAGCCCGAGATTAGTTGTGGTGCGTGTAAGCTGGCACGGACACCCCGGTCATAAAAAAAAAATTGTATGCTTTGCCATCCACAACTTTCCTTAACTAATTTCGAATGATGACACTGCTCTACATCCTTGACCATTTCAATTCCGAGAACTCTCCCAGCCATCCCATAAAAAGCAGTCCTTCTTCTTCGAAGAATGTGCTCAATTAGTCCTTATATTTTAGATAGGGTCTTCAACATGTGCTTACAAGTTGTCCTTGAAACATCCTCTAATCTATCCTTTTAATAAATATTTTTATTTAAGCTAATACAAATATCATTACTTACAGAAACTCAAATCCTACCTAATTAATTAAATATTATTTTATTAATTTTGAAATAATTTAGTAAAATAATCCCATGTGCCAATCTTTTTTATTTATTTTATTATTCATCAAAATTTTCTACACATCTTTTTTATTTTTTTTATAAGAAAAAAAAATCTTGAAATTGTATTGAATTGTTTTGTGCAACTTAGGCTGATCCATCCAGCCTATAAATCAGCTCGGTCGACGATGAACCAAGACAGTCTTGATCATATAACAACAGCTCTTGCTTGTTGTGGGGCAGAATCGCATTCAAATGGCATGATTTTCCACACGGCAAAATATTCAGACAATTTCCGAGCAACTGGCTGCCTTTATCTCTTGTTTGGTTTTCGTTTGCAGGTCTCGTTCGATACCCTCAAAATCTAAAGGTATAGATTACAACAAGCAATTATGGGTGTGAACAAGACGACTTTGACTCGCCATCTATTAATTGAAGCTAAAAATCAAAAATTTATGTTTTCATATCAAATTATTACCATAAAAAATATTTATTTTTTATTTTTTAAGTAAATATATTTTTAAAATCCATCCAAATATAAATATAAATATAAATATAAATATAATATCAAATATGCATTAAATTCAATAACAAATTAATCTCAAAATAATTTTTAAAAAATAAAATTCATAAGTTAAATATCAAATTAACAAATCAAACTTTTAAAGTTCAAGGTTGGAATTACACTGGTTATATTTTATTAGGGGTCATGTCTACTAATATAAAAACTAGTTACTTACAATGTTCTTGTGCAAAAAATTTGCACAGAAACAATGTTGAAGCTGTTAAGATTTTCTAGTTGTAGGGTTGTTCAATTGTTGTTAATATTATTATTATTATAAAGTAATCTAAAAATTACTAAAAGAAAATTAAAAACAAAAAGAAATTAACAAGAAACAAATTTAACTTCACTTTCAAACACCTAAGCTAACCTACGTGCCCCCCGTGCTGAAGGTTTCTGCTTCAAAAGGGGAAAGGGTGCGGCAAAAGGTCATAAACCAACCACATGTAGACGAATTTTAATAAATAACTGATTTTTTTTTATTTGCTTCAAATTAATATATTTTTTAAAATTTTATTAATGTCAAAACTACTTTTTTAAAAATAATATTATTTTAATATATTTAAAAATAAAAATATTTTAAAAACAATAACCACTACGTGGACCATCCCGCGGTGAAATTTTGAAGAAGTTGCATGCATGGAAAATGTAAAGTTCATTTGCTACATTCATAGAGGTTATTTTGTTAATAATATTTTTATTTTTAATATTAAAATAAGTAGACAAGATTATTTCCCAAGGCGTAAAGGAGAAAGAAAAGGCTTAGATCGGATCATTGAGACATAAGACCCTACCCACCATGTGCTCACTCTATTTGTTAGGTATATTGCCATTTGTGGCAATATCCTACCATTGTTGAAAATAGTAGAGTTACCAACTCACCATTGTTGAAAATGGTAAATTGCCTAAATTTGGTGGCCAACCTTTGACTATGAAGAAAATTTGGTGGTCGACCATTTAAGATTGTCTTCTCACTTTTGCTATAAATAGAGTAGCTTAGAGCTTGAGATGAGAGAGGAGAAACACAAGTGAATGTGTTGTGTGGAGAGAGTTAGAGAGAGTTGATGAGTTGAGTAGAGTGGATGTAATCCTCCTCCTCTATATGTATTTATTGTAACCCTTTCTCTATCTCTAATACAATGACTCTCTCCCGTGGATGTAGACGGTTTTGCCGAACCACGTTAAATATTGTGTCAGTGTGCTTAAGCCTCCTATGAGTAAGTATCAGTACACCCCCGGTCCGCGCATGGGAGAGTCGGAATTCCCCAACAACTGGTATCAAAGCTGATGGTTTAAAGGGGTGTTTGATTTTGCTCAAAAATGAAAATTGTCAAAATTGTGTTTTGACCATACCACTGTATAGAGGAAACCGAGACGAAGCCACTGGTGAAAACGACGTCAAAATCTGATGTCGAACATGGCCGCACTCTCCATCACTCTCCAGCAGGGCATTCGCCACGCCGCAGACGCGCCTCATGCGTCTTCTTCGCCCGGATTGGCTGACCCGACCCGAATACCAGTTGACCCCAACAACTGGTATCAGAGCCGTTGGTGTAGGTGTTTGATTTTTTGCATAAAAATCAAAGTACTCAAAAACGAGTTTTAAGCATCTGATCTTGTAGAGGAGGTCACCACGATTCCAACGGTGTATAGTACACTTAATTTGGAATTGAAACGAAGGAGTTATTGTCGGTCAAAGTTTTGACTGGAAAAGTCAACGCCACGTCACCGGCCAGTCAACGCCACGCCATCAGTCAAGTCAATGTCACGTCATTGGTGGGATAAGATTTTGTGCAGCGAGTCTACGTGCAACCGGATCCGAGATTATTTTTCACAAAACCTAAAACAAAGGTTTCTTCCAAAATCTAATTCCAAATACCTAACTCATAAAATTGATAATAATCCATCAAATGAACTTCAACTATTCATCAAACCAATCGAAAATTCTATTATTTCATCTAGGGACCATTCTGAATTTTCCTCATATTTTTAGGGCCAAATCGTAATTTTACCAAAATGGAAGGACTAAATTGAACTCCTCTTAAATTCACAACTATACTGAAATTTTGTCCATAATTCATCCTCAATTCTGTCCAGAATCTCGAATTTCACCCCAGGGACCAAACTGTAATTTTTCCAAAGTTCGGGGACCAAACTGTAATTTTCACCAAAAGGACCAAAATGACATTTTGTCATCTTCAACCTCAGCCCAGAATTTTCAGCAAGGGTTTTCAATTTTCTCAACATTATTTCACCATTTTTCTCAATATTTTCTTAAACCAAACATCTAAAAACTTCAAAATCATCTACAATCAAACTAATTAAACTATTACCCAATATATTCAACCCTTAACATCTCTCTTAATTCATCAATCAAACCCAAATAAATTTCTCAAACCCTAACAATCAATACAACAAAAATCATAAATAAACACACACATTACCTTAACAACTTATTTCTCCTTCTTTTCTCCTCTTCTTCTCTTTCCCTCTTTTCTCTTCTTCTTCTTCTTCTTCTTTCCCGATTGTCTCTCTAATTGCAGATCTATTTCCCTTTTTTTTTTCCTTTCCTTTTCTTTTCTATTTATATTTACAAGCTTGTACAATTACTACAACACCCTCAACCTAATTCTAAGCCACTAAGGGCATACATGTATTTTCCCTTTTTAAAAATTTCAGAATACTACATTCCTAAACCTATGTCTTCACGTAGAGTGGATTAATTTTTTTTGGTTGTTCATAATGACAGAAAATAAAAATAAAAAAATCTTGAATTATATAGAAAATTTGGATGAATTTATGTACTCGGAATAAAAAGAAAGAGGAAATGAGATTTTATTCCAAATATATCCTTAAAAAAATCAAAATTCCAGGTCTTGTAATTCTAATATCATTCTTTTTTCAAAGTGTCTTCTCTCTATTTTTTTTCCTTTTGATCTGTATTATTAACGATAAATAAATACATTATTTATTTATTTTGGATGTCAAAGGATAAAAATATAATATTAATTAAACTTCAAATTTTGGATGTCAAAGGATAAAAATATAATATTAATTAAACTTCAAATTATAATTATTTATTAATCGAGTTTAAAAATAATATATGAGTTCAATGCAGAGAAATAAAAGATGTTGCCGTTTTTCAGTGGAACCACTACTGGGCTAGATATGGTATGTTGCCGTTTTGCAGTGTACTAGAGAGGGGGCAGAAAGCCTTACGAAAATAACTTTATTAATTAAAAGTTAAATTAAAAGAATAGAAGAAAATATTAAATGATATATTAATATTTTCTCTGCATTGAAAATAGTATGTGATGGTTGTTTTTCAAATTTACGAAGCAATCTCTGCAGTCCAAAGGTGAAAATCCCGCATTATATTTAGATTTTGAAGAGAAAGATATAGACCGGTAGATATACCTTCTAGTTGAATCTCCAACAATTGTTTTATATTTAGTATGTATAGTTGAAAACAGTTGCTTGACCATGATTACTTTTCGGTTTAATTAGTATGAATATAATTAGATAGAATGAGAGTTCTAAGATTCAAACCTGTGCCTGTTTGGTCAATGAGACTTCGATACATGTCAAAAAACTAATTCAATCCAACAACACTTTGATATTACTCTCTAACACATGGTCATTACATTTCTTGCAGATTGAAGAACCATCCTACTCTGTCGGTTTGGTCCTGGAAGATTATGATCTTCCATATGCAAATCGTGCCTACTTTATTTTGAAGGATACAATTGCCATAGCTTATCCTATTAGCAGCAATGAAATTCGTTGTTTAGTTGATGTACCTGGCCCGAAACCACCTTCTATTTCCACTGGTGAAATGGCAAGCTACTTGAAAACAGTGGTCGCACCTCAAGTATGTATAGTTGCTTGACATAATGTTCATGAACTGAAGCTTATTCTGATTAATAATATCAGAAAGCAAAATGAAAAACGTCTCATGATGCCAGTCTAAGACGACATTATAGCATTTTTTTGACTAAGATTAGATGAATTAGAGATTGCGTCCAGGCATGGTAAATTTACGTGAAGTTTCATACTGTCCAGTTATACTCTATTGAGCATATTTTCTATAGCTATGGCTCCTTGATCGTGAATTTGCTGTTAATAATATCAGAAAGTCGAAGACGACATTTCAGCATCTTTGCTAGTTCTTTTTATTCAATATACATGATGTTTGAACTAATGCAGAAATTTGCACATTTCAGATGCCACCTGAGCTATACAATGCTTTCATATGTGCGATTGAGAAGGGGAACATAAGAACAATGCCAAACAGAATCATGCCTGAGTCTTCCTATCCATCGCCTGGTGCATTTCTGATAGGGGATTCGTTGAATATGCGCCATTCTGTAACAGGAGGAGGAATGACCGTGGGACTTTCTGATGTTGTCCTACTGCGAGATCTTCTTAGGCCTCTGAACGATCTTAGCAACGCAGTTTCCATTTCCAAATATCTTGAGTCCTTTTGCGTTCTGCGTAAGGTATCAGCTTTTGCTTATCTAAAGTTTTTGCACGCAAACATATAAGAGCTTTGTCTTCACGATTTGACTCCAGAAATAGCCATCCAATCCCAGATGAAATATATATAGTAGACAAATTAAAACTTTTAATACAAATAATAAATAAACGGAGCAATCAATAAACCAAAAGAAGAAGAAGCTATAAGGTTTGGAAGATAACAATAAAAATATGAAGTGTGAAGGCATCGAGAAATCCTTAATATAATGCCTTGAGAGTTCTCTTGTTGTATTTGGACGGCCATGTCTAGCAGCGCTTTCAAGTCTATGGTGAAATTCTGCCGCCCTACTCTGCCCTTTCATCAATCAAATGCTCTCTAGGGATATGAAACTCTTCAGGAAATAATGCTTGACCCTCTAGTAGAGCTAGCTCCTCCACCTGGCTGCCCTAATCTTCCTCTATAGCTCTCCACATCATTCATAATTACATCATTTTTTACCGATGGAGAACAGAGTTGATCGTAATGTCTTCCAAGTCCAAGACACAATAGATCAGTTGGTTGGGATGAATACTGATCATCACAAAGGTTTAAGACATTTGATGAGGGAAATTGGGAAATCAATGTCAAGGAAGTTGGGATGAGATTTGGAAGAGAATGTTACAGTAGCAAAGATTATTGTATTGTTTGACAGGAAGGAAGGCACAAACTTTACCTACCAAAGATTATATTATAAGGTATAACAAGTTGCTTCACACCTCTAATTTTCTTTTATTTGTCTAATTCAAAACTTCAACAAAAGAATCCGAAGCTAATTGCTGATTGAGTTAACTTTTGGACCCACCCCATTGTTGAAACCTTGAAGTTGAGAGATAAGGCAGAATTACAAGTTTAATCGGTGCTGGCTAGGTTCAAAAACTGCTTATCCTAGTTAGCAATTCCATAATGATTCCTGAGCAGTAAGCGTCCTGTTTTGTTGTAGATACGGATTCGAGATGTCACCAACCAACGTTCTTGTGAGCATGCATAAGATTTTCTTTGAAACAAAAGGCGTATATGGTTATTACAAGGCATAATCCTGCAAGGTGTGGGTGCTTTCTTGCCTGAATGACATGGATATGGCTTAGAAATTATAGAGAATCTCTGAGTTCCAGTTGGGTATACATCTTCGTGTGCTTCTCATCAATGAAAAAGCTAATTCTGCTAATTGTGAAATACAGAACTCAGTTCAACCCAGCAAGTGGCTGCATCAGAGCGAAATAAATGTAGTTTTTAATGGATAAATGAACAAAAGGATGTGCCTGCTGAGTGAAAGTAGAATCTGTTAAGCACATCCTTGCAGAATCATTGCAAATTCTAGCACTCTAAACAATGGTAGCAGCATGCTTAATTATCACTGTGAGGGACGCAGGTGCATCAAAAATCAAAGTCAGGGAATTCCTTCAGCAAATTTCTTCTCTCCTGCACATAAAAATTATAGCCCATTTCTTTTAAATCAAGAAAATGAATCAAACTATTAATTCGAACTAATTTCAGAAATTTTAACCTTGAGAAATTCTTTCTAAAGGTGCCATTTATTATTTTAATTTCGTAATATTTAATTTTTTATATTTTTAAATTATTATGATGTAATGTTGTTAAAAATATTTAAAAAATATATATTTTTTAATATATTTCCAAATAAAAAATACTTTGAAATATCTCATTAACCATATTCCTAAACCTATGTCTTCACGTAGAGTGGATTCATTTTTTTTGGTTGTTCATAATGACAGAAAATAAAAATAAAAAAATCTTGAATTATATAGAAAATTTGGATGAATTTATGTGCTCGGAATAAAAAGAAAGAGGAAATGAGATTTTATTCCAAATATATCCTTAAAAAATTCAAAATTCCAGGTCTTGTAATTCTATTATCATTCTTTTTTCAAAGTGTCTTCTCTCTATTTTTTTCCTTTTGATCTGTATTATTAACGATAAATAAATATATTATTTATTTATTTTGGATGTCAAAGGATAAAAATATAATATTAATTAAACTTCAAATTATAATTATTTATTAATCGAGTTTAAAAATAATATATGAGTCCAATGCAGAGAAATAAAAGATGTTGCCGTTTTTCAGTGGAACCACTACTGGGCTAGATATGGTATGTTGCCGTTTTGCAGTTTACTACAGAGGGGGCAGAAAGCCTTAGGAAAATAACTTTATTAATTAAAAGTTAAATAAAAGAATAGAAGAAAATATTAAATGATATATTAATTTTCAAAGCATATTAAAATAAAGCAAAGTGACTAATAGAAAAAATACTCAAATTCTACGAGGAGCAAAGCGTTTAGAACCCCTTGCACATATTTGATATTTTTATTTGAAATATGCAAATGATTATCCCTCTTAAAAAAAATATAAAGATAACAGTACACTAAAGGAGCCAAAGAAATAATTAAATCAATACCATCACTTGTAAAAATAACAATGGTGTGCAGAGAATCAATTGTAGAAAGAGAGAGAAATAAAAAATGATGCTTACCCTTTATTCTATATTATAGACCATAAATGGGACCAAAGTCTACAATGGGACGAAGGACTTCCTTGGCGTTAGGAGGCTCCCACTCCACCACTGTCTCCCACCATTCTTCTGGACACATAACGACCCTTTTAAGAGAAGGGTGAGGGGATGGCTGGCCATTTTCAAGCAACGGAAGACTAATCGGTATCCTCTTCAGCTTCTCACAGTCTGATACGGTAATTACTTCAAGAGAATTGCAAATCAGTTTCGCACTACAAATCCCTTTCAGCTCTGGTAAACCAAACAAATACAGTTCTGTTAACTTTGGGAGAGTTAATTCCGCGATGGGATTGGAGGTGCTGCTTTCCTGATCTGTTGTTCCTATTATCTCCTCCATTCTCTCGCAACAACTAACATCAATCACTTCCAGGTTTACGAGGTATGACAGCAACTCAAGAGGGAACAACTTCTTCATATTCGCACATCCACTACACCAAAACTCTTTAAGACGAGAAAACATACCATTATGCGATGGCAATATTTGTGGAGCAGAATAGAACCAAGAAGATGAAACCAGGTTCTCCATGCTATCGCAATTGTGAATTTCGATGATCTCCAGTTCAGTTGCATTCTCTAATGACAAAACATCACATAAACTTCTTGCATCGATGCTTTCACAATACAGTTCTTGAATGCCATTTAAGAACTTGACCTGGAAATCTCTATCTCTGTTGATACTCAAATTAACCAACCTAACTGTTTTACTTGGTAAATCATCAATCCAATCATCTTCAATCACCGTTCCTACTGAAATTTTGTATGTGCTTAATGAATGGATCCCATCCCGAGATGTGAGATACTCCACGAAGTCAGAAAGGCCTTTGAAGTGGCAATGCAAAGTTTCCAACTTCCCCAAGCATCCTACTTCCAATCCTTTAACTGTATAGCATTCCGCAGGAAACTCTCCAAGTGCAAGGACTTGCAGGTGAGAGAGTTTTGGTAATATCCCTCTAGGAAACTCCTTTTCACCACATCCACTAATTCTAAAATACCTAAGGTTGGATAAACATTTCATGCCTTGAGGCATCTTTTCAAGTGAGGTTTCATAGAGATCTAAACTCTTCAGTGCCCTCAGCTTTTCTAATGACGGAACATATCTTAGCCGCCCACAATCAATGAGCAATAATGCAGTGAGAGACACCAAATCAGATACAGATTCTGGCAAATTCTCAATATCTGTGTTGGACAGATCGAGGACTCTGAGACCATGGAATTGCTTGAAAAATGAATCTGCAATGAATCGCAACAAATCATTTTCACAAAGCAATAGAGTTGACAGGTTTGGACACATTGGTGAATGGCTGGAAGGAATTTCTTCGATATTGTTTTTCATTAGTGAAACTCTTGTGAGATTCTCTGTCCAGTCCTCTGCATCTGGCAGTTCTACTAATTGTGCACCTGCTTTAACAATGACTTGAGAGTTCTCTTGCAGTATTTGGATGGCCATGTCCCTCATCAAGTCATGCATCTTGACACATTTATCACCATATCTTGTAGCATTTTCCAATAGGCAGACATTTTGAAGTTTATTGAGCATCGTGTGGCCCTCATCAAATGCATCTTGCCTCCTCCCCGTTTCTTTAATTATTTCCTCATCAATCAAATGCCCTATCAGCTCCTCCCTTTCAATCATATGATCTTCAGGAAATAATGCGCAGTATAGGAGACATTCTTGTAGTGCTGAGTCACCTAACCGATCATAACTAAACCTCAATAACTTGAATACTTTCATGTCCCCAATTCTTGAGTCTTTCAATTTCTTCAATATATTCCTCCACTGATGTGGATCATCCACTCCCCTCAAGCTGCCTGCCACTGTAATAATTCCCAATGGCAAACCATCACATTCCCTTGCAACATTTTTTGCAATTCCTTCCACTTCATCTGAAAGTGCTATGTGACATCGAAGATTCTCCTTGAACAAAGTCCAAGATTCTCCCTCAAAAAGGGGCTTCACTTGGATTTTGTGTTGGTAAGCAATCTGATCACAAACCGTTTGTGATCGAGTTGTCAAAATCAACTTGCATCCTTTGAACGAGGAATGAATTCCCACATCGTGTAGCTCAAAAGTGTTCCACAAATCATCTAAAATGAGAATCCATTTTTGTTTCTTCCTTAGCTCTTCTGACAATTTGGCAGCTCTATGGAGATCATCATCCTCATTTGAAAGGTCTAGTTCAAGACGTTTGGCAATAAGATTCTGCAATCTATTAATGTTGAAATCTTGAGACACGGTGACCCACCAAACATGATCACAAATATCAGGTCTTCGTAGAAGTTCATTGTAGATATGTTGCAGATATTTTGTTTTACCAACTCCCCCCATCCCGTAAATGCCAATGGTTAGGAATTTATCATCCATCAACAGAGGCCATATCACCTGCATATTCTTTTCAATTGCTTGACCCACTGGCTTATTAGAGCTAGTAGGAAATGGAACTCCTCTAGTCTTGTTGTATTTCGGTCTTTTAGAAGATCTAGCTCTTGTCCGAGGCTGCACTAATCTTCCACTATTCTCCACATCGTGCTCCTCCACTAGCTCTGTCCTCCCTCTAACCATGTTCTGCACATCATTCATAATTGCATCATTGTTTATTGAAGGAGCAAATGATTGATCATAGTGTCTTCTATGATCAAGACACAATGGATTTGATGGAACAACGTAATGAATACCATTTCCTTGGAAGAAATACCTACAAGGTGCTTGGCTATGTGCAAGGTTTTGTTTCCCAATATACAATCTACATCATTGACAACCTTTTTAATGAACCCCGCTTCATATCTGTTCAGAGAAAGAAAGACATCAACGGCGTATGAGTTGTTAGATATGCAAAAACAATCCGAAAATAGGTAAAGTTGTGTGTTATTGGACAAAATTGTTGTTCAATGTTGATCTGAACTTTAAAATTAAAAAATGAATGAATTGAAAATGAGATCCTTCGTAAAAATTATGAGTTAGGGTGTACTCTATTGTACATATCCCCCCCCCCCACCCCCCTTTAAAAAAAACCTCATTTTTCAATTTATGGAAAAAAATTCTTATTACAATAAGAAAATAATTTTTTAACTTAGAAAATCTTAAAATTGATTTTAAAAAATCAAATCAGGAAAATATCCCGCTAAACCTTTTTTTTTTTTTTGCTTCTGACAAATTAAAAACCCAAAAATATATAAGAAACACTCCTCTCTTAGGTTGTGTTTGATTCTCGGAATTCACTTTCCAGGAAACCACTTTCCAAACTTTCCTGTGTTTGTTTGCCTTCTGGAAAGTTGGTCAACGGAAAACACTTTCCAGTCAAAAAAGAATTTGGCTTGGTTTTCAGGAAAGTGTTTTCCAAAAAATTTGGGCGGAAAACACTTTCCGGAAGTTGTGAAAAATTTAGAAATATCATTATTTGCTGATTATATCAAATTTGATCCTCAAACTTTTGATTCCTATATATAATTTGTTTTGAATATTTATTTTTCAATTTCATCTCTTAAAATTTAATTTTTATATTAATTTTGGTCCTTATTGTTATAATTGTTATTTGCTTTTTTCTTATCATTTTTTTATTGAAATTTTTAATCTATCAAATTTGGTCCTCATTTTTTTTATTGTTATTTATTTTATTTGAAATAATTTATGAAATGTTTATTATTATTATTTTAATTTATTCACCTTTCATTTATTTTTTTAATTTTTTAGATTTGATCTTTATTATTTTGATCTTTATTTATTTTATTTGAGATAATTTATGAAATTATATTTTTTTTCAATTTCATTCTCATTCAACTTTTTAATTTGTAAGATTTGTTCCTCATTATTTTAATAAACTTGAAAAAAAAATTTATTAATAAATTATTTTCCAGTTCATTTTCCATAACACAAACAAACACTGAAAAGTGTTTTCCAGATCATTTTCCATAATCTCGCTAAACATCGAAATTCACTTTTCCTGAATTCACTTTCCAAAAGAAACCACTTTCGAGAAACAAACAGGGTCGTAAAGTGGAATAATCTGACATTAAATTTTACTTCTTTTTTTTTATCATGGAATCCAACCCAATACCATTTTGTTTTTTTTTACTGAAATAACCACATAAAAACTCAATTTTTAAAAAGATAAAGCCTAAGTTTTTTTTTCTCCTGAAAACTCAATTTTTAACTTATTTTCACCTCTGAAAAAAAAATCTTATTACGTTAAGAAAATTAAACTCAAAAAATTGATTTTACAAAATAAAATAGGAAAATATCCCTTCAACTTTGTTTTATTTTGCGTTTAACAAATTAAAAACCAAAAAATATCTCAGCAACCCTCTCTAGTAAAGTGGAATACTTTGACATTAAATAAACTACAGAAAAAATAGATTAAAATAAATTATTAACTATAAATTATAAATCAACATAATATTAAAAGACAAATAACAAAATATATTGATGGAAAAAGTAGTGTTTACACATCTATCACTTAGAGGAAAGCTTGAGAATAATAATGATTATTAAAAAGAACTTATTAAATTTTATAACCCTACTAGTTGGAGAATTATTTTGAAAAACCATAGATATTTGCTACATCTACATATATTGCAATTAAAAACTAATATTTAATCGAAGTGGAAATATCAATATCAAAATGATAATAATAAAAAGATTGTTTCTTTTGATATGTGCAAGTGGATTTTGACAGAGAAGATAAAGATATACCCATTTGTCTCATTGTGTAAAACCCTTCCAGATAGATTTGCAGCCTGTGTAAGAGCTTCTCTCCACCTGTTGACCTTCTCCATTTCTCCCTTGAAGTTTTTTTCATGTTCATCAAAAGCTTTTGCATAGCTACCGGTCTGTTTGCGGACATCTGAAGGATCCGTATCATAGAATATTGGAAGAACAACCTGGTGAGTTTTCTGCCTGCACTCCATAATCTTGACTAGTTCGTCAAGACACCATCTAGAGGAAGCATAGTTTCTGGAGAATACCACTACAGAAATCCTTGATCCTTCGATTGCCCTGAGAAGTTGCTGGGAGATTTCTTCTCCTCTAGGGAGATCATTATCGTCCCTAAAAGCACGAATTCCGGCATCGATTAAGGCAGTATAGAGATGATCTGTAATTGTTTTGCGAGTGTCTTCTCCTCTAAAACTTAGAAAAACATCATAAATGCCAATGGTTGGGACTTGCTGAAAAGATCCCTCACCTGTGTTTTCCATGCCTTGAACTCCCACTTGCATCCTTCCAGCATCCCCTGCATTGTCTTGTTCTTGTGGAAAGCTGGAAATGGCATAATCATTAACATTGCTTGAACTTGGTATGCTTTTATGTCTTTTGTTGCCACCACGTATAGCTAGAAATGCTGCTTCTTGAACCTCTTTAGGCACCTGACCACAAATGCCAACTCCATGCCCTCTCACTCCTGACAAATGCCATTTGATCCTTGAAATGGAAGTACCCTTGGCAAATAAATGCCCACAGAACCTACACTTCATGCTTCCATCATTCATATCTTCAACATCATTCCAAAACGGATCATTTGGTCTAACCATTTTGTCCTACATAAAAAAGGTGTCCAAATATTTAATAAAAATTAATGAAAAAGGAAAGGTTGAAACTAGAATAATAGGTTACAAACAGCAGCGAAGAAACTAAAAAGAAAGAACAATGAGTCCAGGGTTAACTTGGGGCCAATTAGCATGAACTCCATAAGGCATGAGTTTATCATTAGAATTTCTACAACTTGTGTTTTACTTGAAAGATTCAAACCACAGCTACATGTGAAAAACAAAATCAAGAAGATGGAGTATAAATAATTTACCTTGATTCAAGTTGTGCTTCAAGTGCTGGTTTGCTGAAGCAGTGTTCCGGGGGGGGGATCAAGAACAGAAAGCACAGAACAGAGTTGAATAAATGGTTTAAAAATACGAAGAAGGAAGATGCTGAGCTCCAGGTGATTGGATTCAATCAGAGAAGGAAGCAATGATCATCACAAAGGTTTAAGACATTTGATAGCTTATGGAAATCGGGAAATCGAGAAGTCAATGTCTAGGAAGTTGGGATGAGATTTACAGTAGCAAAGATTATTGTATTGTTCGACAGGAAGCAAGACAGAAACTTTACCCTACGAAGGATTATAGTATAAGATATAACAACTTGCTTCACACCTCTAATTTAAAACTTCAACAAAAGAATCAGAAGCTAAGTTAACGTGTTGACCATCCCACTTGGAAAAGTTGAGCATTCAACCAGAAACGCAGCATGCCCACTGGAGTTATACATATATACAAATTCCAGGGTAAATAATTGGTTTGATTATTTTTTTAAGAATTATTTAAAAATTTAAGGATTCCAAGCTAGCACATGAACGAGGAGAGACTGGTGATGATGGATCATTTTCCATAACATCAATCATGTCAGATACCAGCAACAATAAAATAACTGTTAGTAAAAACAACAGAGCAAAGAAATATCCAACTAGCTAGAGCACATCTGGAAGATTTAGTCTCTGTATTATTTCACTTCTCTGAATAATTTTCAGGTTCCTTTTGCTGTTAGATAAAAAAAATTGCTATCTCTCACTAGTCATTATCAAGTATACTTTCATAAAAGCCACAGCACAAACAAAAGCTTTTGAGTCCTATATGGTGGTGGCCCCAACTGAAAAACAAATGAGATATGGATGAAGAGTCATTTTTATAACTTATAGAGAATCTTTAAGACTCAAGTCACAATACTAATGTTAATTGTCATGAATCAATTCTGGCAAAAATAATTTGAGTTAGAAATATTTTTGGCAGGCATTGGCTGAGAACAATTTCTCTTAAGAACGGAGATGATACAAGTTAGAATAAAATAAGGGCTAGATAGGATAAATTTACAGTCAAGGACCATTGTGTAAAAGGATTCAAACTATAAGGACTCGATTGGTTGAATGAGGGGTAAAATTGAAAACAATTGAAAGTTTAAGGGTCAAGTTGCATAAATTCAAAATCACAGACCACATTGAAAAAAACATGTAAATTAGAGGGATTTTATTGAAGTTTGTTGAGAGCAAAATTACACAAAATTGAAAGTTTAGGGTCATTCAGGGATGTACCTAAAGCAATGAGACATTGAAGGATCAAATTAAACTTTGGATAAAATCCAAGTCCAAAACAATGTCATTGTAGAGAAGAAAGAAAGAAAATGACCAGATAACACGTTTGTGCTACTATTCATTATCTCTTTCTTTATCCACCTGAAGAGACTGTTGAAAGTCTGCGTTAAGATGACAGCTTGGACAACTTTGAGTTATTAAAATAATAGCTCAGGCATTCATCTTCATTTAGAAAACATGCAAATTACTTTCATATAGAATTATTCGGAAATCAACCATTAATATTATCATAAAATAAAGCCAATCTCTAACCACATAAACTTCCAAGGAAAAAAAACAAATCTCATCATGCAGAGGATGGACAACCCAATCAACAACCTTTCCATTTGCATGTCTTTTAACAATAAAGTCAATCTCTTACCATGTGCCTTGGTAGCACTGCAGGGTCTCGACAGCACATCCAGAGAGTGAGTGAGTGAGAGAGAGAGGCAGCTTTCTTGTTCGGGTTTGTTGTACTCTACAGTTCAAGGAGACAGAAGATCAAAGCTTCAGAGAAAACTCGAACCAAGAAAAACTTGAAAAGCTCTGGAAATATTGATCTTGCTTATAATTCAAAGACAAGAACCTAGTAAACATTGTCTTCTCCTGCAACTGCAGGATGGGTGGCGCGTGGATGTCATTGAAAGAGACTTGACTGAGCCCGACAGAATTGTTGGTGAGTTCCTGCAGGCCGGGGGTTGCATGAAATTGGCCGAGTTAGGCCTTGAAGGTGAAGAATTACTAGCTGTAGAAATTTTGTTGAACATACTTTCCGTTGCATCTTGGTGTGCTTCTCATGAATGAAAAAGCTAAATTCTGCTAATTGTGAAATACAGAACTCAGTTCAACACAGCAAGTGGCTGCATCAGAGCGAAATAAATGTTGTTTTTAATGGATAAATGAACAAAAGGATGAGCCTGCTGAGTGAAAGTAGAATCTGTTAAACACAACCTAGCAGAATCATTAAGTTTGATATTACTCTCTAACACATGGTCATTACATTTCTTGCAGATCGAAGTCCCATCCTACTCTGTCGGTTTGGTCCTGGAAGATTATGATCTTCAATATGCAAATCGTGCCTACTTTATTTTGAAGGATACAATTGCCATAGCTCATCCTATTAGCAGCAATGAAATTCGTTGTTTAGTTGATGTACCTGGCCCGAAACCACCACCTATTTCTACTGGAGAAATGGCAAGCTACTTGAAAACAGTGGTCGCACCTCACGTATGTATAGTTGCTTGACATAATGTTAATGAACTGAAGCTTATTCTGATTAATTTATAGACTCCTTGATCATGAATTTATTGTTAAAAATATCAGAAAGCAAAATGAAAAACATCTCATGATGCCAGTCTAATAAGACGACATTTTAGCATTTTTTTGACTTCAATTAGATGAATTAGAGGTTGCCTCATATGATCTAGACATGGTCAATTTCAGATTTTGATGTAGAGTTTCATACTGTCCATGTTAGGGACTTTAGATGTTTGAATGAGTCAATTGTCTAGAGTTTCTATTTGTTAGGATTCTATTTTATGTGCTGTTAATAACTCCACGTGTGTAGGAGATATTTATGCTTACATTTGTATTTGACTATTTCAAGTAGTATTTACCACGTCCTTAGGCTCATTAAAGACGTGGGTTGTTATTTACTTCTGTAATGGCTATATAAGCCAATTGTTTTATTCAATTCAATAACAGAGCACTTTCAAGTCAACACTTTAAAGTTCATTTGTTCAAACAAATCAGTATCGAGCCTCTAATCGGGCTTGAGTGTGAAGAGCTAGAGAGACCCACGAGTGTGAGAGAAACACGAGTGTGAGAGTTAAAAGAGAAACAAATCTGCAGTGAAAAATCAGAGAGAAACACGAGAGTATTGTGAGAGTAAAATACAGTGAGGAAAAGTGAGGAAAATCGAGGGCCAAGAGAAGCAATTGAAGCATGACCACAGAAGGAAGCTTCGTCCAACCAGCGATACCCAGATTTGATGGTCACTACGACCACTGGGCAATGTTGATGGAAAATTTCCTTCGATCGAAGGAATTTTGGAGTCTCATCGAAGAAGGAATACTTGTAGCAGAAGCTGATAGCACGCCAGCCCAGAAGAAGACGATGGAGGATCAGAAATTAAAGGATTTAAAAGTCAAGAATTATCTCTTCCAAGCCATCGATCGGAACATTATGGAGACAATTCTTGTCAAAGACACGGCGAAACAAATTTGGGACTCCATGAAGTTAAAGTATCAGGGGTCTACCCGAGTAAAACGAGCTCAATTGCAAGCTTTAAGGAGAACCTTTGAAGTCTTGCAGATGAAAGAAGGAGAAGGGGTAAATGAATATTTTGCTCGTACTCTTACAATTGTTAATAAGATGAAAATACATGGGGAAAAGATGGATCAAGTGGTCATAATAGAGAAAATCTTGCGATCTATGACACCAAAATACGATTATGTCGTATGTTCAGTGGAAGAATCCAACAATTTGGATAATTTGACAATCGATGAGCTGCAAAGTAGTCTCTTTGTTCATGAACAAAGAATGAAGGGGCACGGGCAATACAGTGAAGAGCAAGTTTTGAAAGTTACATATGAAGATAGAGCTAATGGTAGAGGCAGAGGGCGTGGAATGTTCAGAACAAGAGGAAGGGGTCGTGGAAGACAAGGGTTCAACAAGGCACTGGTTGAGTGCTATAGGTGCCACAAGCTAGGGCATTTTCAATACGAATGCCCCAGCTGGGAGAAGACTGCAAATTATGCAGAAGCAGTCGCGGAAATATATGAAGAAGATGAAGTTCTCTTGATGGCCCATGTTGATAATGATGCATTTGAAGTCAAGTCAGAAGCAGATGCAGTGATGCATGGAGAAGATGATGCATTTGAAGAAGATGCCGAGACAGTGAAACATGGAGAAGAAGAAATCTTCTTGATGGCTCATGTCGAGTACAATCTCTTGATGGCTCATGTTGAGGTAAATGACGCAAAGAAGGAAGGAGCCTGGTTTCTTGACTCGGGTTGCTCAAATCACATGTCAGGAAAAAGGCAATGGTTTGTTGATTTTGATGGAAAATTTCAGCATTCAGTGAAATTGGGGAACAATTCAAGGTTGCCAGTCATGGGAAAAGGAAACATCAGATTGAAAATTGGAGGCATAAGTCAGGTGGTAACAAATGTATTTTATGTTCCTGAACTGACCAATAACTTGCTAAGTATTGGTCAGTTGCAGGAGAAGGGGCTGGCGATCCTAATTCAAAATGGGATGTGCAGAATTTATCATCCCAGGAGAGGCCTTATAGCACATACTCGGATGACATTGAACAGGATGTTCATCCTGTTTGCTGAAACCCAAATGGAAAGCCACTGTCTTCAAATTGCAGATGAAGACATTTTTGAGCTTTGGCACCGAAGATATGGCCATTTGAACAACAAAAGTCTCAAAACCTTGCACTCCAAGCAACTTGTAAAAGGGCTGCCGAAACTCAAAATTGCTGCAACAAAAGTGTGTACTGTCTGCAACATGGGAAAGCAACATCGGGCAATTATACCAAAGAAAAGTCAGTGGAGGGCCTCTCAAAAATTACAGTTAATACATGCCGATATATGCGGACCCATCACACCAAGCTCACATAGCAACAAGAGGTACATTTTGAGCTTTATTGATGACTTTAGTAGGAAGAATTGGGTTTATTTTCTGTCTGAGAAAAATGAAGCATTCAGTTTTTTCAAAGAATTTAAATGTCTTGTTGAGAAGGAAATAGGGAGAAATATATGTTGTTTGAGGACTGATAGAGGTGGTGAATTTAATTCACATGAATTTACTGATTTCTGCAAAACTCATGGCATTAAAAGACAACTTACGGCAGCATACACCCCTCAGCAAAACGGGGTGGCTGAGCGTAAAAACCGAACCATCATGAATATGGTTCGCTGCTTACTGACCGAGAAGCAAATGCCCAAAGTATTCTGGTCAGAAGCAGTTCGGTGGACTTCACATGTATTGAATAGAAGTCCTACAGCAACCGTAAAAGATAAGACCCCGGAAGAGTGTTGGAGTGGAATTAAGCCAACTGTGGCTTACTTTCGAGTGTGGGGATGCACTGGAGATGTGCATATAGCTGATGTCAAGAGGTCAAAGCTGGATGACAAGAGCTATAAATGTATATTTTTGGGGTATAGTGATGAGTCAAAAGCTTACAGGCTATTTGATCCAATAACCAAGAAAGTTGTAATAAGCAGGGATGTTGTGTTTAGTGAAGGTGATAGCTGGACTGGAAAAGGGATGAAGTCGAAATGAAACTGGATGTGCTTGATCGGGAGATGATGCCATGCTTGATTGGGTAGATGATATGCTAGAAAGTGAAGATGATGATCATGAAGATGATGTAGATGTTCAAAGCAATACAGAGGAAGAGTTGGAAGAGATGCATGATCAAATAGCCTCTGAACATGATGAGATTGAAGAAAGAATAGAGGATGAACTTTCTGCCCAATCTGGACAGAGAGTGTCTGGAACTGAACCGAGAGTAATTGGACCGAGAATGACTGGAGAAAGTTCATCAAGAAGACCTGAGCCGAGAGTCAGAAGAGCACCTGGTTGGATGCAAGATTATGAATGTGGGGAAAGTTTGATTGAAGAACTGGATAATTTGCAGAATATGGCCTTGTTTACTCAACAAGAAGACCCCACCTACTATGAAGAGGCTGTGAAAAATGAGAAGTGGAAGAATGCAATGGATTTGGAAATTGCAGCTATTGAAAAAAATCAAACATGGGAATTGGTGGACCTACCAATAGGAGCTAAAAAGATTGGGGTCAAGTGGGTTTATAAAACTAAACTCACTGAAACTGGAGAGGTGGATAAGTATAAGGCTCGCTTAGTGGCAAAAGGGTATGCTCAGGAGCATGGGATAGACTATAATGAGGTATTTGCTCCCGTAGCGAGATGGGATACAATTCGTATGGTGTTAGCCGTGGCTGCGCAAAGGGGATGGCTGGTGTTTCAACTAGACGTAAAGAGTGCATTCTTGCACGGAGAATTGAAGGAAGCTGTTTTTATTGAGCAGCCGCAGGGATATGAGCAAAGAGGTATGGAAGAGAAGGTGTTTAAACTCAGAAAAGCTCTATACGGCCTAAAGCAGGCTCCTAGAGCATGGTACAGTAAAATTGAGGGGTATTTTCTCAATGAAGGCTTTGAAAGATGCAGTCAAGAGTCTACTCTCTTCATCAAGACATCAGCTGGAGGTAAAATTTTAATTATAAGTCTCTATGTAGATGACTTAATTTTTACAGGCAATGATGCATGCTTAATTGAGAAGTTTAAATGTTCAATGAAGTCTGAATTTGAGATGTCAGACCTAGGAAAAATGCGATATTTCCTAGGTGTTGAAGTTTTTCAAAGTTCAAAGGGCATTCATTTGTGTCAAAAGAAATATGCCAATGATGTTCTCAATAGATTTGGTATGAAGGAATGTAATCCAGTAAAGAACCCAATAGTGCCTGGCTCACGGCTAACAAAAGAGGGAGGAGGAAAGAAAGTTGATGCAACTCATTTTAAACAATTGGTTGGTAGTCTTATGTATTTGACAGCCACTAGACCTGACTTGATGTACAGTGTATGTCTCATTAGTAGATATATGGCAAATCCAACTGAAGAACATTTGATGACTGCTAAGAGGGTGCTTCGATATCTAAAGGGAACCTTGGAGCTTGGTTTGTTTTATGCAAGAGAGGGTGCAGTAGAGTTATTTGCATATACAGATAGTGATTATGCTGGTGATTATGATGATAGAAAAAGTACTTCAGGTTATGTGTTTAAGCTGAGTGGGGGAGCTGTGGCTTGGGCTTCAAAGAAACAGCCTGTTGTAACTCTTTCTACAACAGAAGCGGAATATATTGCAGCAGTGGCATGCGCTTGTCAAAGTATTTGGATGAAAGGAGTGCTAAATACTTTCAGTCCTTCACAAAGTAAGTGTATTACTGTATTTTGTGATAACTCATCTACCATTAAGTTGTCTAAAAATCCAGTTTTACATGGGAGGTCCAAACATATAGATGTGAGATTTCATTTTCTGCGTAATCTCACAAAAGATGGTGCTGTTGAACTGAAATATTGTGGAACCAATGAACAACTTGCGGACATTATGACAAAGCCTCTGAAATTGGAGAATTTCTTGAAGCTTCGAGAGTTGCTGGGATTGAAATTCTTGGCAGAGGTAAACTGATTGCTGTTAGCAATTCCAGTTTAGGGAAGGATTTGTTAGGGACTTTAGATGTTTGAATGAGTCAATTGTCTAGAGTTTCTATTTGTTAGGATTCTATTTTATGTGTTGTTAATAACTCCACGTGTGTAGGAGATATTTATGCTTACATTTGTATTTGACTATTTCAAGTAGTATTTACCACGTCCTTAGGCCTGTTAAAGACGTGGGTTGTTATTTACTTCTGTAATGGCTATATAAGCCAATTGTTTTATTCAATTCAATAACAGAGCACTTTCAAGTCAACACTTTAAAGTTCATTTGTTCAAACAGATCCAGCTATACTCTATTGAGCATATTTTCTATAGCTATGGTTCCTTGATCATGAATTTGTTGTTAATAAGATCAGAAAGTCTAAGACGACATTTCAGCATCTTTGCTAGTTCTTTTTATTCAATATATAAGATATGTTTGACTTCAATCTGCAAGAAATGTAATGACCATGTGTTAGAGAGTAATATCAAAGTGTTGTTGGATTGAATTAGTTTTCTGCTATATCAAAATGAATCAAACCATTAATTCGAACTTCTTTCAAAAAAATTAACCTTGAGAAATCTTTTCTAAAGGTGCCATATACCTTTGGAGCCTTAGTTCATGTAGAAGTGGATTTGCTTCACAGGTTGGTTTTCCAATGTTACTACAGCGGTCTGAAGATGGTCTGGCTAAATTTCAAAGTAAAACAGTATATTGTCCTAGAGACTGCAGCCAAATTACTGACAACAATTTCCAGTTTTTGGCGATTTATTGATAAGTATTAATAATAGTACGGTGTGATACAATGTATTTTTGTAATATTTTAATTTTTATATTTTTAAATTATTATGATGTATTGTTATTAAAAATATTTTTTAAAATATATGTTTTAATATATTTTCAAATAAAAAATACTTTGAAATATCTAATTAACCACGTTCCTAAACCTATGTCTTGATAGAAAATAAAAATTAAAAAATATTGAGGAATATAGAAAAATTGGATGAATTTATGCACTCAAAATAAAAAGAGACGAGGAAATGAGATTTTATTCCAAATATATCCTTAAAAAATTCAAAATTCCCGGTCTTGTAATTTTATTATCTAATCTATGATAAATGTGATCACAAATACAATGATGCTTTCTATTTTTTAAATTTAACTAGTACACACACTAAATGTTTGATGGATAAAATCTTACAATGGGACGAAGGACTTCCTTTGCGTTAGGATGCTCCCACTCCACTACTCTCTCCCACCATCCCTCTGGATATGCACTGATCAGTCGAAGAGAAGGGGGGAGAGATGGCTGCCCATTTTCAAGCAACGGAATACAAATTGGAATCCTCGTCAGCTTCTCACAGTTTATTAACTCAATGAACTGGAGAGAATCGCAAATCAGTTTTGCACTGCAGATGCTTTTCAGTTCTGGTAATCTTCTCAATTCCAGATGGCTTAAATTCGGGAGTTTGAGAACAGTGCTGCTTTCTTCACCCATAACCCCTTCTTCATCTGATCTTGTTCCTCCTATTAGCTCCTCCATTTTCGCACAATCAACAACTTCAATCCTTTCCAGAGAATCGCAAATCAGTTTTCCACTGCAAATTCTTTTCAGTTCGTGTAATGCAACCAAGTCCAGTGATCTTAACTTCGGGAATTTGAATTCCTTGTTTTCTTCACCAATAACACCTTCTTCATCTGTTCTTGTTCCTCCTATTAGCTCCTCCATTTTCGCACAATCAACAACTTCAATCCTTTCCAGAGAATCGCAGATCAGTTTTGCACTGCCGATGTTTTTCAGTTCTGGTAATCCCCTCAATTCCAGATGTCTTAAATTCGGGAGTTTGAGAACAGTGCTGCTTTCTTCACCCATAACCCCTTCTTCATCTGATCTTGTTCCTCCTATTAGCTCCTCCATTTTCGCACAATCATGAACATGAATCCATTCCAGAGAATCGCAAATCAGTTTTGCACTGCAGATGTTTTTCAGTTCTGGTAATCCCCTCAAGTACAGTGATATTAACTCCGGGAATTTGAATTCAGTGCGACTTTCTTCACCCGTAACCCCTTCTTCATCTGATCTTGTTCCTCCTATTATCTCCTCCATATTCCTACAATTACGAACTTCAATTTTTTCCACAGAATCGCAAATCAGTTTTGCACTACAAATTCTTTTCAGTTTTGGTAATGCATACAAGCATAGCGATCTTAACTCCGGGAATTTGAATTCAGTGCTGCTTTCTTCATCTGATCCGGTTGCTCCTATTATCTCCTCCAATTTCGCACATTCTTCAACTCTAATTTCTGTCAGGTTTGCGAGGTTTGGCAACAAGACCAGAGGGAACAAATTCTTCATATTTGTACATCCAGAGCAATGAAATTTTTGAAGACTAGAAAATATACCGTTATAAGATGGAGACGGTAGTGGAGCAGGGCAAAACCAAGAAGATGAAAATAAGCTCTCCATGCTATCGCATTCCACAATGTGGATGGCCTCCAGTTCAGTTGCACTCTCTAATGACAAAACATCACATAAACTTCTTGCATCGATGCATTCACAATATAGTCCTTGAATGCCATTTAAGAACTTGACCGGAAAATCTCTATCTGCGTTGTTATTCAAATTACCCAAGAAAACTGTTTTACTTGGGAAATAATCAAGATCATCCCAAAAAGATATATCAAGTGTTCCTACTAAGATTCTGCATGTGCTTAGTGATCGGATCCCATTCCGAGATCTAAGATACTCCTCGAAGTCAGAGAGACCTTCAAAATTGCATTCCAAAGTTTCCAAATTTCCCAAGGATCCTACTTCCCTTCCTTTAACTGTTATCAAAAACTCGTCTAGTGCAAGGACTTGCAGGCGAGAGAGTTTTGGTAATACTCCACTTGGAAACTCCATTTTACAGCATGCATTCATTCTAAGACACCTCAGGTTGGTTAGGCATTTCATTCCTTTTGGCATCGTTACAAGCTCAGTCTGAAAGAGATCCAACCTCTTCAATGCCACGAGTTTCTTTAATGATGGAACATCTCTTAACATCTCACAATCAGTGAGCAATAATGCAGTGAGACTCACCAAATCAGAGATAGATTTTGGCAACTTTTGAATAACTGTGTTAGACAAATCGAGGACCTTGAGCCCACGGAATTCCTTGAAAAATGAATCCGCAATAAGTCTCAACTCTCTATTATCACGTAGAAATAGTGTTGACAGATTTGGACACATTGGTGAATGGCTGGGAGGAATTTCTTCAAAACTGTTTCTCATTAGTGAAACTCTTGTGAGATTCTCTGTCCAGTACTCTGCATCTGGCAGCTCTTCTAATTGTGCACCTGCTTTAACAATGACTTGAGAGTTCTCTTGCATTATTTGGATGGCCATGTCCCTAATCAAGTCATGCATCTTGACACATTTACCGCCATCCCATGTTTTATCACTTTCCAATAGGCAGGCATATTGAAGTCTATTCAGCATCGTGTGGCCCTCGTCAAATGCATCTTGCCTCCTCCCCATTCCTTTAATTATTTCCTCATCAATCAAATACCCTATCAGCTCCTCCCTTTCAATCATATGATCTTCAGGAAATAATGCACAGTATAGGAGACATTGTTGTAGTGCTGAGTCACCTAACCCATCATAACTAAACCTCAATAACTTGAATACTTTCATGTCCCCAGTTCCTGAGTCTTTCAATTTCTTCAATTTATTCCTCCACTGATGGGGATCATCCACTCCACTCAAGCTTCCTGCCACTGTAATAATTCCCAATGGCAAACCAGCACATTCCCTTGCAACAGCTTTTGCAATTCCTTCCACTTCATCTGAAAGTGCCATGTGACGTCGAAGATTCTCCTTGAACAAAGTCCAAGATTCTCCATCCGAAAGGGGCTTGACTTTGATTTTGTGTTGGCAATCAATCTGATCACAAACCATTCGTGATCGAGTCGTCAAAATCAGCTTGCATCCTTTCAACGGGATAGGAATTCCCACTTCGTATAGCTCAAAATTATTCCACAAATCATCTAAAATGAGAATCCATTTTTGTTTCTTCCTTAGCTCTTCTAACAATTTGGCAGCTCTATGCAGATCATCATCCTCGCTTGAAAGGTCTAGTCCAAGACGTTTGGCAATAAGATTCTGCAGTCTATTAATGCTGAAATTTTGAGACACGGTGACCCACCAAACATGATCACAAATATCTGGTTTCTCTAGAAGCTCATTGTGGATGTGTTGCAGTATTGTTGTTTTACCAACGCCGCCCATCCCGTAAATGCCAATGGTTGAGACTTCATTATCCATCATCAGAGACCATATCACTGTCCTGTTCTCTTCAAATGCTTTACCCACTGGCCTATTAGAGCGAGTAGGAAGTGGAACTCCTTTAGTCTTGTTGCATTTTAGACTTTCAGAAGATCTAGCTCCTGCGTCAGGCTGCACTAATCTTCCACTATTCGCCACATCATGCTCCTCCACCGGCTCTGTCCTCGCTCTAACCATGTTCTGCACATCATTCATAATCACATCATTGCTTACTGATGGAGCAAATGGTTGATCATAGTATCTTCCATAATCAAGACACAATGGATCTGATGGCTGGGATGAATCTCCTCGAGGCTCATCAGCTTGATTAATTGACGGCCTCTCACAAGAGCGACGTCTCTCCAGGTGCTGCACTTGCTCTGTTCTAGGTATGGTCTGAAAGGCATCATGCCTAAAAGATCCTTCACCAGTGTCTTCCATGGCATTTTCTGCTTGTGAATGCGACTGAAGTCTCTCTTCCCCGGCACCTTGTTCCGTTCCCTGAACTCCCACTTGTGTCCTTCCAACAATTCCTGCCAAATTGCTCTGTTCCAACGCTCGATCCACTGGTTCTGTGATGAGTCTGCTCTCGAGTGCCCCTTCGGAAACTCTATCTTCTTGTGCTCTCATTCCGGTCATGCTTGCTATATTGTTTCCTGCTACTGCATATGAAGAAATCCTCTCCTCTCCTACTCCGGCTTCTACAACTTGATCTTCTCTTTGTACCCTTCCAATATCTCCCCCCATATTTTCATTCTCAATGTTTTGTTCCTGTGGACAAGTTGAAATTCCATGGTCGTTAACATTGATTGAACTTGTTGTGCTTCTATGTCTTTTGTTACCACCACGCATAGCTTTGAGGGCTTCTTCTTGAACTTCTTTAGTCACCCCACGACAAATGGCAACACCACGACCTTCCTCTCCTGATAAATGCAATTTGATCCTTGAAATGGAAGTTTTAATGGCATATGTATGTGGACAAAACTGCACCTTTGCTGCCATCAGCTATGCGTTTAACATAATTCCAAAATGGATCATTTGATCCAACCGTTTTGACCTATAGAAAAAAGGGGTCAAAATATAGAATAAAAATCAATCAAAATATAGAATAAAAATTAATGGGGAAAATGACAATGATAATTCTGTTATACTCCTTACTTGTTGAGTATTTAAACCTCTATTTTGACTTTGCATGGAACTGTCAGGGCCAGGATTTGAGGCATTTGGCACATGGACTTGGAGGTTCTCCATTTGTGATCTATATAAAAATGAAGTGATCATATTAATAAACGTTTCAATAAATGGTAGTCTCTCTTAAGCAGTAAAAATCAATGGTGTATCTAATTATCAAAAAGGTATAATACCTAGTAGATTTGCCAAAGTTTCGAGGCCTTAAGTTCCCTTGTTGCATATTGTCTATGTGAGGAATCACAGAAGCTTGATCGACTTGTCCTTGATTAGGAATACACTGAATCCTGAATCCAAAATCATTCGCAAACAATATGAAGCATTACGAACTTATGTTTAGCTTGCTAGTTTCATGATCAAGCTATGATGTTTCTTTCCTGAATGAAATAGTAAATTTACAGAAAATACTAAACATGAAAAATTGGATACCAGGGAGTAGGTTGATTGAAGCCACCATGTTGTGAAGTGGTTGCATTCTGTGTCATATAGACATGCTCTGGCCGAGGTTGATGAATAAAGGGATTCTGGTGCCTGAAAAATATTGAAATAGTTAAAACTTAAAAAATATTCACTTGGTTGATTTTCTACTCCCATTATCTGCCGAAAAAAACAAAGAGAAAGAGAGACCGGGAGCTCAAAAAGGCTTGAAATTTCAGTTTAGCTGATCAAATATGCCGGGTATAAGGTGATGGGAATTGTTTGACTATTGGAACCTAACTTTCAAAAATGGAGGAAATGGATGTGAATGAAATCAAAAGAAAGAATTTGGAGAGAAATTTGATCAGGTGGCAGAGATAATAGCTTTTTGTATGGATACATGGTGTTTTTGCTCTCGATTATATCAAGAAAATTAACTGAGAGAGATAGGGTACCTTGAAGATGTAGTAGGCTCGAATAACGTGGAGTCATAACAATTTGAATTGAATACATCATGATCTCCAGAAACTTGAAGATTGTGAGGAGGAAACTGTGGGGACCTGAACTCAGAAGAAAAATAGAGCTTTGTTATTAGTTGAAAACACACAAAAAAATAAGTACAAGCTAACTGATATAATCAATTGCAATTCTTATTGTGGGATTTACTTCCCAAATTGAAATGCTCAAACAAACGACCGCATACCTCAAGGTTTGAGAAGACTCTAGCAACATGGTTGAACTTTGTGGATCATACGGGTTAGGCGTGATTGGAACTTCATTAAATTGACATGGAAATTGTTGGGACCTATAATAAAAAATCATCGTCATTTTTGGTCAAGTTTATTGTTTTCACGATTAAAGAAGTGTATATATGAGGTTAATACCATTGATTCATTGGAGGTTGAGGTTGCATCCCAGACACTTGATTGCTCATTGCTAGCACATTAGTCCATTGTTGGTCACTAAATTAGCAACATTGTTTAGTATTTTCTTTATACAATTATTAGATGTTAATCCACTAAGGATTCTCATCACTAAAACGTACAAGAAGAAGAAGAAGAAGATATATTATGATGAATATCATTTACCTTGATGTTGTTTGAAGCCAATTTGGTCCATTTTGGTTGATCCATGATGATGATGTTCCATCTAAACCTCCCATTGCTGTCTGTTTGTTTAAAAATAAATAATTTGAAGCAAACTTTTTGATTCAATTGATGATAAAGCAATTCAAAAACTTGCTTATTCAATGGACATTGTAGCAGATTGGAGTGGTCACCATGGTTTGAGTTGTTTGCTGAGTACTATCATTGTTATCCACCAGCATGTTCTTTCCAGTGGAGCTTTTGCTGACTGGAACGTCCTCCAGTGGCGACCTGCTTGCATGGTCAGTACCATTATTGTGTTTTTTTTTAGAATAATAAGGAAAACTGTAGAAAAAAGTAATTTCAAGCAATGATCTTCTGATAAAATATGCTTAAGAATGACGTACGAGGGAAGCGACAGTAATTCTTCAAGTTCCAACAAATTCCTGTGAAGTTCACATCATCCTCCACAGAAGATGGTGGAGCTCCTTCCATCTGACAACAAGTACAAGATGATTAGTATGTTCCGTCATTCCAATTAATTTTGATAGTTACACATCAAAAACCCAAGAAAAATAATCTATTTATATGCATTTACTCTCTAATTTACCCGTGCATTGTTGCGGGTAACGTATACTTTAATTTTCTCTTTGTTTTTGTTTTTCTACAAAAATTGATTAAGAAGTTTCTAAGTTGCGAACGGAACTGCAGCTCCTTGTATGCTTTTACAAGCCATGAGTTTTGCGGGTATTTTATTTATTTTGTTAACTTGATTAAGAGTTTTCCGAGTTGCGAACAAGACATGAGCTCAAATTCGAGATAGAAGAAACCGTGAAATTTCAAAGTAAGAGGTATAAACTTAACATAATTTATTTTGATATATTAACCAAAAGAAAAGAGATAAAAACATAGAAATTATATCCAAAAGACATAGTTCAAAAGAGGCTTCCCTTTAATTTATTTGTTATTAAAATTAATTATTTAATTAATTTAAAAAAAGAGATAAAAACAAAGCAAATTCCCCGAAAACCATACCAAACACCCATAATCTCAGCAGAACTAATGAACAATGCATGAGTAGTCACCATGGTTTGAGGAAATGAAGGTGGAAACCAAGTTGTCTGTTGAATAGTACCGTTGATCACATTGTCATCCACAAGCATGTGCTGTCCCGCTTGATCATCCTCCGGTAGCGACCTGCTTCCATGGTGATAATAAGGAAAACTGTAGAAAAACTAAATTGCAAGCAATCATCTGCTGATAAAAATATGGTTAAGAATGACGTACAAGAGAAGCTCAGACATTAATGTATCAATATCCAACTGATTGACAGCATCGTCCATAGAAGACGGTGGAACTCCTTCCATCTGACCACAAGTACAACATGATTAGCATGTTCTGAGGTTTTAAAAAAGAAGAGAAAGCAAGATGATTAGTAGGATATCTATATCTATATATATATATATAGAATACACAAAGAAAATCTGATGTTTTGCCTTAAAAAACTAGATATTGTTTTGTTAAAAAAAATACAGAAGTTCAATTTAGATAAACGCCATAGTTACATGGATTAGAAAATCTGAGAAAAATATCAATTTATTTATGATGGATTTCTTTAAAGATTCAAACCATAGTTACAGATAATAAAAAATAACAAAAACACCAACAAGATGAAGCATAAAAAATTAACCAACAAGATTCAAGACGTTCTTCAAGTGCTGGTTTGCTTAAGCAGTAATCAGCAAGGAAATAAAAATAAAAAAACAGAGATCAGAGAAGAATATATGGTTTAAGAAAATAATAAAGCTAAGTATACATAAATCTAGTTCGTACTGGTGAGATGTGGAAAGGGAATTGTATAAGGAAATTGCTAGGAAGGAAGTATGCTAGGAAGGAAAATGTTCACTGTGTTTCAAGGAAATGCAGAAGAAAGAGAGCTAGCTATTTCAGTTTTGTGACCACAGATGCCAAAGCAGAAAGAAAAGACTTAGATCATGGATGACATACGACCCTACCCACCATGCCTTTAATTTTATCATACTGTTCAAGCAATTTTATTTTAAGTACTGTTCACTCCTGTGTTTAAATTTAATTTTAAGGTAGAAAAAGAAGAGAGAAAATGTTCAATTGTTCGCATTGTAGCAATGAAAAATTCAATTGTCCGCATCATATATATATATATATATATATATATATATATATGTATATATATGTTGTGTGTATATATATACATATGTATATATATGCTGTATATTGCAAAGTTATTGATTCCGTTCCGTTCCGGCCGGAACGGCCCGTTCCAATGCAAAATCTGGGACAAAACGGCGACGTTTTTGTCCCGGTCAAAATTCCGGCCAGAACCGGCCGAACGCCTGATTCCTGCACAGGCGTTCGCTCCGAGTTCAAAATAAAAAAATCAAAAACAAAAGAAAAACTCAACCTATAAATTATATATTAGTAAAAATAAAAAAATTAAGATCTGAGTCCTAATAGTGTTCTTCCGCTCGACGTTGCTCAAAAGCGAAAAGAGAAATGCAAATGGCAAACTCACGCGTAAAGATGATATTTTAAGGATGATATTTTAAGGGGGCTAGAGAAAAGAAGGGATGGGTAGGGTTTTGTTTTGTTTAATAAAATGAAGGGGACAAATGGGTGGGGGTAGTTTTTATACTAATTATTATATAATAATAATAATTAATTAATATATTAATTAATTATTAATTACTATAATAATAGTTAACCTAAAAAATAGGGGTATTAATTTGTAATTAATTTGATTGAATTATTTGTAATGGAATGTATTTTAATTAGTTATGTTTGAACTTATTGATTATTTTTTATTGATCTTTTAATTATAATTAAATTCATTTTTTATTTTTATTTTAAAAAAATAATTTTATTGTTGGAATTTGAGAGATGTTTCTAATTTTGAGATTATGTTTGTATTGTATAATTTAAATTTCATTTATCTTGAATTTAAATTATACTTGTTAAATTAATATTTTATTTTTTCATATATATAATTAAATAAAATGAACAAGACAAAACCGAACAAGATCGAAACCGGACGTTCCGCTCCAAACACAAATCCGGACGGGATCAATAAGTATGGTATATTGTGATTTCACTATTGTTTTTCCCATGAAACATGAGGAATCCTAAGTGAATCAGCAAGGACGACCTCATGACCACACTAAATAAAAATAAAAAATAAAAATGAATTTTAGTTTTCCAGACCAAGCATTAACCGAGTAGTGGTTTTTTCATTGAAGAATCCTAAGTGGTTTTTATTTATTTATCCCAAACAGTCAAAACTTCTTGTTTAGTTAACTTGAAAAATCAAGTCCAATCTCAAACTTGCACACTATATTATTAATGACATAGCTTAACTTTAAAAAAACCTCTAGATGAATTTATTTTTTTTTTAAAATCAAATAACGAGACGGTGACAGATTGGATCGACCTTGGTCCCTGTGCGACCCAGGTAATGGATTCTATGAGGTTTAATATTTTTTATATGCTTTTGTTATTTAATTATATGATAAAAATGGATGCTTTTAAAATTGAGTGTGAACCATGAAATAAAGATTTATTTGAGACTTTGATAACCCTATAGAAAACAAATAAAAATAAAATTATGTAATTTATTGTCTAACTAATCCAATATTATAGGACAAAATCATGAAAAAATAAATTAAAAGGGACCAAAAACAATAAAACATATTTGATCAGTGGGTAAACTCATCAAACCTATAAATCAGGTAACCCAAGCTAGCTTGTAAAACTCACGAACCAGGTTATGGACTCCATTAAGATTATAATTTGTTTTTTTAATATTTTTATTTAACTATATAATAACAAAATAACATGGTTGTTTTAAAAACACAAACTCTTAAAAATTGCGTTGAAAAAATATAATTTTGCCTGTATTTATTTTAATTATTTTTATTTTCTTTCTTGTTGAAGTTTTTTGGTTTTTTGTTTTATTCTTCAAGATAATCTTATTATTTTAATTGTTTACATAATAATAATAATAATAATAATAATAATAATAATAATAATAATAATTTTGTGATTTTATTTATAATTTTTTTTTTACTTTCTCTTATGTTACAACTTTTGTTTTTTTGGGATAATTTAATTATTTTTTATTGTTTAAACAACAACAACAACAACAACAACAACAATAATAACAATAATAATTGTAGTGCTTATGGTATTAATAATTATAATTATTGTGTTAATGGTGATAATAAATCATAAAATAATATCAACAATATCAATAATAACAAATTTCATTATAATTCAAATGATTATAACAATTATATTCATAATGATAATAATACTAATTTTATTTTATTTTATTATTTTTATTTATTGTTCAAATCAAATGTTATTTTTATGCTACTAATATGTTTTTGAGTTTTGTCTTCGATCATGAGAATAACAATTAGAATAATAGTTCACATAATTTATCATTCGATGTTATATTTATTAAAAATAAATTTTGCAGTTTTTATATATAATATTTCAAATCTAATATCCTGGATTAATAGTATGGAAAAATTATATGGCTCAATATTATCTTTAATTTCTTATCCTGGATTAATTAAATCTCATTTTTAAGTAAGGAAAAGATTTTTTAATCTTATTTTTTTATAGATTTTATATCTTTTGTGCTGCAAAAACAAAGAATTTATAATTTTATTATAAACACCTATATTTTTTATTTGGGGAAGTTAAAGTATGGAGAAGCTGCATGGAAAATGTATAATTTATTTGTAACGTTGATAGCGATTATTTTGTTTAATAATATATTTCTTTTTCAGTGTTTTGACTGCAAAAGCCAAATCAGAAAGAAAAGGCTCAGATCATGGAGACATACGACCCTACCCACCATGTCCTCTCTCTATTATCTTCAGAGAGAAACCGACACTTTTACATCAATTATTCAACACATCAACGTTAAGGATTGCTGCAAAGTATTGACTGTCATTAGCATTAAGAGTAGTGCTCAGTGGTTGCATTCGGTGTCATGAGCGAAGAATATATATATATATAAAACTAGATATTGTTTTGTTAAAAATAAATCCACAAGTTCAATTTAGATAAACACCACAAGGCATGAATTATAAAATCTGAGAAAAAGATAAATTTATTTATTATGGATTAAAAAAAACAAAACACCCTTTGAGGATGAAGACAAGATGAAGTATAAATAAGTAGAGCCTGGATTCAAGATGTTCTTCAAGTGCTGGTTTGTTTAAGCAGTAGTCAGCAAAAAAAAAAAAAAACAGAGATCAGAGAAGAATATATGATTTAAGAAAATAATAAAGCTGGAGTAGAATTTTGTTATGAGATTAGATGTGGAAGAGAATGTTACAGTAGCTAATAATAATAATTATTTAATTAATTATTGTATTGCTTGGTAGAAAGGAACAAGATATTATATTTGTTTTTATCTACAACGATGTGAAATCTTTTAAAATAAAAATATTTAAGAGAATAATATTAAAATAAATACACAAATAGTATAAATAAATTTTTAATTCATCAACCAGTAACCAAAAACCTTGGAATACGCCTCTTAACTATCACAAGCTTCCTATTTGTTTTTAGTTTTTCTTATTTTATTTGATGGCATGAGTGTTCGATGAAAAAACACTCTTAATTTTATTTGATGGTAACTGTCCCTTGTATGTTATGAAAGTTAACGTGTGGACCATCGTGATCAAACTTTGAAGAAGCTGCATGGAAAATGTAAAGTTTATTTGTTACGTTGATAGTGATTATTTTTAATAATATTTTTAAATTTTTATTTTTAATATTAAAATAATCAGAAAATATTAAGAAAGAAATAATTTACTGTGATTATAATTAAACATGTAATTTATTTCCTTACCAAACAAAGAGAAACAGACCTACCCAATTTTCGAAAGTAAAGTGCCCAAGCAAGATTCTTTCCCGAAGGCTAGAGCAGAAAGAAAAGGCGAGAGACCCTACCACCATGTGCTCACTCTATTCTCTGCAGACACAAACTGACACTTTCTAGCAAATTACTTTTATAAAGTCTTTCCAGTAACAAAGGCAATATGTATTTCCCATTACTTTTATATCAATTAATCATATGACAACACATCAATTAATTACTTGATATCGTGTTAATAAATTAATTTAAATTAAATTATTAGATGACAGTTTAAAATATAATTTATATTATTTTAATGAGATATAGTATAGTTGATGCCAGACTCTTTTCAAGTAAGATTGTTTTTCTTTATTGAAAGGATGTTATTCTTCCGTGCCATCTTTCTATATTTTTGATCCCCGTGGAACTTTAAGACTCACATTTAATATAAACTTCCACAGATCATCTAAAATCAAAACTGTTCTGGGCAGCTACTCATCTTGGTTAGAAAAATCTAACCAATACCTTGCTATATTGTTCTGCAATCTATGACCGCTGGTATCTTGTGAAATGATCATTCAGTATTTATTCAGAAAGAAAAGGCTTAGATCATGGATACATACAACCCTACACACCTTGTCCTCACTTTATTCTCTTCAGAGATAAACCGACACTTTCCATGCCTTTAATTTTATCATACAGACCACCAAAATGTTCTTTAAATTTTATTTTAAGGTAAGAAAAGAAGAGAGAAAATCAATCATTGATTCAACCCTGTAGTATCTGGATCATTGATTCAAAATGATCATCATAAATTGTCAAATTTTTACAGTTCAATACGATTGAATGTGAGAAAGTGTAAACAAATAAATATGAGATGCAAGTGTTTTACTTTGCTTCTAGCTTTTGCCATAGATGGATTAATTTCTTTAATTATAAAAAGAATGTAAAGAGTGAAGAATATTTTTATCAATCTCTGTGATAGAGAGGAGAGAAAGAGAAGTTGTCGATTTTGACTCCAAGATTTACACCGATTTCAACCACAAAGAAAAAAATTAACCAAGGCAATGTGTATTTCCCATTGCTTTTACATCAATTATTCAACACATCAAATTATTCCATGTTGTGTTTGCTCTGATTATCAATGAGCACATAAGACATGAATGGAAGCTTTCTAATACTTTTAGTTTTTATGCTCGTTCTCGATGTCTTCTCGATAAATTATTAAATGACAACTTAGCTTGGACAAGAACTCCCGACTTGTGGGAAAAAAAGGTTTATGCATTAGAGTTCTTATATAATTGTACATGGCATTCACACCAGTCAATGAGTATGGAGTTCAATTAACATTATATTCCTCTCTTTCAAAATATCTCATAATCGAGATTGACAAAATATAACATTGAATTTCCAATCGCCTTTTATTCCGGAGAATCGATACATATATACACAAAGACATGCACAATTTCCGTGTGCGCTTCCTATTTAGCTTCCTAAATATATTCCTTGATTTACACTTTGATTTTCCTATTTATGATAGAATCAACACAATATTTGATGATTGTGTGTCTTGACGACTTGGTGCCGAGATCTTCTCCTAATACCCCTCCTCAAGGTGGAGCATACGGATTTTGAATGCCCAGCTTGCTGAGGAAGTAATCAAATTGTGTCTTGCCCTGTCCCTTGGTGAAGATGTCTGCCAATTGAGCATGAGTTGGTACATATTTGGTAGCAATGTCACCTTGAGTAATAGCATTCCGAATAAAATGACAATCTATTTCGATATGTTTGGTGTGTTCGTGGAAGACCGGATTAGCAACAATATGAAGAGCTGCTTAATTTCAAGAGACAGAAGCAAAGCTTTTAGCCACAGAAGTTCACATGTAGTGGATGCCATAGAACGATACTCAGCTTTTGCTGAGGATCGAGAGACCATGTGTTGCTTCTTGGTCTTCCATGATATAGGCGAGTTACCCAGAAATACTAGCCATCTTGTGAGAGAATGTCGAGTTAATGGGTAGTTGGCCCAGTCAGAATCGCACCAGCGTAAAGTCGAAGATCACGATCACTCTAAGTAGAATTCTTTGTCCTGGATTACCTTTCAAGTATCGGACAACATGAAGAGCTGCATCCCAATGTTCTTGACGTGGTTGCTATATAAATTGTGCAAGTGTATGCACACAATAAGAAAGTTCGGTCGGATGCAACGCATGTAGATCAATCTGCCTACCAAACGTCGGTATTGTTCTGGATTGGGGAGAAGAGGTCCATCTGCTAATGAAAGGTGATGGTTCTGATCAAGGGGAAAACCAACAGGTTTAACTCCCAACATTCCAACTTCAGAGATGATGTCAAGAGCATACTTCCTTTGGCAAAGAAAAAGTCCAGTTGAATTTCGAGCAACCTCAATGCCCAAGAAATACTTCAAGGTGCCGAGATCTTTCATATGGAAACAGGTGTTGAGATACTTTTTGAAGGTGTGAATGGCAATGCTATTATTTCCTGAAATAATGAGATCATCAACGTATACTAACACATGCAATCGAAGAGTATCTTTGTGCAAGATAAATAATGAATGATCAGACGCAGATTGCACAAATCCATACTGTTGCAGAGCACCTGTCAATTTTGCAAACCAACATCTAGGGGCTTGTTTTAAACCGTAGAGGGATTTATGGAGTCGACAGACCTGGTTTGGATGTGAAGATGTAAAACCTGGAGGCATTTTCATGTATACTTCCTCTGCAAGATCACCATGCAAGAACGCATTGTGCACGTCCATTTGATGGAGTTCCCAGTTTTGAGCAAGCAAGAACAAAGAAGAAATGTACGCACAGTCACCATTTTGGCTACAGGTGCGAACGTTTCAGTATAATCCAGCCCTTCCACTTGATTATTACCCAATATTACAAGTCTTGCTTTGAATCTTTCAACTGATCCATCAGAATTGTACTTAATACGGTACACCCACTTGCAGCCAATGGCTTTCTTGTTGTGGGGAAGAGTTTCAACAGTCCAGGTGTCATTTCTTTCTAAAGCCTGTATTTCTAGTTGCATGGCTTGCCTCCATTTTTCATCTTTCATAGCCTCAGCAAATGTGTGAGGTTCAATACCTGTAGTAATAGCTGCCAAGAAGCATTTGTATTTGGCAGAAAAACTATCACAGTTGATATAGTTTGCTAAGGGGTAAGGCGTACCTGAGGACTTTAATGAGTGGGATGAATTCGGTGAGGGGCTTACTACACTTGCAGTGTTTACCACAAAGTCACGCAGGCGAGTGGAAGCTCGCTTGACCCGTTGTCCTCTGCCAAAATGCGCCTCATTGATTGCATCGTAATCCTCGTCACTCTACACGGTTTCATGGTCGCAATCGTGACTCGCTATGGTGTCAGGTAATTCATCACTTGCTGAGCTATTAGGTGACACCGTTTCAAAGGATGATGTAGCCTGTTCCATATGGCCATGCTTGTCATTGTCCTCACTGATTTGAATCGGCATTGCAATCGGTTCCACTCGTTGAATTTTCCGCTTGTATGTGCTTATGTGAATAATCGCTTGCTTCTTCGCTTCTTCTATGCTAGCCCAATTTTTCATATGATCTAAAGCAGCTTCAACAAGGCAGTGATCATTGTCCTCATAAGGAAAGACTTCTTCATTGAATACAACATCTCGGGAAACAATAAAGTCTCTTGATTCAAGATCATAGGCTCTCCATCCTTTCTTTCCATAAGGGTATCCAACAAAGATGCATTTTCGACTACGGCTAGCAAATTTGTCTCCTTTTTGATGTTGATTATGAACATAACACAAACACCCAAATGCACGCAGATGTCCCAATTGGGGTGTTTTTCCATACAATGCTTCATACGGTGTTTTTCCTTGTAAAACGAGTGACGGAGTTCGATTTATCAAGTATCCAGCAGTTAAAATACATTCCCCCCAAAACTCAATCGGCAGTCTCGCTTGGAATCGCAAAGCACGGGCTACGTTGAGTATGTGCTCATGTTTCGCTCCACGCGTCCATTTTGTTGTGGCGTGTGTATACAAGAAGTTTCATGCATAATACCATGTTGACGAAAATAATTCCCAAGGCAAGTAAATTCAGTACCATTATCACTCCGCAATGTTTTTACTTGTTTGTTAAATTGTCGTTCCACCATGGCTACAAAATTGCACAAAGTTGTTGAAACTTCTTTCTTGTCAATCAACAAATATATCCATGTTGCTCGCGAATAATCATCAACAACCGTTAAAAATATCGCGCACCACAAAATGCAACAGTCCGATACGGACCCCATAAATCACAATGAATTAACTGAAAACTCTCTAAAGTTTTATTATCACTAGCAGGAAATTTATCCCTTGTTTGTTTTGCTTTAAGGCAAATATCACAAACTTGATTATGTAAAGTACTAATTATTCCAGTGCCAACATTAGGAATTAGTTCCAGAACCTTAGATGAAGGATGTCCCATCCGTTTGTGCCACAAGTTGAAGACTTTTTCTTTGCCGATTTGTATTGTTGCTGCAAATTCAGTTCTCCTTCCTCGCAAAAAATCCCTTCCACGCAAGTAGTAAGCCCCTCTCGTCGTTCACCTGCACCAATCACCGTCCTCGAAATGCGGTCCTGTATAGCACAAAATCTTTTTGTAAACCAGACAATACAGTCGATTTCATCAATTAATTGAGATATTGAAATCAAATTGCATTGCAAACTTGGCACATATAACACATTAGCCAATGTCAGCATGTCACTGAGCACCACTCTTCCTTCTTTTGTGGCAGCTGTTTGTTCCCCGTTTGGCAGTCCAACAGGACATTCCATCATGTCTTGTACATGAGATAGACAATCCAATCTTCCTGTCATGTGATGAGAAGTGCCCGTGTCAAGGATCCATTGTATTGAAAAGCACTTACCAGTGAGTTTTTCAGTGGCCCCTATCTTTGTGTTATTCAGAATATTCAGTAATGTCTGCCATTGTTGACCACTGAGATCGTTGATATCTCCTTTATCAGCATTCAAGGCTGACAGATTTGTGCTTGTTCCTGGCGTGGAGATTTGAGTTGCATTGGCCCTGATCAAGCCCCCACGTCCTCTGCCAAAAGAAAACACGCCTCGCTGCCCTCCTTTTCCTCTTCCAATTCCTTTTCCAGTTCCTCAAGCACGATCACAATCCCCCCACCATTCTGGGTAGACAACCAATTGAAAACAGTTTCGGGTTCATGTCCCGTGCGATTGCGAGTGATTGCATATCGTGTTTTTGGCTCTGTTTTCGATTCTGCGTGGTTTGAAGTCCGCTTGCATGGCAAAACTCATGATCTCACCGTGATCTTCCTTACCACGCGACATGATTCTTACACGTTCTTCTTGAATTAGTGTAGAATAAATTCGCTCAAACTGGGCAGATGGATCTTGTGCAAGCGATTTGATCTCACAGACTCCGTAGGTTGTTTCATCAAGTCCCATGAGAAATTGATGAGCCTTCTCTTCTTCACGCTTCCTTTCCGAATTGCCCCAAGATTGCAGTGCACAATCCACACTTGCATATTGGTATTTGTTCAAAGTTTCCAGCTTCTTCCCAGATTTTCTTGAGTTTTCCGAAAGAAGAGATAATTGTTGATCCCCTCTGTCTACAATCGCGAGTTCACCTCGAGTTGTCTGTATACGTGGTCCATTTATCATGGAAAATCTTTCTTTTATGTCTTCCCGTAGATCTTGAGCCACCTCCACATGTGACATGGTTGATCTCAATCCCGGTTCAATGGTGTTCATTATCCATGATACCAGAGAGAGTTGTTGGTCCACCAGTCTTCAAGATCCGATGATTCCTCACTTGGTCGCTTGATGGATCCATCTATGAATCCAAATTTCTTCCTTGCTCTCAACGCAGTTCGAGAGCACGAGCCCATTCATCATAATTTTCTCCCTTCGATTTGCACTGTGTTAGTAGACTTCGGGATTGTCACTAGAAGTTATATCATACGGGAAATGGTTTTTCTCGAACAACCACTTCACTACTTTTGCTGGTGGTGCTTTCTTCATCGGCCATAATGTCTTCTCAGACTGCCATTGCAAAGAATCGAGTAAATTTTACTCGAAAAGATTTCAGCTCGATACCATGACAAAATATAACATTGAATTTCCAATCGCCTTTTATTCCAGAGAATCGATACATATATACACAAAGACATGCACAATTTCCGTGTGCGCTTCCTATTTAGCTTCCTAAATATATTCCTTGATTTACACTTTGATTTTCCTATTTATGACAGAATCAACACAATATTTGATAGATTGTGTGTCTTGACAACTTGGTGCCGAGATCTTCTCCTAATAGAGATTTTCTTTTATAATCCAACTTCATGAGTTAATTATTTTTTTGTTCCAAAACTTTTTTAAAAAAGATTGCCGCTGAAGGGCAATTTAAGTAAAACGATTAAGGGAGGACAAAAGCAAATTACTGAGAACTAAAGTAAAAGAAAATTGGGAAAATAGATGGTGGTATTAAGGTTTGTAAAACAAATTAAATCTGGTTTTCCAATTTTCCTTATTATACATTTATGATCCCTGTGGAACTTTAAGATTCACTTTTAATATAAACTTTATCTTTTTAATTTATCAATCTCGGTGTTAGAGAGGAGAGAAAGGGAAGTTGTCATATTTTGACTCCAGAGAGAGAGAATCAAGATTGACACCGATTTTAACCACAAAGAAAAAAAAAATTAAACTTGATGTCAATGAGATTTTTTCGATGAGATATGTTTAATAGTGATTATTTTCAGTTCCAATGTTGCTTAAAAAATAGATCTAGGTCAACAAACAAAATTCTTACCTGGTTTGATTTGTTGTTTTAAGAATGTTTTTAAGGATCATAAATAGTTTTTATTTTTATTTTTATTTTTATTTTTATTTTGTAAGGGTATTAATTAGGTGTTTTAAAATGAAAATATATTGGAAATAACTTTTGAGGGGAAAACATTTTAAGAATCGATTTTCCACTTGCCACAGTAATATCATGATGCTTGGTTAACAAATGACGATGCAGGAACTTAACGTGTGGACCATTCCGTCATGAAACTTTGAAGAAGCTGCGTGGAAAATATAAAGTTTATTTGATACTTGATAGTGATTAAATTAATAAGATTTTTAAATTTTTATTTTTAGTATTAAAATAAAAGAAAATATTAAGAAAGAAATAGTTTGAGGTAATTTGTTGTGATTATAATTAAACATGTAATTTATTTCCTTACCAATTAATCACCCTTTCAAACAAAGAGAACAATCTCTACCCAAATCATGATTGTAATTCAACAATTCCAGGTCTTGTAATTCTTTTCTCATTCTTTTTTCAAAGTGTCTTCTCTCTTTTTCCAAAGCCGATACTTGTATTTAATTATTATTCTTTTTTTAATCATAATTATAGTGAATTCCATTCAAAATGTTGACAAAAAGGCAATGGGAAATCCTCTTTCTCTTCAGTTTATACAGTAAAAACAATATTTAATTAATAAAATAATTAAGAGTCGTTGTCTAGGAAATCCAGACAACACGCATATTATATGCGAGAGTCATTATTAAAATTCGGTGTGCTCCACACGCTCCATTGATTTCTTAATTATTATTATTATTATTATTATTATTATTATTATTATTATCATCATGGTTGTCAAAATTACAATTTTGACCATGGAAAGGGATCGAAACTCGGATCGTAAAATCGTAAAATCGTACCTGAATTTTTTCGTACAAAAATCATAAAATCACAGTTAAAATCGTGTAGGTAGAAAAATTGTAAGTACAATATTTTTGAATACAATACAATATAATTATGGCTATAAAACCTCATTAGTTAAGGTTTATATATCATTCATAATAATTTAAAAATACATTACAAAACAATTAGTCCTTAGAATTTCATTATGTAAAAACTAACAAATTTAAAATAAATATTTTGATGATATGTCTGTATAAATTAAAATCAGTCTAATGTCCGTCATTTTCCTCGTTATTTTTAACATATTTATCAAAAGTATTATTATTGAAAGAATTATCAATACTAAAAAAACAGATCAGAGAAGAATATATGGTTTAAGAAAATAATACAGCTGCAGTAGAATTAATTGTGTTATGAGATGGGATGTGCAAGAGAATGTTACAGTATCTAATAGTAATAATAAATTAATTATTGTTTGCTAGGAAAGAAATTGCTAGGAAGGAACCCACCGTGTTATATTTGTTTTTATCTACAACGATGTGAAATTTGTTATTACAATTCCATTTTTATTTTAATTCCTTAAAATAAATAAATAAAATAATAAAGCTGGAGCATGCATGAATCTAGTTCGTACTTGTGAGATGTGGAGAGGAATTGTATAAGGAAATTGCTAGGAAGGAAGTATGCTAGGAAGGAAAATGTTCACTCCGTTTCAAGGAAATGCAGAAGAAATTAAGAGAGCGAGCTATTTCAGTTTTTTGACCACAGAGGCCAAAGCAGAAAGAAAAGGGTTAGATCATGGAGACATACGGCCCTACCCACCTTGTCATCACTCTATTCTCTTAAGAGAGAAACCGAAATGTACTTTAAATTTGATTTTATGGTAGAAAAAGAAGAGAGAAAATCATTGAAAAGAGAAAATGTTCAATTGTTCGCATTGTAGCAATGAAAAAATCAATCGTTCGCATTGTAAATACATACATACTTTTTTATTCAAGAAAACTCTACTCCTAGAAAATACATTTTGTAAGCCCGGATGAGCGAGTAAAAACGCAGTTGTCCTATACTTGTTACAAGATATATATGTTTTAACTCGAACTTTGAATCTACTATACAACTTTCAAGCTTTTTATCGTCACGCCATGAACATACATAGCATAAATATATATGTTGTATATTGTGATTTCACGGTTGTTTTTCCCCTTCAAATATTCACTCCTTTCTTTACCTTGCCGTTTCTCTTTCTACATTTCACTCAGGCATATGCTCTCTAGATTTTTCTCATTCATTGCACTTAATTGTTTTTGGCTGTGATCCTTGTCGGTAACCTTTTCACCGTGAAACATGAGGAATCCTATGTGAATCAGCAAGGACGACCTCATGACCACACTAAATATAAATAAATAAAAAAGGAAAGAAAAATGAATTTTAGTTTTCCAGACCAAGCATTAACCGAGTAGTGGTTTTTTCATTGACGCTGTCAAATCTTCTTGTTTAGGTAACTTGAAAAATAAAGTCCAATCTCAAACTTGCACAACATGAAAGAATAAAATTTAAATAAGAAAAATTAGGTGACTAAAATGTAAAAATTTGAAAAAAGAAGAAAGAAAAACATTATGGATTACTAAAAAACTTAATCTTTTATTAAAGTATATGCTTGCCAAGCGCGCAGGTGGGAGAGAGGTAAAAATTAAAAATAAGTTTGTTAAAATTATCATTTTAATACATATTGTCATAACCTAATTTCTAGGTTACTCCCCAAAATCCACTCAAAAATAACAAAAATAAAGTAAAAGGGTCCGGCGTGGGTAGAAAAATCAATGTGGAAATTTTGGTTGTTTTTAGAGTCTAGTTGTATCTCTTTTGTCCCTAAAAAATAGAGGAAATACAAATTTAAGGAAAAATAATATATCATCGGATAAATCTGTGTAAAAATTAAGTCGAGAAATATAATTATATTTTTATAGGCCAATTTGATTTAATCTTCGACCAATTTAAAAGTATAATTATGTTTGAGAATTAATTTAGGGTCCAATTGAAGGATTTAATTAAGTGCAAGGACTTAATTATACTTTAAATTGGTCACATCAAATTAATTAAGGGCTTAATCGATGAAAATAAAATTCTTGAGCTTAATTCGGGTTCAATTGAGAAGATTGGAATTTGTGGAGACCGAATTGAATTTTTCCAATCTAATTACGTGAAATTAGGGATCAAATTGCACAAATCGAAACCAAGGACCAAGTTGAAAAGAGTGGATAAATTTCTCTCTATAAATAGATATTAAATTGCCTAAAAAAGAGGACCCGAAAAATTAAAAGGAAACAAATTAAAAACCCTAAAATCCCAAGAAACCCTAATCTTTTTCTCTCATTTTTAGGGTTGCAATCACTGATGTTCTTATGCTGCAAGCAGTGTTTCCAAAGAGGTTATTCTGAATTTTTAGATGTTTATGTGTTTATTGTTAAATTGTTGTTATTTTTATTTCTTGTACATATTATGTAATTGTAAAAGTACCCAAAAAATAATGATGAAAAAGAGAATGGGTGTGTGAGTATAATAAAAGAAAACATATAAAAATTGCATTAAAAAAGGAAAATAAAAATAAAAAAATGTGTTTTCATGCATACAATTGGATTCTAATGTTTTTCTCATTGTATTTTTCAGTAAAAATATGTTGCATATTTTTCCATATTTTTAAAACGAAAATTTGGATATCAAAAATATCAAAACTATTTTAATAATTATTTTGTTTTATCTATCGTGGTGTAAAATTACACTCTAATGTACACTCGTGGATGGTTAAAAATGAAATTTTCAAAATGCAGTGCAAAATTCATTTTAGTTAGTCTTTCAACCCGCAATGAAGTAGAGATTCTCTCACGGAGATAAATCTACGTTGAATTTTAGAAAAGACCAATAAAATATAATTTAGAAAAAACAATCACACAACAATGCAGTTTACCTTAGGTAGGGTGCAATGGGGGTGATGCGTCTTCCCCTTCCACAACAAGTCTCCTTACCTAAACTCTTACACACCAATAGGTTCCTAGTAACCTTAACACTAAGTGGTGACTTCTAACAATTATAGTCTTAAATTTTATGACTATATCACCCCATTTTACATGCGTTGATATCTCTCTAAAGAGGGATGGCGTGATGCTGAGCGCGTAAAAATCATCGTTGTGACATATATAGTCAATTCAAAGGCACTTTTATAAAATCATTGTACACTATATTATTAATGACATATTTAGTCTCGTATTGACTTGTAGTCCGTAAGTTTTGGCTTAATAAGCCCAACATAGACAAAATTCATGGTGGTTTGTGGGTAATAATTAAATATATAGAGATACTTAATGACATCCTAATAGTTCCCTCTACACAAACATGTTTTCAAGTTGTGTCAAATGCATCATGTTTTACTTATTTTGATATTTTCCCATTTTAAAAATTAATCATTACTCTGTTAACATATAATGTCACACTTATATGTTTTATATATTTTGATGATCACAATAAAAAGAAAATGGACTAATAATATGCTTGGATGAGATTAAGCGATAAACAGGTATTATACAAAGAATACATCAACAAGCATAACGGAGTACACGAAGAAATCACTCCAAGAAGTCCAAGATGCAAGCAAGTGAAGACAAAGAAGAAGTTTTCATTTTAGTGCTTCAACTATGTAAATCTCAAATGTCTAACTTGATAGCACAATTTAAAATGAACTCACACACTTCACATTACATGCATTAAAAGGGTTTGATGATTAGAGGATTAAGTCATATTCAATCGGTTCAAAAAATTCAGAAAAGATAATTTGTCACAATTGCCTTTCTGCATGAACCGGTCGACCGCTTGGTGTATACCAAGTAAACCGGTCGACCGCTTGAAGACAAATTGTCTTTTGAGCTGAACCGGTCGACCGCTAGGATTATCCGCTATGAACCGGTCGACCGCTTGAAGACAAAATGTCTTTCAGCCGAACCGGTCGACCGCTTGGGTTATTCGTTGTGAACCGGTCGACCGCTTGAAGACGAATTGTCTTTTGAATCGAACCGGTCGACCACTTTATTTGTCCGCTGTGAACCGGTCGACCGCTTGATATGACAGATTGCATTAAAACGGCTATAAACGGCTAGTTTCTTTTAGAAACTTATAAATAGCCCTCCTAATTGCAAAAATAAAAATACAAGAACTTTCATATCTGATATTGAGGCAATTAGAGTGCAAAAACATCTTTATATCATCAATCTTTATTAATACTCATATTTGTGTTTAAATCTTCATATCTTAACACAAAGAGTATTTTTCATTATCACTACAATTAAACACCTTCAAATATTCTAAGTGTTATCAAGTGAGATAAATAGATCATAGATCTTCATTTGTAATATCTACACTATTAAGAGTGTATTGTTGTTTTACAAAACAACCATTGTATTATTCTTGAGAGTTGAAGTATAAAACTCTTTGATATTGGTGAGGGAATATCACCAAGGAAAAATCTTGAAGAGGGTACATCTTCAAGTGGGAAGAAGGAAAATCTTGAAGAGGGCATATCTTCAAGTGGTGTAAAAGTCTTGGTGTGGATTCATCAAGCAAGATTTGTAATCTTGTTACTTGGACTAGTAAGAGAGTACAATACTCAAGTACGGATTTGTACTTGAATCGTGGACGTAGGCTTGCACAACCACGTTAAAAACCGAGTTAGCAATCTCTCTCTTATCTCTTTACTTTAAAGTAATTGATTTTAGAATTGCTATAATTATTGTATTTACACCTAATTCCCCCTTAGGTGTATAGTTGCCTTAATCCTTGAATAACAATTGGTATCAGAGCTTAGTTCTCAATTATTAAGTTTGCTTAGACTTTGAGTAGAATGGCAACTACAAGTTACAATCTCCAAAATGAAGGTGCCTCAACAACTAGACCACCATTTTTTGATGGTAATGACTATGCATATTGGAAAGCTAGAATGACTATATATCTTCAATCTATAGATTTTGATTTATGGCTTTCTATTGAAAATGGACCTCATAGACCACTCAAAATCGAAAATGGTGTTGAGTTTCCCAAAAGCATGATAGAATATACTAGACTTAGATAAAAGATTACTTTCTATGGATGCTAAAGCCATGAACACCTTATACTTGTGCATTAAATAGAAGCGAATTCAATAGAAGATCTTCGTGTAAAAATGCTAGAGATATATGGCATACATTAGAAGTAACTCATGAAGGAACAAATCAAGTAAAAGAATCTAAAATTGATATGTTAGTTCATCAATATGAGTTATTTAAAATGTTACAAAATGAATCCATAACAAGCATGTTCACTCGTATGACTAGTATTACAAACAGTTTACATGCTCTTGGTAGAACTTATTCAAATACAGAAATTGTAAGCAAGATTCTCAGATCTCTACCAAAAGCTTGGGAAGCTAAAGTGACAGCTATACGAGAAGCAAAAGATCTTACAAAATTACCATTAGAAGAACTCATCGGTTCTCTAATGACTCATGAGATCACTATGGAAAAACAAGATCAGGAAGAAAGGCCAAAGAAAAATTTGGCATTTAAAACTGTTCATCAAGTTAAAGACAAGGATAATAGTGATGATGAAGACAGTGGACTGACGATCTTGTGGAAGATGTAGCATTGATCACAAGACAGTTTTGAAACTTTCTTAGAAAGAAAAATGATAAGAGAAAGTTTTCGAACTACAGAAAGGAAGAAAGCAAAGGAGAATTTAGCAAAGAAACTCCAAGGTGCTACAAGTGCAACAAAGTGGGACATATCAAAACCGATTGTCCCCTTCTTCAAAAGAAAGCTTTGAAAGCAACATGGAGCGATGACTCAGACTCAAGCTCCAATGATGAAGAAGAACATGTGGCGAACATGTGCTTTATGGCAATTGAAAGCGAAAATGAGGTACAATCTTCGGATGATGAATCCGACCCTTCTTATATTGAACTACATGATCAACTTGAAAGTTTGTATATAGAATATAAGAAATTAGGTTCTAAATATAGTACTCTAAAAAGAAATCATATATGTTTAATTGAAGAAAAAGATTTATTAGAAAAGAAAGTATATGATTTAAATGACAAGAGTAGCAAGACCAATCAACTTGAAAAAGATAATAAATCATTAAAAGAGAAAGTTGATGAGTTGAATAAAATTATCACAAAATTCACACAAGGATCAAAATTTTTTGAGAAAATGCTTTCGAGTCAAAGAAGTGTATTTAACAAAGGAGGATTAGGTTATAAACCTAATAAAAATCAAAAATACCTAAAGAATTACTTTGTTAAAGCTAAAGAGTCTTATGATCCAAGTCATACATGCAATTATTGTAGAAAATTAGGTCATTTGATTTATGCATGTCCGATGAAGAAAAATAAAATTGTTGACATGATTTGGGTTCCAAAAGGAACCACCCCTAACCAAAAAGGACCCAAGAAGGTATGGGTACCAAAATCCTCATCTTGATTCTATTTTGTAGGAACCAAGGGAACATGGGGAGTGGTTTTTGGATAGTGCTTGTTCAAGACACATGACCGGAGACGACACCCTTTTTCAAGTCTTTCCAAAACTAAAGGAGGAAAAGTGACTTTTGGGGTCTACTCAAAAGGAAAAATTGTTGGAATTGGCAACATTGGAGGTATGTCTTCAACCTCAATTGAAAATTTTTTTCTTGTTGATAATCTTAAGCATAACTTACTTAGTATAAGTCAATTATGTGACAAAGGATATAAAATCTTATTTGATCATACATGTTGCTTAATACTTGAAAATGACAAAATTATTTTTATCGGTAATAGAATTGGAAACATCTATAAGATCAAAATAGATGCATGTATGAGTAGTGAAAATTGTCTTGTTGCTAGTATAAATGATAGTTTTCTATGGCATAGAAGACTAGGTCACATAAGCATGGACATTCTTTCAAAATTGACCAAAAATGATTTAGTTAAAGGTCTTCCTCATATTTCATATGAAAAGGAAAAGCTATGTGACGCTTGCCAAATGGGTAAACAATTCAAAACATCTTTTAAAAGTAAGAATAACATTTCAACCGAAAGACCTTTAGAATTACTTCACATAGATCTATTTGGACCAACTAGAACAAGAAGTTTAAGTGGTAATAGATATGTGTTTGTAATTGTTGATGACTTTACTAGATATACATGGGTTATATTTTTGAAATCAAAAGATGAAACAATTCATGAATTTATAAAGTTTTCAAAGAAAATCGAAAATGAGAAAGGATTTTCTATAATTAACATAAGGAGCGATCATGGTGGTGAATTCACAAGTGATTTATTTGAAATGTTTTGTGAAGAAAAAGGATACCACCACAACTTTTCAACTCCTAGAACTCCCCAACAAAATGGGGTTGTGGAAAGGAAAAATCGGTCTCTTCAAGAAATGGCAAGAACTATGATAAATGAATTTAATACCCCTAAATATTTTTGGGCGGAAGCCGTAAATACTTCTTGCTATGTTTTAAATCGTGTTACCTTGAGACCTGAGTTGAAAAAGACTCCTTATGAGCTTTGGAAAGGGAGGAAGCCCAACATCTCTTATTTTAAAGTCTTTGGTTCAAAATGCTTTATTCTAAACACTAAAGACAACCTTGACAAATTTGATTCAAAATCCGATGTTGGAATTTTTCTTGGATACTCCTCCTCTAGCAAAGCTTACAGAGTTTACAATAATAGAACACTTTGTCTTGAGGAATCCATGCATGTCGCCTTTGAGGAAACTCAAAATGACAAAATTGTTGAGATTCCGGATGACTTAAATAAAATGTTCAACATTTGAATCTTCATGATAAAAATCCAAATGAAATATCAATTGAAGATACAACCAAGGACCAACCAAGCTCAAGCAATCAACAAGAGTTGGTAAGTAACTCCTTTGAGCCGCCAAAGGAGCTAAGGTATGTAAGTTCTCATCCTCCAGAATTAATTATCGGTAATCTGTTTGAGGAACTAAAACTAGAGCATCCCTTAGAAATATTAGTGGTCATTATGCATTTGTTTCTCAAATAGAACCTAAAACCTTTCTTGAAGTCGAAAATGATGAAAAATGGATCTTAGCCATGCAAGATGAGCTAAATCAGTTTGAGAGAAATGATGTTTGGGAACTAGTCCCTAGACCAAAAGATTTATCAATAATTGGTACTAAATGGGTCTTTAGAAACAAAGTTGATGAACATGGGACTATTGTTAGAAATAAAGCAAGACTAGTTGCTAAAGGTTATAATCAAGAAGAAGGAATAGATTATGAAGAAACCTTTGCACCGGTAGCTAGACTTGAATCTATAAGAATGCTATTAGCCTATGCATGTCATGCAAATTTTACGCTCTTCCAAATGGATGTTAAAAGTGCATTTTTAAATGGCTTTATAATGGAAGAAGTATATGTTGAACAACCTCAAGACTTTGAAAATTTTGAATTTCCTAATCATGTGTTTAAACTCAAAAGGCCTTGTATGGTTTGAAACAAGCACCTAGGGCATGGTATGATAGATTAAAAACATTTCTTATTGAAAATGATTTTAACATTGGCAAAATTGACACCACCCTGTTTACAAAAGAAAAGGAAAAGATATCCTTATTGTACAAATCTATGTTGATGATATAATTTTTGGTGCTACTAACGAATCTCTATGTAAGGAATTTGCAAAATGCATGCAAGAGGAGTTTGAAATGAGCATGATGGGAGAATTAAATTTCTTCCTTGGATTGCAAATTAAGCAAACAAGAGATGGCATCTTCATCAACCAAAGCAAGTACACCAAGGATCTTCTAAAAGATTTGGGATGGAACATGTCAAAGATGCCGACACACCCATGGGAACATCTACTAAGCTTGATATGGACTGAAAAGGTAAAACCATAGACAGCACCAAATATCAAGGTATGATCGGTTCTCTTTTATATTTAACCGCAAGTAGACCCGATATTATGTTTAGTGTATGTTTATGTGCACGATTTCAAGCATGTCCAAAAGAATCCCATGTTAGTGCAAGTAAAAGAATTTTTCGTTACTTGCATGGTACAATTAATTTAGGGTTGTGGTATCCGAAGGAAGTGAAATGAGTTTAATCAGCTATTCTGATGCAGATTTTGTGGGTTGCAAAATAGATAGGAAAAGTACTAGTGGAACTTGTCACTTTCTAGGATCTTCACTAGTATCATGGGCAAGTAAGAAACAAAACTCGGTAGCCCTATCAACAACTCAAGCGGAATATATTGCGAGGGGAGTTGTTGTGCACAAGTATTATGGATGAAACAAACTTTGGAGGATTATAGACTTAAGTTTGAAAATACTCCGATTAAATGTGATAATACAAGTGCTATTTGCTTATCTAAGAATCCTATTCAGCACTCTCGTACAAAACACATAGAAGTAAGACATCACTTCTTGAGGGATCACATTGAAAAAGGAGATATTGTACTTGAGTTTATAGGTACAGAACATCAACTTGCAGATATTTTTACAAAACCCTTAGCCAAAGATCGCTTATGTAAATAAGAAGGAACCTAGGATTTATCCATGCAAATGATGTTTAAATTATGTATACATCAATGGTTATAAGTTGGATTTATTTGATGTTAAAAAGTATACACTTGGAGCATAAGAAACTTGTTCAAAACAAATATTGGAGAATTTAGAAATTCTGGGATGAACCGGTCGACCGGTTCATCAAGAGCAAGCCAACCGGTAGACCGGTTGAGACAGAATAAAACAGAGGATGGCTACTGGAATTTTTCGAATCTTGGAGGAAAATGGTTCTGAACATAATGTTTCGACATAAAGGGTACCGTTGAATCTTAATGAATGATTTTAATGTCAAAATGCAAAATTTCCATTTTTGCATGTACCGGTCGACCGATACATGCATCCGGATCAACCGGTCGACCGGTTGAGTTGAAGGAACAATGAGCGTTCAGCTATCGCCTAAAATTTGCATTTTTAGCCCCTCGATTTCTTTGCCTTTTGGACATAATTTTTTCATGAAAAGGCTACATTATGAGTGGAAAGAACGGTTCAAAAGAGAAATTTGGAAAATTCTCAACTTGGGAGTCAACCGGTCGACCGGTTGAACTTATCCCAAGGCAACCGGTCGACCGGTTGCTCGATAGTATAAATACTATCTAGGGTTTCAGAACTCATTCAATAGACAAATCCGAAAAATCTTACCCAAAATCCTCTCCAAAACTAATCTAAATCAAAACACCCATAGCCAAATTGAAGACAATGGCATCTCATAAACGATTAAGAAGGACTGAATCAAGGAGCAAAAGAGCCAATGATCCAGCTTCCTCGTCAGGTGATAATGTTCAAAGATTTTTGAGTAATTTCTCAAATAGAGCTATCATCGTAGAAAGAGGTTTAAGCAATGATCTATCTGCTTTAGGTATAGACACTTTATTTGCTGAAATGGGTTGGTACTCACTGTATGAATATAGGAAACCTACATACCCTAAATTGATGAGAATGTTCTTTGCTAACATGAGGGTTAATGTAGAACCTAGAATAATGAGTACTCTTCAAGGACATCCTATTGAATTTAATTGTGATGAATTAGCTGAGATATTGGGAATATCTAATGATGGTCCGAGGGTGTTTGATATTAAAATAATTCCGACCATTGAAGGTTTTAGCTATGATTATGCTGTTGCATTGCATACTGGAAATAATGGATTTGCTCCAGGTGCTAAAATAAAGAGTCAAGATCTTTTATTGAGACCTAGGATACTCCATAGAATTATTGCTCACAATATCTTGCCCAAAAGGGGCATTATGATGAAGTCACATTTATGGAGTTATGCTTAATTGATCAGTATGATTCAGCGAAGGCCAATAAACCTTCCGTACCTCTTGTTTAGGATTATAATCTTAGCATTTGATCAAAAACAAAAGGCTCTAGCGTATGGTCAAGTGTTTACCACTATTTTTGAGCATTTTTAGATCTTGTCTGACGGTACGGATAAGAGACCGTACTCGGATAAAACGGAGATAAATAATACCACTCTAACTAGGATGAAATATGTGCTTAATGAGCATGGTGAGTGGATCCAAGGGCACCAAGAAGGTGCACATGCTGAGGAAGAGCATGAAGAGGAGGAGAATGCGGCTGAGGATGAAGGTGAAGACGAGTTCACACATCTATTTGAGTCACCACCTCCGGCTTCCTCCCCAGATGAGCCATCTGCGAGTGGCTGGTCGCATAGGATAGAGAGTCGTCTCACGCTTATGGAGACAGATATACGATCCATGCGGACTGACATTCAGGAGATGAAGGCGATGATGGCTTTACTTCTCTCACGGAACCCACCTCCTTCGTGATTGTGTATCATGCATCTCATCTTATTTATGTTGTTATTTAGAATATTGTATTTGTGCTTTTCATTTTGGATATATGTACAATGATATTGAATATTTTTTATCCACAATGATTAACCTTCTTTTTGTTGATGCCAAAGGGGGAGAGAAATATGAAAATATCAAATATCAAATGCATCAATAATGGGGGAGTCAAATATGAGAATATAAAAGAATTATATGCATATATTTAGGGGGAGAAATATGAATTTCTCTTATAAATTGCATATGATATTTGTACTTAGATTAAATTGCTACAAATGTTCAATGTCTCCTATATATTGCATTATAATATTTAGGGGGAGACTCAATTTATTATCTAAGACTTTTTGTTTATTGTCATCATCAAAGGGGGATATTGTTGACATATAATGTCACACTTATATGTTTTATATATTTTGATGATAACAATAAAAAGAAAATGGACTAATAATATGCTTGGATGAGATTAAGCGATAAACAGGTATTATACAAAGAATACATCAACAAGCATAACGGAGTACACGAAGAAATCACTCCAAGAAGTCCAAGAAGCAAGCAAGTGAAGACAAAGAAGAAGTTTTCATTTTAGTGCTTTAATTATGTAAATCTCAAATGTCTAACTTGATAGCACAATTTAAAATGAACTCACACACTTCACATTGCATGCATTAAAAGGGTTTGATGATTAGAGGATTAAGTCATATTCAATCGGTTCAAAAATTCAGAAAAGAAAATTTGTCACAATTGCCTTTCTGCATGAACCGGTCGACCGCTGGTGTATACCAAGTGAACCGGTCGACCGCTTGAAGACAAATTGTCTTTTGAGCTGAACCGGTCGACCGCTAGGTTTATCCGCTATGAACCGGTCGACCGCTTGAAGACAAAATGTCTTTAATGCCGAACGGGTCGAGCGCTTGGGTTATTCGTTGTGAACCGATCGACCGCTTGAAGACTAATTGTCTTTTGAACTCGAACAGTGTCGACCACTTTATTTGTCCGTTGTGAACCGGTCGACCGCTTGATATGACAGATTGCATTAAAGCGGCTATAAGCGGCTAGTTTCTTTTAGAAACTTATAAATAGCCCTCCTAATTGCAAAAATAAAAATACAAGAACTTTCATATCTGATATTGAGGCAATTAGAGTGCAAAAACATCTTTATATCATCAATCTTTATTAATACTCATATTTGTGTTTAAATCTTCATATCTTAACACAAAGAGTATTTTTCATTCTCACTACACTTAAACACCTTCAAATATTCTAAGTGTTATCAAGTGAGATAAAGAGATCATAGATCTTCATTTGTAATATCTACACTATTAAGAGTGTATTGTTGTTTTACAAAAACAACCATTGTATTATTCTTGAGAGTTGAAGTATAAAACTCTTTGATATTGGTGAGGAATATCACCAAGGAAAAATCTTGAAGAGGGTACATCTTCAAGTGGGAAGAAGGAAAATCTTGAAGAGGGCATATCTTCAAGTGGTGTAAAAGTCTTGGTGTGGATTCATCACGCAAGATTTGTAATCTTGTTACTTGGACTAGTAAGAGAGTACAATACTCAAGTACGGATTTGTACTTGAATCGTGGACGTAGGCTTGCCGAACCACGTTAAAAATCGAGTTAGCAATCTCTCTCTTATCTCTTTACTTTAAAGTAATTGATTTTAGAATTGCTATAATTATTGTATTTACACCTAATTCCCCCTTAGGTGTATAGTTGCCTTAATCCTTGAATAACATACTCTACTCTCAAACACCGGTGAAAACATCGGACCTCATCCTCAATTAACATGAACCCTTGATTTATTTACAATCTATTTGAGTTAAATAATTTTCTTTTGAAAAATAAAAAAAAGAAGATTGTTTTTTTGTTATAAAATTCATAATCAAAGAGAGGGAGGAGTTCCCAAGACTATAATATCTTAATATAAACAAGACTCTAATATAAAACCAATTTAATTGGAAAAAAATCAAATTATTAGATAAAATTTTAAAATATATAGATAATGGGAGACTCTTTTCACACAAGATGATTATTCTTTATTCAAAAGATGTTATTCTCGCCATGCCATACGCACCTTGGCCTGCAGACATCTTTTATAGTTTTGCCAATATTTGTTCACACCGATGCTATAGAAAACAAATAAAAATAAAATTATGTAATTTATTTTCTAACCAATCCAATATTAAAGGACAAAATCATGATAAAAACAAAATAAAAGAGACCAAAAACAAATAAAGCATATTTCATTAGTGGGTAAACTCATCAAACCTATAAATCAAATAACTCACAAACCAGGTTATGGACTCCATTAAGATTATAATTTTTTGAATTATTTTTATTTAACTATATAATAACAAAAATCAGAGGGTTGTTTTAAGAACTCAAACTCTGTAACAAGAAATTTGCGTTGAAAAATATAATTTTGATTGCATTTATTTTAATTATTTTTATTTTCTTTCTTGTTGAAGTGTTTTTGGTTTTTGTTTTAGTTTTCAAGATAATTTTATGATTTGCATTGTTTACATAATAATAATAATAATAATTATTATTATTATTATTATTATTATTTTATTTTATTTATAATTTTTTCTTACTTTCTCTTCTATTACAACTTTTTTTTGTGTGGATAATTTAATATTTTTATTGTTTAAACAACAACATCAACACCAATAATAATGATAACAATAATAATTGCAGTGCTTATGGTATTAATTATAATTATTGTGTTAATGGTGACAACAACTCATAAAATAATATCAATAATAACAAATTTCATTATAATCCAAATGATTATAATAATTATGTTCATAATGATAATAATACTAATTTTATTTTTTTCATTTAATTATTTTTATTTATATTACAAATCAAATAATATTTTTTATGCTACTAATTTTTTTTTGAGTTTTGTCTTCAATCATGAGAATAACAATTAGAATAATAGTTCACATAATGTATCATTTGATGTTATATTTATTAAAAAAAAAATTATAGTTTTCCTATATATAATGTTTCAAATCTAATATCCCGGATTAATAGTTTGGAAAAATTCTATGGCTCAATATTATCTTTAATTTCTTATTTTGGATTAATTTAATCTCATTTTTTAAAGAAAAGATTTTTTAATATTTTTTTTTAGATTTTATCAATTATAGTTTTACTATCTTTTGTGCCATAAAAAACAAATAATTTATCTTTAACAAATTTGGTTAAAAACACCTATTATTTTATATGGGGAAGTTAACGCGTGGTCCATCCCGTGTCAAAACTTTGAAGAAGCTGCATGGAAAATGTATGGTTTATTTGTAAGGTTGATAGCGATTATTTTTTTAATAATATTTTTTTTTCAGTTTTTTTACGGCAAAAGCCAAAGCAGAAAGAAAAGCCATAGATCAATTATTATAAAGTCTTTGCAGTAACAAGACCCACCATGTCCTCACTCTATTACTTTCCATGCCTTTAATTTTATAAAGTCTTTGCAGTAACCAAGGCAATGTCTATTTCCCATTGCTTTTACATCAATTATTCAACACGTCAATTAATTCCATGTGCTGTTTGGGAGGAAGGAACCCACCGTGTTATATTTGTTTTTATCTACAACGATGTGAAATTTGTTATTACAATACCATTTTTATTTTAATTCCTTAAATTAAATAAATAAAATAATAAAGCTGCAGCATGCATGAATCTAGTTCGTAGTGGTGAGATGTGGAAAGGAAAAGAGGGAATTGTACAAGGAAATTGGTAGGAAGGGAGTCATCACACAGATGCCAAAGCAGAAAGTAAAGGATTACATCAATTATTCAACACATCAATTAATTCCATGTGGAAAAAAAAAGTCTTCCAGAAATCATCTAAAATCAGAATTCCTCATCTTCATTAGAGAGATCTAAACCAATACCTTGAGATACTGGTCTTGCAATCTATTAGCGTTATTTTCTTGTGAAAGGATCATTCAGTATTTATGACAATCTTGTATTTATTATTCAAATTTTTTTGCCATGAATTCAATGTCAGGGAAGGTGGGAAGAGATTTGGAAGAGAATGTCACATGAGCAAAGATTATTGTATTGTTTGACAGGAAGGAAGTTTGCTTTGCTTTTGTCTGATCGAAAACTTTAGAAGCTAATTGCTGACTGAGTTGACGTGTGACCCACCCCATTGTTGAAACTTTGGAAAAGTTGGTCTGAAAATATAAGAGATGCAAGTAGTATGATAGGATGGATGCCTCTCCCTCCTCCCCCATCAACGTTAAGGATTGCTGCAAAGTATTGACTGTCATTAGCATCAAGAGTGGTGCTCAGTGGTTGCATTCGGTGTCATGAGAGAAGAATATATAAATCTATATATAAAAAAAACTAGAAGCAACCCTTGAGGATGAAGACTAGATGAAGTATAAATAAGTAACCTGGATTCAAGATGTTCGAGTGCAGGTTTGCTCAAGCCGTAATCAGCAAGGAAAAAAAACAGAGATCAGAGAAGAATATAATAAAGCTGCAATAGAATTTTGTTATTAGATGAGATGTGGAAGAGAATGTTACAGTAGCGAATAATAATAATAAATGAATTATTATTGTATTGCTTGGTGGGAAGGAACAGGATATTATATTTGTTTTTTTATCTACAACGATGTAATTTTTTTTAAAAAAAAATATTTAAGAGAATAATATTAAAATAAATACACAAATAATATAATTAAACATTTAATTCATCAACCAGTAACAAAAAAACCTTGGAATACGCCTCTTAACTATCATAAGCTTCCTATTTGTTTTTAGTTTTTCTTATTTTATTTGATGGCATGAGTGTTCGATGAAAAAAAACGCTCTTAATTTTATTTGATGGTAAGTGTCTCGTTTATGTATGAAACTTTGAAGAAGCTGCATGGAAAATGTAAAGTTTATTTGTTATGTTGATAGTGATTATTTTTTAATAATATTTTAGAATTTTTATTTTTAATATTAAAATAATCAGAAAATATTAGGAAAGAAATAATTTATTGTGAATATAATTAAACATGTAATTTATTTCTTTACCACTCAATCACCCTTTCAAACAAAGAGAACACAGCAGACAGAAACGACACTTGCCAGCAAATTACTTTTATAAAGTCTTTGCAGTAACGAAGTAAATGTGTATTTCCCGTTTTCCATGCCTTTAATTACATGATATCTTGTTAATAATTTAAATTAAATTATTATATGACAACGTAAAATATTTTAACTGATTAAATTATTAGTTAATGCCAGACTCTGATCATGAAAAAATATTTTTCTTTATTGAGAGGATGTTATTCTTCCATTCCATATGTACCTTGCGGCATCTTTCTATCTTTTTTGAAAAAAATAAGTTAAAAAAGACAAAATAAAATGACATTTTTGATGAGTGGGTAAACCCATCAAACCTATGAATCAAGTAACCGAAGCTAGTTTGTCAAAGTCACGAACCAGGTTATGAACTTCATTGGGATTATAATTTTTCTAAAAAATAATTTTTATTTAAATATATGATTGTAAAATTGAAAACCAGCCCAATATTGATTTTTTTTTCATGATAATCTCATAGAAATCAAATGAAACCAATTATAAAATTGAATTTCTAATTAACTCAATACCACTAAATTTCCTAATAAACTCATAAACCATGTTAGCCCTATAAAAAGACAAAATAAAAGAAAATAAATTATGAAATTGAATTATAAACCGACAAATATGAAATGGACAAAAAATAAAAAAATTCAATATAAAAGGAAAAAAAGAAGAAGAGATTACTATTGATGAAATCGTTGTGGGTGACAATGTCTTTTAATAATTTTAAATTACAAAATTGAATTCTAGATAAACTGAAAGATGAAATAGATAAAAATATTTTTAAAAACAAAAACAAAACACTGGATTATATTATAATCAACAATGAAATGAATTTGACTGTTTAGCTTCTTTATGTTTAATTAAGGTACAATATGATATCTCGCTTGTGTATGCTCTCTCGATGCCAAATTAAGGCCTTTTGTTTTCTACAACGATGTGAAACTTTTTTGAAAAAAAAAATATTTAAAAAGATAATATTAAAATAAAGTTTTTATTTTAATTCTTTAAAATAAATAACATCGATTTAGTGTTTGTAACCAAATAATATAATGTAATTTTATTTTTTTAATTCGTCAACTAGTAACCTGAACCTTGGAATACGTCTCTTAACTATCATAAGCTTCCCATTCGTTTTTAGTTTTTCTTAAAAGTTATTTTATTTGATGTCACGAGTGTTTGATGAAAAAAAATACCAATACTTTATATCTCTTCATAATACATGGATTTAAGTTGAATGTCGATCTCAATATTCAATTTTTTTTATTTTTAAAATTAGTACACAAAAATTATTAAAAGAACACTTTGAAAACAAATATATTTTCACAACATGCCGGCTAGTGGAACCACAGCTGGGCTAGAAATGGTATGTTGCCGTTTTGCAGTTTACTAGAGAGGGGGCAGAAAGCCTTAGGAAAATAACTTTATTAATTAAAAGTTAAATTAAAAGAATAGAAGAAAATATTAAATGATTTATTATTTTTCAATGCATATTAATATTAAAATAAAGCAAAGTGACTAATAGAAAAAATACTCAAATTCTACTAGCACCAAAGCGTTTAGAACCCCTTGCACATATTTGATATATTTATTTTATTGAATAACTCAATTCGAAGCTCAGTTCCCGAAATGAAGGTATAAATAATTAAATCAACATTAAACCAAATTTTAACACTTTTAAAGAATTATCCACCACTATCAAATATGTAAACGATTATCCCTCTTAAAAAAGTCTAATGATAACAGTATACTCAAGGATCAAGGAAATAATTAAATCAATATAGATAAATAAATAATTAAACCAGATTTTATTTTCTTAATTTCAATTTTAATAAGAGTTCTCTTCTTTCTATCCCAAGAAGTAAAGAATGCTAGTTTCATTCAACAAGATTCTAAAGCCATATTTAGATAATTTAGCAGAAAGAACTAAAACCCTATAAACTAGCCCAACAAATCATACCGAGAAAAGCAGAATTCAGAAACAATTTATTAACGATAAATAAATATATTATTTATTTATTTTGGATGTCAAAAGCATAAAAATATAATATTAATTAAACTTCAATTTATAATTATTTATTAATCGAGTTTAAAAATAATATATGAGAATTCCATAGTTTTAAGAAGATAATGAAATATATATATATATATATATACACACATAAAATGGAAATTGTTATTTATGTTAATTGTAAGCACACGGTATAAAATAAATGAGAAATATTTCATATTAATCAGCATTCATCGTTCTAATGCTCAGTATTTGTATGTATAGAAACAAAGATGAAGACGTTCAGCTCTTGTTGGCTTCAATGGGCAGCGCGAGAACGAAAAGAAAAGGTAGCAGCCTAGAGCCTCGCCGAAGGAAAAAAAATAGCCCTAAGAGTAAAAATAACACAAGGAAGTTAACATGGTGTGCAGAGAATCAATTGTAGAAAGAGAGAGAAATAAAAGATGATGCTTACCCTCTTTTATTCAGGGCAGAGCAGTCTACTCCTCTCTACCAAAAGTGCACAATGGGACGAAGGACTTCCTTGGCGTTAGGAGGCTCCCACTCCACCACTGTCTCCCACCATTCTTCTGGACTCGCAACTATTCTTTCAAGAGAAGGGTGAGGGGATGGCTGGCCATTTTCAAGCAACGGAAGACTAATCGCCATCCTCTTCAGCTTCCCACAGTCTGTGACGTGAATTTCTAAAAGAGAATTGCAAATCAGTTTCGCACTACAAATCCCTTTCAGTTTTGGTAAACCATACAATACCAGAGTTTTTAACTTTGGGATTGTTACTTCCACGATGGGATTGGAGGTGCTGCTTTCCTCATCTGTTGTTCCTATTACCTCCTCTATTTTCTTACAACAATGAACTCTAATCACTTCCAGGTTTACGAGGTATGGCAGCAACTCAAGAGGGAACAACTTCTCCATACTGTTACATCTAGCACAATGAAACTCTTTAAGATGAGAAAACATACCATTATGTGATTGCAATATTTGTGGAGCAGAGTAGAACCAAGAAGATGAAACCAGGTTCTCCATGCTATCGCAATCCTTAATTTCGATGCTCTCCAGTTCAGTTGCATTCAGTAATGACAAAGCATCGCATAAACTTCTTGCATCGATGCTTTCACAATACAGTCCTTGAATGTCATTTAAGAACTTGGCCTGGAAATCTCTATCTCTGTTGAAACTCAAATTACGCAAAATAACTTTTTTACTTGGGAAATCCTCAATGTCATAAAAATAATCTCCCTTCAACGTTCCTACTAAAATTTTGTATGTGCTTAATGATTGGATCCCATCCCGAGATGTGAGATACTCCATGAAGTCAGAGAGGCCTTTGAAATGGCATTCCAAAGTGTCCAGCTTCCCCAGGCATCCTACTTCCATTCCTTCAACTGTATAGCATCCCGTACGAAAATCTCCAAGTGCAAGGACCTGCAGGTGAGAGAGTTTTGGTAATATCCCACTAGGAAACTCCTTTACACCACATCCACTAATTCTAAAATACCTAAGGTTGGATAAACATTCCATGCCTTGAGGCATCTTTTCAAGTGAGGTTCCATAGAGATCTAAACTCTCCAGTGCCCTCAGCTTTTTTAATGATGGAACATGTCTTAGCCACCCACAATCAATGAGCAATAATGCAGTGAGACACACCAGATCAGAGACAGATTCTGGCAAATTCTCAATACCTGTGTTAGACAGATTGAGGACCTTGAGCCCATGCAATTGCTTGAAAAATGATTCTGCAATGAATACCAACTGACGATTTTGACAAAGCAATAGAGTTGACAGATTTGGACACATTGGTGAATGGCTGGAAGGAATATTTTCAAATTTGTTTTGCATTAGTGAAACTATCTTCAAAGTCTCTGTCCACTCCTCTGCATCTGGCAGTTCTTTTAATTGTACACCACATTTAACCATGACATGAGAGTTCTCTTGCAATATGCGGATGGACATGTCCCTAATCAAGTCATGCATCTTGACATATCTTGTACCATCATAATCCCAATGATCACTTTCCAATAAGCAGACATATTGAAGTCTATTTAACATCGTGTGGCCCTCGTCAAATGCATCTTGCCTCCTCCTCCCTTTAATTATTCCCTCATCGATCAAATAACCTATCAGATCCTCTCTTTCAATAATATAATCTTCAGGAAATAATGCACAGTGTAAGAGACATTGTTTTAGTGCTAACCCATCATCTAACCGATCATAACTAACCCTCAATACCTTGAATACCTTCTCATCCATATCCCTAAAATTCAGTTCTCTTAATTTCATCAATGTACTCCTCCACTCTCGCAGGTCATCCACTGCCCTCAAGCTGCTTGCAATTGTAATAATTCCCAGTGGTAAACCAGCACATTCCCTTGCAATATCTTTTGCAATTCCTTCAATTTCTAGTGAAATTGCCATGCCATGTCCAAGTTTTTCCATGAACAAGGTCCAAGCTTCTCCCTCAGAAAGCGACTTCACTTTGATTTTGTGTTGGCAAGCAATCTGATGGCAAACCGTTTGTGATCGAGTTGTCAAAATCAACTTGCATCCTTTCAAGGAATGAATTCCCACTTCGTGTGGCTCAAAACTGTTCCACAAATCATCTAAAATGAGAATCCATTTTTGTTTCTTCCTTAGGTCTTCTGACAATTTAGCAGCTCTATGCTTATCATCAACATCTCTTGAAAGGTCTAGATTAAGACGTTCAGCAATAAGATTCTGCAGTCTATTAATGCTGAAATCTTGAGACACAGTCACCCACCAAACATGATCACAAATATCTGGTCTCTCTAGAAGCTCATTGCGGATATGTTGCAGTAATGTTGTTTTACCAACGCCCCCCATCCCATAAATGCCAATTGTTGAGACTTCATCATCCATTAACAGAGACCATATCACCTCCCTATTCTTTTCAAATGCTTGACCCACTGGCTTATTAGAGCTTGTAGGGAACGGAACTCCTCTAGTCTCACTTGTGTTGTCTTTAAGAATTCTAGAAGATCTAGCTCCAGCGGATGGCTGAACTAATCTTCCACCATTCTCCACATCATTCATAATCATATCATTGCTTACTGACGGAGCAAATGGTTGATCGTAGTATCTTCCATGATCAAGACACAATGGATCTAATGGCTGGGATGAATCTCCTCGAGGTTCATCAACTTGATTAACTGACGGCCTCTCACAAGAGCTACCTCTCTCCAGATGCTGCACATGTTCTGTTCTCGGTATTGTTTCAAATGCACCATGCACACGCTCCACAACCTCTTCTTCCTGCATTAAATTGGTACTGATTTCATTCAGCGTCTGCGCCATCAAAAGGGCAGAGTTTATCTGATCCCAAGTACCATCAACAAGTTGATCCACCACATCTCTTCCTTGTGCTGGTTCTCCTCTACTCTCATGAGCATCAACTCCGAGTGTAACTGTGTTTTCCATGCCTTGAACTCCCTCGTGCATCCTTCCAGCATCCCCTGCCAAATTACCATTGCTTGAACTTGGTATGCTTTTATGTCTTTTGTTGCCACCACGCATAGCTAGAAATGCTGCTTCTTGAACCTCTTTAGGCACCTGACCACAAATGCCAACTCCATGCCCTCTCTCCCCTGACAAATGCCATTTGACCCTCGAAATGGAAGTATCCCTGGCAAATACATGCCTACAGAACTTACACTTCAATCTTCCATCATTTATTTCTTCAACATCATTCCAAAACGGATCATTTGATCTAACCATTTTGTCCTACATAAAAAAAGGTGTCAAAATATTGAATAAAAAATTATGAAAAAGGAAAGGTTGAAACTAGAATAATAGGTTACAAACAGCAGCAAAGAAACTAAAAAGAAAGAACAATGAATCCAGTGTTAACTTGGGGTCAATTTAGCATGAACTCCATAAGGCATGGAATTTTTCCAAAGTTTATCATTAGAATTTCTACAACTTGTGTTTTACTTGAAAGATTCAAACCAGAGTTACATGTGTGAAGAACAAAATGAAGAAGATGTTGTATATATAATTTACCTGGATTCAAGTTGTGCTTCAAGTGCTGGTTTGCTGAAGCAGTGTTCCAGGGGAAAATACAAGAACAGAGAGCACAGAACAGAGAGACAGAGAAGAAAATATGGTTTAAAAATAAGGAGGGTGTTGTAAGATGTTGAGCTCCAGGTGATTCTGATTCAACTTGAGAAGGAAGCACTGATCATCACAAAGGTTTAAGACATTTTATATCAATATCTAAAAATATCTAAAAACATAAAAAAATTAATTTCAAAATAAAAAAATTTAAATGTTTTCAAAAACACTTTTAAAACGCATTGCCACACAAATTGTTTTTGTTTTTGTTTTCAAATTATTATTTAGTATTAAAAAAATATTATTTTGATATATTTTGAAGTAACACACTTGCAAACATTTCCTAACTTAACCTGTGCAAAACAGAAATAGGCAATTGCCAACCCTTCTATACATACTATGCATTACATAATTCAAAATACTGAGAATTTTGTTCCAAAACAAAAGTCTTACCTGGTTTGATTTGGTGTTTTAAGAAAGTTTTTAAGGATCATAAATAGTTTTTATTTTTTTTATTTTTATTTTGTAAGGGTATTAATTAGGTGTTTTAAAATGAAAATATATTGAAAATAACTTTTCAGGGAAAACATTTTATGAATCGATTCTTGGTTGACAAATGACGCAGGAACTTAACGTCTGGACCATCCCGTGATGAAACTTTGAAGAAGCTGCGTGGAAAATGTAAGTGATTATTTTTTAATAATATTTTTAAATTTGTATCTTTATTATTAAAATAATTAGAAAATATTAAGAAAGAAATAGTTTGAGGCAATTTGTTGTGATTATAATTAAACATGTAATTTATTTCCTTACCAATTAATCACCTTTTCAAACAAAGAGAACAATCTCTACCAGCAAGTGTGTGGGCCAGCGGAGGAGTCGCCTCTCCATCACAACGAATCTAGGTTCGATCCCAGGAGTGGGAGCTGGAGAGGATATTTCTTTCTTGATCTTGGGTCTATCCTTGCATAATATTCTTGTCACCCCGCGGTGTCTTACATGCTTTTTTGGACTTTCAGAGTGTTCAACTGAGCCCGGGGAATAGTCGAGTGTGCGTAGAATCGGCCCGGACACCCGGTCATAAAAAAAAAACAATCTCTACCCAAATCATGATTGTAATTCAACAATTCCAGGTCTTGTAATTGTTTTATCATTCTTTTTCAAAGTGTCTTCTCTCTCTTTTTCCTTTTTCATCTGTATTATTAACGATAAATAAATATATTATTTATTTATTTTGGATGTCAAAAGGATAAAAATATAAATTATGGTTGGACTACCAAAACATAAACAGCGTGTAAGAAAATCTAAGTACAAGCAGATAATTATACTTGTATTTAATTATTATTCTTTTTTAATCATAATTATAGTGAATTCCATCCAAAATGTTGTCAAAAGGCAAGGGAAATCCTCTTTCTCTTTAGTTTATACAATAAAAAAATATTTCTTTAGAGATCTCCTGTAAGAGTCTGGGATCGTCGGAGTTTACGCTCGCTTTGGGCCCACTAATGTGCGCTTTCCGGTCGGGTGGTTCCCGATCCAATATGGATATCAAAAAAATAAAAATAAAAATAAATTATTTTTTTAATTAATAAAATAATTAAGAGTCGTTGTTTTTTTCTTTCTTTTTTGGTGCCGAGCCCAACCGAAACAGATGAGCATGAGCGGATATAAGATACAGACTTTTCTTAAACAGATCACAGAAGAGTATATGATTTAAGGAAATAATAAAGCCTCAGTAGAGTTGTGTTATGAGATGAGATGTGGAAGAGAATGTTACAGTAGCTAATAATAATAATAAATTAATTATTGTTTACTAGGAATGAAATTGCTAGGAAGGAACCCACCGTAGCTAATAATAATAATAATAATAATAATAAATCAATTAATTATTGTATTGCTTGGTGTTATATTTGGTTTTATCTACAACGATGTGAAATTTGTTATTACAATTCCATTTTTATTTTAATTCCTTAAATTAAATAAATAAAATAATAAAGCTGGAGCATGCATGAATCTAGTTCGTACTGGTGAGATGTGGAGAGGGATTGTATAAGGAAATTGCTAGGAAGGAAAATGTTCACTCCGTTTCAAGGAAATGCAGAAGAAATTAAGAGAGCGAGCTATTTCAGTTTTTTGACCAAAGCAGAAAGAAAAGGCTTAGATCATGGAGACATAAGACCCTACCCAGCATGTCCCCACTCTATTATTCTCTTCAGAGAGAAACCGACACTGTCCAACAAATTAATTTATTTATCATGGATTTCTTTAAAGATTCGAACCATAGCTACCCACCAACAAGATGAAGCATAAATAATTAACAAACAAGATTCGAGACGTTCTTCAAGTGCTGGTTTGCTTGAGCAGTAATAAGCAAGGAAATACATATATAAAAAAACAGATAAGAAAAGAGTATATGATTTAAGGAAATAATAAAGCCTCAGTAGAGTTGTGTTATGAGATGAGATGTGGAAGAGAATGTTACAGTAGCTAATAATAATAATAAATTAATCATTGTTTGCTAGGAAAGAAATTGCTAGGAAGGAACCCACCGTATTATATTTGGTTTTATCTACAACGATGTGAAATTTGTTATTACAATACCATTTTTATTTTAATTCCTTAAATTAAATAAATAAAATAATAAAGCTGCAGCATGCATGAATCTAGTTCGTACTGGTGAGATGTGGAAAGGAAAATATGGAATTGCATAAGGAAATTGCTAGGAAGAAAGTTTGCTAGGAAAGACAATGTAAACCTTCAAGGAAATGCAGAAGAAAGAGAGCGAGCTATTTTTGTTTTTTGACCACAGAGGGCAAAGCAGAAAGAAAAGGCTTTGATCATGGAGACATACGACCCTACCCACCTTGTCATCACTCTATTCTCTTCAGAGAGAAACCGAAATGTTCTTTAAATTTGATTTTATGGTAGAAAAAGAAGAGAGAAAATCATTGAAAAGAGAAAATGTTCAATTGTTCACATCATACATACATACTTTTTTTTTCTTATTCTAGGAAACTCTGCTCCCGGAAAATACATTTTATGAGCCTGTTACAAGAGATGCATTTCCGACTCGAACTCAAGACCTACTATGCAACTTTCAGCGTCACCATGACAAGTCCTTGAACATGCATGCATGCATAAATATATATGTTGTATATTGTGATTTCACGGTTGTTTTTCCCCTTCAAATATTCACTCCTTTCTTTACCTTGCCGTTTCTCTTTCTACATTTCACTCAGGCATATGCTTTCTAGATTTTTCTCATTCATTGCACTTAATTGTTTTTGGCTGTGATCCTTGTCGGTAACCTTTTCACCGTGAAACATGAGGAATCCTATGTGAATCAGCAAGGACGACCTCATGACCACACTAAATAGATAAAAAAAAAAGGAAAGAAAAATGAATTTTAGTTTTCCAGACCAAGCATTAACCGAGTAGTGGTTTTTTTTCTTTCATTGAAGCAGTCAAAACTTCTTGTTTAGGTAACTTGAAAAATCAAGCCCAATCTCAAACTTGCACAATATGAAAGAATAAAATTTAAATAAGAAAAATTAGGTGACTAAAATGTCTAAAATTGCAAAAATAAAGAAAGAAAAACATTATGGATTACTAAAAAAATTAATATTTTATTTAAGTATATGTTTGCCAAGCGCGCGCAGGTGGGAGAGAGGTCTTCTTAGTTTCTTATTTTCTTTTTCTTTTCTTTTTTTTTATATCTTAGGGTGTGTTTGGTTGTACAATTCAACCTGTTTTTCAAATTGATTTTTGCTAATTTATAAATAGTTTTTATAATTTTAATGTGCTGATGTTAAAAATTAAAAAATAAATCTGTGAAAAGTTACCATTTTAATATATATAGTCAATTCGAAATTACTTTTATAAAATCATTATACACTATATTATCGTATTGACTTGTAGTCCATAGGTTTCGGCTTAATAAGCCCAACATAAACAAAATTAATGGTTGTTAGTGGGTAATTATTAAATACATAGAGATACTTAATGACATCCTAATAGTTCCCTCAACACAAACATGTTTTCAAGTTGTGTCAAAGGCATCATGTTTTAATTATTTTGATATTTTCCCATTTAAATTTTTTCAAAAAAATTAATCATTACTCTACTGTTAAACACCCATGAAAACATCAGACCTCATCCTCAATTAACATGAACCCTTGATTTATTTACAATTTATTTGAGTTAAATAATTTTCTTTTTGAAAAATTAAAAAAAAACAAGAATCTAATATAAAACCAATTTAATTGACAAAAAATAAATCAAATTATTAGATAGAATTTTAAAATATATAGGTAATGGGAGACTCTTTTCACACAAGATGATTATTCTTTATTGAAAAGATGTTATTCTGTCATGCCATACGCACCTTGCGCCTGCAGCATCTTTTTATAGTTTTGCCAATATTTGTTCACACCATGCTATAGAAAACGAATAAAAATAAAATTATGTAATTTATTTTCTAACTAATCCAATATTAAAGGACAAAATCATGATAAAAACAAAATAAAAAGACACCAAAAATAAATAAAGCATATTTAATTAGTGGGTAAACTCATCAAGCCTATAAATCAGGTAACTCAAGCTAGCTTGTAAAACTCACAAACCAGGTTATGGAGTCCATTAAGATTATGATTTTTTTTATTTTTTTTATTTAACTATATAATAAAAAAAATAACATGGTTGTTTAAGAATTCAAACTCTGAAAAAGAAATTTGCGTTGAAAAAATATAATTCTGAATGCATTTATTTTGACCACAGAGGCCAAAGCAGAAAGAAAAGGGTTAGATCATGGAGACATAATAAGACCCTACCACCATGTGCTCACTCTATTCTCTTCAGAGAGAAACCGAAATGTTCTTTAAATTTGATTTTATGGTAGAAAAAGAAGAGAGAAAATCATTGAAAAGAGAAAATGTTCAATTGTTCACATCATACATACATACTTTTTTTTTCTTATTCTAGGAAACTCTGCTCCCGGAAAATACATTTTATGAGCCTGTTACAAGAGAATGTTTTTGTTCGATATTTTAAAAGTTTGTTGAAACAGGCACTCAATTAAACAAAAATATATATGGACTAAACATAAAAGCAATGTTGTAAATAATAATAATAAATGTATATAAGAGCAAAACGGGAAAACTTGTGAGATAAAAAATGCTTTTGTACCCTATATTAAAAATGGGACACGTTCTTAATTAAACGAAAAATATATAAAAGCGTTTATGCTCCTCTTGGAAGCCAATATTGGCTGGCCATTAACTAATAGAGGTTTAGGGGATATTTCTTCCATTTTCATCTAAAATTCTCGTAAAAACATTTAAAAAGTTTAGGAAGATTTTAATACTATGTTTGACTTTTGACTCTACATCTTAAAACTGCTTTTAAAAATTAAAAAGTTTATTTTTATATTCTTATTTAAAATTAATTTTTTTGATGTTTTTAGATAATTTTCATATACTGATTTCATAAATTATATTTAAAAATTTTATAAAAAAATTATTCTGATGCATTTCTAAATAAAAATAACTTTAAAAACCTAAGCCACATTTCTAAGTAAGCATAAAAAAGGGTTCCGGGTTTTAAGACATGGAAGTGGAGAACATAAACAGTGGAGAGAAAATGAATTTTTCATTGGAAAGTTTACTTTGAATTAGTGATAGAAGAGGTCACAGAAGTTTGAACAAGGTCTGGTCGTAATATATACTTATACGACAAGTTTGCTGTGGTGCATTTTTTCTTATTTTATTTGATGGCATGAGTGTTCGATGAAAAAAACACTCTTAATGAAACTTTGAAGAAGCTGCATGGAAAATGTAGAGTTTATTTCTTACGTTGATAGTGATTATATTTTTAATTTTTAATTTTTAATATTAAAATAATCAGAAAATATTACGAAAGAAATAATTTATTGTGATTATAATTAAACATGTAATTTATTTCTTTACCACTCAATCACCCTTTCACCCTACCCAATTTTCGAAAGTGAAGTGCCCAAGCAAGATTCTTTCCCGAAGTCAATGTGTATAATTTATTGTGATTATAATTAAACATGTAATTTATAAAGTCTTTGCAGTAACAAAGTCAATGTGTATTTCCCATTAATTTTACATCAATTAATCACATGATATCTTGTTAATAAATAAATTTAAATTAAATTAAATTATTAGATGTAACAACCCAACAATTTTCCCCTCTAAACAGAGTGGATAAAGCATGAAATTTTTTTTTTTCTGCAATTCTAAAAGAATTTCGGCATAGTCTCCCCTATACCGGAAGATTTCCAAATTATTCACAAACATTTCAACACAATCAACAACATGATTCATCTCAGAATATGCTCAAATCCATATTCATTTCAGAACTCCATCTTACATCACACATAAAAGATAAAAATTGAAAAACAATCAGTTCATACATGAAAGTTTCACCTATAAACACACATATACATATACATTGAACATAACACAATTTAATATTACAGAAACAAAATTCACAATTATACTATTCCATACAATTTACAACAAGTCACCATCACTTTCTAAGTTTCTATTTTACAAAAGGAAATAAGACTTAAAATCTATTCTTGACGAGGGTGAGAAGAACCTGCAACATATAAATTTTTCATATGAGTGAAACAATTTAGTAAATACCAGTAGTTTCAGAAGAATTTGAGTAATCTATCCATCAATTTGCTTAAATCACGTGAGATTCGAAACACCATTATGTGCACTCTTTTAAGGTCTTAACAAAAGAAGATTTATTTCTTTTTGACTACTATACATTTTTTTTTCACTTCAAAGAGACCATAGCCGACACTAGTGACCTCTAATAATGTCTTTAGGTATACATCCTGGAATCAACTCATCAATTTCATGAAAATCTTAACATAAACCTAGCCATGGTTATCATTATATATAAATACTATATATATTTTAAAATAAAACCAAAGTAGTCAAATTAATACATCATGCCGATATCGACATCACCTGCCGATATCATTAACTGTTCTGAAATCGAGTAGTTAATCAAATTTATATATATCATGCCGATATCGACGTCACCTGCCGACATCATTAACTATTCCAAAATTGAATAGTTAATCAAGTTTATAAATAACATGCCGAAATCGGCGTCACTGCCGATATCATTAACTATTCCAAAATTGAATAGTTAATCAAGTTTATAAATATAATGCCGATATCGACGTCACCTGCCGATATCATTAACTATTCCACAATTGAATAGTTAATCAAGTTTATACATATCATGCCGATATCGACGTCACTTGCCGATATCATTAACTATTCCACAATTGAATAGTTAATCAAGTTTATACATTATGCCGATATCGACGCCACCTGCCGATATCATTAACTATTCCCATATTGAATAGTTAATCAAGTTTATAAATTAATTTGTTTCCTTTATATACACACAACAACCCAAACACACATATATATGAAAATATAAATAGATATGTCTTTCCATCCACTGGCTTTCCTTTACTTCCTTTTTCCTCCCAATAAGCACCAAAATTATATCTTACTTTTCAATACCCGACAAGGTAAGTAATATTATATAATGAGAATTTAGGTATCGAGTACCCACCTGCTGTGAATGTTAGAGCTTGCGTTACCACTGTTGTTGTTGTTGCCGTCACCGCTGGTTCTTCCTGAAACCACAATTAACCACCATTTATTTAATCATTTATATTACTCCCTATATCACCCACAACAACAATAAAAGTGGTAATATTATTCATTTTCCCTTTTACCAATTCTTCTCTTTCTCACTTATTTTCCTCATTATCATCCTTTAATTTTTCAGCTCATTTGTATTCCCAATAGAACATCATGAATTCAATTTCTTATCACCCTTTGATTTCTTCTTTTATTATTTTTTTTTCATAAAATCAATACACACTTTATGAAGGAAAAGGGACAATTTTTTTCTGTCCTTAACATGGCTAAATCTTTGATATTTTCTCAACTTGGCCGAAATTGTCAACATATGTGACAGCTTGACCTCTCCTCAGTGTTTTACTCATATCTGGAGTTCCAGAACTCCAAATTAGATGAGGTTTGATTTGCTGGAAAGCTAACACTCCCAGCTACAACTTCTATGAAGGGATCATACGCTAATTAGGTGTTTTTCAGGTCCAAATATCCCTAAGAAATAGGTTGACGAAACTGTCCTGTTTTTGAGGAAAGAAAATATCTCCAATTCATCTTCAATCTTTGATTTCTCATCAATAACAGCCATGTCTTTCCTTGAATCATGAAATACTACTCATTTATGCATTTCTCTAACATTTTGTGCTAGAAACCCTAATTCCCAATTCAAAAACAATCAAGAACTTCTAAATTGAAGTTAATTTCTTAGACAGTGCAGTTCGAACTCCTTACTTGGGTGGGAGCTAACAATTTTGGAAAGATCCTAGACTTCTTCTTCTTCAAAATATCCAGCCACTCTTCCTCCTTTCTTCTCCAATTTCTTCACTTTCTCTTGTTATTTCTTCACCAAATTGTGCTCTTTCACTTTAGAAATCCAAGGCTTGTATGGGTTTACAAATTTTGGGGTGTTTGCTCTTGATTTGTATAGCATGAATTTTCGAAATTCCCTTCTCCTCTCTACTTGGTTTCAGCTGAACATGGCTGAAAAGAGAGGGGTATTTATAGTGCCCGTTTTTTTTTTTTTTTTTGCTTTTCCTAAATTTTATGTAATAATATCATCTTATATAATAATATCATCTTATCATTTTATTTTCCTTTGTTTCATCTTAATCTCCTACCTCCATGTATACTTTATCCTCGGATTTCACATTCTCCCTTCCTAATAAAAATTTCGTCCCCGAAATTTAACATTACATACCTGACTCAAGGAATAGATAGGGGTATTTTTCCTTAATTTCTGACTCTCTCTCCCACGTTTCTTCCTCGATTTGTGAGTTTCTCCACAATACTCTGACAAGTGATACCTTTTTATTTCTCAATGTTTTTTCACTACGATCCATAATTTTGACTGGCCTAGTCTCGAGTGTCAAGTCTTCTCTTACTTCAATAGGAACTGCAGGTAACACTCGGGAAGGATCCACTTCTGCTTTCCGTAATAGTGATACATGGAATACATTGTGAATCTTCTCTAGGTGTGCTGGTAAACTCAAGCGATAAGCCACGGGTCCTACCTTAGCTATCACCTCAAATGGCCCAATATACCTCGGAGCAAGCTTTCCTTTCATTCCAAACCGAATGATGCCCTTCCATGGTGCTACCTTTAAGAAGACTCTATCCCCTATTTGGAATTCCAAGGGTCTCCTCCGTTTATCTGCATAACTCTTCTGTCTATCTTGAGCTTCCTTCATTCTTTGCCTGATTACCCTTACCTTATCCGTTGTCATTTGTACGAGTTCGGGACCAGGAGTTTCCTTTCTCCAACTTCATCCCAACATATTGGAGTGCGACATTTTCTCCCATAAAGGGCTTCATATGGAGCCATCCCAATAGAAGCTTGGTAACTATTATTATACGTGAATTCTACCGGTGGTAGTAAGTCTTCCAGTTTCCCCAAACTCTAATACACATGACCTCAAAGGTCTTCAAGTGTTTGGATGGTTCTTTCAGATTGGCCATCATGTGCGGGGTGGAATGCGGTGCTCAGATTCACCTCGGTTCCCAAAGCCCGCTGTAAGCATGGCCATAACCTTGAAGTAAATCTCGGTCTCGATCGGATACCATTGAGATGGGAACTCCATGCAATCTAATCACTTCATTCACGTATAATTTGGCCAACTTGTCTATGGGGTCTGTCATTTTGATGGGTAAGAACAAAACCGACTTTGTTAGTCGATCTACCACTACCCATATAGCATCATTGCCCTTTTTCCCCTTTGGCAATCCGGTTACAAAATCCATGGCTATATTTTCCCATTTCCATTCGGAATTGGTAGTGGTTGTAATTCTCTGCCGGCCTTTGATGTTCTATCTTCACCTGTTGACATATCCCACATCTTGACACATATTCTGCTATCTCCTTCTTCATATTTGGCCACCAGTAGTATTCTCTAAGATCTCTATACATCTTGGTACTCCCAGGATGGGTGGTAAACCGAGATTCATGAGCTTCTCTCAATATCTCTCCCTTTAAGGTCTTATTCTCAGGCACATAAACCCGTTTTCCCATCACAACCAACCCTCCTGGCGGTATTTGTAGAGACAACTCCTTGCCTTGCTTTATCTTTTCCTTAATTTTCTCTAAACCTTCATCCGCTAAGCTGAGCTTCTAGAACTTTATCTCGCAACACCGATCGATCTTCATATGAGCTAGTAATGACCCTTCAGGATCCATATTAAGTTGAATTCCCATCCTTTTTAATTCCATCACATTTGTTTGTTTCGAATTCTCGGATCACCCGTCCCTTCTTTCCCTTTTCGACTTAATGCATCCGCCACGACATTGGCTTTGCCTGGATGGTAATCAATTATTCAATCATAGTCCTTTATCAATTCCACCCACCTCCTCTGCCGCATATTTAATTCTTTTGCGACATTAGATACTTTAAACTTTTATGGTCGGTAAAAATTTGTACTTGTGTTCCATACAAGTAATGTCTCCATACTCGCAAGGCAAATACCACTTGCTTGCAAGTTCGGATCATGGACCGGATAATTCACTTCATGTGGCTTTAATCGTCTGGAAGCATATGCGATCACTTTTCCATGCTTGCATTAACACACATCCCAAACCCTCGCTGAGGCATCACTATACACAATGAACCCTTACGTTCCGGAAGGAAGAGCCAAGACGAGAGCTGATGTAAGCCTTCTTTTCAACTCCTGAAAACTCTCCTCACATTCCTTTGACCAATTAAACCTCACTTCTTTCCGAGTCAACTTGGTCAAAGCGATGCGATTGTGGAAAATCCTTCAATGAACCTCCTATAATATCCTGCAAGGCCCAAGAAACTTAATTTCGAGTCACATTTGTAGGCTTCTCCCACTTTAGAAGCTGCCTCTACCTTTCTCGGATCCACACATATTCCCCTAGTCGAGATAACATGTCCCAAAAATATCACCTCTTTAAGCCAGAACTCACATTTATCCAGTTTTGCATACAATTTATTTTCTCTCAATATCTCTAACACCTTCCTCAAGTGCTTCTCGTGCTCCAGATAAGAGCTCGAATATACCAGTATATCATCAATAAACACTACCACACATTTATCCAAATAAAATCGGAACACTCGATTCATTAGATCCATAAATACTACAGGGGCATTAGTTAACCCAAATGGAATTACTAAGAATTCATAATGGCCATAGCGAGTTCTAAAGGCAGTCTTCTGTATGTCCTGTTCTCTAATTCTTAATTAATGATACCCCGATCTCAGATCTATTTTCGAAAAGCTGTTGCACCCTTCAACCGATCAAACAAGTCATCTATCCGTGGCAGCGGATACTTGTTCTTTCTTGTCACTTTGTTCGGTTGACGGTAATCAATACATAACCTGAATGTACCATCCTTCTTCTTTACAAATAACACCGGGGCTCCCCAAGGCGAATTGCTCGCCCGTATGAATCTTTTGTCCAACAACTCCTGAAGCTGGATCTTTAATTCAGCTAGTTCTATAGGGTTCATCCTATAAGGGGACTATGCTATAGGGTTGACTCCTGGAAGAGTCTCAATGGAAACCTCGATTTCCCTGATTGGAGGCAGTCTTGGTAATTCCGCTGGAAACACGTCTGAGAACTCTTTTACAATAGAAATATTTTTTAATTCAATGCTTCCCTTCTTCAATTCTCTCACATGAGACAACCAAGCAGGGCATCCCTTTCTAATCAATTTTCCGGCCATCATGATCGAGATTATGGAGTTTGGAATCACCCTCCTCTCTCCCCTGAATACTACCTTTTTCCACTCGCATCTTGGAGATTTACAATCTTTGTAAAGCTGTAATATCCCACATCGAGAGGAGAGCGTCCAGAGCCAGGGCATATTAAGGCAGGCGGTACCGAGCCTTTCATGACGCGTTTTGGGGCCTGCGGGCTGCCAGGAACAAAACCGTGAGGGCGGAAGGCCCAGAGCGGACAATATTGTGCAAGGTGAGCCGGGTCGGGCCTTACATATGGTATCAGAGCCGAGGACGGCTCTTCCTTAAGGTGGGGGGATTGTAATATCCCACATCGAGAGGAGAGCGTCCAGAGCCAGGGCATATTAAGGCAGGCGGTACCGAGCCTTTCATAACGCGTTTTGGGGCCTGCGGGCTGCCAGGAACAAAGCCGTGAGGGTGCGGGAGTACCGGCCCAAAGCGGACAATATTGTGGAAGGTGAGCCGGGCCGGGCCTTACAAAAACAATCCACTTGTGCCCTATATCTACTCAACCAATCCATTCCCAGTATTAAGTCAAAATCATCCAATGCTAAAGGCATGAGATCCGCCGTTAGCTCTACCCCCTCAATGTTTAGTATCACTCCCTTGTATACCTCATCAATGTTTATATTTTTCCCCAAAGGTGTACTAACCACCATCCCCACATCTAATCTACTTGGTAACACATTTAAATTTTTAGTAATTCGGTGGGCCACAAAAGAATGACTAGCCCCAGGATCAATTAAAGCATGAACTTGTATTAAACTCAATTGTAGTATACCTGCTACAACATCCGGCATTGTCCCCACATCTTCCTGGGTCATGTGGTATACTCTACCCCGAGTCCTTTCCTCTTGCGATCTGGGTCGGCCTCTATTGGCACTTGTGCTTGAGTGAGTGGGTCGTATAGGTCGATCAACTGTTACTGACTGTTGTTGGCTTTGAGTAGCCATCCCCTGTCTTTGTACTCCTTCAGTAACTCTTTGTGGACATTCCCTTTTTCTATGACCCATTTCCCCACAATGGAAACAACCTCTCCCCAAGTACTGACAATCCTTCCATCGGTGCCCTTCCCCTCTGCAGATATAACATCTTCCGGATGCAGCTGAACAATCCCCAGGGTGTTTTTGATTACACCTCATACATATCGGGTATACAAATCCTCTTTGTTCCAGGGACCCTCCTGTAACACTTGCCCTCGGACGCGTCCTGACGCCTGCAGATCCCCAGGATTAAACCGTCGAAGTCCTCCTGAACTTCCACCCTGAACAAAACTCCCCTTTCTCGGTAATGGGTTGAATGATGACCCACTCTTTCCCTTTTCAGAGGAAGATTCCTCCCTGTTGGGGGTGTGAACTCCCTTCTCTTGAATCCCGTTATCTGACTCTGCTCACTTGATGCCCTGGGTGTATCGTTCATTACCCTCTCTATCCCTTGAGCAGCACGCACTAGCTCTCGAACTGTCTGAAATGGCATAGCCACCAAAATTAGTTTTAACTCCTGCCTGAGTCCATCCCGAAACCGTTCCACTCGATGATGCTCAGTGAGGAGATGAGTGGTTGCAAAGATAGATAAATCCTGGAACCTCTTCTCATACTCCAGGACAGTCATATTCCCCTGTTTCAAATCTAAAAACTCCTGCTCTTTCTCTTTTCGGTGTTGCCAGGAGTAATATCGGTCTTCAAATTCTTCTCTAAAGTTTATCCACTTTAATTTTTCACCTGCTCTTCTTTCTCTTATGGTCTCCCACCAAGAATGAGCACTCTCTGTTAACAACTGAGTCACACAATCCACCTGGGTTTCCTCTGGTATGCACAACTGATCTATAACCCTTTCTACCTTCCTCAGCCAATGCCCTGCTACTTCGGCGTCTTCTTCCCCTGAATAGGTCGTGCAACCCATTTCGCGCATGTCTTTCACCCATTGAACCAGGGTGACTGCTCTTTCTACCCGGGGAGTGGCATGGGATGTTCCTGCAGCCATCCACGATACTCATCGCCTTGACCAATTGCTCAATAAACATGGGGTCTGAATAAGGATTTGGAACGGCCGTTGATGTCATTGGCGGTGGCCTATCCTCCAATCCTTGACCACTCGGTGTTTTAGCCGGTGACACATCTGCCCGAGAAGTAAAAGGTTCATTATGATGCTCCCCTGAATTTCCCTCCTCGGTATGGGCCGATGCCACAGATTGACGAGAGGTAGTATCCATTAATGGATCCCTTTCGGTTTCATTTCCAGAAAATGAGTCATCCTCTCTTTCTTGCACAAGGGGTGAAACAACCCTTGCAGTTCGCCGTGAACGAACCATCCTGCAACATTTTTTTTTTTTTCAAAATCACATTAGCATTTCAATCCCTGAAATTGCAACCAAATGCTCTGATACCAACTGTAACAACCCAACAATTTTCCCCTCTAAACAGAGTGGATAAAGCATGAAATTTTTTTTTTTTTCTGCAATTCTAAAAGAATTTCGGCATAGTCTCCCCTATACCGGAAGATTTCCAAATTATTCACAAACATTTCAACACAATCAACAACATGATTCATCTCAGAATATGCTCAAATCCATATTCATTTCAGAACTCCATCTTACATCACACATAAAAGATAAAAATTGAAAAACAATCAGTTCATACATGAAAGTTTCACCTATAAACACACATATACATATACATTGAACATAACACAATTTAATATTACAGAAACAAAATTCACAATTATACTATTCCATACAATTTACAACAAGTCACCATCACTTTCTAAGTTTCTATTTTACAAAAGGAAATAAGACTTAAAATCTATTCTTGACGAGGGTGAGAAGAACTCGCAACATATAAATTTTTCATATGAGTGAAACAATTTAGTAAATACCAATAGTTTCGGAAGAATTTGAGAAATCTATCCATCAATTAGCTTAAATCACGTGAGATTCGAAACACCATTATGTGCACTCTTTTAAGGTCTTAACAAAAGAAGATTTATTTCTTTTTGACTACTATACATTTTTTTTTCACTTCAAAGAGACCATAGCCGACACTAGTGACCTCTAATAATGTCTTTAGGTATACATCCTGGAATCAACTCATCAATTTCATGAAAATCTTAACATAAACCTAGCCATGGTTATCATTATATATAAATACTATATATATTTTAAAATAAAACCAAAGTAGTCAAATTAATACATCATGCCGATATCGACATCACCTGCCGATATCATTAACTGTTCTGAAATCGAGTAGTTAATCAAATTTATATATATCATGCCGATATCGACGTCACCTGCCGACATCATTAACTATTCCAAAATTGAATAGTTAATCAAGTTTATAAATATCATGCCGATATCGACGTCACCTGCCGATATCATTAACTATTCCAAAATTGAATAGTTAATCAAGTTTATAAATATAATGCCGATATCGACGTCACCTGCCGATATCATTAACTATTCCACAATTGAATAGTTAATCAAGTTTATACATATCATGCCGATATCGACGTCACTTGCCGATATCATTAACTATTCCACAATTGAATAGTTAATCAAGTTTATACATTATGCCGATATCGACGCCACCTGCCGATATCATTAACTATTCCCATATTGAATAGTTAATCAAGTTTATAAATTAATTTGTTTCCTTTATATACACACAACAACCCAAACACACATATATATGAAAATATAAATAGATATGTCTTTCCATCCGCTAGCTTTCCTTTACTCGTTCCTTTTTCCTCCCAATAAGCACCAAAATTATATCTTACTTTTCAATACCCGACAAGGTAAGTAATATTATATAATGAGAATTTAGGTATCGAGTACCCACCTGCTGTGAATGTTCGACTTGCGTTACCCTGTTGTTGTTGTTGCCCGTCACCCGCGGTTCTTCCTGAAACCACAATTACCCACCATTTATTTAATCATTTATATTACTCCCTATATCACCCACAACAACAATAAAAGTGGTAATATTATTCATTTTCCCTTTTACCAATTCTTCTCTTTCTCACTTATTTTCCTCATTATCATCCTTTAATTTTTCAGCTCATTTGTATTCCCAATAGAACATCATGAATTCAATTTCTTATCACCCTTTGATTTCTTCTTTTATTATTATTTTTTTTTCAGAAAATCAATACACACTTTATGAAGGAAAAGGGACAATTTTTTTCTGTCCTTAACATGGCTAAATCTTTGATATTTTCTCAACTTGGCCGAAATTGTCAACATATGTGACAGCTTGACCTCTCCTCAGTGTTTTACTCATATCTGGAGTTCCAGAACTCCAAATTAGATGAGGTTTGATTTGCTGGAAAGCTAACACTCCCAGCTACAACTTCTATGAAGGGATCATACGCTAATTAGGTGTTTTTCAGGTCCAAATATCCCTAAGAAATAGGGTGACGAAACTGTCCTGTTTTTGAGGAAAAGAAAATATCTCCAATTCATCTTCAATCTTTGATTTCTCATCAATAACAGCCATGTCTTTCCTTGAATCATGAAATACTACTCATTTATGCATTTCTCTAACATTTTGTGCTAGAAACCCTAATTCCCAATTCAAAAACAATCAAGAACTTCTAAATTGAAGTTAATTTCTTAGAAATTGAAGTTAGAACTCCTTGCTTGGATGGGATCTAACAATTTTGGAAAGATCCTAGACTTCTTCTTCTTCAAAATATCCAGCAACTCTTCCTCCTTTCTTCTCCAATTTCTTCACTTTCTCTTGTTATTTCTTCACCAAATTGTGCTCTTTCACTTTAGAAATCCAAGGCTTGTATGGGTTTACAAATTTTGGGGTGTTTGCTCTTGATTTGTATAGCATGAATTTTCGAAATTCCCTTCTCCTCTCTACTTGGTTTCAGCTGAACATAGCTGAAAAGAGAGGGTATTTATAGTGCCCGTTTTTTTTTTTTTTTTTGCGTTTCCTAAATTTTATGTAATAATATCATCTTATATAATAATATCATCTTATCATTTTATTTTCCTTTGTTTCATCTTAATCTCCTACCTCCATGTATACTTTATCCTCGGATTTCACATTAGATGACAACTTAAAATATAATTTATATTATTTGTTCAAACCGATGCAATTATCCCTTAGCACAGACAGGAACTCCCACCAATAAACTATACCATGATATGATTGAATGTGAGAAACTGTAAGCACATGTATTTTCAAATCAAATCAAATGAATCAATATTAAAACCTCTTGTCCATTTCTTTATCTTACTTGAGTTTCAATTAAACTAAGTTGGGGCTAACTCGATTCTAATCGATCATTTTATAGATTCGAAGGTAAATTAGGTTACTTGGTAAAATATAGCTTAATTTTTTAAAAGAATAGATGACAACTTTTTTTTACAAAAAATAATAATGACACAATGACAAATTAGATCGAACTCAATTCCCCCGCGACCAAGGTCATGGATTCTATTAGCTTTAGTAAATTGTTTTATAGCATGTTATTTAATTTTATGATTAAAATATATGCTTGTAAAATTGAGCGCTAACCATTCAAAATATATTTATTCGTATAACCATATAGAAAGTAAACAAAAATAAAATCATGTAATTTATTTCCTAAATAATCCAATATTAAAATACAAAATCATGAAAAAATAATTTGTTTTAATTAACTGTATGATAATAAAAATAGATGATTGTATTATTGAACACTAGCCCAATACTGATTTTTTTTATAAAAAAGTTATGATAACCTTATAGAAAGCAAAATGAAACCAATTATGAAACTGAATTTTCAATTAACTCAATATCAATGGATAAAATAAAAAATTTAAACTTATAAAACTCGTGAACCAGATCAATCAACCAAACGTATGAGCATGTCCATGAATTTTATAAAGTTTAATAACAAGATTGTTTTAAAAATTATTTTTTTGAATTGTATGATAAATACTAACAGAGTCAAGTTCATTTAAAAAAAAAAAACAATCCCACCGAATTTGTAAATTAGGATAACTTGAGTTACCCTAATAAGCTTGTTAACCATGTTAATCCTATAAAAAGAGAAAATAGAAAGAAATAAATTATAAATTTCAATTACAAACCAACTCGAATATGAAATATACAAAAATGATAACAAAAATTCAATATAAAAAAATTATAAATTTCAATTACAAACCAACTCGAATATGAAATATACAAAAATGATAACAAAAATTCAATATAAAAAAAAGAAGAAGAGATTACTACTGTAATTCACGATAAAATAGTTGTCGATGACAATGTCTTTTAATAATTATGATGATAATAATAATAATAAAAATACCTTTCAAATCGGTGAGGAGATTTTGAATGACCATGTCGAATTCTAAAGAAGTTGAAAGATGAAATAGATAAAAAAAAAATTATTAAAAAAAAGAACAAAACACTGTGGATTATATTATAAATATAATACATGTATTTAAGCTCCATGGAGATCTCAATATTCAAAATATTTTTTATTTATAATATTAGTACATTAAAATTATTAAAAGATTTATTAATTTTCAATGCATATTAAAATGAAGCAAAGTGACTAATAGAAAAAATACTCAAATTCTACGAACAGCAAAGCGTTTAGAACCCCTTACACATATTTGATATTTTTATTTTATTGAATAATTCAATTCGAAGTTCAATTCCCAAAATGAAGGTATAAATAATTAAATCAATATTAAACCAAATTTTATCTCTTTTAAAATATTATCCACCTCTTTTAAATATGTAAGCGATTATCCCTCTTAAAAAAGTCTAATGATAAAGTATCCTCAAGGAGCAAATAAATAATTAAATCAATATAGATAAATAGATAATTAAACCAGATTTTATTTTTTTAATTTTAATTTTAATAACAGTTCTGTTCTTTCCATCCCAAGAGATAGAGACTGCTAGTTTCATTCAACAAGATTCTAAATCCCATATTTAGATAATTTAGCAGAAAGAACTAAAACCCTATAAACTAGCCCAACAAATCATACGAAGAAAAGAGAAAATTCAGAAACAATCTAGCTCAGTATTCAGCTCTTGTTGGCTTCAATGGAGAGGAGGGCCAGTGCGAGAGCGAAAAGAAAAGGTAGCAGCCTCGAGCCTCGAGCCTCGCCAAAGGAAAAAAGTAGCCCTAGGAGTAAGAATAACGTAAGGAAATTAACATGGTGTGCAGAGAATCAATTGTAGAAAGAGAGAAAATAAAAGATGATGCTTACCCTTTATTCAGGGCAGAGCAGTCTACTCCTCTCTATCAAAAGTCTACAATGGGACGAAGGACTTCCTTGGCGTTAGGAGGCTCCCACTCCACCACTCTCTCCCACCATTCTTTTGAACAGAAAATCCATTTAAGAGAAGGGTGAGGGGATGGCTGGCCATTTTCAAGCAACAGAAGACTAATTGCCATCCTCTTCAGCTTCTCACAGTAAAATACGTGAATGTTTTCAAGAGAATTGCAGATTAATTTCGCACTGCAAATCCCTTCCAGTTCTGGTAAACCATGCAATTCCAGAGTTGTTAACTTTGGGAGTGTTAATTCCGCAATGGGATTGGAGGTGCTGCTTTCCTCATCTGTTGTTCCTATTATCTCCACCATTTTCTCACAACAACCAACACGAATCACTTGCAGGTTTACGAGGTATGACAGCAACTCAAGAGGGAGCAACTTCTCCATACTGTTACACTCAAAACAATCAAACGTTTTAAGACGAGAAAACATACCATTATGTGATGGTTGTTAGAGAATAATATAAATCATATCATGGGGTCTCACTTACAGTCTTAAGCTTTTAGGCGAGATGGCTCCTTAACATGGTATCAGAATTTTGTTGACCCAGCGGTCACGAGTTTGAATCTCACCACCCTCATTTTATTTGATAAAAATCAAGCACAATGTATTGTGGGTATATGCAAGTTTCAAGCCCAAAAAGTTTTCACTTGAAGAGGTGTGTGTTAGAGAATAATATAAATCATATTTTGGGACCTCACCAAACAACTTGAGCTTTTAGATGAGATGGTTCCTTAACAATGATAGTGATAGTGGAGCTGAGCAGAACCAAGAAGATGAAACCAAGCACTTCATGCTATTGCAATTCACAAGGTGGATGATTTCCAATTCAGTTGCATTCTCTAATGACAAAATATCACATAAACTTCTTGCATCGATGCATTCACAATACAGTCCTTGAATACCGTTTAATAACTTGACCTGAAAATCTCTCTCTCTGTTGATACTCAAATCAACCAACATAATTGTTTTACTTGGGAAATCATGAATGTCATACAAATAATCTCCATTCAACGTTCCTACTAAAATTTTGTATGTGCTTAATGATTGAATCCCATCCCGAGATGTGAGATACTCCACGAAGTCAGAGAGGCCTTTGAAGTGGCATTCCAAAGTTTCCAACTTCCCCAAGCATCGTCCTTCCATTACTTCAACCGTATGGCATATCGTAGGAACCTCTCCTCCAAGTGCAAGGACCTGCAGGTGAGAGAGTTTTGGTAATATCCCACTAGGAAACTCCTTTTCACCACATCCACTAATTCTAAAATACCTAAGGTTGGATAAACATTCCATGCCTTGAGGCATCTTTTCAAGTGAGGTTCCATAGAGATCTAAACTCTCCAGTGCTCTCAGCTTTTCTAATGATGGAACATATCTTAGCCGCCCACAATCAATGAGCAATAATGCAGTGAGAGACACCAAATGAGAGGCGAGTCCGGCAAATTCTCAATACATGTGTAGGATAGATCGATGACCTTGAGCCCATGCAATTGCTTGAAAAATGAATCGCAATGAATACCAACCGATGATTTTGACAAAGCAATAGAGTTGATGATTTGGACACATTGGTGAATGGTCGGAAGGAATTTTTTCAAATTTGTTTTGCATTAGTGAAACTATCTCCGAGTCTTCGTCCACTCTATTGAAATGCATGGACTCAAGACTGATGCATTTTGAAATGCATCTCTGCAGACGATGAAGACCACGTCGGTGAAGATTGAAGATTATGTATTTAATTTTCAGTATTAGCTTAGCTTAGTACTAGCTTGATTTTATCTTAAAATAAAGATCATGTTGATCAATTAGCTAATTAGGATCAAGATTAATTAGTTGATTAGGATTAAGTTTAGTTTGATTTTTGCTTTCAACTAAACCCCTTGTAACTTCAATTTCTTTATAAATAAAGAACCTCACCTTGATTCTGCCTCTTATTATCGAATTTTATTATTCTTATTGTTCTTCACGTGTTCTTCAATTTCAGGAATTCGAATTCAATCTGAACAGATGTGTGTTCATTGTGCAAAAAGCAAGTAAAGTTGACTTTTTTGTTGGCTTTTGAGTTTTATTTTCAACAATTGGTATCGAGCAAATAGGAAATTAGGAGGGATTGTGTGAAACACGAGTGAAAGGTGAGATTTACAAAAAAAAAGAGGGGGAAATCAAAGTCAGTTTTTGTTGAGTTTTACTTGAGAAGAGAAAAAATGGACTCTGCAACCAATTTTTCAGCAAAGGCACCTTCATTTGCAGGGGTGAATTATGGCACTTGGTCTGTGAGAATGGAGACCTATTTGAAGGCATTCGATTTGTGGGAGTTTGTAGAAAATAACAAACAACCTACACCTCTCAATAATAATCCTATAGTAGCTCAAATGAAATTCTTCAATGAAGAAAGAGCTAAAGGATTTAAAGCACTTACTTGCATACACAATGCAGTAAGTGAAGAGATTTTTTTCCAGAATTATGGCATGCAAAACTGCCAAAGAAGATTGGGACAAGCTGAAGGCTGAATTCCAAGGAGATGAGAGATCAAGAAAAATGCAAGTCATGAATTTGAGAAGGCAATTCGAAGGGCTTAAAATGAAAGAATATGATTCCATCATAGATTTTTCTTCTCAAATTTCTAAGCTTGTGAATCAAGTGAGATTGTTGGGGGGAGATTTTCTTGATTCAAGAATTGTGGAGAAGGTGTTGGTGAGTCTACCCGAGAAGTTTGAACATAAAATATGTTCATTGGAAGACTCAAAGGATTTTTCTGAAATGAGTTTCCAAGAACTTGTAAATGCCTTACAAGCAGTGGAACAAAGGCAATCATATAGACATGAGGGAACAAGTGAGAATGCACTTGTTGCTTACAAAGGGAAACAACAATCTTATAATTTTTCGATAAACAAGCAGAATGGAAGGAAAGAAAAAGGCAAAGAATGGAGATCAAACAATCAGAATTCAAGCAGTTGGCAACCCAACAACTTGACAGTGAAGGAGAGAAAGGAATTCCCTACGTGCAAGTATTGCAAGAAAACAAACCATTCTGAAGATTGGTGTTGGTTCAAGAAGGTGCAATGTAGAAATTGCAATCAATTTGGACACTACCAAAAGTATTGCAAAAACAGAAAAAAGAGGTAAAACAAGCTCAAGAAGAAGAGAGCTTGACAATAAAGGATGAACATTTATTTGTAGCTTCAATGCAAAAAATGCTCAGAAAAACAGAGGAGACAAATTAAATTTGGCTCATTGACAATGGTTGCTCAAACCACATGACAACAGACCTGAACATTATTTGTAGCTTGGATAAAAGCTATAAATCAAGGGTGAAGATAGGTAATGGAGACTTTGTAAAGGTTGAAGGAAAAGGAGCAATAGCAGTGGACACAAGGGCAAGTATGAAAACACTAAACAATATCTTATATGTGCCTCAAATAAATCAGAATTTGGTAAGTGTGGGTCGGTTAATGGAGTCAGGTTACTCACTATTATTTGATGATGGTGTGTCTCATCAAAGATAAAAAAGAACTTGTTATGTGCAAAAATGGCTAATAGGTGTTTCAATTATGATTTGAGAGAGATATGTTGGATCGTCAACATGTGCAAGAATGATGATTCAATTCTTTGGCACAAAAGGTTGGGACACTATAATTATGTTGCATTAACCAAGATGGTTGAAATGCAGATGGCTCGAGGGCTACCTCAAATCCATGATCAAGGTAACTACGTGAGGCTTGCCAATTGGGAAAGCAAACAAAAATTGCTTTCTCAAAATCGACTTTAGAGCCAACTCTAAACTGCAACTTTTACACATGCAGGCGTATGTGGGCCAATGCAAGTTGAATCCTTGAATGGATCAAAATATTTCTTGCTATTTGTGGATGATTATAGCAGGTATTATTAGGTGTATTTTCTAAACACCAAAGTTGATGTGTTTTCCAAATTTCGATGTTCAATCGTTGAAGTAGAACTGAAACGAGGAACAAAGTGAAGATGATAAGGTCCGATAATAGTGGGAATTTACCTCTCGACGACTGGAGAGTTACTTGGAAAAAGAAGGGATCAAGCACCAGTTGACGATTGCCCTACACACCACAACAAAATGGAGTAAGTGAAAGAAAAACAGAACTTTAATGGAAATGGCAAGGTGTTTGATGTATGAAAAGAAGATGCCCTTGAAGTTTTGGGCGAAGTCGTAAACACAGACATCATACATAAAAATTGTGTGACTTCAAGAGTTTTGAATGATAAAACTCCTTATGAAATCTGGTATGAAGTTAAACCCAATGTTGAGCATTTAAAAGTCTTTGGATGCATATATTATGTGTTGATACATGATGTTAATAGAAAGAAACTAGATTAGAAGGTCGATGTAGGGGTGATGATAGGTTATAGTTCAAAGTCTAAAGCTTATAGGATTTTTGATGTTATGACTAACAAGGTTACAGATCCCCAGGGGCTTGGCCTAGCAGACAACAGACACCAGGTCACCTTTGGTTATTACCCGAGGTGGTCAGGTGTTCGAGCCTCGACAACCAATCTTTCGAGATTTCCTGTAAGAGCCTGGGACGATAGGGGTTTACACATGTTCCGGGCCCGACAGTGCGCTTTCGGGTCATGTGGTTCCCACGTTATCCAAAAAAAGACTAACAAGGTTACAATTGCAAGAAATGTCAAGTTTGTTCTTCAATTTCGGGAATTCCGAATTCAATCGAACAGATGTTTGTTCATTGTGCAATAAAACAATAAAAGTTGACTTTTTGTTGACTTTTGAGATTTATTTTCAACACACTCCTCTGCATCTGGCGATTCAGTTCTTTTAATTGTACACCATATTTAACAATGACATGAGAGTTCTCTTGCAATATGTGGATGGCCATGTCTTTAATCAAGTCATGCATCTTGACACATCTTCTACCATCGGACTCCTATGAACACTTTCAATAAGCGGACATTGAAGTCTATTTAGCATCGTGTGGCCCTCGTCAAATTCATCTTGCCTCCTACTTCCTTTCTTCAATGTAGTCCTCCATTCGAGCGAGTCATCCACTCCCCTCAAGCTGCTTGCAATTGTAATAATTCCAGTGGCAAACCGGCACATTCCCTTGCAACAACTTTTGCAATTTCTTCCAGTTCATCCGAAGCTGTTATGTGATGTCCAAGACTCTCCTTGAATAAGGTCCAAGCTTCTCCCTATCATCAGCGAGTACAACCTTTATTCTATATTATGTTACGTGTACCATCACTTGTAAAAATAACAATGGCGTGTAGAGAATCACTTGTAGAAAGAGAGAAATAAAAAATGATGCTTACTCTTTATTCTATACTATATTCAGGGCATAGCAGTCTACTCCTCTTCATCAAAGCTGTACAATGGGACGAAGGACTTTCTTGGCGTTAGGAGGCTCCCACTCCACCACTTGTCTCCCACCATTCTCCTGGAAACGCCATAATAGTTTTAAGAGAAGGGTGAGGGGATGGCTGGCCATTTTCAAGCAACGGAAGTCTAATCGCCATCCTCTTCGACTTCTTACGACTTACTACTGAAAATTACTTCAAGAGAATTGCAAATCAATTTCACACTACAAATCCTTTTCGATTCGGTAAACCACTCAATTCCGAATTTTCAACTTTGGGAGTGTTAATTCCACGATGGGATTGGAGGTGTTGCTTTCCTCATCCGTTGTTCCTATTATCTCCTCCATTCTCTCACATTTACTAACATCAATCGTTTCCAGGTTTACGAGGTACGACAACAACTCAAGAGGGAACAACTTCTCCATACTTGTTACATCCAATACACCAAAACTCTTTAAGACAGAAAACATACCATTATGTGATGGCATTGGTGGTGAAGCAAAGCGGAACCAAGAAGATGAAACCAAGCTCTCCATGCTATTGCAAGCAACAATGTGGAAGATCTCTAGTTCGATTGCATTCTCTACTGACAAGACATCACATAAACTTTTTGCATTGATGCATTCACAACACAGATCCTTGAATGCCATTTAAGAACTTGAACTGAAATCTCTATCTCTCTTCATACTTAAATTACCCAACCGAACTGTTTTACTTGGGAAATCATTGTTGTCATACCTATTATCTCCCTTCAACGTTCCTACTAAAATTTTGTATGTGCTTAATGAATGGATCCCATCCCGAGATGTGAGATACTCCACGAAGTCGAGAGGCCTTTGAAGTGGCATTGCAAAGTTTCCAACTTCCCCAAGCATCCTACTTCCAATCCTTTAACTGTATAGCATTCAGTAGGAAACTTTCCAAGTTCAAGGACTTGTAGGTGAGAGAGTTTAGGTAATATCCCACCAAGAAACTCCTTTTCACCACATGCATGGAGTCTAAGATATCTGAGGCTGGATAGACATTCCATTCATTGAGGCATCTTTTCAAGTGAGGTTCCATAGAGATCTAAACTCTTCGAGTGCCCTCGACTTTTCTAATGATGGAACATATCTTAGCCGCCCACAATCAATGAGCAATAATGCAGTGAGAATCACCAAATCAGAGACGAAGTTTGGCAAATTCTCAATACTTGTGTAGGACAGATCAAGGACCTTGAGCCCATGCAATTGCTTGAAAAATGAATCCGGAATGGATTTCAACCCATTTTGACAAAGCAATAGAGTTGACAGATTTGGACACATTGGTGAATGGCTAGGAGGAATTTTTGCAAATTCATTTTGCATTAGTGAAACTCTTGTGAGATTCTCTGTCCACTCCTCTACATCTGACAGTTCTTCTAATTGTGCACCTGCTTTAACAATGACTTGAGAGTTCTCTTGCATTATTTGAATGGCCATGTCCCTAATCAAGTCATGCATCTTGACATATTTACCACCATCCTCTGTTTTATCACTTTCTAATAGGCAGACATATTGAAGTTTGTTAAGCAGCGTGTGGCCCTCGTCAAATGCATCTTGCCTTCTCCTTCCTTTAATTATTCCCTCATCGATCAAATAACCTATCAGCTCCTCCCTTTTAATCTTATGATCTTCAGGATATAATGCACAATATAAGAGACATTGTTTTAGTGCTAACCCATCATCTAATCGATCATAACTGACCCTCAATACCTTGAATACCTTCTCATCCATGTCCCTAAATGTCAATTCTTTTAATTTCTTCAATGTAGTGCTCCACTCATGTAGGTCATCCACTCCCCTCAAGCTCTTTGCAATTGTAATAATTCCCAGTGGCAAACCAGCACATTCCCTCGCAACAGCTTTTGCAATTCCTTCCACTTCATTTGAAAGTGCTATGTGACGTCCAAGATTCTCCTTGAATAAAGTCCAATATTCTCCCTCAAATAGGGGCTTCACTTCGATTTTGTGTTGGCAATCAATCTGAGCACAAACCGTTTGTGATCGAGTTGTCAAAATCAACTTGCATCCTTTCAACGAGGAATGAATTCCCACAAATCATCGTGTAGCTCAAAACTGTTCCACAAATCATCTAAAATGAGAATCCATTTTTGTTTCTTCCTTAGTTCTTCTGACAATTTGGCAGCTCTATGCAGATCATCATCCTCGCTTGAAAGGTCTAGATCAAGATGTTTGGCAATAAGATTTGGCAGTCTATTAATGCTGAAATCTTGAGACACAGTCACCCACCAAACATGATCACAAATATCTGGTCTTTGTAGAAGCTCATTGTGGATGTGTTGCAGTAATGTTGTTTTACCAACCCCCCCCATCCCGTAAATGCCAATGGTTGAGACTTCATCATTCATTAACAAAGACCATATCACCTCCCTATTCTCTTCAAATGCTTGACCCACTGGTGTATTAGAGCTAGTAGGAAACGGAACTCTAGTCTCACTTATGTTGTCTTCAAGAATTCTAAAAGATATAGCTCCTGCGCCAGGTTGGAGTAATCTTCCACTATTCTCCACATCGTGCTCCTCCACTGTCTCTGTCCTCACTCTAACCATGTTCTGCACATCATTCATAATCATATCATTGCTTACTGATGGAGCAAATGGTTGATCATAGTATCTTCCATGATCAAGACACAATGTATCTAATGGCTGGGATGAATCTCCTCGAGGTTCATCAACTTGATTAATTGACGACCTCTCACAAGAGCTACCTCTCTCCAGATGCTGCACTTGTTCTGTTCTCGGTATTGTTTCAAATGCACCATGCAGACGCTCCACATCCTCTTCTTCCTGCATTAAAAAGGTAGTGATTTCATTCAGCTTCGGCGCCATCGAAAGGACAGAGTGTATCTGATCCCAAGTACCATCAGCAAATTGATGCACTATATCAACATGTGAATGAATTCTCTCATGCCAACCTTGAACTCCCACTTGCATCCTTCTAGCATCCCCTGCCAAATCATTAACATTAATTGAACTTGGTATGCTTTTATGTCTTTTGTAGCCACCACGCATAGCTAGAAATGCTGCTTCTAGAACATCTTTAGGCACCTGACCACAAATGCCAACTCCATACCCTGTCTCTCCTGACAAATGCCATTTGATCCTTGGCAAATAAATGCCCACAGAACCTACACTTCATGCTTCCATCATTCATTTCTTCAACATCATTCCAAAACGGATCATTTGGTCTAACCATTTTGTCCTACATAAAAAAAGGTGTCCAAATATTGAATAAAAATTAATGAAAAAGGAAAGGCTGAAACTAGAATAATAGGTTACAAGCAGAAAAGAAATTAAAAAGAAAAAACAATGAATCCAGGGGTCAATTTAGCATGAACTCCATAAGGCATGGAATGTTTCCAAAGTTTATCATTAGAATTTCTGCATCTTGTGTTCTACTTGAAAGATTCAAACCAGAGCTACATGTGAAAAACAAAATCAAGAAGATGGAGTATAAATAATTTACCTGGATTCAAGTTGTGCTTCAACTGCTGGTTTGCTGAAGCAGTGTTCCGGCGGGGGGGATCAAGAACAGAAAGCACAGAACAGAGAAGAATATATGGTTTAGCAATACGGAGGAGGTTGCAAGATGTTGAGCTCCAGGTGATTCGATTCAACCAGAGAAGGAAGCAACGATCATCACAAAGGTTTAAGACATTTGATGAGGGAAATTGGGAAATCGATGTCAAGGAAGTTGGGATGAGGTTTGGAAGAGAATGTTATAGTAGCAAATATTATTGTATTGTTTGACAGGAAGGAAGCCACGAAGTTGCTTTTACACCTCTAATTTGCTTTTCTTTTGTCCAATTGGAAACTTCAACTTGCTGACTGAGTTAACGTGTTGAGCATTCAACCAGAAACGCAGGATGCCCACTTGGAATTATATATATATATATATATATCACACAAATTAAATGGTAAATAATTGGTTTTAATTGTTTTTGAAGAATCATTTCAAAATTCGTAATATACTTAGACTTGGTTTTAATTATTCCAGGGTAAATAATTGGATTAGAAGCTGGCACATGAACGAGGAGAGACTGGTGATGATGGATCATTTTCCATAACTTCAATCATGTCAGATTCCAGCAACAATATTCCACCAGATAATTAATTAAATTCTGATAGTTCATGGGGGAATGCAGCTGAAGAATTAGTAACAATTAAGGAAAAATGACTAGAAATATCAAAATTAATTTCCAGTTTGAAAGCAAAGGCTTTGAATATTCTAAACATTATTGTAGCGTGTGCCATGTCTCAAGCTTCTATACAAAAATATAAGCTACTGGGGTTTGATAAGATGGTGTCTGAGAATGTGTTAGTAAATATTTTAAGAAAATTTTTTTAATTTTATTATTATAAAGTAATCTAAAAATTACTAAAAAGATAATTAAAAACAAAAAGAAATTAACAAAAAAACAAATTGAACCTCACTTTCAAACACCTAACATGTGTATCATCCCGTTTTGAAACTTTAAAGAATCTGCATGGAAAAGGTAAGTTTATTTGCTACGTTGATAATGATTATTTTTAATAATATTTTCAAATTTTTAGTTTTAATATTAAAATAATCAGAAAAATATTAAGAAAGAAATAATTTATTGTGATTATAATTAAACATGTAATTTATTTCCTTACCAATCAATCACCCTTTCAACAAAGGGAAGAGAGCTCTACCCACCGTGTGCTCCCTCTATTCTCTGCAGAGAGAAACGACTCTTTTCATGCCTTTAATTTTATAAAGTCTTTGCAGTAACCAAGGAAATGTATATTTCTCATTACTTTTGCAACATTTAATCACATGACAACACATCAATTAATTACACGATATATTGTTAATAAATTATTTTAAATTAAATTATTAGATGACAACTTAGCTTGGTCAGGAACTCCAACTTGTGGAGAAAAAAGCCTTCCACAAATCATCTAAAATCACAATCAAAACATTTTCTAATCACAATCCTAGACAATTTTATAGGGTCTGCAATCTATTGGCGCTGGTATCTTGTGAAATGATCATTAGTATTTATGACAATCTTGTATTTATTGTTCAAAAAATCCATTGATTCAACCCAGTAGGATCTCGACCATTGGTTTAAAATGGCTTGACAATTCAATGTTGTCTATTTTAGGGCTGCGTTATCTTTAATGTGGTGTTAAACAACCTGGAAAATGTAAACACATGTATTTTAAATCAAATCAAATGAATCAGTAGTAAAATATAGCTTAACTTTTTAAAAAGTCTTTAGATGACAACTTTTTTAAAAAATAATAATAATGAGACAATGACAAATTGGATCGACCAAGGTCCTATTTTATTAATTTGTTTTTAAAATGTTATTTAATTTTATGATTAAAATTTATGCTTGTAAAATTGAGCGCTAACCATAAAATATATATTTATTTGAGATTGTTAATACCATATAAAAAGTAAAAAAATAACATAATGCATTTTATTTCCTGACTAATCAAATATTAAAAGACTAAATCATAAAAAAATAAAAAGAACAAAAACAAAAAATAATCTGATTAGTGGGTAAAGTAACCCAAGCTAACTTGTAGACCATGTTAACCCTATATAAAACGATAAAATAAAAGGAAATAAATTATAAATTTGAATTATAAACCAGACCAAATATGAAATAGACATAAAAGAACAAAAATCAATATAATAGGAAAAAGGAAGAAGAAGATATTAGTATTGTGATTCACGATGATATCGTTGTGGGTGACAATGCCTTTTAATAATTATTTTGCCATTTTGCAGTTTACTAGAGAGAAGGCAGAAAGCCTTACGAAAATAACTTTATTAATAAAGGTTAAATTAAAAAAATAGAAGAAAATATTAAATGATTTATTATTTTTCAATGCATATTAAAATAAAGCAAAGTGGCTAATAGAAAAAAAAAATACTCAAATTCTACGGGCAGCAAACGTTTAGAATCCCTTGCACATATTTGATATTTTTATTTTATTAAAAATCAAATGATAACAGTATACTCAAGGAGCAAAGAAATAATTAAATCAATATAGATAAATAAATAATTAAACCAGATTTAGTTTTTTAATTTTAATTTTAATAACAATTATGCTCTCTGTATCACAACAAATAAAGAATGCTAGTTTCATTCAACAAGATTCTAAAGCCCATATTTAGATAATTTAGCAGAAAGAACTAAAACCCTATAATTTAGCCCAACAAATCATACCAAGAAAAGCAGAATTCAGAAACAATCTAGCTCAGTATTTGTATGTATAGAAACAAAGATCAAGACGTTCAGCTCTTGTTGGTTTCAATGGAGAGGGAGGGGCAGCGCGAGAGCGAAAAGAAAAGGTTGCAGCCTCGAGCCTCGCCAAAGGAAAAAATAATAGTCCTGAGAGTAAAAATAACATAAAGAAATGAACATGGTGTGCAGAGAATCAATTGTAGAAAGAGAGAGAAATAAAAGATGATGCTTAACCTTTATTCTTTATTATATTCAGGGCAGAGCAGTCTACTCCTCTCTATCAAAAGTCTACAATGGGACGAAGGACTTCCTTGGCGTTAGGAGGCTCCCACTCCACCACTGTCTCCCACCATTCTTTTGGACTCGCAACTATTCTTTCAAGAGAAGGGTGAGGGGATGGCTGGCCATTTTCAAGCAACGGAAGACTAATCGCCATCCTCTTCAGCTTCTCACAAAATCTGACTACAATTTCTTCAAGAGAATTACAAATCAGTTTCGCACTACAAATCCCTTTCAGTTCTGGTAAATCAGTCAAATACAGAGTTTTTAACTTTGGGAGTGTTAATTCCGTGATGGGATTGGAGGTGCTGCTTTCCTCATCTGTTGTTCCTATTATCTCCTCCATTTTCTCACAATCAATAACATCAATCACTTTCAGGTTTACGAGGTATGGCAGCAACTCAAGAGGGAACAACTTCTTCAAACTGCTACAATTATAGCAACAGAACTGTTTAAGACGAGAAAACATACCATTATGTGATGGCAATGGTAGTGTAGCAGAGCAGAACCAAGAAGATGAAACCAAGCTCTCCATGCTATCGCAATTCTCAATTTCGATGCTCTCCAGTTCAGTTGCATTCTCTAAGGACAAAACATCACATAAACTTCTTGCATCGATGCATTTACAATACAGTCCTTGAATACCATTTAAGAACTTGACCTGGAAATCTCTTTCTCTGTTGATACTCAAATTACCCAACTTAACTGTTTTATTTGGGAAAACATAACATTCATCCCAATCAATTTCAGTCAACGTTCCTACTGAAATTTTGTATGTGCTTAATGAATGAATCCCATCTCGAGATGTGAGATACTCTACGAAGTCAGAGAAGCCTTTGAAATGGCATTCCAAAGTTTCCAACTTCCCCAAGCATCCTACTTCCATTCCTTCAACTGTATAGCACACTCCAAGTGCAAGGACCTGCAGGTGAGAGAGTTTAGGTAATACCCCACCAGGAAACTCCTTTTCACCTCATACATGGAGTCTAAGATATCTGAGATTGGATAGACATTCCATTCCTCAAGGCATCATTTCAAGTGGGGTTCTATAGAGATCTAAACTCTTCAGTGCCCTCAGCTTTTCTAATGATGGAACATATCTTAGTCTCTCACAATTAATGAGCAACAATGCAGATGAGACACACCGGATCGAGACAGACTCGGCAAATTCTTAACACTGTGTTAGACAGATCGAGGACCTTGAGCCCACGCAATTGCTTGAAAAATGAATCTGCAATGAATACCAACCCACGATTTTCACAAAGCAATAGAGTTGAGAGATTTGGACACATTGGTGAATAGCTGGAAGGAATTTCTTTGATCTGGTTTTTCATTAGTGAAACTCTTGCTAGATTCTCTGTCCACTCCTCTGCATCTGGCAGTTCTTCTAATTGTGCACCTGCTTCAACAATGACTTGAGAGTTCTCTTGCAGTATCTGAATGGCCATGTCTCTAATCAAGTCATGCATCTTCACATATCTTCTATCATCATACACACTATGAACATTTTCCAATAGGCGGACATATTGAAGTCTATTAAGAATGGTGTGGCCCTCGTCAAATGCATCTTGCCTCCTTCCTTTAATTATTCCCTCATCGATCAAATAACCTATCACCCTCGCTTTTCAATCATATGATCTTCGGGAAATAATGCACAGTATAAGAGACATTGTTGTAGTGCTGAATCACCTAATCGATCATAACTAAACCTCAATAGCTTGAATACTTTCATGTCCAAAAATGCTGAGTCTTTCAATTTCTTCAATGTATACCTCCAATCATGTGGATCATTCACTCCCCTCAAGCTTCCCGCCACTGTAATAATTCCCAATGGCAAACCATCACAATCCCTTGCAACAGCGTTTGCAATTTTTTCCAATTCATCTGAAAGTGTTATGTGACTTCAAGATTCTCCTTGAACAAAGTCCAAGATTCTCCCTCGTAAAGTGGCTTCACTTGGATTTTATGTCTGGCAATCAATCTGATCACAAATCATTCGAGTTGTCAAAATCAACTTGCATCCTTTCAACAAGGAATCAATTCCCACTTCGTATAGCTCAAAACTGTTCCACAAATCATCTAAAATAAGAATCCATTTTTGTTTGTTCCTTAGCTCTTCGACAATTTGGTAGCTCTATCGTTGATCATCATGCTCGCTTGAAAGGTCTAGTTCAAGGCGTTTGGCAATAAGATTCTGCAATCTATTAATGTTGAAATCTTGAGACACGGTGACCCACCAAATATGATCACAAATATCTGGTCTTTGTAGAAGCTCATTGTAGATATGTTGCAAGTAATGTTGTTTTACCAACTCCCCCATCCCGTAAATGCAAATGGTTGAGACTTCATCATTCATTAACAAAGACCATATCACCTTCCTATTCTCTTCAAATGCTTGACCCACTGGTTTATTAGAGCTAGTAGAAAATGGAACTCCTCTAGTCTTGTTGTATTTCAGTCTTTTAGAAGATCTAGAGCCTCCGCCAAGCTGCACTTGTACTGTTCTCGGTATTGTTTCAAATGCACCACGCAGACGCTCCGCTTCTGCATTAAATAGGTAGTGATTTCATTCAGCTTCAGTACCTCCGAAAGGATCTGACCACCAGACAAATTGATCCTCTAAATCTGTTCCTTGTGCTGCTTCTCCTCTATTCTCATGAGCATCGACTCGAGTATCCAACGAGAGACAATTCTATCAACATGTCTGAAAAGATCCTTCACCTGTGTTTTCCATTTCTTGAACTCCCACTTGCATCCTTCCAAGCATCCACTGCCGGATCATTAACATTGCTTGAACTTGGTATGCTTTTATGTCTTTTGTTGCCACGATGCATAGCTAGAAATGCTGCTTCTTGAACCTCTTTAGGCACCTGACCACAAATGCAAACTCCATGCCCTGTCTCTCCGACAAATGCCATTTGATCCTCGAAATGGAAGTATCCTTGGCAAATACATGCCTACAGAACTTACACTTCAATCTTCCATCATTCATTTCTTCAACATCATTCCAAAACGGATCATTTGATCTAACCATTTTGTCCTACATTAAAAAAGGTGTCCAAATATTGAATAAAAATTATGAAAAAGGAAAGGTTGAAACTAGAATAATTGGTTACAAGCAGCAAAGAAACTACAAGGAAAAAACAATGAATCCAGGGTTAACCTGGGGTGAATTTAGCATGAACTCCACAAGGCATGGAATGTTTCCAAAGTTTATCATTAGAATTTCTACAACTTGTGTCTACTTGAAAGATTCAAACCAGAGGTACATGTGAAAAACAAAATGAAGAACGTGGGAGCATAAATAATTTATGTGGATTTAAGCTGTAAGCTTTACCTACCAAAGATTATATTATAAACCTCTAATTTGCTTTTCTTTTGTCTAATTGAAAACTTCAACGAAAGAATCAGAAGGTAATTGCTGACTGAGTTAACATGTGAACCCACCCCATTGCTGAAACTTTGAAAAGGCTAGCCTGAAAATATAATTGCATGATATAATACACAAGTAACTTTATAATATAATATAATTGTTTTAATAAAAATTATAATTATGGAGCAGTAACTCACTTTGGCAACATGCATGGCTGAACTTTGTGGATTACACAGGTTAGGTGTGATCGGAATTTGATTAGATTGATATGAAAATTGACGGGGGCTATATTAAAAAATCGTCGTCATTTTTGGTCAAGTTTATTGTTTTCACGATTAAAGAAGAGGTATATTTGAGGTTAATATCATTGATTCATTGGTGGTTGAGGTAGCATCCAAGGCACCTGATTGCTCGTTGGTGACTAAATTGGCAACATTTATTAGTAATTTCTTTATACATATATAGAATTGTTAGCTGTTAATCCACTAACAATTCTCATCACTAACAAGTGCAAGAAGAAGAAGTTACATAATTATGAATATCATTTACCTTGATGGAGTTCGAGGCCAATTTGGTCCTATGCATGTATATGTATAGTGAATTTTCTATTATTAGTGATTTGTTATCTTTGTATTTTTTATTTATTTTGTCTACGCGTGACTTGGTATATTTTTAGTTTAAAGTGATTTTCTTTAAATTATTTTTATTTTTAAGAGTTATTCCTGATATTATTATATTAAAAGTGTTTTTAGAACACTGAGATTAAATTAATACTGAGCTTTAAAAATAAAACCTTGGTTTATTTTTTATAAAAACATTAATGCGTTAATATTAAAAAATATCAAAATATATAATTAACCTCATATATGTTTTTTTAAAATACCTTAAAAATAATCATATTCATTATTTTCAATGACTTATCTATAATAAAATGAATATATAAAAACTAAATAATCAAAAGTTTTGTAGGAAAACATGAAAGAAAATAACATATTAACTTAGATTGTGTTTGATAGTCCGGTAATGTCTCATAATGATAATAATATTAATTTTGTTTTTGTACTTTAATTTATTCTTCACATATTTCTATTTTTTATTTATATTATTATTTTTCAACTCTGCTAATATTATTTTTGTTTTACTTTCAATCATAATAATAACAATGAGAATAGTAATTCAAGTAATTTATCATCCAGTATTGTATTTATTAAGAATTCAATTTTGCAACTTTTCTACATATAATATTTTAAATCTAATATGTTGGATTAATTATTTGAATAAATTTTGTGCCTCAATATTGTTTTTAATTTTTTTTAAATGTATGACTTAATATTAGTATCAAACAAAAATCTTAAGCAATAACATTAGTATCCAAGTGATTATAATAATTATATTCAAAATGACAATAATTAGAATTTTGCTTCGTCCTTTAACTATTTTAATTTGTTCTTCAAATTAAATAATAATTTTTTGCCTTCCATTATAAGAATAACAATTGAAATAATTTATCATTCAATATTGTATTTATTAAGAATTAATTTTACAACTTGTCTATATATAATGGTTTAAATCTAATAATTTATCATTCGATGTTGTATTCGTTAAAAATTTGTTAAATCAATGTTTTCTTTATTTTTGAACCTTATTTCTTAAAAATTATGTTATTGAATATTAGTACTAAACATAAAAAATGTCCTATAAGTAGTTTTTTATATTACCTTATAAAAAATTTGCCTAGGTTGATTATTTTGTTCGAGTGTATAGAATCATAAAAAATCTAGCACCATTAATACTTTTTTACTGTTAAAAATTTGGTTTTGGTTTTGGTGAAACGCATACGACAAGTGGCTCCTATATGTTTTCATTGTAGATTATTTAGCCTAATGTTTCCACTGGTTTTGTTTACGTGTGACTTCGTATATTTTTGTTTACGTGATGTTATATTTGAAATATTATACATAAAATAGTTGTAAAAGTCAATCCTTAACAAAAACAACATCGACTAATGAATTATTTAAATTATTATTGTCATTGTTATTATCATGATTGTTAAATTGTCATAATTATTGTAGCTGCTATTATAAACATTATTGTGAATAATCAATATTCTAATTATTATTGGCAATACTATTTTGTGAAATCTTATTAGGTTCTTGATAAGGAAAAGGGTGGAAATAAAATAACGAGTTAAAAACAGCAAAGAATTTTAAAAGATAAAAACAATGAATTCAAGGTCAATTTAGATAAACACCACAAGGCATGGAAGATAAAATCTGAGAAAAAGATCAATTTATTTATCATGGATTCCTTAAAGATTCAAACATATATATATATATATATATATATATATATATATATATAGCTGCAGTATGCATCAATAGGAAAATGTATACTTATAATCAACCTACCAAATATTATATTAAGATACAGGGAGTTAACGTTTGGAGGTGGCAAACCCAATGTCAAACTTTGAAGAAGCTGCCTAGAAACTGTAAACCAGAAACACAGCATGCCCACTTGGAATTATATATAAATTCCAGGGTAAATAATTAGTTTGAATTGTTTTTGAAGAATTATTTCAAAACTCTATCAAGCATTATATTATTAGAAGATACCTAGAAAATGTTAACGTGCGGAACATAACCAATACACAATGAACTGGCTTACAACAAGAGACAGTTCGCAATGAGAGATAATTCAGTTAGAGTTCTTACTTGTTGAGTATTTTGACTTTGCAGGAGCTGTCAGGGCCAGGATTTGAGGCATTTGGCCTGGCAGTATGATTTTGTAATACATGGACCTGGGGATTCTCCATCTGTGATCTATATAAAAATGAAGTGATCATATTATAAAACCTTTCAATAATTGGTAGTGTCTCTGAAGCAGTAAAAATCAATACCTAGTAGATCTGCCAAAGTTTCGAGGCACTAAGTTCTCTTGTTGAATATTGTCTATGTGAGGAATCACATAAGCTTGATCGACTTGTCCTTGATTATGATCTCCAGAAACTTGAAGGTTGCGAGGAGGAAGCGTGGGAACCTGAACTCGGAAGAAAAATAAAATTAGTTGAAATCACACAAAAACAAGTACAAGCTAATTGAAATGCTCGAGCGAACGGCCGCATACCTAAAGGATTGAGAAGACTCGGCAACATGGTTGAACTTTGTGGATCATACGGGCTAGGCGTGATCGGATCTTGATTAAATTGATATGGAAATTGTCGGGAGCTATAATAAAAACAATCATCGTCATTTTTGGTCAAATTTATATATTGTTTTCACGATTAAAGAAGTGTATAATTGAGGTTAATACCATTGACTCATTGGAGGTTGAGGTTGAGGTAGCATCCAGACACTTGTTTGCTCATTGGTAGCTGATAAGTCCATTGTTGGTCACTAAATTAGCAACATTTGTTAGTAATTTCTTTATACAATTGTTAGCTGTTAAACAATGATGAATATCATTTACCTTGATGGGGTTTGAGTCCAATTTGGTCCATTTTGGTTGATCCATGATGATGTTGTTCCATCTAAACCTCTCATTGCTTGTCTGTTTGTTTAAAAATAAACAATTTGAAGCAAACGTTTTGATTCAATGGGTGATATAGCAATACAAAACTTTCTAATTCAATGGACATTGTAGCAAATTGGAGTGGTCACCATGCTTTGACGAAATGAAGTTGGAAACCGAGTTGTCTGCTGAATACTATCATTGTTATCCACCAACATGTTCTGTCCAGCTTGATCATTGCATAACATGGAGCTTTGGTTGACTGGAACCTCCTCACTGGCGACACTGCTTCCATGGTGATAATAAGGAAAACTGTAGAAAAACTAAATTGCAAGCAATCATCTTCGGATAAAATATGCTTAAGAATGACATACCGGAAAGCTCGGACATTAACGTATCAAGTTCCAACCGATTCAATGTAAAGTTGACATCATCCTCCACGGAAGATGGCGGAGCTCCTTCCATCCGACAACAAGTACAAGATCATTAGTATGTTCCATCATTGGAATTAATTTTGCTAATTACGGAAATTAATTCCCTCTATTTTAACCCTTAGTTATGTTAAAGAACCATCTCACCTTCAAGCTTAAGCTTTTAACATGATATCGAGTCTTATTGACCCAGTGGTCACGAGTTCAAATCTCATCATCCTCATTCTATCCGATAAAAAATCAAGCACAAGGTAATGTGGAGTGCAGTGCAAGTTTCAAGCCCGGAGGACTTTCATTTAAGAAGGTGTGTTAGAGTATAATATAATCATATTCGGAGTCTCACCTATAAGTTTAAGTTTTTAGGTGAGATGGTTCCATGAAAGTTACATATCAGAAAACCTAAGAAAAATAATTTATTTATATGCATTTACACGCTAATTTACTCGTGCATTGTTGCGGATAACTTTAATTTTCTCTGTTTGTTTTTCTTAAAAAGCGATTAATAAGTTTCTGAGTTTTTGCGGGTATTTTATTTATTTTGTTAACTTGATTAAGAGTTTCCTGAGTTGCGAACAAAACATGAGCTAAAAATTTCAAAGTGAGAGGTGTAAACTTAACATAATTTATTTTGATATATTATCCAAAAGAAAAGATATAAAAACATAGAAAATTATCCAAAAGATATTGTTCAAAAGCGGCTTCCCTTTTAATTTATTTGTTATTAAAATTAATTATTTAATTAATAAAAAAAGAGACAAAAACAAAGCAAATTCCCCAAAAACCATACCAAACACCCATAATCTCAGCAGAACTAATGAACAATGCATGAGGAGTCACCATGGTTTGAGGAAATGAAGGTGGAAACCGACTTGTCTGCTGAATACTATCATTGTTATCCACCAGCATGTTCTGTCCAGCTTGATCATTGCATGGTATGGAGCTTTGGTTGACTGGAACCTCCTCCGATGGCGACCTGCTTCCATGGTCAGACATATTGTATGTCTCAAAATTCAACAGATCCTCCATAAAAAATGGTGGAACTTCTTCCATCTGACCACAAGTACAAGATGATTAGCGCGCGCGTTTAAAACTGAAGAGAAAGCACAGATAAGAAAAGAATATATATATATATATGGCTGTGTGTTTGTGACTTATTTGTTAAAGAAACTCGGATGAAAACAGGAAATATGATTTTATGTTAAAGCTAAATTATTTGTCACTTCTTTGTAAGCAATTTTAATGCAACAAGCTTTCTAGAATTACAGCAACGTTACTTTAAAAGATTGGACAAATAATTCGAAAAACTTTCCAAATTGTTTATAAATCAGACTTCAATTCTTAAGATCCTAAGACTCTATTAGAATGATCAATAGAAAGATGCAGGAGAGACAGGAGAAGGAACGTAGAAGATCTGATTGTGCTTGATGAACTTGAACAACCCTCTTTCAAAATTAATTTTGTTAATTACAAAAATGAATTACCTCTATTTTAACCTTTAGTTACTCATCATAAAACACACAAAGAAAAACCTGACATTTTACCTTAAAAAGATAAACACCACAAGGCATGGATTTAAATTTGAAAACAGAAACTTAAATTATGATTAATGAGAAACCTTCATTTAAACAACTATACTAGTAAGCCTAATCATTGATTTAAATTTTGAAGGTAGTATTTAACAAATATAATAGAAGAAATTGAAAACATCTCAATATGAAAAGAAAAAATTCAGGGAGGATTAGTCTAGTGGTAAAGATCTTGAGCTTAAAAACATAGTCTTATTATCTCCTTCAGTTCAACACAAGTACTAACTCTAATCTTTCAATATATACTCATATTATCTCTTAAGAAAAGAAAAGTGAGAAATATTGAATTAAAATTGATGGCAGTCCCATTAATTGATAAAGAAAAGGGTGAATCTAAAATAATGAGTTAAGAACAGCAAAGAATTTTAAAAAGATAAAAACAATGAATTCAAGTTCGATTTAGATAAACACCACAAAGCATGGATTATAAAATCTGAGAAAAAGATAGATTTATTTATCATGGATTTCTTTAAAGATTCCAAAAATAGATAGATATATATAAATAAGAAAAGAAAAGAAAAACACAATAAGATGAAGTATAAATAAGTAACCTGGTTTCAAGATCTTCTAGTACTGGTTTGCCCAAGCAGTAATCAGCTGGAAAAAAAAAAAACAGATCAGAGAAGAATATATGGTTTAAGAGAATAATAAAGCTGCAGCATGCTTTAATCTAGTTCATACGCTGAGATGTTGGGAAGGAAAATAGGGAATTGTATTATGAGATGAGATGTGGAAGAGAACATTACATACTATTTGATCCAATTTATACATAAATTGTTTCTTCTATATAATTAATTAATTAATTATTGTATTGTTTTCTAGGAAGGAGCCTACCGTGTTTACCTACAAGGTATTATATTATATAAGATGCAGAAAGTTAACGTGTTGACCTTCTACAGATATGTTTTTATTTATTTTTGAAACACAACAAGCCAAACCTGATAATGAGAAAGATGAGGAGGTTGCTAGGAAGGAACCCTACCGTGTACCTATCAAGCATTATATTATGTTAACGTGCGGAACAGAATCTTTTGGACCCGCAAAGGCACCATCCCACCTCTAGTCAACGCCGCTGAACCCGCATGCATGTGCAGCGCTTATACACACCTGTTTTGCTGTAGAGCCGGCGGCCATGACAATTGAGTATTGACACCCATGAGTCCTTCAAATTTAGAAAATTGGAATTTTCGGAGGCCAGAGGCCAGACTGAATTTTTTCAAGTCAATTGTGTGAACTCGGGGTCAAATTTAAGAAAAATGAGAATTTGATGGTCAATTTAGGGTCAAATCGCATAAATTTGAAAACAATGACCAAAATAAAAGGTCGTGTAAAGCTAAGGTTGGTCTTGAAATTCTGATGGGAATACAATTGCACAAAATTAAATCCAATTAGGGATGCAATTAGAATAATTATAAATTCAGGGACCAAATCGCATTTCCACTTTCTCCAAAATCCTACATACGTAACTACATTGTTTAGTCACCTGAACAGTGCAGGTACACTGCTGCAGGTGACCATAAGGCAACACTTCGTTGCATGCAATGGGCAGCCGAAGGGTTCCCTCCATGCATAAAGAGGGGAGAAAAGAAGGAACGAGGAGGAAAATTTGGACAGTGAAAGGGAAGAATATGAAATAATACAGAACAGACGTGGGAATTTGCAGAAAAAGAACACAGGGGACAACGAACAGAGTGGGGAAAATTGCAGAGATGCCGTGGCTAAAAACTTGCACACGACAGCCACCCTTCGATCTCCCTCGGGCGCCGGAAGGGACTTCACCAGTAACAGCTCCATCTCTCTCCCGTCAGCCACAGTCAACAACCAACAACTCTCTCTCTCAAAAACCAGTCCACCGGTAGCTCTCTCTCTCTACCAGCAGCAGTAGTTCCAGACGAGCACTAGCAGCTGCTCCTTCAGCACTGTCACCTTGTCCTCTTCATTGACAGCACATGAAAGAGTTTAGGCCTTCTACTTCAGCGTTGGCGACATGCACGACAGCAAGCTCCAGCACAGACCACCACAAGCAACAATTTTTTTCATTGCCAGCACATGAAGAACCATCTCGACCTCTTCTACCTAATGAAAGTTGCAGGCAAGCCTCTCGTCATGGTTACTATTCACGTAAAACATGAATAGCCCAAACCCAATAGAGGTGGGCCTTTTGGTCCACCTTGGCTAGGCTCGGCCATTTTAGTCAGTCAGGCCTGGACCAATTTTTTATTAAAAAATCTCATTTGAAAAAACAAACAAAAATATGTTATTTTTGTGTATATGGCCGAATTCTAAGGTTTTTAAAAGTATATTTTTGTAAAAAATATATGTTGCATCTTTCACATGTTTGCGATTATCCATTGGAATTTGGCCAAAATATCAAAAAAATTAACAATTATTTGTTTTTTACTATGGTGTAAAATTACATTTTAAAGTACACCAGTAGATAATGAAAAAAGTTTGTTATAAATGCAAGTGTGAAATTTCCAAACTTTAGAATGATGAGGTTTTTGACTTCCAATGAGGTAGAGACTTTCTCACAAAGAGATATCTACTTCAAATCTTAGAAAAGACTAACGAATAAAAAACTAACTTAGAAAAAACAATTAAACAACAATGCAGCTTGCCTTAGGTAAGGTATAATAGGGTGATGCGTCTTCTCCTTACACAACAAGTCCCCTTACTCAGACTATCACAGAACATTAGGTTTTCTAGTAACCTTAATATTAGATGGCAACTCCAGAGAATTATAGTCGTACCCTTAAGACCATATAAAACACCACCCTTTTACAGTAGCGTCGTATCCCTCTCTAGGGATGGCGGGGCACTGAAACACAAAAACACACTGTCGTGACAACAATCTTGGTTTTTAAAGATGAAAAAATCATCCACCACTTTTAAATATATAAATGATTATCGCTATTAAAAAATCTAATGATAACAGTACACTCAAGGAAGCAATATTGCAGCAAAGAAATTAAAATATCATTTTTATTAAACTCAATGAAGCCCACGAATTTATTCATAATTTTGGCAATTTTTATATATTTTTCATATTTCTATTTTCTTGTTCATGAAATTAGAGGGAAATGTTTTGCTTGGTTCATAGGATCCGCCAACAAATGAGGTCTTACGTAAGTTTTAGTCTTATTTCTAGTGCTAACAAATGAGGGCACGTTAATTTGCTTTTGCAAAGATCTACATCCAGCATGCTCGACCTCAAAATAAAAATAAAACATTTATGATGCTCAGCTCTTGGTGGCTTCAATGGAGAAGGAGCTATCGTCTAGTAAACAGAGCTATTGCTGTTCTGTATGCGCTAAGCAACAACGACATTGATGTAGAATAAGTGGCAGAGGCATTCATACTCAAGAGGGAGCATCTAAAATTCAAAGGCAACTGAATTTCTGCAGTCCGGTGCTTGAAGTCAGAATGACACGAAACTCACCCAGTTGATGCGTCTCGGCATTTCTGGAGGAAATTAGAGGCTTTACCACTGCTGCATACTAGTTTTTGGCTAAATTCCATCGTTTAGGCCATGAAATCGTCATTTTTACTATTTTAGGAAAGTTTCGTATTAGCCATAACTTTTGATTTCCAAGTCCGAATCGACTTCTTTCAAATCTGACTTGCTCAGGATTTATAGCATTTTCAAATTCTGTATTTATCTCAAATTTTCCAATTTTAGTAATTTTATTAATTACGTGTTTCCTTATCCAAGATGGGTTAGGGCTAGGGTTTTTGCTTTAAATATTATTGTAAGCTCCTGGCTGAATGATCATTGAGTTATTGAATAAAGTTCGAACTTTTCGAGAGTTTCTCTCGTTCTAGATTTATTTATGGAATATCGACGTTGGTCATATTCTTTTGTGATTTTCTGCTGTGTCAAACATTGTCTTCTCCTGCAACTGCAGGATGGTTGGCGCGTGAATGTCGTTGAAAGAGACCTGACTGAGCCCGACAGAATTGTTGGTGAGTTCCTGCAAGTCGGGGTTGCATTAAATTGGCCGAGTTAGGCCTTGAAGGTGAAGAATTACTACCTATAGAAATTTTGTTGAACATACTTTTCCGTTGAATTAATCTACATCTACTCTTATTTATGTCCAACATTTCCTGTGGTAACAGACTGTCTAGACGAGTCTGATTCTCAGGCAGTCTTCAGTTTCGCTGCAGTTCACAAAGATGGGAAAAGAAGTGCAATTTCATATCCCACCAATGCGAGTGGCAGAGGCTTTCACTATGGCCGCTTCGTTCAAAAACTGCGTGAAAAAGCTGCATCTCTTCCCAAGTATTCGTCCTTTCCCCTGCAACCTATAGGAACAGAGTAGCCTGCGAGTATTCAGTTCAATATAACCAACCTTAGACTGAAAATACTTTTATCAGTATCATTTCATGCTGTGAAGATTTCCCGCTCTCAGATTTCTTTGATTTTTATCAAGTGTTAATCTCGAGCAAGGAACTGTAACATCTCTTGTCGAAGAAAATGGCAGCATCAAAGGTGTGCTATACAAAACAAAGGCAAGCCAGGAGCTAGCAGCTTCAGCTTCACTCACAATAGTATGTGATGGTTGTTTTTCAAATTTACGAAGCAATCTCTGCAGTCCAAAGGTGAAAATCCCGCATTATATTTAAATACATTGGCGAGCACCCTACACAAAGTCTTCTCTTCATCGGATCAGGACCCAGCAAGGAAGGAAATGAAAGAAGCATTCCTCAATTATTTGAGCCTTGGAGGCGTGTTCTCAGATGGACTGATGGCTCTTCTGTCTGGTCTAAACACTAACCCGTTAAGCTTGGTTTACCACTGCTTTGCCATGCTTGCCTATGCTGTTGGCAGCTTACTGCTTCCATTTCCTACACCAAAACACGTGTATTGCGGCTAGACTAGTTTTGGTCTGTATCTCCAGCTTTCATTACTTTTACTATTAGAAACTTATTTGTCTGAACTTTTATTCTCACCGTGAGTTTCCTAGACAAACACTTAAAATTTTATTTTTATTTTTGTCATCTTTCAGGTTGGATCAGGCATCATCTTCCCTATACTGAAGAAAGAAGGAATTAGAGCAACATTCTTCCCGTCAACCATGCCAGCTTACTACAGAACTCCTCCTGCCCAATCCACTGGTCATAGAGAAACAGGAAAATAGTATATTTTGTGGGTAAAAGAACCAATTCTCATCAGCTGAAGCATGAGGTACAACATGAACAGACATGAAACAATCCTCATAGTGTACCATATGAACAAACTGTATCTCCATTGTATTTTGAGTTTTCCAAAATAATAATAATATATAAAATGTTTTTAAAGGTCATGAATCCATTTAATTAAATAACATGGAGAAAGGGTTTTGATAGTTTTTGCACGCAGACATGTAAGAGCTTCGACTTCACGATTTGACTCCAGAAATTGTCATCCAATTCCAGATGGAATATATATAGTAGGCAAATTAAATTCTTTAATACAAACAATAAATAAACAGAGCAATCAATAAACTAAAAGAAGAAGAAGCTATAAGGTTTAGAAGATAACAATGAAAATATGGAGTGTGAAGGCATCAGGAAATCCTTAATATAATGCCTTGAGAGTTCTCTTGTTGTATTTTGATGGCCATGTGCCTGATCAAGTCATGCAGCGTGACACATCTAAGATCACCATATCTTGCCGCACTTTCAAGTCTATGGTGAAATTCTGCCGCCCTACTCTGCCCTTTCATCAATCAAATGCTCTCTAGGGATATGAAAGTCTTCAGGAAATAATGCTTGACCCTCTAGTAGAGCTAGCTCCTCCACCTGGCTGCCCTAATCTTCCTCTATAGCTCTCCACATCATCCTCCTCCTCTTCCACTGGTTCTGTCCTCACTCTGACCATGTTCTGCACATCATTCATAATTACATCATTGTTTACCGATGGAGAACAGAGTTGATCGTAATGTCTTCCAAGTCCAAGACACGATAGATCAGTTGGTTGGGATGAATACTGATCATCACAAAGGTTTAAGACATTAGATGAGGGAAATTGGGAAATCAATGTCAAGGAGGTTGGGATGAGATTTGGAAGAGAATGTTACAGGAGCCAAGATTATTGTATTGTTTGACAGGAAGGAAGGCACAAACTTTACCTACCAAAGATTATATTATAAGGTATAACAAGTTGCTTCACACCTCTAATTTTCTTTTATTTGTCTAATTCAAAACTTCAACAAAAAAATCCGAAGCTAATTGCTGATTGAGTTAACTTTTGGACCCACTGTTGGGAAATTCCAGCTCTCCCATGCGCGGACCTGGTCATGACTTGATACTTGCTCATAGGAGGCTTAAGCACATCGACACAATATTTAACGTGGTTCGGCAAAACCGCCTACATCCACTGGAGAGAGACATTGTATTAAAGATAGAGAAAGGGTTACAATAAATACATATAGAGGAGGAGGATTACATCCACTCTACTCAACTCATCAACTCTCTCTAGATCTCTCTAAACAACACATTCACTTGTGTTTCTCCCTCACTACACAACACATTCACTTGTGTTGCTCTCTCTCTCTCAAGCTCTAAGAAGCTCCTCTATTTATAGCAAGAGTGAGGAGACAATCTTAAATGGTTGGCCACCAAATTTTCTTCATAGTCAAAGGTTGGCCACCAAACTTAGACAATTTACCATTTTCAACGATGGTGGGTTGGTAGCTCTACCATTTTCAACAATGGTAGAATATTGCCACAAATGGCAATATACCTAACAATCACCCCTTTGCCATTTGTGTGGGCAATAGTCCTCTTGCTTCTTCAGCACAAGCTTGCATTCTAAGAGCGTCTTCAACACAACATTCTCCTTCGAGCATATCAACCATGCTCAGTGCGGAATGATTTTTCAAGCCTTACACCAAGGCTTACAACACCCCCTCAAACGAATATTTCCAAGTGTGACAGTCATTGAGTATTTCAATGTGATCACAAGCTCACCACTCTTCCAAGAGTCTACTCATCCAGGAGTTGCGTTTGCCCTCTGTTCCACCCTAGGAACCACGCCTCACTTCTCCGTGAGTCTCTCGCTCTTAATCGTAAGAGTCCAGGTAGCTCTCTGCCTTTAACCATGGGGGCAGCCCATTAAAGGTTGATCCATATTTGTCTTCATACTCTGAGTATTACAATGCCATTACCGAGCTCACCACCTTGACAAGAGTCAACTCGTTCCCTTCATAGCAGCCGCGTCTTAATGCTCCACAAGTCACCCACTTATTGTCCAAGGCAAATGTCTTCTAGCTCATTGATCTTTAGCATGGGGGCAATATCCATGAAAGTCAATCCTGCATTTGTCTCCATACTCATCATAGCCACTTCATTGGCTATACACTTGTCCACTCATATCTAGCCATCACATTGGCTCTAGGGTTGTTCTCAATCGGACTCATATCATGACCCACACACCTTCTTCTTAGATGTCCGAATTTGGGCTTCTATCACGGCCCACACACCTTCTCTAAGGTGTCTTCGCCCGTTGTCATGGAGCGGTCTGATCCGGGCTCCTATCATGGCCCTCACACACTTTCCATCTAAGGTGTCTTCACCTTTCATAGGTGTCTTCGCCCGTTGTCATGGGGCGGTTTGATCCGGGCTCCTATCATGGCCCTCACACACCTTCCATCTAAGGTGTCTTCACCTTTCATAGGTGGTCGCATCCTCCTTCAGCTGAGATGCTTCAAAGTGGATCCAAAAATCTCTACCACCATGTGCACTTATAGGAGAGACTACGCACATCGACTACATAGAAAGAGAAAGTTGTGGTATACTCCTCGCAATCCTCCACCTCGATTTCTATGTTTGGAGCTTTTGTGCCTTTCTGCTCGACAACTCCACCTACACCAACTCTCTTTGGTGTCTTCGTCTTTCATCATAGATGGTTGCCTTTTATCACAGGTGTTTGCACCCCCTCAATTAGGTGCCTCTGCAACAGCTCTCTTTCCATCCTTGCATGCATTGGAAAGGTCTTCGCCTGTTGTCTTCATTAAGAGCATAAGAGACTTCTGTTGTACAAACTTTAACAGCCTCTACTCGAGCTTCGTCTGGGAACACTTCTTCTCCTTGCACCTGTTGTCTAATCATAGTACCTCGTTGGATCCTACGGTACTCTCGCACAATCTCTGTGTGCCCTCGTGCAATTTCTGTTCTCCGATTTCTCCCTATTCCTTGCTTATGTTTGACAAGTAGCTCATCCTGTCATAACACCTATCCAAGTCAAAATAGGGTGTCAATCTTTATCCTCGCTGTATTTCTCTTCCATTATCGGGGTCTTCATCAATTCTCCTCAGAAATCACGACCACCGAATCTAACTTCTTTGGAGAAATCACCGCTTCACCGGATCCTTGATCATACAAAACCCAACTGTTCCCTTGTGCCGCCATCCCGCTAGTCTTCAATCTGTTTCATTACAAACTGCTATATATACAAAAATAGTACCAGTATGGCAAAGGCGAGTCAAAATCGAGATTTTGACACGGATCGGAAAGGACTCCGAAAAATCGGATCGTAAGATCGGATCGTAAAATCGTAGAAAGATCGTAAAATGTCCGTACAAAAATTATTATTTTTAATTATATTTAAATTTAAAAAATGAATTTAAATATAATTAAATATTATTATTTTTTATTATTATTATTATTCTACGATTTTTCTACGATTTTTCTACGATTTTTCTACGATTTTACGATTTTTCTACGATTTTTCTACGATTTTTCTACGAGTTTGACCGAGTTTGACCGGTTTCGATTTTTCTTTCCGGTTCAACCAGGTTTTCGGAGCCAACTCGCAAAATCGTACGATTTTGCGAGTTGGCTCGCGATTTTGATCGCCTTGCCGTATGGATAATCCTTCCACTAAGCAAGTTCCCGGAAAGATTGGAGGGGTCACATTGGTCCCGCTTAAAACCCAATCTCCTAGACAGAACTTCTTAGGCCATATCTATCCATCGTCATCGTCTTTCCGTATATACAACCATTTGCTAGCTTTGTCCTGGTTTTTCTTTACAAGTGATCCGGAATATACTCGGTTTAATACATGATTTCTCAATATCCGGCGAGACTACCGGTGCTTAGATTCGTCAAGATTGGTCTTCGTCAATTTCCACTCTTCACCTCAAATTATCCACATGATCGGGTGTCTAGAGTGTCCCAATTTTGCCTTCCCTCAAGGCAGTTAAATTCCTCCCCACTTAGCAGTTCAACACATGTAATTGGGTAAACATGTGCACCTTCTTCTTCTTTTCTTCAACGACCACCATGATGACCTTCAGATGCCTCCTGATCGGGCAATCTCTTTTGTTAATTCACCACTGCCATTTTTGGTCTCAAATCTCAACGATCGGACCATACCATTGCATCCGGAATGATCAAATTAGCTGGAAACAAGTATGAAATCGTCCAAATCGCACTTCAGACGGCTAAGATTTGATCAAAACAATTCTGGCCTGATGAACGGCACAGATTCAATCTCAGATCCGGTTGCATGTATACTCTGCTGCACAGAATCTTATCCCACCAGTGACATGACACTGTTGACTTGACTGATGACGTGGCGTTGACTGGTCGGTGACGTGGCGTTGACTAGCCGGTGACGTGGCGTTGACTTTTCCAGTCAAAACTTTGACCGACAATAACTCCTTCGTTTCAACTCCAAATTAAGTGTACTATACACCATTGGAATCGTGGTGACCTCCTCTACAAGATCAGATGCTCAAAACGCATTTTTGAGCACTTTGATTTTTCTGCAAAAAATCAAACACCTACACAACGGCTCTGATACCAGTTGTTAGCGCCAATCGGTATTCGGTCGAGTCACCAATCCGGCGAAGAAGACGCATGGGGCCCGTGGGCAGATGCCCTGCTGGAGAGTGATGGAGAGTGCGGCCATGTTCGACATTAGATTTTGACGTCGTTTTCACCCGTGGCTTCGTCTCGGCCTCCTCTACACAGATGGTATGGTCAAAACACAATTTTGACAATTTTTATTTTTGAGCAAAATCAAACACTCCTTTAAACCATCGACTCGATACCAGCTTGTTGGGAAATTCCAGCTCTCCCATGCGCGGACCGGGGTGTACTGATACTTGCTCATAGGAGGCTGAAGCACGCTGACATAATATTTAACGTGGTTCGGCAAAACCGCCTACATCCACGGAGAGAGACATTATATTAGAGATAGAGAAAGGGTTACAATAAATACATATAGAGGAGGAGGATTACATCCACTCTACTCAACTCATCAACTCTCTCTAGCTCTCTCTACACAACACATTCACTTGTGTTGCTCTCTCTCATTTTTAGCTCTAAGAAGCTCCTCTATTTATAGCAATAGTGAGGAGACAATCTTAAATGGTTGGCCACCAAATTTTCTTCATAGTCAAAGGTTGGCCACCAAACTTAGGCAATTTACCATTTTCAACAAAATGGTGGGTTGGTAGCTCTATCATTTTCAACAATGGTAGGATATTGCCACAAATGACAATATACCTAACACCCACCCCATTGTTGAAACCTTGAACTTGAGAGAGAAGGCAGAAACACAAGTTTAATCGGTCCTACCTAGGTTAAAAAATGCTTTTCCTAGTTAGCAATTCCATAATGATTCCTGAGCAGTAAGCGTCCTGTTTTGTTATGGATACGGATGTCACTAACCAACGTTCTTGTGAGCATAAGATTTTCTTTGAAACTTATTTGTCTGAACTTTTATTCGCACCGTGAGTTTCCAAGACAAACACTTAAATTTTTATTTTTATTTTTGTCATCTTTCAGGTTGGATCAGGCATCATCTTCCCTATACTGAAGGCAGAAGGAATTAGAGCAACATTCTTCCCGACAACCATGCCAGCTTACTACAGAGCTCCTCCTGTACAATCCACTGGTCATAGAGAAACAGGAAAATAGTATATTTTGTGGGTAGAAGAACCAATTCTCATCAGCTGAAGCATGAGGTAGAACATGAACAGACATGAAACAATCCTCATAGTGTACCATATGAATAAACTGTATCCCCATTGTATTTTGAGGTTTCCAAAATAATAATAACATACAAAATGTTGTTTTTAAAGGTCATGAATCCATATAATTAAATAACATGGAGAAAGGGTTTTGATAGTTTTTGCAAGCAAACATATAAGAGCTTTGTCTTCACGATTTGACTCCAGAAATAGTCATCCAATTCCAGATGAAATATATTTAGTAGACAAATTAAACCTTTTAATACAATTAATAAATACACAGATCAATCGAGAAATCCTAGAGAGTTCTCTTGTTGTATTTGGATGGCCATGTCCCTGATCAAGTCATGCAGCGTGACACATCTACGATCACCATATCTTGTAGCACTTTCAAGTCTATGGTGAAATTCTGCCGCCCTACTCTGTCCTTTCATCAATCAATCGGTGCTAGCAAGGTTCAAAAACTGCTTTTCCTAGTTAGCAATTCCATAATGATTCCTGAGCAGTAAGCGTCCTGTTTTGTTGTAGATACGGACCTGAGATTTCACCAACCAACGTTCTTGTGAGCATGCATAAGATTTTCTGTGAAACAAAAGGCGTATATGGTTATTACAAGGCATAATCCTGCAAGGTGTGGGTGCTTTTTTGCCTGTATGACATGGATATGGCTTAGAAATTATAGAGAATCTCTGAGTTCCAGTTGGGTATACATCTTGGTGTGCTTCTCATCAATGAAAAAGCTAATTCTGCTAATTGTGAAATACAGAACTCAGTTCAACACTGCAAGTGGCTGCATCAGAGCGAAATAAATGTAGTTTTTAATGGATAAATCAACAAAAGGATGAGCCTGCTGAGTGAAAGTAGAATCTGTTAAACACAACCTAGCAGAATCATTGCACTCTAAACATATTCACAGGTAGCAGCATGCTTATCACTGTGAGGGACGCAGGTGCATCAAAAAGCAAAGTCAGGGAATTCCTTCAGCAAATTTATTCTCTCCTGCACAGAAAAATTATAGCCCATTTCTTTAAAATCAAGAAAATGAATCAAACTATTAATTCGAACTAATTTCAGAAATTTTAACCTTGAGAAATCTTTTCTAAAGGGGCCATATATTATTTTAATTTCGTAATATTTTAATTTTTATATTTTTAAATTATTATGATGTAATGTTGTTAAAAATATTTTTTAATATATTTCCAAATAAAAAATACTTTGAAATATCTCATTAACCATATTCCTAAACCTATGTCTTCACGTAGAGTGGATTAATCTTTTGGTTGTTCATAATGACAGAAAATAAAAATAAAAAAAATCTTGAAGTATATAGAAAAATTGGATGAATTTATGTACTCGGAATAAAAAGAAAGAGGAAATGAGATTTTATTCCAAATATATCCTTAAAAAATTCAAAATTCCAGGTCTTGTAATTCTATTATCATTCTTTTTCAAAGTATCTTCTCTCTATTTTTTCCTTTTGATCTGTATTATTAACGATAAATAAATATATTATTTATTTATTTATTTTGGATGTCCAAGGATAAAAATATAATATTAATTAAACTTCAAATTTTGGATGTCAAAGGATAAAAATATAATATTAATTAAACTTCAAATTATAATTATTTATTAATCGAGTTTAAAAATAATATATGAGTCCAATGCAGAGAAATAAAAGATGTTGCCGTTTTTCAGTGGAACCACTACTAGGCTAGATATGGTATGTTGCCGTTTTTCAGTTTACTAGAGAGGGGGCAGAAAGCCTTAGGAAAATAACTTAATTAATTAAAAGTTAAATTAAAAGAATAGAAGAAAATATTAAATGATTTATTAATTTTCAAAGCATATTAAAATAAAGCAAAGTGACTAATAGAAAAAATACTCAAATTCTACGAGCAGCAAAGCGTTTAGAACCCCTTGCACATATTTGATATTTTTATTTGAAATATGTAAATGATTATCCCTCTTAAAAAATATAATGATAACAGTATACTAAAGGAGCAAAAGAAATAATTAAATCAATACCATCACTTGTAAAAATAACAATGGTGTGCAGAGAATCAATTGTAGAAAGAGAGAGAAATAAAAGATGATGCTTACCCTTTATTCTTTATTATATTCAGGGCAGAGCAGTCTACTCCTCTCTACCGAAAGCGTACAATGGGACGAAGGACTTCCTTGGCGTTAGGAGGCTCCCACTCCACCACTGTCTCCCACCATTCTTTTGTACCCGCATCGATCCTTTTAAGAGAAGGGTGAGGGGATGGCTGGCCATTTTCAAGCAACGGAAGACTAATCGTCATCCTCTTCAGCTTCCTACAGTTTTGTACGTTAATTACTTTAAGAGAATTGCAAATCAGTTTCGCACTACAAATCCTTTTCAGTTCTGGTAAACCAAACATATACAGTTTTGTTAACTTTGGGAGTGTTAATTCCGCGATGGGATTGGAGGTGCTGCTTTCCTCATCTGTTGTTCCTATTATCTCCTCCATTCTCTCACAACGTCTAACATCAATCACTTCCAGGTTTACGAGGTATGACAGCAACTCAAGAGGGAACAACTTCTCCATACTGTTACATCCAACACACCAAAACTCTTTAAGACGAGAAAACATACCATTATGTGATGGCAATATTTGTGGAGCAGAGTAGAACCAAGAAGATGAAACCATGTTCTCCATGCTATCGCATTCGCAAATTTTGATGATCTCCAGTTCAGTTGCATTCTCTAAGGACAAAACATCACATAAACTTCTTGCATCGATGCGTTCACAATACAGTTCTTGAATGCCATTTAAGAACTTGACCTAGAAATCTCTATCTCTGTTGATACTCAAATTATCCAAAAAAAATGTTTTACTTGGGAAATCCTCAATGTCACAGCAATAATATCCCTTCAACGTTCCTACTGAAATTTTGTATGTGCTTAATGATTGGATCCCATCCCGAGATGTGAGATACTCCACCAAGTTAGAGAGGCCTTTGAAATGGCATATCAAAGTTTCCAACTTCCCCAGGCATCCTACTTCCATTCCTTCAACTGTTTCGCATCCCGTACGAAAATCTCCAAGTGCAAGGACCTGCAGGTGAGAGAGTTTTGGTAATATCCCACTAGGAAACTCCTTTTCACCACATCCACTAATTCTAAAATACCTAAGGTTGGATAAACATTCCATGCCTTGAGGCATCTTTTCAAGTGAGGTTCTATAGAGATCTAAACTCTTCAGTGCCCTCAGCTTTCCTAATGATGGAACATATCTTAGCCGCCCACAATCAATGAGCAATAATGCAGTGAGAGACACCAAATCAGAGACAGATTCTGGCAATTTCTCAATACCTGTGTTAGACAGATTGAGGACCTTGAGCCCATGCAAGTGCTTGAAAAATGAATCCGCTATGAATCGCAACTGATCATTTTTACAAAGCAATAGAGTTGACAGTTTTGGACACATTGGTGAATGGCTGGAAGGAATTTCTTCAAATTCGTTTTGCATTACTGAAACTATCTTCAGATTCTTTGTCCACTCCTCTGCATCTGGCAGTTCTTTTAATTGTACACCAGATTTAACAATGACATGAGAGTTCTCTTGCAGTATCTGGATGGCCATGTCTCTAATCAAGTCATGCATCTTCACATATCTTCTATCACCATGCACCCTACGAACATTTTCCAATAAGCAGACATATTGAAGTCTATTTAGCATCGTGTGGCCCTCGTCAAATGCATCTTGCCTCCTCCTTCCTTTAATTATTCCCTCATCGATCAAATAACCTATCAGCTCCTCCCTTTCAATCATATTATCTTCAGGAAATAATGCACAGTGTAAGAGACATTGTTTTAGTGCTAACCCATCATCTAACCGATCATAACTAACCCTCAATACCTTGAATACCTTCTCATCCATGTCCCTAAATTTCAATTCTCTTAATTTCATCAATGTACTCCTCCACTCAGGCAGGTCATCCACTCCCCTCAAGCTTCTGGCCACTGTAATAATTCCCAGTGGTAAACCACCACATTCCCTTGCAATATCTTCTACAATTCCTTCAATTTCTAGTGAAATTGCCGTGTCATGTCCAAGTTTCTCCATGAACAAGGTCCAAGCTTCTCCCTTATAAAGCGACTTCACTTCGATTTTGTGTTGGCAAACAATCTGTTTACAAACCATTTGTGATCGGGTTGTCAAAATCAACTTGCATCCTTTCAACAAGGGATGAATTCCCACTTCGTGTGGCTCAAAACTGTTCCACAAATCATCTAAAATGAGAATCCATTTTTGTTTCTTCCGTAAGTCTTTTGACAATTTGGCAGCTCTATGCTTATCATCAATGTCTCTTGAAAGATCTAGACGAAGACATTCAGCAATAAGATTTTGCAATCTATTAATGCTAAAATCTTGAGACACACTCACCCACCAAACATGATCACAAATATCTGGTCTCTCTAGAAGCTCATTGCGGATATGTTGCAGTAATGTTGTTTTACCAACTCCCCCCATCCCGTAAATGCCAATTGTTGAGACTTCATCATTCATTAACAGAGTCCATATCACCTCCCTATTCTCTTCAAATGCTTGACCCACTGGCTTATTAGAGCTAGTAGGAAACGGAACTCCTCTAGTCTCACTTGTGTTGTCTTTAAGAATTCTAGAAGATCTAGCTCCTGCACCAGGCTCCTTATCCTCTTCTTCCTGCATTAAATAGGTATTGATTTCATTCAGCTTTTGTGCCTGCAAAAGGATCTGATCCCAAGTACTATCAACAAATTGATCCACTAAATCTGTTCCTTGTGCTGCTTCTCCTCTACTCTCATGAGCATCAACTCCGAGTCTCCAAGCAGAGACACTTCTGTCAACATGCTGAAAAGATCCTTCGCCTGTGTTTTCCAAGCCTTGAACTCCCACTTGCATCCTTCCAGCATCCCCTGCATTGTCTTGTTCTTGTGGACAGGTGGGAATGGCATAATCATTAACATTGCTTGAACTTGGTATGCTTTTATGTCTTTTGTTGCCACGATGCATAGCTAGAAATGCTGCTTCTTGAACCTCTTTAGGCACCTGACCACAAATGCCAACTCCACGCCCTCTCTCTCCTGACAAATGCCATTTGATCCTCGAAATGGAAGTATCCTTGGCAAATAAATGCCCACAGAACTTACAATTCATGCTTCCATCATTCATATCTTCAACATCATTCCAAAACGGATCATTTGTTCTAACCATTTTGTCCTACATAAAAAAAAGGTGTCCAAATATTGAATAAAAATTAATGAAAAAGGAAAGGTTGAAACTAGAAAGCAGCAAAGAAACTAAAAGGAGAACAATGAATCCAGGGTTCAATTTAGCATGAACTCCATAAGGCATGGAATGTTTCCAAAGTTTATCATTAGAATTTCTGCATCTTGTGTTCTACTTGAAAGATTCAAACCAGAGCTACATGTGAAAAACAAAATCAAGAAGATGGAGTATAAATAATTTACCTGGATTCAAGTTGTGCTTCAACTGCTGGTTTGCTGAAGCAGTGTTCCGGCGGGGGGGATCAAGAACAGAAAGCACAGAACAGAGAAGAATATATGGTTTAGCTCCAGGTGATTCGATTCAATCAGAGAAGGAAGCACTGTCTACAACGAAGTTTTGAGATTCGAAGGTAAATTACATTACTGGTAAAATATAGCTTAACTTTTAAAAAAGTCTTTAGATGACAACTTTTTTAAAATAATAACAATGAGACAATGACCAATTGGATCGACCAAGGTCCTATTATATTAATTTGTTTTTAAAATGTTATTTAATTTTATGATTAAAATATATGCTTCTAAAATTGAGCGCTAACCATAAAATATATATTTATTTGAGATTGTTATGCCATATAAAAGTAAAAAAAAATAACATCATGCATTTTATTTCCTGACTAATCAAATATTAAAAAAAGTCTGATTAGTGGTAAACTCATCAAACCTATGATTCAGGACCATGTTAACCCTATATAAAACGAAAAATAAAAGGAAATAAATTATAAATTTGAATTATAAACCAGACCAAATATGAAATAGACATAAAAGAACAAAAAATCAATATAATAGGAAAAAGGAAGAAGAAGATATTAGTATTGTGATTCACGATGATATCGTTGTGGGTGACAATGTCTTTTAATAATTATTTTGCCGTTTTGCAGTTTACTAGAGAGAGGGCAGAAAGCCTTACGAAAATAACTTTATTAATTAAAAGTTAAATTAAAAAATAGAAGAAAATATTAAATGATTTATTATTTTTCAATGCATATTAAAATAAAGCAAAGTGACCAATAGAAAAAAATACTCAAATTCTACGGGCAGCAAACGTTTAGAATCTCTTGCACATATATGATATTTTTATTTTATTAAAAAAATCAAATGATAACAGTATACTCAAGGAGCAACGAAATAATTAAATCAATATAGATAAATAAATAATTAAACCAGATTTAGTTTTTTAATTTTAATTTTAATAACAATTATGCTCTTTGTATCACAAGAAGTAAAGAATGCTAGTTTCATTCAGCAAGATTCTAAGGCCCGTATTTAGACAAATTTGCAGAAGGGACTAAAACCCTAGCTAGTGCAAAAGGCATATAAACTAAGCCAACAAATAATGCCCAGAAAAGCAGAAGCCAGAAACAATCTAGCTCAATATTTGTATGTATAGAAACAAAGATCAAGACATTCAGCTTAAAGAAAAGGTAGCAGCCTCGAGCCTCGCCAAAGGAAAAAGTAGCCCTAAGAGTAAAAATAACATAAAGAAATTAACATGGTTTGCAGAGAATCAATTGTGTATTCTTTATTCTTTATTATATTCAGGGCAGACCAGTCTACTCCTCTCAACAAAAGTGTATAATGGGAAGAAGGCCGTCCTTGGCGTTAGGAGGCTCCCACTCCACCACTGTCTCCCACCATTCTACTGGACCCGCAAGGATCTTTTTAAGAGAAGGGTGCAGGGATGGCTGGCCATTTTCACGCAACGGAAGACTAATCGGAATCCTCGTCCGATTCTCACAGTCTGATACGGGAATTACTTCAACAAAATTGCAAATCAGTTTCGCTTTACAAATCTCTTTCAGTTCAGGTAAATCAATCAAATACAGAGTTGTTAACTTTGGGAGTGTTAATTCCGCCATGGGATTGGAGGTGCTGCTTTCCTCATCTGTTGCTCCTATTATCTCCACCATTTTCTCACAATTAACAACACTAATCACTTCCAGGTTTACGAGGTATGACAGCAACCTAAGAGGGAACAAGTTCTCCATACTGCTACAATTATTGCAACTGAACTCTTTAAGACGAGAAAACATACCATTATGTGATGGCAATGGTAGTGTAGCAGAGCAAAACCAAGAAGATGAAACCAAGTTCTCCATGCTATCACAATTCTGAATTTCGATGAGCTCCAGTTCAGTTGCATTCTCTAATGACAAAACATCACATAAACTTCTTGCATCGATGCTTTCACAAACCAGTCCTTCAATGCCATTTAAGAACTTGACCTGGAAATCTCTATCTGCGTTGATACTCAAATTACCCAACCATACTGTTTTACTTGGGAAAACATAACATTCATCCCAATCAATTTCAGTCAACGTTCCTACTAAGATTTTGTATGTGCTTAATGATTGGGTACCATCCCGAGATGTGAGATACTCCACGAAGTCGGAGAAGCCTTTGAAATGGCATTCCAAAGTTTCCAACTCCAACAAACATCCTACTTCCTTTCCTTCAACTGTATAGCATCCAAGTGCGAGGACCTGCAGGTGAGAGAGTCTTGGTAATATCCCACTAGGAAACTCCTTTTCACCACATACATTAATTAAGTCTAAAATACCTAAGGTTGGATAAACATTCCATGCCTCGAGGCATCTTTTCAAGTGAGGTTCCATAGAGATCTAAACTCTCCAGTGCCCTCAGCTTTTCTAAAGATGGAACATATCTTAGCCGCCCACAATTAATGAGCAACAATGCAGTTGAGACACACCGGATCGAGACGGACTCGGCAAATTCTTAACACTGTGTGAGACAGATCGAGGACCTTGAGCCCATGCAATTGCTTGAAAAATGAATCTGCAATGAATACCAACCAATGATTTTGACAAAGCAATAGAGTTGATGATTTGGACACATTGGTGAATGGTCGGAAGACATTACTTTAAATCTGTTTTCCATTAGTGAAACTCTTGTGAGATTCTCCAGTCCACTCCTCCGGATCTGGCAGTTCTACTAATTGTGCACCTGCTTTAACAATGACATGAGAGTTCTCTTGCAATATATGAATGGCCATGTCTCTAATCAAGTCATGCATCTTCACATATCTTCTATCATCATACAAACTATGAACATTTTCCAACAGGCAGACATATTGAAGTCTATTAAGCATGGTGTGGCCCTCGTCAAATGCATCTTGCCTCCTTCCTTTAATTATTCCCTCATCGATCAAATAACCTATCACCTCGCTTTTCAATCATATGATCTTCGGAAATAATGCACGAGTATAAGAGACATTGTTGTAGTGCTTGAATCACCTAATCGATCATAACTAAACCTCAATAACTTGAATACTTCAATGTCCAAAATTTACGAGTCTTTCAATTTCTTCAATGTATCCCTCCACTCATGTGGATCATCCACTCCTCAAGCTTCCCGCCATCTGTAATAATTCCCAATGGCAAACCATCACATTCCCTTGCAACAACTTTTGCAATTCCTTCCACTTCATCCGAAAGTGCTATGTGACTTCCAAGATTCTCCTTGAACAAAGTCCAAGATTCTCCCTCGAAAGTGGCTTCACTTGGATTTTATGTCGGCAATCAATCTGATCACAAATCATTCGAGTCGTCAAAATCAACTTGCATCCTTTCAACAAGCAATGAATTCTCACATCCTCGTAGCTCAAAACTGTTCCACAAATCATCTAAAATAAGAATCCATTTTTGTTTCTTCCTTAGCTCTTCCGACAATTTGGTAGCTCTATGCTTGATCATCATGCTCGCTTGAAAGGTCTAGTTCAAGACGTTTGGCAATAAGATTCTGCAATCTATTAATGTTGAAATCTTGAGACACGGTGACCCACCAAATATGATCACAAATATCCGGTCTTTGTAGAAGCTCATTGTAGATATGTTGCAATGAATGTTGTTTTACCAACTCCCCCATCCCGTAAATGCAAATGGTTGAGACTTCATCATCCGTTAACAGAGACCATATCACCTTCCTATTCTCTTCAAATGCTTGACCCATCGGCTTATTAGAGCTAGTAGTAAATGGAACTCCTCTACTCTTGTTGTATTTCGGACTTTCGGAAGATCTAGAGCCTCCGCTAAGCTGCACTTGTACTGTTCTCGGTATTGTTTCAATGCACCACGCAGACGCTCCGCTTCTCGCATTAAATAGGTAGTGATTTCATTCACTTCAGTACCTCGAAAGGATCCGACCACCAACAAATTGATCCTCTAAATCTGTTCCTTGTGCTGCTTCTCCTCTATTCTCATGAGCATCGACTCGAGTATCCAACGAGAGACAATTCTATCAACATGTCTGAAAAGATCCTTCACTGTGTTTTCCATTTCTTGAACTCCCACTTGCATCCTTCCAAGCATCCACTGCCGGATCATTAACATTGCTTGAACTTGGTATGCTTTTATGTCTTTTGTTGCCACGATGCATAGCTAGAAATGCTCGCTTCTTGAACCTCTTTAGGCACTCGACCACAAATGCAAACTCCATGCCCTGTCTCTCCGACAAATGCCATTTGATCCTCGAAATGGAAGTATCCTTGGCAAATACATGCCTACAGAACTTACACTTCAATCTTCCATCATTCATTTCTTCAACATCATTCCAAAACGGATCATTTGATCTAACCATTTTGTCCTACATTAAAAAGGTGTCCAAATATTGAATAAAAAATTATGAAAAAGGAAAGGTTGAAACTAGAATAATTGGTTACAAGCAGCAAAGAAACTACAAGGAAAAAACAATGAATCCAGGGTTAACCTGGGGTGAATTTAGCATGAACTCCACAAGGCATGGAATGTTTCCAAAGTTTATCATTAGAATATCTACAACTTGTGTCTACTTGAAAGATTCAAACCAGAGGTACATGTGAAAAACAAAATGAAGAACGTGGGAGCATAAATAATTTATGTGGATTTAAGCTGTAAGCTTTACCTACCAAAGATTATATTATAAACCTCTAATTTGCTTTTCTTTTGTCTAATTGAAAACTTCAACGAAAGAATCAGAAGGTAATTGCTGACTGAGTTAACATGTGAACCCACCCCATTGCTGAAACTTTGAAAAGGCTAGCCTGAAAATATAATTGCATGATATAATACACAAGTAACTTTATAATATAATATAATTGTTTTAATAAAAATTATAATTATGGAGCAGTAACTCACTTTGGCAACATGCATGGCTGAACTTTGTGGATTACACAGGTTAGGTGTGATCGGAATTTGATTAGATTGATATGAAAATTGACGGGGGCTATATTAAAAAATCGTCGTCATTTTTGGTCAAGTTTATTGTTTTCACGATTAAAGAAGAGGTATATTTGAGGTTAATATCATTGATTCATTGGTGGTTGAGGTAGCATCCAAGGCACCTGATTGCTCGTTGGTGACTAAATTGGCAACATTTATTAGTAATTTCTTTATACATATATAGAATTGTTAGCTGTTAATCCACTAACAATTCTCATCACTAACAAGTGCAAGAAGAAGAAGTTACATAATTATGAATATCATTTACCTTGATGGAGTTCGAGGCCAATTTGGTCCTATGCATGTATATGTATAGTGAATTTTCTATTATTAGTGATTTGTTATCTTTGTATTTTTTATTTATTTTGTCTACGCGTGACTTGGTATATTTTTAGTTTAAAGTGATTTTCTTTAAATTATTTTTATTTTTAAGAGTTATTCCTGATATTATTATATTAAAAGTGTTTTTAGAACACTGAGATTAAATTAATACTGAGCTTTAAAAATAAAACCTTGGTTTATTTTTTATAAAAACATTAATGCGTTAATATTAAAAATATCAAAATATATAATTAACCTCATATATGTTTTTTAAAAATACCTTAAAAATAATCATATTCATTATTTTCAATGACTTATCTATAATAAAATGAATATATAAAAAACTAAATAATCAAAAGTTTTGTAGGAAAACATGAAAGAAAATAACATATTAACTTAGATTGTGTTTGATAGTCCGGTAATGTCTCATAATGATAATAATATTAATTTTGTTTTTGTTCTTTAATTTATTCTTCACATATTTCTATTTTTTATTTATATTATTATTTTTCAACTCTGCTAATATTATTTTTGTTTTACTTTCAATCATAATAATAACAATGAGAATAGTAATTCAAGTAATTTATCATCCAATATTGTATTTATTAAGAATTCAATTTTGCAACTTTTCTACATATAATATTTTAAATCTAATATGTTGGATTAATTATTTGAATAAATTTTGTGCCTCAATATTGTTTTTAATTTTTTTAAATGTATGACTTAATATTAGTATCAAACAAAAATCTTAAGCAATAACATTAGTATCCAAGTGATTATAATAATTATATTCAAAATGACAATAATTAGAATTTTGCTTCGTCCTTTAACTATTTTAATTTGTTCTTCAAATTAAATAATAATTTTTGCCTTCCATCATAAGAATAACAATTGAAATAATTTATCATTTAATGTTGTATTTATCAAGAATTAAGTTTTACAACTTGTCTATATATAATGGTTTAAATCTAATAATTTATCATTCGATGTTGTATTCGTTAAAAATTTGTTAAATCAATGTTTTCTTTATTTTTGAACCTTATTTCTTAAAAATTATGTTATTGAATATTAGTACTAAACATAAAAAATGTCCTATAAGTAGTTTTTTATATTACCTTATAAAAAATTTGCCTAGGTTGATTATTTTGTTCGAGTGTATAGAATCATAAAAAATCTAGCACCATTAATACTTTTTTACTGTTAAAAATTTGGTTTTGGTTTTGGTGAAACGCATCGACAAGTGGCTCCTATATGTTTTCATTGTAGATTATTTAGCCTAATGTTTCCACTGGTTTTGTTTACGTGTGACTTCGTATATTTTTGTTTACGTGATGTTATATTTGAAATATTATACATAAAATAGTTGTAAAAGTCAATCCTTAACAAAAACAACATCGACTAATGAATTATTTAAATTATTATTGTCATTGTTATTATCATGATTGTTAAATTGTCATAATTATTGTAGCTGCTATTATAAACATTATTGTGAATAATCAATATTCTAATTATTATTGGCAATACTATTTTGTGAAATCTTATTAGGTTCTTGATAAGGAAAAGGGTGGAAATAAAATAACGAGTTAAAAACAGCAAAGAATTTTAAAAAGATAAAAACAATGAATTCAAGGTCAATTTAGATAAACACCACAAGGCATGGAAGATAAAATCTGAGAAAAAGATCAATTTATTTATCATGGATTTCCTTAAAGATTCAAACCATAGCTAAGGATATATATATATAAACCTGCTGTATGCATCAATAGGGAAATGTATACTTATAATTAAACTACCAAATATTATATTATAAGATACAGGGAGTTAACGTGTGGAGCTGGCAAACCCAATGTCAAACTTTGAAGAAGCTGGCTAGAAAATGTAAACCAGAAACGCAGCATGCCCACTTGGAATTATATATAAATTCCAGGGTAAATAATTGGTTTGAATTGTTTTTGAAGAATTATTTCAAAACTCTATCAAGCATTATATTATTAGAAGATACCTAGAAAATGTTAACGTGCGGAACATAACCAATACACAATGAACTGGCTTACAACAAGAGACAGTTCGCAATGAGAGATAATTCAGTTAGAGTTCTTACTTGTTGAGTATTTTGACTTTGCAGGGAGCTGTCAGGGCCAGGATTTGAGGCATTTGGCCTGGCAGTATGATTTTGTAATACATGGACCTGGGGATTCTCCATCTGTGATCTATATAAAAATGAAGTGATCATATTATAAAACCTTTCAATAATTGGTAGTGTCTCTGAAGCAGTAAAAATCAATACCTAGTAGATCTGCCAAAGTTTCGAGGCACTAAGTTCTCTTGTTGAATATTGTCTATGTGAGGAATCACATAAGCTTGATCGACTTGTCCTTGATTATGATCTCCAGAAACTTGAAGATTGTGAGGAGGAAACTGTGGGAACCTGAACTCAGAAGAAAAATAAAGCTTTGTTATTAGTTGAAATCACACAAAAAAACAAGTACAATCTAATTGAAATGCTCGAGCGAACGGCAGCATACGTCAAGGATTGAGAAGACTCTGGCAACATGGTTGAACTTTGTGGATCATACGGGCTAGGCGTGATCGGATCTTGATTAAATTGATATGGAAATGGTCGGGGGCTATAAAAAAATCATCATCATTTTTGGTCAAGTTTATATATTGTTTTCACGATTAAAGAAGTGTATAATTGAGGTTAATACCATTGACTCATTGGAGGTTGAGGTTGAGGTAGCATCCTGGACACTTGTTTGCTCATTGGTAGCTGATAAGTCCATTGTTGGTCACTAAATTAGCAACATTTGTTAGTAATTTCTTTATACAATTGTTAGCTGTTAAACAATGATGAATATCATTTACCTTGATGGGGTTTGAGTCCAATTTGGTCCATTTTGGTTGATCCATGATGATGTTGTTCCATCTAAACCTCTCATTGTCTGTCTGTTTGTTTAAAAATAAACAATTTGAAGCAAACGCTTTGATTCAATGGGTGATATAGCAATACAAAAACTTTCTAATTCAATGGACATTGTAGCAAATTGGAGTGGTCACCATGGTTTGACGAAATGAAGTTGGAAGCCGAGTTGTCTGCTGAATACTATCATTGTTATCCACCAACATGTTCTATCCAGCTTGATCATTCTCAATTTCGATTCTCTCCGGTTCGATTGTATTCTCTAAGGACAAGACATCACATAAACTTCTTGCATCGATGCATTTACAATACACTCCTTGAATACCATTTAAGAACTCGACACGAAATCTCTTTCTCTGTTGATACTCAAATTACCCAACTTAACTGTTTTATTTGGGAAAACATAAGATTCATCCCAATCAATTTCAGTCAACCTTCCTACTAAAATTTTGTATGTGCTTAATGATTGGATCCCATCCCGAGATTTGAGATACTCCATGAAGTCAGAGAAGCCTTTGAAATGGCATTCCAAAGTTTCCAACTCCACCAAACATCCTACTTCCTTTCCTTCAATCTGTATAGCATCCAAGTGCAAGGACTCGCAGGTGAGAGAGTCTTGGTAATATCCCACTAGGAAATTCCTTTTCACCACATACATTAATTAATTCTAAAATACCTAAGGTTGGATAAACATTCCATGCCTTGAGGCATCTTTTCAAGTGTGGTTCCATAGAGATCTAAACTCTCCGAGTGCCCTCGACTTTTCTAATGATGGAACATATCTTAGCCTCTCACAATCAATGAGCAATAATACAGATGAGACACACCGGATCGAGACAGACTCGGCAAATTCTTAACACTGTGGTGAGACGGATCGATGACCTTGAGCCCTTGCAATTGCTTGAAAAATGAATCTGCAATGAATACCAACAAATGATTTTGACAAAGCAATAGAGTTGATGATTTGGACACATTGGTGAATGGCTCGAAGAAATTACTTTAAATCTGTTTTCCATTAGTGAAACTCTTGTGAGATCCTCCGTCCACTCCTCTGGATCTGGCAGTTCTACTAATTGTGCACTGCTTTAACAATGACTTGAGAGTTGGCCATGTCTCTAATCAAGTCATGCATCTTCACATATCTTCTATCATCATACACACTATGAACATTTTCCAATAGGCAGACATATTGAAGTCTATTAAGCATCGTGTGACCCTCGTCAAATGCATCTTGCCTCCTCCTTCCTTTAATTATTCCCTCATCGACAAATAACCTATCATCCCTCGCTTCAATCATATGATCTTCGAGAAATAATGCACATGATAAGAGACATTGTTGTAGTGTCTGAATCACCTAATCGATCATAACTAAACCTCAATAACTTGAATACTTCCATGTCCAAAATTTCGAGTCTTTCAATTTCTTCAATGTATCCCTCCACTCATGTGGATCATCCACTCCCCTCAAGCTTCCCACCACTGTAATAATTCCCAATGGCAAACCATCACATTCCCTTGCAACAACTTTTGCAATTCCTTCCACTTCATCCGAAAGTGCTATGTGACTTCCAAGATTCTCCTAGAACAAAGTCCAAGATTCTCCCTCGAAAGTGGCTTCACTTGGATTTTATGCTCGGCAATCAATCTGATCACAAATCATTCGAGTCGTCAAAATCAACTTGCATCCTTTCAACAAGCAATGAATTCCCACATCCTCGTAGCTCAAAACTGCTCCACAAATCATCTAAAATAAGAATCCATTTTTGTTTCTTCCTTAGCTCTTCCGACAATTTGGTAGCTCTATGCTCGATCATCATGCTCGCTTGAAAGGTCTAGTTCAAGACGTTTGGCAATAAGATTCTGCAATCTATTAATGTTGAAATCTTGAGACACGGTGACCCACCAAATATGATCACAAATATCTGGTCTTTGTAGAAGCTCATTGTAGATATGTTGCAAGTAATGTTGTTTTACCAACTCCCCCATCCCGTAAATGCAAATGGTTGAGACTTCATCATCCGTTAACATAGACCATATCACCTTCCTATTCTCTTCAAATGCTTGACCCATCGGCTTATTAGAGCAAGTAGTAAATGGAACTCCTCTACTCTTGCTGTATTTCGGACTTTCGGAAGATCTAGAGCCTCCGCTAAGCTGCACTTGTACTGTTCTCTGTATTGTTTCAAATGCACCACGCAGACGCTCCGCTTCCTGCATTAAATAGGTAGTGATTTCATTCGACTCTGTACCTCGAAAGGATCCGACCACCAGACAAATTGATCCTCTAAATCTGTTCCTTGTGTTGCTTCTCCTCTATTCTCATGAGCATCGACTCGAGTATCCAACGAGAGACAATTCTATCAACATGCTCGAAAAGATCCTTCACCTGTGTTTTCCATGTCAACATGCGAATGAATTCTCTCACGCCAACCTTGTTCCATGTCTTGAACTCCCACTTGCATCCTTCCAAGCATCCATCGCCGGATCATTAACATTGCTTGAACTTGGTATGCTTTTGTAGAATTAAAACATGAAAAGTCAACAAAAGTCAATCATCATGAACCCAAGAACAAACATCGTTGAGATTCAAATCTGGAATTTCAGAAAATGAAGAACACGGGAAGAACACAAAGAACTAATAATTCTGATAATAATGGGCAGAATCAAGGTGAGGTTACTGCCATCCCTCTTCTTTATTTATTGATAAAAGAAATTACAAGAGGTTTAGTTGAAAACAACTTCTTCTTGTACATGATAAGCTAAGATTCAAAACTTAACTTAATCCTAATCAGCTAATTGATCAACATGATCTGTAAACTAAGAATAAACTGAACTCAATCCTAAACTTGGTCAACATGACCTTTATTTTAAGATAAACTCAAGCTAGTACTAAGCTAAGATAACACTGAAAATTAAATACATAATCTTCAGTCTTCAATCTTCAACATTTGTCGAAATCTTCACTGTCTGCAGCATGCATTTTCACCATGCAGCAGCCTTGATTCCATGCAATTCAACACTCCTCCTTGGATTCAAGGCTGGTCATCCCAATCTTTTCCCTTAGCTCTTCGAACCTTCCTTTAGCTAATGGTTTAGAAAACAAGTCAGCTAATTGATCATTTGTATTGCAATATTTCATCTCTAATTCTCCTTCCAGCTGAAATTGTCTTAGAGCATGAAATTTGATCTTCATATGCTTTGTTTTGTCATGAAACACAACATTATTTGAAATAGCTATGGTTAACATATTATCACATAGCAACTCAGTGGGATTTGATTGAACACAATCAAGATCTTTTAACATTTTTCTCAACCAAATCAATTGCTTGGCTGCCACATATGCTGCTATATACTCTGCCTCTGCTGTGGAATGTGCCACCACTGATTGTTTCTTCGAAATCCAGCTAAAAACATTCACTCCTAATGCAAAACAATACCCTGAAGTACTCATCATGCATTCATCACTACCTCCCCAATCACTATCAGTGAAACCAACAAGCTTGTTCTCACTTGCTTTTGGCAAAATGTATGCCCAGATTTTTGTTCCTGCAAGTACCTCAGGATTCTCTTGGCTGCCATGAAATGTGTTTGGCTTGGTTCCTGCATGAACCTAGACAAATAATTAACAGCAAAAAGTATGTCAGGCCGAGAGATGGTTAAGTATAATAAGCTCCCAATCAAGCTTCTATAAACCTTCCCATCTGTTTTTGGTGCTCCATCATCTTTAACAAGTTTCAGTCCCAAAATCATAGGGGTAGAAACTTGTTTGCAATTTGCCATTGCAAAATTTGTTAGTATCTTCTGCACAAAGGTCTTTTCGCATAGGAAAATTCCTTGTTTAGATTGACTTATTTCCATGCCTAAGAAATAAGAAATCAACCCAAGCTCATTCATTTCAAATGTCTCTTTCATGCTTGTTTTGAACTCTTCAATCAGCTGCCCTTTATCACCCGTAATTAAAAGGTCATCTACATACACAGAGACCATTAGCACATGATCATTGTCATCACCCAATTTTTGGGTGACTCCCCAAAATATACCAAAAATAACAAAAATAAAATAAAAGAGGTCGGGTTGTTAGAAAAATCAATGTGTAAATTTTGGTTGTTTTCGAGAGTCCAATTGTCTCTCTTTTATAGAGGAAAATACTGATTTAAGACAAAAGTATTTTATCGGATAAATCTGTATAAAAATTAAGTCGAGGGATATAATTATATTTTTTATGGGCCAATTTGATTTAATCATCGGCCAATTTTAAAATATAATTATGTTTGGGAATTAATTGAGGGTCCAATTAAAGGATTTAATTAAGTGCAAGGACTTAATTATACTTTAAGTTGGTCAAAATAATTTTATTTAGGGCTTAATCAGTGAAAAATCAAATCCTTGAATTTAATTTGGGCTCAATTGAGAAGTTGAGAATTTTCGGAGGCTAAATGGAATTTTTCCAAGCCAATTATGCAGAATCAGAAGTCCAATTGGAAACAATTGAAAGTTTAATGGTCAATCGTGGATCAAATGGCATAGATTGGAAATCAAGGGCCGAAATAAAAAGGCGAGCAAAATTTAAGGATAACTTTGAATTTTTCACGGGGACATAATTGCATAAAATCTTAAATTTAGAACCAATTAAGGGTGCAATTGAGCTGATTAAAATTGAAGGACCAAGTTGATCTTTAGCCATCCTCTCCCGAATCTCTGCGCGTGCAAGTGCAGGCACGCCAGCACGCCACCCATGGGCATGCGTTGCCTGGGAAGGCCCTACTTCCATTTTACGAGGTAAAGTAAAAGGCGCCCCTCAGTTACATGCACGAAGGCTGGTTTTTCTGCTATAAATGCTCAGCTCGAGCAAGCGAGAGGGGGAAGAAAAATCGAATAAAACCTGCATCCAAAGCGGGTTTTCACGGAGCAGGAGAAAGGAAAAAGAAGTAGAGGAAAAGAAGAAAACAGGAGAAAACTGGGGAAGAAAGGGGTCACGAAGCTGGAAATTTTCACTATGCTCGAGGAGTTGAAAACTGAGGAGAAAACTAGACAAGAGTTTTTTTATATAATCATCATCTTCATCAACAGACCGGCAGAAGCAACTCCGGCTCCGGCAGCCTTGTCCCTTTTTTTTCTTCCTCCCGTTTCCAGCCACCACAAGTGCATCTCTTTCTCCATGCAATAGATCTTTTTCTTCCTCTCGGTGTGCAAATTTTCACTCTCTCTCTCTCTCCCGACATGTCTCTCTCTCTCTAAAAGCGACGGTGTAGCACTCGAGCCACCACCATCGACCACCGTTCGCCACCACGCTAGACATTTCCTCCCCATCACAGACAACTAGAAACCACACGGTCACCTTTTCCAGCTCCGGTGACTGAGTAGCGAGCAGAGGACGACGAGCGAACAGGGCAAGGGACCGGCGACTTCTGACGCTCATTCCGGTCGCCACAGACATCCATTTCCAAAACCACGACGACAGGGAGGACCACATCGAAGTCCTCTACACGAAGGTATAATCAGAATCTCCATTCTTCGCACTTGAAAAATCACCCATTTACTATTCATCTTCTTCAATCGCGGCTCTGTCTTGTTTTTGCATGCGCGAGAGTAACCCCTAGCGGTCAATTGGGTGGGCTTCATGCTTGGCCCGCCTCGAAGAAACGGGCTCCGACTCGTCCGAGTTTTGGGCCGAAGCCCAAGATTTCATCTTCCGGGCTTCAGCCTAAATCATGTGGTCGACACTCACTCAAATAAAAATAAAAATAAAAATAAAAAAACGTTTTTTTTTAAAAGGAAAATTTTCAAAAAAAAAAGGTATTTTGTTTTATTGCATACGGCCGAATTCCAAATTGTTTCTCATTGTATTTTTAAAAATTATGTTGCATATTTTTCCATCTTATTAAAACGAAAATTTGGATATCATAACCAGTTTATGATTATCCATTGGCATTCTGCCAAAATGTCAAAAATAATTTCACAATTATTTTGTCTTATTCATCACAGTGTAAAATTATATTGTAATGTACACTGTGGGCAAATAAAAATAAGATTTTTAAAATACAATGCAAAAATTCATTTTTAGTTAGTCTTTTATCTCTTAACGAGATAGAGATTCTCTCATGGAGAGAAATCTATGTCGAACTTTAGGAGAGACCAAAAAATAATTGAGGAAAAGCAATCAAACAACAATGCAGACTTGCCTTAGGTAGGGTGCACTTGGGGTGATGCGTCTTCCCCTGCACAATAAGTCTCCTTACCCTAGACTCTGCAGACCAATAGGTTCCTAGTAACCTTAAAACTAGGTGGCGACTCCCAATAACTATAGTTGTAATTTTACGACTATAAAAATACCCCCACATTTCACCTGCGCACGTTGTCCCCCCAATCCCGGGGTGAAGGCGAGCGCTGAGCGTCACAAAAATCATCGTCGCGACAATCATCAACATGTTTTACATATAATGTTACCTCATTGATGCTTCTCTTGAATCATCAAGCCTATTATACCAAGCTCTAGGAGCTTGTTTTAGACCATAGAGAGCTTTCTTCAATAAATACACTTGGTTTGGGTTTTGATTATCAAAACTCGTTGGTTGTTCAATAAAGATTTCCTCATCTAACACACCATTCAAAAAAGCAGATTTTACATCTAATTGGAACACATACCAGATTAGATCAATATAGATAAATAAATAATTAAACCAGATTTAGTTTTTAATTTTAATTTTAATAACAATTATGCTCTTTGTATCACAAGAAGTAAAGAATGCTAGTTTCATTCAACAAGATTCTAAAGCCCATATTTAGATAATTTAGCGGAAAGAACTAAAACCCTATAAACTAGCCCAACAAATCATACCATGAAAAGCAGAATCTAGAAACAATCTAGCTCAATATTTGTATGTATAGAAACAAAGATCAAGACATTCAGCTTAAAGAAAAGGTAGCGACCTCGAGCCTCGCCAAAGGAAAAAGTAGCCCTAAGAGTAAAAATAACATAAAGAAATTAACATGGTTTGCAGAGAATCAATTGTGTATTCTTTATTCTTTATTATATTCGAGGCGACCAGTCTACTCCTCTCAACAAAAGTGTATAATGGGAAGAAGGCCGTCCTTGGCGTTAGGAGACTCCCACTACACCACTTGTCTCCCACCATTCTACTGGACCTGCAAGGATCTTTTTAAGAGAAGGGTGAAGGGATGGTGGCCATTTTCAAGCAACGGAAGACTAATCGGTATCCTCTTCGATTCTCACGGTTTGATACGTTAATTACTTCAACAAAATTGCAAATCGGTTTAGCTTTACAAATCTCTTTCGATTCGAGTAAATCAATCAAATACAGAGATGTTAACTTTGGGAGTGTTAATTCGCGATGAGATTGGAGGTGCTTGCTTTCCTCATCTGTTGTTCCTATTATCTCCTCCATTTTCTCACAATCAATAACATCAATCACTTTCAGGTTTACGAGGTATGGCAAGCAACTCAAGAGGGAACAACTTCTTCAAACTGCTACAATTATAGCAACATAACTCGTTTAAGACGAGAAAACATACCATTATGTGATGGCAATGGTAGTGTAGCAGAGAAGAACCAAGAAGATGAAACCAAGCTCTCCATGCTATCGCTATTCTCAATTTCGATGCTCTCGAGTTCGATTGCATTCTCTAAGGACAAGACATCACATAAACTTCTTGCATCGATGCATTTACAATACAGATCCTTGAATACCATTTAAGAACTCGACTCGAAATCTCTTTCTCTGTTGATACTCAAATTACCCAACTTAAGCTGTTTTACTTGGGAAAACATAACATTCATCCCAATCAATTTCAGTCAACGTTCCTACTAAGATTTTGTATGTGCTTAATGATTGGGTACCATCCCGAGATGTGAGATACTCCACGAAGTCGAGAAGCCTTTGAAATGGCATTCCAAAGTTTCCAACTCCAACAAACATCCTACTTCCTTTCCTTCAAGCTGTATAGCATCCAAGTGCGAGGACCTGCAGGTGAGAGAGTTTAGGTAATACCCCACCAGGAAACTCCTTTTCACCTCATACATTAATTAATTCTAAAATACCTAAGGTTGGATAAACATTCCATGCCTTGAGGCATCTTTTCAAGTGAGGTTCCATAGAGATCTAAACTCTCCAAGTGCCCTCGACTTTTCTAATGATGGAACATATCTTAGCCTCTCACAATTAATGAGCAACAATGCGAGTGAGACACACCGGATCGGAGACAGACTCGGCAAATTCTTAACACTGTGTGAGACGGATCGAGGACCTTGAGCCCATGCAATTGCTTGAAAAATGAATCTGCAATGAATACCAACCAAGGATTTTGACAAAGCAATAGAGTTGATAGATTTGGACACATTGGTGAATAGCTGGAAGACATTACTTTAAATCTGTTTTCCATTAGTGAAACTCTTGTGAGATTCTCCGTCCACTCCTCCGGATCTGGCGGTTCTACTAATTGTGCACTGCTTTAACAATGACTTGAGAGTTCTCTTGCAGTATTTGAATGGCCATGTCTCTAATCAAGTCATGCATCTTCACATATCTTCTATCATCATACATACTATGAACATTTTCCAATAGGCGGACATATTGAAGTCTATTAAGCATGGTGTGGCCCTCGTCAAATGCATCTTGCCTCCTTCCTTTAATTATTCCCTCATCGATCAAATAACCTATCACTTCGCTTTCAATCATATGATCTTCGGAAATAATGCACAGTATAAGAGACATTGTTGTAGTGTTGAATCACCTAATCGATCATAACTAAACCTCAATAACTTGAATACTTCAATGTCCAAAATTTCGAGTCTTTCAATTTCTTCAATGTATCCCTCCACTCATGTGGATCATCCACTCCTCGAAGCTTCCCGCCATCGTAATAATTCCCAATGGCAAACCATCACATTCCCTTGCAACAACTTTTGCAATTCCTTCCACTTCATCCGAAAGTGCTATGTGACTTCCAAGATTCTCCTTGAACAAAGTCCAAGATTCTCCCTCGTAAAGTGGCTTCACTTGGATTTTATGCTTGGCAATCAATCTGATCACAAATCATTCGAGTCGTCAAAATCAACTTGCATCCTTTCAACAAGCAATGAATTCTCACATCCTGTAGCTCAAAAGCTGTTCCACAAATCATCTAAAATAAGAATCCATTTTTGTTTCTTCCTTAGCTCTTCCGACAATTTGGTAGCTCTATGCTTGATCATCATGCTCGCTTGAAAGGTCTAGTTCAAGACGTTTGGCAATAAGATTCTGCAATCTATTAATGTTGAAATCTTGAGACACGGTGACCCACCAAATATGATCACAAATATCCGGTCTTTGTAGAAGCTCATTGTAGATATGTTGCGATAATGTTGTTTTACCAACTCCCCCATCCCGTAAATGCAAATGGTTGAGACTTCATCATCCGTTAACAGAGACCATATCACCTTCCTATTCTCTTCAAATGCTTGACCCACTCGGCTTATTAGAGCTAGTAGTAAATGGAACTCCTCTACTCTTGTTGTATTTCGGACTTTCGGAAGATCTAGAGCCTCCGCCAAGTTGCACTTGTACTTGTTCTCGGTATTGTTTCAAATGCACCACGCAGACGCTCTCGCTTCTGCATTAAATAGGTAGTGATTTCATTCGACTCAGTACCTCGAAAGGATCGACCACCAGACAAATTGATCCTCTAAATCTGTTCCTTGTCGTTGCTTCTCCTCTATTCTCATGAGCATCGACTCGAGTATCCAACGAGAGACAATTCTATCAACATGCTTGAAAAGATCCTTCACTGTGTTTTCCATTTCTTGAACTCCCACTTGCATCCTTCCAAGCATCCACTGCCGGATCATTAACATTGCTTGAACTTGGTATGCTTTTATGTCTTTTGTTGCCACGATGCATAGCTAGAAATGCTCGCTTCTTGAACCTCTTTAGGCACCGACCACAAATGCAAACTCCATGCCCTGTCTCTCCGACAAATGCCATTTGATCCTCGAAATGGAAGTATCCTTGGCAAATACATGCCTACAGAACTTACACTTCAATCTTCCATCATTCATTTCTTCAACATCATTCCAAAACGGATCATTTGATCTAACCATTTTGTCCTACATTAAAAAGGTGTCCAAATATTGAATAAAAATTATGAAAAAGGAAAGGTTGAAACTAGAATAATTGGTTACAAGCAGACAAAGAAACTACAAGGAAAAAACAATGAATCCAGGGTTAACCTGGGGTGAATTTAGCATGAACTCCACAAGGCATGGAATGTTTCCAAAGTTTATCATTAGAATATCTACAACTTGTGTCTACTTGAAAGATTCAAACCAGAGGTACATGTGAAAAACAAAATGAAGAACGTGGGAGCATAAATAATTTATGTGGATTTAAGCTGTAAGCTTTACCTACCAAAGATTATATTATAAACCTCTAATTTGCTTTTCTTTTGTCTAATTGAAAACTTCAACGAAAGAATCAGAAGGTAATTGCTGACTGAGTTAACATGTGAACCCACCCCATTGCTGAAACTTTGAAAAGGCTAGCCTGAAAATATAATTGCATGATATAATACACAAGTAACTTTATAATATAATATAATTGTTTTAATAAAAATTATAATTATGGAGCAGTAACTCACTTTGGCAACATGCATGGCTGAACTTTGTGGATTACACAGGTTAGGTGTGATCGGAACTTGATTAGATTGATAAGAAAATTGTCGGGGCTATATTAAAAAATCGTCGTCATTTTTGGTCAAGTTTATTGTTTTCACGATTAAAGAAGAGGTATATTTGAGGTTAATATCATTGATTCATTGGTGGTTGAGGTAGCATCCAAGGCACCTGATTGCTCGTTGGTGACTAAATTGGCAACATTTATTAGTAATTTCTTTATACATATATAGAATTGTTAGCTGTTAATCCACTAACAATTCTCATCACTAACAAGTGCAAGAAGAAGAAGTTACATAATTATGAATATCATTTACCTTGATGGAGTTCGAGGCCAATTTGGTCCTATGCATGTATATGTATAGTGAATTTTCTATTATTAGTGATTTGTTATCTTTGTATTTTTTATTTATTTTGTCTACGCGTGACTTGGTATATTTTTAGTTTAAAGTGATTTTCTTTAAATTATTTTTATTTTTAAGAGTTATTCCTGATATTATTATATTAAAAGTGTTTTTAGAACACTGAGATTAAATTAATACTGAGCTTTAAAAATAAAACCTTGGTTTATTTTTTATAAAAACATTAATACGTTAATATTAAACAAATATCAAAATATATAATTGTCCTATCATATTTTTAAGAAAAATAACTTAAAATAATCATTATTTTCAATGCCTTATCCATAATAAAAGGAATATAAAAAAAAAACCTAAATAATCAAAAGTTATTTAGGAAAATATGAAAGAAAATAACACATTAATTTATATTGTATTTGATAGTCTAGTAATGTCTCATAATAATAATAATAGTAATTTTATTTTTTTTCATTAATTTATTCTTCACATATTTCTATTTTTATTTATATTATTATTTTTTCAACTCTGCTAATATTATTTTTGTTTTGCTTTCAATCATAATAATAACAATGAGAATAGTAATTCAAGTAATTTATCATCCAGTATTGTATTTATTAAGAATTCAATTTTGCAACTTTTCTACATATAATATTTTAAATCTAATATGTTGGATTAATTATTTGAATAAATTTTGTGCCTCAATATTGTTTTTAATTTTTTTAAATGTACGACTTAATATTAGTATCAAACAAAAATCTTAAGCAATAACATTAGTATCCAAGTGATTATAATAATTATATTCAAAATGACAATAATTAGAATTTTGCTTCTGTCCTTTAACTATTTTAATTTGTTCTTCAAATTAAATAATAATTTTTACCTTCAATCATAAGAATGACAATGAGAATAACTTTATCATTCGATATTGTTTTTATGAAGAATTATTTTTTACTACTTCTTTATGTATAAAGATTCAAATCTAGTAATTTATCATTCAATGCTGTATTCGTTAAAAATTTGTTAAATCAATGTTTTCTTTATTTTTGAACCTTATTTCTTAAAAATTATGTTATTGAATATTAGTACTAAACATAAAAAATGTCCTATAAGTAGTTTTTTATATTACCTTATAAAAAATTTGCCTAGGTTGATTATTTTGTTCGAGTGTATAGAATCATAAAAAATCTAGCACCATTAATACTTTTTACTGTTAAAAATTTGGTTTTGGTTTTGGTGAAACGCATACGACAAGTGGCTCCTATATGTTTTCATTGTAGATTATTTAGCCTAATGTTTCCACTGGTTTTGTTTACGTGTGACTTAGTATATTTTTGTTTACGTGATGTTATATTTGAAATATTATACATAAAATAGTTGTAAAAGTCAATCCTTAACAAAAACAACATCGACTAATGAATTATTTAAATTATTATTGTCATTGTTATTATCATGATTGTTAAATTGTCATAATTATTGTAGCTGCTATTATAAACATTATTGTGAATAATCAATATTCTAATTATTATTGGCAATACTATTTTGTGAAATCTTATTAGGTTCTTGATAAGGAAAAGGGTGGAAATAAAATAACGAGTTAAAAACAGCAAAGAATTTTAAAAAGATAAAAACAATGAATTCAAGGTCAATTTAGATAAACAGCACAAGGCATGGAAGATAAAATCTGAGAAAAAAGATCAATTTATTTATCATGGATTTCTTTAAAGATTCAAACCACAGCTAAGGATATATATATATATAGCTGCAGTATGCATCAATAGGGAAATGTATACTTATAAGTAACCTACCAAATATTATATTATAAGATACAGGGAGTTAACGTGTGGAGCTGTCAAACCCAATGTCAAACTTTGAAGAAGCTGTCTAGAAAATGTAAACCAGAAACGCAGCATGCCCACTTGGAATTATATATAAATTACAGGGTAAATAATTGGTTTGAATTGTTTTTGAAGAATTATTTCAAAACTCTATCAAGCATTATATTATTAGAAGATACCTAGAAAATGTTAACGTGCGGAACATAACCAATACACAATGAACTGGCTTACAACAAGAGACAGTTCGCAATGAGAGATAATTCAGTTAGAGTTCTTACTTGTTGAGTATTTTGACTTTGCAGGGAGCTGTCAGGGCCAGGATTTGAGGCATTTGGCCTGGCAGTATGATTTTGTAATACATGGACCTGGGGATTCTCCATCTGTGATCTATATAAAAATGAAGTGATCATATTATAAAACCTTTCAATAATTGGTAGTGTCTCTGAAGCAGTAAAAATCAATACCTAGTAGATCTGCCAAAGTTTCGAGGCACTAAGTTCTCTTGTTGAATATTGTCTATGTGAGGAATCACATAAGCTTGATCGACTTGTCCTTGATTATGATCTCCGAAACTTGAAGGTTGCGAGGAGGAAGCGTGGGAACCTGAACTCGGAAGAAAAATAAAATTAGTTGAAATCACACAAAAACAAGTACAAGCTAATTGAAATGCTCGAGCTGAACGGTCGCATACCTAAAGGATTGAGAAGACTCGGCAACATGGTTGAACTTTGTGGATCATACTGGCTAGGCGTGATCGGATCTTGATTAAATTGATATGGAAATTGTCGGAGCTATAATAAAAACAATCATCGTCATTTTTGGTCAAATTTATATATTGTTTTCACGATTAAAGAAGTGTATAATTGAGGTTAATACCATTGACTCATTGGAGGTTGAGGTTGAGGTAGCATCCCGGACACTTGTTTGCTCATTGGTAGCTGATAAGTCCATTGTTGGTCACTAAATTAGCAACATTTGTTAGTAATTTCTTTATACAATTGTTAGCTGTTAAACAATGATGAATATCATTTACCTTGATGGGGTTTGAGTCCAATTTGGTCCATTTTGGTTGATCCATGATGATGTTGTTCCATCTAAACCTCTCATTGCTCGTCTGCTTGTTTAAAAATAAACAATTTGAAGCAAACGCTTTGATTCAATGGGTGATATAGCAATACAAAACTTTCTAATTCAATGGACATTGTAGCAAATTGGAGTGGTCACCAGCTTGATCATTGCATAACACGGAGCTTTGGTTGATCGGAACCTCCTCACTGGCGACTCGCTTCCATGGTCATAATAAGGAAAATCGTAGAAAAATAAATTGCAAGCAATCATCTTCGGATAAAATATGCTTAAGAATGACATACACTACAAAAAAGAGGGTGGTTTGCAACGGCGGCGTCCGTTGCAAATTACAAAGACAGTCGTTGCTAATATTAATTAGCAACGGCATTTGCAAGGGAAACACTCCGTTAGAAGTAGTTTAACTCAAAATTCGTTTGCAACGGCAATCCCGTTGCAAACGTATTTCCAACGGCAAAGCCGTTGCAATGGGTCCCGTTGCAAATACAACTTTTGCAACGGGTATCCGTTGCAAATGCAACGGCTGGTCGTTGTCGCTGCAACGGTCATGCCGCTGCAGATTGCAACGGAATCCGTTGCAAGGGCAACGGCTGACCCGTTGCCGTTGCAACGGTGGTGCCGTTGCCGTTGCAACGGTTCACTCGTTGCAAATGCAACGGCACCCCGTTGCAACGACAGCGATCTGCCGTTGCAATTGCAACGACATGCAGATCGCCGTTGCAATTGCAACTGCGATGAGAATTATTTAAATATTTAAATATTTAAATTTTATTTTTAATATATTTTATTTTAAATTAATTACAACTAAATCTTTTAGAAGCACTAGGAAATATTGAAATATTATTAATATTGAAAATAAAATAAACATGGTGGAAATAAAATTTATTATAAATTAAAATTCTCAATACACAAATCATTCGATTACATTAAATGTCTAAGTAAAAAAACATGCAATAAAAAATACATATTTAAGGCGGAAATGATCTACGGTGTTGTTGATGAGAGGAAGATGGACCATTATATGGCGTTGGAGGTCGAGGTCGAGGTCGAGGTCTTGACGCCATTGTAGGTGATGGCATTGACGGAGCCACAGGTGATGGCATCGACGGAGCCACAGGTGATGGTATCGTCGGAGCCACATGTGATGGCATCGACGAAGCTCCGGGTGTTGGCATACTTAGACCCATATGTCCAACCAATAACTTAAGACAATCCTCAATGGAAGAAATTTTAGATTCCATTTTACTCAATTGCTCGTCATACCGTCTATTAGTTGTTGTGCTTGGATATGATGAATTTATCGAGTAGGTTTGTGAAGAAGAACTCACATCAACTTTAGATTTAGGCATACGGGGTGCACCATATACTCGACCCTTGCTTACTCCCCCTGAAGCCTCACACCAAGCTGCTCCATCAAATGAGGGATGATTGTCTGAATCAGGTCCATATTTTGCAACCATCTCGTTTCTATATTTTTCCTGCAGACAGACAAGTCCGTGTCAAAATATATTAATTTGAATATGAATGATATTATATATATATATATAAAAGAAAATATAAGTACTCACCACCACTATTTTAGACCGGTTATCTACAAATGTGCCGGTCTCATTTGATTTTTGATGCAGAGCAGAAAAGACCTCATCCCAGGGAAGTTCTTTCCCCCCGGCCTGTTCTTGCTACGAACATGAAAAAAAAAAGTTAGAAACAAAAATATTAAACAAAGCAAATTACAAGTGTTGAACAACAACATTTCGTACCATACTAGCTCGATACGATGCAAATGACACAGAGCCAGCAGAATGGGTACTTATTTTCCCATCTGTTTGCTTCATTCTATTTTGTTTTGATGTTTTGGATCGTTTGCAAAATCTATCGGTAGACCAAACATCGTTGATCATCGTATTCCAATCTTCATTTTGGATCCATATAGGTCCTTTATCCAGACAATCAATGATATTTGTCGTACCTACTATTGACATAGCTTTATTTCGAGCTCTTGCCAATTGTTGGTTCAAGGAAGTTCGAGATTTGTCTTCCCATATTTTACGAACAATTGCTTCGTCTTCTTCGGGGAAGGAATATTTTTTCTATCAAATACATATGACAATTAATAAAAGTTAACATAAACACACATATCTCAAACAACCGCATCATTTAACAAAAAACTATTAAACAAACAAGGCAAATTAGTTATCAATAATCTTTCAACTCATTGTTAAACATGATTGTCAAATCTCCATAAAAAATAGTTAATGAAAAACATACCGTGAACTCCTTAAATAGTTCATCTTTACACATGGCATCAACTTTATCCCAAGAGTACCATGGCCCCTTGAAATTAGCTCGCAAAATTATTTCGATTTCTCTACCACATGAAGCATTATTGAACCTGAAAAATTAATGTAACTACCGTTAATGGAACAATAATTGTCACAAATGATGACTATGTAATACAAATATTATACTTACTCGGATGTTCCATACAAACTGAGTTCTTTTTTTCCCGACACTGGATCGATTGCCGTGTCAAAACTCTTTCGTTTAATGCTTACACTGGTTCGAGAACAGCTTGAACCATGGATTGAATGGAGGCAATCCGGATCCTCCGAACATCGCATGTTACTACCTTCTCGTGACTCATCGAATTCTCTCTCATCACTACCGTCTTCATCAACTTCATCTCTAACTCCTCCCGCATAACCTTGATGATGTACATTAAATTCTCTAAACATGTTTGTATCATCTCGCGGTACACCTTGTGTTGCTAACAAATCTTGAAACCCGAAAGCTTCATGTACATTTAACCTCATATGATCCTCTTGATGAGGAAATGTACTTGCAACTCGGTGTGTATAATAATCTTGCACTTGATCAGGCTCCGGTTGGCGAGAAGATGATGCATTCCTATCCACGGTAGATGGAGTTCTATTTCGCTCTGGATGCGGACCTATCACTTCTGGAATATTGTAATATAGTTGGACGCTTAGACATCCTACAACAATTGGATCATCGTCAATAAGTATTGTTGGTAAAAACTAATCAATATGACAATAATAAGAAATACTGAAAAAGAATATTAAATATCATAAGAAATTCAAGCAAGCATGCTAATCAACATCATCATCATATAAAGATAAATGCATTGAATATACCTGCATAATGCTAATCATCATCATCATCACTTCTAATCAAATCATGATCATCATCATCATCATTATCATCATCATCACCAACGACTTCATTATCATACTCAATTACCTCATTATCATCTCCCCAATTTCCCTCTACCGTATGCAAATCATTTTGGTTGACTTCTTCATAATAAGATGTGTCAACAAATATATTTGGTTCATCAAGTGTGATATTAGGAAGCACACAACATGGTTGAGAAATTTCATTTGCTTGATCAACATCAAATGTGTTAACATAATCATTCTTTTCAATAAATTCACCCATCTCAACATTATAACGACTTCTAGCTGTTGTCTTCATAATTGCCCACCATTCTGAAGATTTATTATCGGGTGGACACATATAGTAGACTTGTTGACATTGCTGTGCCAAGACAAAATCTTCACTTCCTTGTAGTGTAGAGGTATGCTTGATCTCAACCAAACCATTTGAACGATGCACTTTAAGACCACGTTTGGTATTGTACCAATGACACTTAAACATAAAAACCTTGTACTTACTGCCTAAATATTTAGGTCGGATCACTTCTTCAAGCATTCCATAGTAATCAATTTCATCACCATTGTAGCAACTTCCTTTTACACAAACCCCGCTATTCATTGTTTTTTATAGCGACCATAAAATTGAGTATGAAATTTAAACCCATTGACATAATACCCATTATAACATTTCACAGAATTTGACGGACCCATAGAAAGAGCAAAGATTTGATTCTCAATTCCAATTGATTTGTATTCGACCTAGCATAACAATAACAATGTATAAATTATTATTTCAAACAGAATAGTAAATTTAACAAAATATCCCAAAAAAATACTTACATGGTTTTTCAACCAAACTGGAAATTCAACCTCGCATAGTTTTTCAATTTCAATATCGGTCAATTGTGGTTGTCGTGAATGTAGCTCATGGCGACATTGCCTATATTTTAAATTGTTAGTTGGAATGAAATTATTATAAATTCATAAACAAAAGAAAATATTTCACTTACTCTATATAGGGTTTCAATTCTTGACAATTGAAAATGACATAGTTGTGTGCAATTTTCATTTCTTCATGTGATAATTGCCGTCTATAATATTTTTAGACAATTTTCGTTCCGGATAGGAAAAATAGAAAGTTGTCCACCTTCGCTCTTAGCTCCACCATCGTCATTTCGTGGAACTCGATTCCATATTGTTTGAACGTCATCACCAAAATAATAAGAAGCAAAATTTGTAATTTCATCTATCAAGTATGCTTCACATATGGAACCCTCTACTTGGGCTTTATTGGTGACTTTCTTCTTCAAATAGAACATGTACCTACATTATTTATGTTAATTAGTTTGAAAAATAAACAAATTATTCAATTAAAGTGAATTAAAATTACATTGTATGAAAACATACCGCTCAAATGGATACATCCATCGATATTGAACGGGTCCACCAACTTGTGCCTCATAAGGTAGGTGTATTGCTAAGTGTTCCATGGAGTCGAAGAACGATGGAGGAAAAATCCTTTCAAGTTTACAAATTATTTCAATAATATTTCTTTGCATCAACTCCAAGTGTTGGATATTTAAATTAGTCGCACAAATGTCCCGAAAAAATACTGACAATTCTGTTAATGCCTCCCACAATGGTCTAGGCAAGTAAGGTCGGAACGCAACAGGAAGAAGTCTTTGCATAAAAACATGGCAATCATGACTTTTCATGCCGGAGACCTTACATTGTGCTTCTTTCACACACCGTGATATGTTTGAAGCATAACCATCAGGAAAGGACAACTCTTTCATCCATGCCAACACTTGTTGTTGTTCTTTCTTGAATAGATAATAAGTGGCTTTCGGTTTGTAAACTCGACCACTTGCATCTTGTTGCAAATGTAAGCCTGGCTTTTTACAATACAACTGCATATCCATCCTAGCCTTTACATTATCCTTGCTTCTATCAGGGCAATCCATTACCGTGTAGAAGATATTGTCAAAGAAATTTTTTTCTACGTGCATGACATCTAGGTTGTGACGAATTAAATTTGTGTGCCAATATGGAAGCTCCCAAAAAATGCTTTTCTTCACCCAATTGTGATACACGCCAAATCCGGGAATTTTCCCACAATTTGAAGAGCTACCAACATGTCCCTCGGTGAACTTAGAAACTTCAGCTAACATTTCTAAACCAGATCGACGAGGAAAAGGAGGGAGCTCTTCAATTACTCCTTTTATAAACTTATCCGACTGATATCTGTAAGGGTGATTCATGGGTAGGAATCGTCGGTGACAGTCAAAGAATGAATTTTTCCCACCATGTATTAATCGAAATGCCTTACTGTGTTCCATACAATAAGGACATGATAATTTGCCATGTGTACTCCAGCCCGACAACATACCATATGCTGGAAAATCACTTATGGTCCACATCAAAGCTGCTTTAATGAAAATTTTCTTTATGGTGTACATCATAAGTTTCGACACCTACAGACCATAACTTATTCAACTCATCAATCAAAGGTCTTAGAAAAATATCAAGGTTTTTTCCCGGATTCTTTGGACCTGGAATTATCATTGATAAAAACATAAATGGTCTTGTCATGCACTTCCAAGGAGGCAAATTGTACACAGTTACAATAACTGGCCAACAAGAATATGAATTTGAAACCATATTAAATGGACAGAACCCATCAGTGCATAATCCTAATCGAACATTTCGTGGATCAGCCGCGAAGCTCGGATGGACTCGATTAAACTCTTTCCAAGCATATCCATCTGATGGGTGCACCATTATTCCATCATCCGACTTATGAAAATGATGCCATGTCATATCCTTGGCATGATGTGGAGACATAAATAGTCTCTGAAGTCTTGGTGTCAATGGAAAGTATCGGAGTTGCTTCTCCGCCTTGTTAGGGCCTTTACTAGTAGGGTTTCTAGGCTTGTATCGTGAACTTCCACATAAATCACACCTTATTTTCATCTCATCAACCCCATAATACAGCATGCAGTTATTACGACACACATCATATTTCTCATAGCCAAGTCCAAGAGGCCGCATAAATTTCTTCGCATCATAAAAATTTGAAACCAAATTAGCATCATCAGGCATGCAACTCTTAGCAAATTCAGTGAATTTGTTGAAGGCATTCTGAGTTAAATTTAAATTTGACTTCATATTAAGCAGTTGTACACAAGCAGATAGTTTTGATTGTTTAGTACACCCATCCCACAAAGGTTCCTCTGCAGCTTTCAACAACTTAAAAAATTTAGATGCCTCTACATTCGGAGGTTCCTCTATCACAACCGTACTCCAATCCCTATCATTATAGTATACATCATCATCCCTCATTGCATCTAGAACCATATTTCTATATGGATTTGCATCTCCTCATCATTCACAACACGACTAATCCCTCCTGATGAAGGTCCGACCATATTATCTGTTTCATAAGGCTCCCCGTGTACAGTCCAATTTTTATAATAAGGTAAAAACCCTTTTCTCAATAAGTGAATACAAACATCATCTTCTTTCTGAAACTTTTGATTTTTACATCTCACACAAGGGCATCTAATTTTCCCGACACTGGATACATTTCTTTCAATTGAATATGCAAAATTGATAAATCTTCTAACACCCGTAATATATTCGAGATTCATACGACCACTTCTCATCCGATGATACATCCACTTCGATCATCCATATTAATCTAGTAAACATTATAACATAGAAACATTTTAGAATGTAAATTAAAACTCTATCTCTAGAAAACATTATATCATAGAAACATTTTAGAATGTAAATTTAAATTCTATCTCTAGTTTACGGATTACTACTGTCCAAGACAACGAAAACAAAACCAACAACACAAATACTTATAAAAACATCACACAAATAACAACAAAAACATAGGAACAACACACACAAGCAGTAGCATACACAACAATATGCATTGAATCGATATTAATACTAAAAGGCACAATAAACATATTACACTAACCTTTCAAGCTGAATTCAATAGAATTTGAAGTCAAAGTATATTGATCAATGCTTGATGCTCTTTTCGAAATCCTTAAGTAGAGAGATATTGTTAGTATATTCAATAAAAATTGAATATCAACCAAAGCAACAATATTACACTGACAAATAGGAAATAAAAATAGAATCTACTTTGAAAGGTGCTACTATGAAATCTTATTTATATATTTTATCATTCTACTTTGAAATATTAATATCATTCTACTTTGAAAGGCTTGGATTAGCTTCGTGATGATGCAGGAAGGGTCGTTCCCGGCAAATATGAAAAGCATTCCAAGTGGAGGGAATCTAGGGAACGATCGGACGTTAAAGTCAAAAGATGAAGAAATTAGAAAATTCTATTGCTTTGGTATTTTATTTCAATCTTGGTGTGTATATACTGTTTATTTGATGGAAAATTAATAATCCCACAAATCAAGGATTTGCATTTATTTATATATATATATAATGTAATTTGTGTTTAATAAGAGTGCATGCCACCTTGTTCATATTCATGTTTCAGTCAATTATATTAGGGGGGGGGACAGAAGTTTTTATTTATTTTCGTGAGATGGGATCTTTTCACAAATGTTAATCGACCCCCCTACATGTTGTAATCGTTGAGATTTAGCAGAAAATTGTACATTTTCGATTCAAAATTTAGAAATATAAACACATTCCAGATCTTTCAGGTGGTAGAAAGTGAGACAAAACCTATTGCAACTTTTCGTATGTGGGATACTTTCAACATTCCTCATTGAACAATTTGTGGGATACTTTCAACATTCCTCATTGAACAATTTACTAGTCACCTAGCTAGTTTTTGTAGACATCATGGGAAATACTTCATTGATGTGTATATGCAATCCGAAAAATAAATTGAGAGCTATTTTTCGGAAACTTCCGATACAATTCATGTGAATATTCCATACACACAGTCAATAAGAAGTTGTAGGTAGGAAATCAAACACAAATTTTATCATTCTACTAATTTAAAATCAAGCGTAATTCCTTCCAATATCACTTAAAATCATTCATATTGACGGTAACACAAAATTAGCAATAGCTTAGGACAATATTATTCATTCATTTTTTCTAACAAATCAGAGCAACTCTACTAAAAATCCACCACAATGAACATATTTACCCTCACCATTGTTCCATCGGCAACGTTATCAACTAATTAATCGGACAGCTTCAAACACTAACTTAAGCTAGCATAAATCAAAGTCCAGTTCAATCAAGCACCTAAAATGTCAGCTCAAAACATTCATTGTTTAGTAATAACTAATTGTAGTCGAAACATGCACCAAAACAAGCTAAAACAAATCAAAGAATGGTCAACAAGACCCTGTCCAAAAATAATCAGCAGTATTATTTAAAAAAAAAACAAAAAGTTTGAATTTACCTCGAGATTGCGTTTCAACGGAGGAGGTTGGAACAGTTGCCGCTTTAAGTGGTGGTGGCCGTGGCTGTCAGCAGAGAAAGAAGAAGAGATTTAGAGTTTCATAAATTTTTCTTTTTCTTTTTCTTTTCAAGGTCACTGAGTTGATTTGAAATACGAAATACAGATGTTAAATTATTCAATATTTCCCCAATAATAAACTAAGAAAATTAACAAAAAACTAAGCAGAAATTAAACTAATGGTGACCGTACCGTAAGCAAGTGTTCCACGGTGGCGTTGCAGCTGGGTTTCTGGTGCAGAAGAGAGGATCCCGACGAGGTGGTGCTCGGAGTTGATGGAGGATTTTGCTGAACAGAGAGAGAGAGAGAGAGAGAGAGAAGGTCTTCTGCTTTTAGTGAGTGAAAAAAGAAAAAAGGGAAGAAAATGAGGGCGGCCGGGAAGAAAATAAGAATGGAAAGATGAGGCTGGTGTGTTGGTTGCGCGCAGTGCTAAGGAAAGGAGGCTAGGGATTTTTGGAGAGCAATGTTACCGGGAAAGAGGAAGAAATGAAGTTATATTCCATTAAACGGTGCGTTTAACTTTGCAACGGCATTGCCGTTGCATTTGCAACGGCAATGCCGTTGCAATTGCAAGGGACCCTACCGTTGCAAATGCAACGGACAATCTGTTGCAATTGCAACGGAAATGCCGTTGCAAAAAAAACTAATGCAACGGCATTGCCGTTGCAAATAAAAAGGACATCCGTTGCAAATATCTTTTGCAACGGATGTTCCGTCACAGTACTTACTTTTTTTCTTCTTATTTTTGCAATTATTTTAGCAACGGCAATGCCGTTGCTAAATAATTTCCGGATGCAAAATATGCAACGGGATTTTGCCGTTGCAAAATCCCGTTGCAAACAGCACCCTTTTTTTGTAGTGATACCAGAAAGCTCGGACATTAACGTATCAAGTTCCAACCGATTCAATGTAAAGTTGACATCATCCTCCACGTAAGATGGCGGAGCTCCTTCCATCCGACAACAAGTACAAGATCATTAGTATGTTCCATCATTGGAATTAATTTTGCTAATTACGGAAATTAATTCCTCTATTTTAACTCCTTAGTTATGTAAGAAGAACCATCTCACCTAAAAGCTTAAGCTTAAAGGTGAGATGGTTCTTTAACATGATATCGAAGTCTTATTGACCCAGTGGTCACGAGTTCAAATCTTATCATCCTCATTCTATCTCGATAAAAAATCAAGCACAAAGTAATGTGGAGTGCATGCAAGTTTCAAGCCCGGAGGGCTTTCGTTTAAGAAGGTGTGTTAGAGTATAATATAATCATATTCGGAGTCTCACCTATAAGTTTAAGTTTTTAGGTGAGATGGTTCCATGAAAGTTACATATCGGAAAACCCAAGAAAAATAATTTATTTATATGCATTTACACGCTAATTTACTCGTGCATTGTTGCGGATAACTTTAATTTTCTCTGTTTGTTTTTCTTAAAAAGCGATTAATAAGTTTCTGAGTTTTGCGGGTATTTTATTTATTTTGTTGACTTGATTAAGAGTTTCCTGAGTTAGTGAACAAAACATGAGCTAAAAATTTCAAAGTGAGAGGTGTAAACTTAACATAATTTATTTTGATATATTATCCAAAAGAAAAGATATAAAACATAGAAAATTATCCAGAAGACATTGTTCAAAAGAGGCTTCCTTTTAATTTATTTGTTATTAAAATTAAGTATTTAATTAATTAAAAAAGATAAAAACAAAGCAAATTCCCCAAAAACCATACCAAACACCCATAATCTCAGCAGAACTAATGAACAATGCATGAGGAGTCACCATGGTTTGAGGAAATGAAGGTGGAAACCGACTTGTCTGCTGAATACTATCATTGTTATCCACCAGCATGTTCTGTCCACCTTGATCATTGCATAACATGGAGCTTTGGTTTACTGGAACCTCCTCCGGTGGCAGCCTGCTTCCATGGTCAGACATATTGTATGTCTCAAAATTCAACAGATCCTCCATAAAAAATGGTGGAACTTCTTCCATCTGACCACAAGTACAAGATGATTAGCGCGCGCGTTTAAAACTGAAGAGAAAGCACAGATAAGAAAAGAATATATATATATATATGGCTGTGTGTTTGTGACTTATTTGTTAAAGAAACTCGGATGAAAACAGGAAATATAAATTATTTGTCACTTCTTTGTAAGCAATTTTAATGCAACAAGCTTTCTAGAATTACAGCAACGTAACTTTAAAAGATTGGACAAATAATTCGAAAAACTTTCCAAATTGTTTATAAATCAGACTTCAATTCTTAAGATCGTAAGACTCTATTAGAATGATCAATAGAAAGATGCAGGAGAGACGGGATAAGGAAGGTCGAAAGCTGATTGTGCTTGAACAATCCTCTTTCAAAATTAATTTTGTTAATTACAAAAAGAATTCCTCTATTTAACCTTTACTTACACATCATAAAACACACAAAGAAAAACCTGACATTTTACCTTAAAAAGATAAACACCACAAGGCATGGATTTAAATTTGAAAACAGAAACTTAAATTATGATTAATGAGAAACCTTCATTTAAACAACTATACTAGTAAGCCTAATCATTGATTTAAATTTTGAAGGTAGTATTTAACAAATATAATAGAAGAAATTGAAAACATCTCAATATGAAAAGAAAAAAAATCAGGGAGGATTAGTCTAGTGGTAAAGATCTTGAGTTTAAAAAACATAGTCTTATTATCTCCTTCAGTTCAACACAAGTACTAACTCTAATCTTTCAATAATGGGAGGATTAGTCTAGTGGTAAAGATTTTGAGCTTAAAAAATATACTCATATTATCTCTTAAGAAAAGAAAAGTGAGAAATATTGAATTAAAATTGATGGCAGTCCCATTAATTGAAAAAGAAAAAGGTGAAACTAAAATAATGAGTTAAAAAGATAAAAACAATGAGTTCAAGGTCAATTTAGATAAACACCACAACGCATGGATTATAAAATCTGAGAAAAAGATAGATTTATTTATCATGGATTTCTTTAAAGATTCCAAAAATAGATAGATATATATAAATAAGAAAAGAAAAGAAAAACACAAAAAATATGAAGTATAAATAAGTAACCTGGATTCAAGATGTTCTTCTAGTGCTGGTTTGCTCAAGCAGTAATCAGCGGCAAAAAAAGCAGATCAGAGAAGAATATATGGTTTAAGAAAACAATAAAGGTGCAGCTTGCATGAATCTAGCTCGTAAGGGTTAGATGTTGGAAAGGAAAACAGGGAATTGTATTATGAGATGAGATGTGGAATAGAACATTACATCCTATTTGATCCAATTTCTCTTTATACATAAATTGTTTCTTATATATAATTAATTAATTAATTACTGTATTGTTTGCTAGGAAGGAACCCACCGTGTTTACCTGCACAGTATTATATTATAAGATACAGGAAGTTAACGTGTTGACCTTCTACAGATATGTTTTTATTTATTTTTGAAACACAACAAGCCAAACCTGATAATGAGAAAGATGAGGAGGTTGCTAGGAAGGAACCCTACCGTGTACCTATCAAGCATTATATTATGTTAACGTGCGGAACAGAATCTTTTGGACCCGCAAAGGCACCATCCCACCTCTAGTCAACGCCGCTGAACCCGCATGCATGTGCAGCGCTTATACACACGTTTTGCTGTAGAGCCGGCGGCCATGACAATTGAGTATTGACACCCATGAGTCCTTCAAATTTAGAAAATTGGAATTTTCGGAGGTCAAACTGAATTTTTTCAAGCTAATTGTGTGAATTCAGGGGCCAAATTTAAGAAAAATGAGAATTTAATGGTTAATTTAGGGTCAAATCACATAAATTTGAAACCAAGGACCAAAATAAAAGGTCGTGTAAAGCTAAGGTTGGTCTTGAAATTCGATGGGAATACAATTGCACAAAATTAAATTCAATTAGGGATGCAATTAGATTAATTATAAATTCAGGGACCAAATCGTATTTCCACTTTCTCCAAAATCCTACATAATCCTACATTGATCAGTCACCGAACAGTGCAGGTACACTGCTGCAGTGACCATAAGGCAACCCTTCGTTGCATGCAATGGGCATCGAAGGGTTACCTCCATGCATAAAGAGGGGGAGAAAAGAAGGAACGAGGAGGAAAATTTGGACAAGAAAAGGGATGAATATGAAATAATACATAACGGATGTGGGAATTTGCACAAAAGATCACCTCCTTCCCCTCTGATTTTGGTAAGCCCACTATAAAATCCATGCTAATGTCAATGAAGGGTGCATAAGGCACGGGTAAGGGCTGTAGCAACCCAGGTATTTGACATTTTCAGTTTTGTTTTGCTGACAAACTGGGTATTCCCAGACAAATTGTCTCACTACCCTTTATAGCTTCTTCCAGTAGAACACCTGCCCCATTTTCTTAGAAGTCACCGTAGCCCCTGAATGTCCTTCCATTGCCGAATCATGATACAACTTAATGAGTCGTGTTTGTAATTCCGGGTCGTGCCCCACTACTACCTTTCCCTTCCTAATAAGGGTGTTATTGACCCATGAATAACTTGGGTGTGAGCTAGCATCCCTGATCAATTCTGCGATTAACCGTTGTAGGGTGGGGTCTACCTCCCAAGTCTTCCTAATGTCCCCCATGATTTGGGTAGAGATGGATGAGAGGGTCAATGCACACAATTCCTTGTGAGAAACCCGAGAGAGAGCATCCGCAACCAGGTTGTCTTTCCCCCTCCTGTACTCAATTTCATAATCAAAGCCTAGAAGTTTAGTGAGCCATACCTACTGAGCAATGTGTGTAGTCTTCTGGTTCAGCAGAAACTTTAGGCTGGAATGGTCAGTTCTGATAAGAAATCTTCTCCCCCATAAATAATGCTTCCATTTAGTGACCGCGTGGACAATAGCTAACAATTCTTTTTCGTAGGTGGATAATGCTAGCTGTCAAGGACCTAGTGCTTTGGTTACAAATGCAAGGGGGTGTCCTTCTTGCATTAGTACTGCCCCCAATCCCACTCCTGAGGCATCTGTTTCCACCACAAAGGTTTTGTCGAAGTTTGGCAGAGCCAATACTGGGGGTTGCGACATAGCCTGTTTAAGTTTTTCAAATGCTGCAATAGCTATGTCAGTCCATATGAAAGAATCTTTCTGTAGCAGCTGAGTAAGGAGCCTATAAATAACTCCATACCCTTGTATAAACCTCCTATAGTACCCTGTCAACCCCAAGAAACCCCTAAGTTGTTTAATGATGGTAGGTATTGGCCACTGCCTAATGGTTGCTACCTTGTGAGGGTCAGTTGCAACTCCCTCCTTGGTGATCACATGGCCTAGGTATTCTATTTGGATGGTACAGAATACACATTTACACTCTTTTGCTACCAATTGATGAGCACTCAACAATTCAAAAACTAGCTTAAGGTGGAGTAGATGCTCTGACAAATTCTTACTGTAAACCAATATGTCATCAAAGAAAATTAGAATGAACTTTCTCAAATAATCTCGGAAAATGTCGTTCATTAAGCTTTGGAATATGGCAGGGGCGTTAGATAAGCCAAAGGGCATGACTAAGAATTCATAGTGGCCATTGTGGGTCCTAAAGGCTGTTTTGAAAACCTCTTCCGAAACCATTCTAATTTGATGGTACCCTGCCCTAAGATCAACCTTTGAAAAGACGGCTGCCCCTTCAAGTTCTTCAAGCAATTCATCACTATGGGGATAGGATACTTATTTTAAACCATGAGTTTGTTGAGGGCTCGATAATCTATACAGAACCTCCATGTCTTGTCCTTCTTCTTCACTAACACCACTAGAGAAGCAAAGGGTTGTTACTAGGCTGCACAATGCCCGCCTGCAGCATTTCTTCCACTAGTTTTTCTAGAGTGTCTTTTTTTAGTCCAGAGTACCTATAGGACCTCAAATTCACAGTCTGCCTCTCATCTAGGAGTGGTATCCTATGATCATGTCTTCTTGCTGGGGGTAACCCTTCAGGGTCACTAAAAATGTGCTGATATGCTGTTAACAGAAGCTGTAAAGGTGAGTTTTCTGTCTCTTGGGCAACATTGGTCATCTCTTGAGCATGACAGCTTAGGTTATTTTGTTCTACCACCCTTAAACAACAAAGCCCCACTTCTGATATTAAGGTATTTGTGCTTAACAACCCATTCAGCTCTTTCAGTCGTATGGCCTGAGCTACTTTAGGATTTTCTCCCCTTAGAATCACTTCCTTGTCTTTCCACCAAAAAGAGACCCATCTTTCCTCATAGTTGGACAACACATTCCCCAACAATTTCAACCATTGAATCCCTAGAACCATGTCATAGTTCTGCAGTTTCATAACAAAAACATCGGCCTGAAATTGGACCCCCTGCATTTTCCATTTCAGATTTTTACGCATAGCAGCGCAGGACATAGTTTCCCCATTTGTTGCCTCAACCTCCATTGGCTTTATTGGGGTCATGGGACACCCTAATCTGTCAGCCAAGTCAGCGTGAAGGAAGTTGTGGGTGCTGCCCGAATCAATTAGGATGAAAATAGGACTTTTGTCTATTTTTCCCCACACCTTGATAGTTTGACAACTAGCAGTACCTTGGATGGCCTGGAGTGACAGGTGAGGAATAAGAGCCTCCACATTCATGGTCTCCATTGACCCCTCCCCCCTTTGATTCATCCCCATCATCTTCAACTATACATAGGGAGTAGAGTTTACGGTTCTTGCACCTATGTCCAGGTACAAATTTTTCATCACACCAAAAACAAAGCCCCTTGGCTCTCCTCTCATCCATCTCTCTAGTTCGGATAGGTCTTGATGGTTTATGGTTTGGGTAGGTAGTATTAGGGTTAGGAGCAAGGTTTGTAGATGTTGGCAATAAGGCTTGGGTAGGGGGCTTGTAAGGGCTGGTGCCTGTCTTGTGATATTTACAGGGTAACTAGGCTTTATGGATTGGGAAAGGGAATTTCCCTGACCTTGTGCCTTTGGGTATTGAGGAGTAATCTTGCGATAGGTGAGGGTGTTGTTGTGTAGTCTAGCTAGGCTGTAGGCTTGTTTTAAGGATTTTGGTTCAAACATCTTGACCAAGTTCTTAATCTCTATCTCCAGTCCCCCCAAAAAGAACACCAGGGCTTGTTTCTCTGAAATTTGAGCTCGGTTCCACAACATGTCAAATTCCTTGATGTAGCCCTCTAAGTCTCCTTGTTTGTGTTCGGTGAGCTCCTCTAGGGGATCTCTTTGGCCTCCAAATCGACAACACAGGGCATCCACATATTCAACCCATGTCACCTCCTGTCCCTCCAAGTTCCTGGTATAGTTTTGGTGCCAATACAATGCCATGCCATCTAGGTAGTACGAAGTTAGCCTCAACTTGTCCGTTTCAGGTATTTCCTCCAAGTCAAAATACTGGTTGCATTTGAACAACCATTTGTGCACTTCTTCCCCTTCAAAGATAGGGAAATCCCTCTTGGGTTTACGTGACCTGTAGGCCAACTGTGCTCCATCTCCTAACCATTCTTGGTTGCTGACAGGGGCAGGTTGTTGAGGAGTGCGAGAGTGTTGAGACGAACTTGTCTCACCAGTTAACACTTGCAGGGCTTGTTTGATGGAAATTTGCTGAGTTGCTATTTCTGTTACCATGGCCTTGAGCTGGGCTAGGTCCTCAGATTGAGCATGTATTTTAACTTCCAATCCATTGACTCTTTGATTAGCAGCTTCCAAAGAATTGTCCATCCTCCTTGCATCTTGGGATCTCGTTTCTGGCGTCATTTAACTGAGTCCAAAGAGGATGGCTCTTATACCAATTTGCTACGGGTTAGAATTTCTTCAGGGAAAACTGGAAAGGATTTTGGGGAAAGAAGGAAGAAGTCTGGGGAAGAGGGAAAAGAAGCAGAGAAGAAAACACACAGGTTGCGTGTTTACAGAGAATAAACACAGGCTGCGTGTTTATAGAGAATAAGAGTAGGAGAGAATTCAAGATTCTTGTTATAATTTTTCTTATCATTCTGTTCCAATCATTTGAGAATATAAAGACAATTCACGTGTTGCCAGCGTGGCTACTCACGAGGCCTAGATAGTTCATCTACTGGAATATAAAGGACTGCTAAATGCAGTCGTTCAGGTGCTGCCTAAAATGCAGTCGTTTGATTACAATATATTTGAAATTCAAAAGCTTCCCTCCAGTTGTCTTTCATCTCTGTTCCTCTCTCAGCTCCCGACCTTCTCACCTTGTGACATTGGACGACAATTTCTGGAGTCAAATCGTGCAGACAAAGCTCTTACATGTTTGCGTGCAAAAACTATCAAAACCCTTTCTCCACGTTATTTAATTAAATGGATTGATGACCTTTAAAAACAACATTTCAGAATTAGTTGCTACAACATTCCACAAACCTAGAGATCTCAGGTAGAATCTCATTTTCACAGCCCAGATGTGATAATGCTCACCATCAAAGGCTGGAACAGTTGAGTGTGTTGTCGAGGATGAAGATGTAAGAATATTTCCCATAGAGTGGCCGATGTATTAACGGTCTGATCATTAAAGTTCAAGTTCTTTGTAAAGTCTACGGATTCTAATACGTTAAAGCGAAATCGTGATGGATCCGTCTCAATAAACGAGTATTAGAATGGGTACGTTGAGACCCTCTCCTCTAACCATAAAATAACATATATTCTCATAAGGTTGTATACATACATATATTGATGGTTTTAAATATATGTATGTGTATAAAATAAAGTTATGGAATTAAAGCAATGTCTTTAATTCATTTAATTAAAAGACACAACCCTTCTTCCTTTTCTAAAACACCCATTCGGTGGGTATAAGAAAGGAAGAAGGGTGGTTATTCACGTAGGGAGAAAAAAATAAGAACAAAATAAAGAAAGAGAATAAAAAGAGAGACAAACAGTAAAGAAAAGAAATCCCTCTCCATCAAAGGGATTAAGAAAAGAAGAAGGTGTAGAGGAGAAGATCACCAAAGTGATTATCAAACGATTCTATGCAACAATTCAAGTGCAAAATAGATAATGGTAAGTTCTAAACTTTAACCTCGCTCCGATACCAAAATGTAACACCCTCAAATTACAGTATCATGAATTCTCTCAACATTTCTTTACCAATGTCAAGTGTGGGTAATAAGTCTAAATTATGGATTTTTTTTTGAAATTTCAGCAGAGTTTCCTCTATTTTTGTTGATACCAACACTTCTATTATATGTCATTACAATTTACATCTTGGTCCAATCATCCTGGATCACATTCTATTCATCAAACGATAACTCAATATTCATACTTATCCATATATGCAAATCTCATCATATCAATTAGTAAATTAATAGAAATGTGCTATCGAAACAACTCAAAAGATAACAAATTATCATTAACGTAATAAATGTTAACTAATTACATACAAGCCTTTAAACTTCATAAATGCAGCATTCAGATTATGAGTCATAATATATTTATAATAAATCTTATCTTATCATTTTGAAAATGACTTGATCATACTAACAACTATACATATATATAATATATCCCCTACATGCTTTGAGTAGAAAAGTGTCTCTGCTCACCACCTTGCAGGCTGAAATCGTAGGCTTTGAGTGTATCAAAGAGTTGTATGCAGGAGATGAGGATTTCAGCCACACGTGGGACAGATGCCAGCAAGGATTAACGCATGAAGGAATGCATGTACATGATGGTTATTTGTTTAGGGGTAATCGGTTATGCATCCCCAGGAGTTCATTGAGAGAACAAATAATCCATGAGCTTCATGGAGGGGGATTAGGGGGACATCTCGGACGAGACAAAATCGTGGCACTTGCAGAAGAACGCTACTATTGGCCGCAATTGAAGCGCGACATTGGGAACCATGTCAAACGATGCCCAACCTGTCAGGCATCTAAGGGACAAACCCAGAACACCGGCTTGTACTTGCCACTACCCATACCAGCGGGTCCATGGGAGGATTTATCAATGGACTTCATCTTAGGGCTTCCCCGAACACAAAGAGGAGTTGATTCCGTATTTGTAGTAGTGGACAGATTCTCAAAAATGGCCCACTTTATCGCCTGCAAGAAAACTTCAGATGCTGTGCATGTAGCTAATTTATTCTTCAAGGAAGTGGTTCGCCTGCATGGAGTACCAAAATCAGTCACCTCAGATCGAGACACTAAGTTCCTGAGTCATTTTTGGAGGACCCTATGGCGTAGGTTTAATACAGCACTCAACTTCAGCAGTACCAGCCACCCCCAAACCGATGGACAAACCGAGGTGGTTAACCGCACGCTAGGCAATTTGATTCGCTGTTTATCAGGGGAAAGACCGAAACAATGGGACCTCACCTTGGCCCAAGCTGAATTCGCATACAATAGCATGTTGAACAGATCAACTGGGAAAACACCCTTCCAAGTAGTTTACTGCCAACCACCTAAGCATGCGTTGGATTTAGTACCTCTGCCAAAACTTCCAGGTATGAACATTACAGCTAAGCATATGGCTGACAGAGTGAGAGCCATCCAAGAAGAAGTGCGCAAGAACCTAGAGGCTTCCAATGAGAAATACAAAGCAGCAGCAGATAAGAAACGACGCTCAAAATTGTTCAAAGAAGGAGACCTCGTCATGGTGTACTTACGCAAAGGAAGAGTGCCAGGAGGAACACTTCACAAGCTAAGTGACAAGAAACATGGTCCTTACCAAATTCTACAGAAAATCAACGATAATGCCTATCGAGTGGACCTACCAGCAGAGATGACAATCTCACCAACATTCAACGTGGCAGACCTGTATGAGAATCACCCACCGGACGATGCACCTTCCAGTATCAGCAACTTGGGGGCGAGTTCTTTTCAAGCTGGGGGGACTGATGTAGGACAGCTGGCTACAGAAGCTAGACTCGCGGAGGAGGCAGATAAGGAATAAATCATGATGAAGAGCTTATCATGGAAGGATCGAATGAATCATGATGAAGAGTCCATTATGGAAGGAACCACGCCCAGATCATTACCATGCAGAGGAGGATCAACTACAATTATCTTACCATTTCAATTATTTCTTTATTTAAGTCTTTATTTCTATTGTTGATTAGAACTCAATTTGCGGGGATTGTCTATTACCTCGTTTGTTTCTTGTTTTAATTCCTTAATTTCTGATGACAGTAACGGTTGGTAGCTTATAAATGTGAAGCAACCAAACCACTAGAATCTCAATTTACTTTTGATTAAAAAAAAACATCTTGAATGAGAATTTACTTATTCTGGAATTGTTGTTCTTAATTTACTCGTGGATTCGAGTTCCTGCATTGCTTGAGAAATTAAGCAACCTGGAATAAAGACGGTGTTCTTTATTCGCAATTCAACTTCAGATTTCCGCTACGTCACATCTTCAAATTGTTTAAACAAGCGGATAACCAGGTCAGGTCGGGTTGGTCATCCTGGTGCCCGACCAACGAGTCCGGGTTGTCGACCCAGCCTCCACAGTGGGTATGGGCCGTGGCCCGGACGGTCTCGATGCGGGCCGTGTCCCAGACGTTGTCCGGTCTAGGCCCTCGGCCCGGACTATTTCGCGAGTCCGGTCGGGAACCAGCCGACCGACCTGGTAGCTACTGATACCGAGCTAAAACACAAAGAATATGAACAGTGAAATATCGAATTTTCAAGTACGATTAACGGGATTCGTTGATACCTTAGTGTAGAGGACGTTGATGTGGTTCTTCCTGTCGTGTTGGAATCGGAAATGGCCACTTGTGGTGGCCGGAAATGGGGCTGGAAGTCGCGGTCTGGTGGCGTATGTCGTGGTCGTTGCTCGGTTTTCTTCGCCGGAGATGGCTGCCTTGGTTGCTGGAGTAGTGAGGGTGACGAAGTTGGTGGTCAGGAGGGGTCTGGGCGGTCGACGGTGCCACCAGTTGGCCGGCCGAGAAAGAGGTGGAACTTCGGGTCTGTTACCTTTAGAGAGAGAGAGCTTCGGGTTTTATTTTAGAGAGAGAGAGATGGGGTTGGGGAAACGAACAGACGAATGAAGACTAGAGGATGGGAAGAAAACAAAAGCCAATGAAATTAATTTTTACGTGAAATCCTCTCCTTTTCCTCAGTTTTTTTCATGTCGTTTTCCTGCTTGTTTTCCTTGCCTTTGCTTTCGTTTCTACATCAACCTCTGCTTCCCTTCCCCTTATTTTTTCTCTCTATCTTCTACCTTGACTTGGCTTTGCCTCCCAGTTTCTATTTTTTCCTACACTTTTTGCTCTTCGGCTTCGTCCCTCCCCCTGTTTCTATTTTCTCTCCCTGAACATCTTTGTTCTATTCGTTAACTCCCTTCCCCCCTTGCTTTCTTCTTCGTCGGAATTTGCTCCCCCTATTTATTCGCCCGTCTCCCCTTTTACATGCCCTCAGTTACGAAAACCGGGGGGTCTCATGCGGCTCAAAGTCTTTTCGAAATATGGGTTTCGGGTGGCTCAATCAAAAATGGAGGTGGGTATGTCTGAAAAAGTGGGTTTTTGAGTGGCTCAAGTTTTGTTGCTTTTGGGTATAAAATACAGTTTGGTCCTTCAATCGGTTACTCTTTTAATTGCACCCTCAATTGAACTTAAATTTGTGATCTTGTGCAATTATGTCCTTGTGAAAAAAATTCAAAGTTAACTTTAAATTTTGCGCACCTTTTTACTTTGGTCCTTGATTTTTATCTGTGCGATATAGTTCCCCACTCGACCATGAAACTCTTAATTTGTTCAATTGGGTTCCCGATTTCGCTTAATTGGCTTGAAAAAAATTCAAATTGATCAACGAAAATTCAAATATCATTAATTGAGCCCGAATTAAATTTAAGCACTTGATTTCTTATTAACTAAGCCTTTAATAAAATTAATTTGATCAATTTAAAGTATAACTAAGTCGTCAAGCTTAATTAAACCCTTCAACTAGACCTAAATTAATTCCTGAATATAATTACGCTTTTATATTAACCAATGACTGTATCAAATCGATCCATAAAAAATATAATTATATTTTATGACTTAATTTATACGCGGATTTATCTCATAATGAATTACTTTAGCTTTGGATCCGCGTTTTTTTTTCATTTCTGGGCACAAAAAGGGTACAATCGATTTTTCAAAAATATTCAAAATTTTAACTTGATTTTTTACCGACACCATCCCCTCATTTATTTTATTTTTTGTTATTTTCTGATAGTTCTGGGGCATGACCCAAAATTGGGTTACAACAGTTGCCTCCTTCTTTACAATGCTTACGACTAAAGTCTTTGTAAAAGACTTTAGCTTAGTAAGTGTTGTAAAGAAAAACATGGAGTTTGTCTCATTGCAACGCATGACTTACCCGGGTCTTATTATGACGGGTGACCACCCCAACTTAGAAAGGAAAGAGGTCTCATTTTTCTGGGTGACCGACCCGAGTTAGTGAGGTCTCATTTTTCTGGGTGACCGACCCGAGTTAGTGAGGTCTCATTTTTCTGGGTGACCGACCCGAGTTAGTGAGGTCTCATTTTTCTGGGTGACCGACCCGAGTTAGTGAGGTCTCATTTTTCTGGGTGACCGACCCTGGTTAGTGAGGTCTCATTTTTCTGGGTGACCGACCCGAGTTAGTGAGGTCTCGTTTTTATTGGTGACCGACCCTAGTTAGTGAGGTCTCATTTTTCTGGGTGACCGACCCTAGTTAGTGAGGTCTCATTTTTCTGGGTGACCGACCCGAGTTAGTGAGGTCTCATTTTTCTGGGTGACCGACCCGAGTTAGTGAGGTCTCATTTTTCTGGGTGACCGACCCGAGTTAGTGAGGTCTCATTTTTCTGGGTGACCGACCCGAGTTAGTGAGGTCTCATTTTTCTGGGTGACCGACCCTAGTTAGTGAGGTCTCATTTTTCTGGGTGACCGACCCTAGTTAGTGAGGTCTCATTTTTCTGGGTGACCGACCCTAGTTAGTGAGGTCTCATTTTTCTGGGTGACCGACCCGGATAGCATGGTCTCATTTTTATGGGTGACCGACCCGCATCTCATGGTCTCATTTTTATGGGTGACCGACCCGGATGAAAGATGATGATTATGGGGATGCAATGCATGATGATGCATGTATACTTACCTGAGAAATATAGGTCCCCTTTCTCTGATGCTCCATTGTCATAGGATGTCTTTGCCTAGTGTCCAAAGCTTTGTTGTCATCAAGTCTCAAACACATTGCTTCTTCGGGCGTATCTGCGATGATCTCTGCTCTCAGTGCTTATCAAGTTTAACATTGCCCCCAGGTGTGGTATTGTTTGGTTCACCATGAAGGAGTGTAACCAACCATCCATCTTCTTGGATCCTCTCAATAACAACTCTCTGGTTTGCGTGTGTTTGCTAGCAATCATTGCAAAGCTTGCTAATGCTGACCTCATCTTCGGTTGTCGATCAGTTAATCAATTTTCTTCATCAATTGAATCATGTTTCTCTTAGAGTACGTCATCATCAACCTTCATGGAATTCTCAAGTCATCCATAAATGCATCCCAAACTCATCGGTGCATGCTCCATGCTATCATCAAGAAATTTCTCTTAGCTTGTGAGAGGAGATGTAATGCTACTATCACCGACATTCATGCGATCAATCTCGCCTTGAGTTGATACAACTGTTCCGGCCATGCAATCTGAAACTCTTCGTCATAGACTCAATTTCTTCTAAAGAAATCCATTTTGTTTGCAAAGAAATATGATATTGTCATTAACGAGGTTTTTTCTGTCTCTCGTATTTATGCGGTGAACTGAACCTTGAGTCGACTAGCTTCGCAACAATTATCTCATGATCAACCTTTACGCCTTGTATACTTTCCAACATTTATTAAAATGCAACCATGCAACAAATCTTTGGAGACAAACAAATCTGCGAGTAAGATGATATTTCTGAAATCTGAAATTGCCCTTCAAATGCAATTTTATTCTCAATCACTGCTGAAGCTTACCACACCATCACTCTCTATTAAGCCATGTTGCCCTGAGTTGAATCTGTTGGTGCTCATTGATGAATTTCACTAAATCAATCATTTGCTTATGCTTCTCTACCCCCAAGCTGATGTGAAATTATTTGCATTTCTATCAAGATCCACATTCTGGCTTCTAAATGCTGAGCATTCCGATGATAGCCGAGAATCATAGGCTCAAAAGTGTTTAAGGGTTTCACAGGCCTAGGATCACCATCATCTAGTCATTAACTCCTTTGCTCTTGTTGTCTTAGTAGAAGAGACCACATCAAAATACGTTAATTATCTTAACGTGATTTTTTATCAATCAACCAATGCTCTAAGAATCTCTACGACCATGTCATTCCTTTCATTGACAATTTCAAACTTAAAAAGGGATTCTAAAACTCGAACCATCCTTTGTCATCTAATGTTATTTCATCTCTTGTTGTACTCAACATAGTATAACAAAACAATTCTGCACAATCTTCCTTTGATGGACAACTTATCTTGCAGACTCAAAAATCTTATTAACATTTCTTCCCACATAAGGTTTGACCACAAGTACTAACGAACATGGCATAATTCAGATCTCTTTTTCATCATTTTTTTCATTTTTCCTTTTTTTCTCTCTCGAACTTGTCCTTCCCATTGACTCTTGGTTTTTGTCATGTCCTATCTCAATTTGATTGTTCCCAATGTCGGTTTTTCATCGTTAAACATCCTCCCTTCTATTGATTCTTAATGTCGTCACTGTATCCTCAAACTTCTAATCTCTTATTGTCCCTTACTGTACTTGCCCCCAGTGTGAGTTTGCTTGATTTTCCATTTAGCACAGAGTTCTATAATCATTCTTTCATTGAAGTTCTGAGCATTATCAGTTATAATCTTTTCTGGTGGTCTGCGTCGACATATCAAGCAAATTTCTTCAACACCCTTCTACGTTACATGAGCAAATGACCCAGCTTCTATCCATCTTGTGAAATAGTGAATAGTCCCAATAACAAACCTATGAGCATTGCTGGCTTTTGGTTGATATACCCAATCACATCAATTCCCCTCATTTGCAAAAGGCCACAGAGATATCAAGTTAAACATAGGAGCCGAAGGGACATCCATCTTGTCACCATGGACTTAATATTTATGACACTTGCGAACATAGTCAATGCAATCATTCTCTAATGACTTCCAGAAATAACCATTTCTTTGCATTTTTCTATCCATCATATGCCTATTAGTATGGATTGAGCGAATCCCTTCGTGGATTTCTCGCAACACGTTTCTGGCTTCAACTCCATCTAAGCATCTCAGCAAAGAATTGTCAGATGACGTCTTATACAAAACTTCTCCATTAATGTAAAAAATCCATCGTTAGCCTTCTCAAGGTTTTCTTCTCTTTTTGGATGCCCCCAGGGGATAAGCCCGATTTTGGATGAAGTTCTTGATATTGTAGTACCAAGGATTTCCATCTATTTCTTCTTCAACTGAGCAGCAATGAGCTGGTTTAATCTTCTGATATCAATGTGTATCGGCATCATTGACCTCCTTGCTTTTGAGGCTGCCTTCATTTGAGGATGTAGAACTCTCTAAATTCTTCTGGCTTCTCTTACCTTCAATAGATTTCTTTGTTCCCTAGACTCAAGTTTCTTCTCATTTCTTTCTCTTCCCTTGCTTTCATCACCAGTAATAGATTCCACTGGAATTACAGACTTGACATCCATTTTTCCTAGAAGATCACATTCCTCTCTGGCTTTTCTTTTGCTACTTTGGATATAAAAATCCTTACCGTCTCCAGCAATGGTACTATGGAATTGGGTCACATATAGAGTTTTTTATGCACCTTCTGCTCATTTTTTTTATTTTTTATTTTTTTCTGCCTAGTTTGCCACTGCTTCTAGACTTTTCAGCATACCTAGATAGTCCTGAATGAGTATTAATACTTTCTCTTTTGCACGCATCTCTAGGAGCTGTTTTAAACAAGGATTCATAATGCTGTTTTGCTAAGATGACCAATTTTCCCTCTTTAGGATCCTTCACTGGAGTTGCCCCATTCTGGTTTGTCTGCAAGGTCCTCGCATTACCCAATATCCAAGGCGAGAGTTTGACTCTTGCCAGGGAAACATTCAGCCGCCTTTCATCAACGACGAACCCAATACTGCTGGAGCTTAATCCCTTCCTAGATGAACTTGAATCAACTGCTCTAACAGGGGAAAACATCAAATATCATCCTCTAGGTCCTCCTTTGGAAAAATCATTGCAACTCACGTTCATTATAAAAGACGATGCATCGGATTTCTTACCGCGAAGCTCCTAGCCGTCCGTGATGTTATAGAATAAATAAAGGCCAAGAACCCCAATCTCATCAAATGATGCTGGTTTGTTTGACATTTACTCTCCGTTCATCAACTTGTTATCATAAAAGTGCAAGGAGGGGAACTGGCTGATTGAAACATCAAATTTATGTAAAACACATCTCCAGACAGTGCTATTATTGAACCAGTTCAACTTATTAATGATATGACCAGGCTCCGCACCAAAATTTGAGATTATCCTGTGTTGCTGAAATCTTTAATTACTGGTTTGCTTGGTAACGGATATGGAGTTGCACACCCCTCGTGCTTAATCAACTTGAAACTGATTCAACTGCTTAGCGTGAATCAGGTTTCTGAAGACATATTATAGAATGCTTCCATGATCAAAAATATGTCCTCCCATTGTCTGTTGCCACTGTAACATCTTGACCTGGGCTAATCTCACTTACATTGCTAAGTAGATCAATGCCGTAGCGCTTATGCCCATTCCGACTTAGGGTTTCGAGCATCCTCCCGGCCTAAAAGCGAAATGATACCATTCCCATCAGATATCTGTGGTGAATTCGCTCAAAGATCTTGGCTATCATTGCTTTCACACCTAGCGACTTTGGTCCCTTGGCAGCCCAATCACGAGAACTTCCCTCCCATACTCAGCACCAACCAAAGCAGTTGTATCATGCCCCTCACTCTTGTACCTCATGGCGAGCATCAATCACATATAGTTTCTCTCCAGTTGAAATATTAATTGTTTTAAGTCTAACTTCTCCCAATTTATTGCCAATGTGAATGCTTGGCAAATGTGCCTCTTGCCATAATTTCATCATTACCACTGCGATCGCCATAAGAATTGAAGTCTCTTCTATCAACTCTACATTCCATGAGGTATCTAGCAAGCACGATTGTCCTTGTGTATGCTGCCACCGGTGAACTCGTGATTAGTTGTAATACTATCCCGAAGTTTGAGCATGCAATAAGCGTCCTTCACACCATGTGGTCCTGGCGGTGACATGGTCATGCTTTTGAAATATGATGGATCATGTATTTGGAATCCCAGCGTCATGATTGATCGAAGGAACATGTAATTGATTCCACATGGGATTTCTCTTGGTGATTGCACGATATGTAGCCTTAAACATATCGAGCGGAACATTTGAATGAGCAACTTCATCATTGGATGGCCAAATATCACTGAAAAATATCTACTTTCCATCTTTTCCACACCAATAGGCTCTGTTTCAAAATCAATATCCACCGTTCCAGCCAGTGCTTAGGCTAACACAAGTGGTGGAGAAGCAAGGTAATTAGCCCTTGTTAGAGTATGGCCTCAACCCTAAAAATTTCTATTCCCCTAAAGCACAACAGCAACCACTACATCATTTTCAGTGATAGCTGATGCCACTACTTCATCTATATCTCCAGTTTTCCCGATGCAGGTGGTGCCTCCATAACCAACAGTATGAAACCCTAGTGGATTCAGATACTCCTGCAAGCCACTCTTTTCTAAATATTTGGTTATAATCTTCAAAACCTGGAGCATGACTTGTCTTAATCCATGGTTTCACCTTCAATTCTAGTCCACAAGCTTTCTTTGCAACTAAAGCAACTCCAAACATGACACTAGGGTTTGAGGTATTTGTGCAACAATATCACCATGTCTGAGTTGGGCTGGAGACCCACGAAAACTGAATTCCACAACCTTGCCTCAAGATTCTTTAGGTATAGCGAATCCCTTAAATCCAACCCTATTGTCAATCAGCTTTCATTTCTCTCAAAGTATCTTGATCATGTGACCTTTTAGGTCCTGATATACAAGGTTCCACATCATCAAGATTCAATGCTAGCCAAAAAGAGTACACTTTGCTCACCGTAGTCCACCAACATCCTGTTTGCTCTTATATAAGATTTCATCAATTCTGCCTTTTAGTTTCAGATATTGCAGTGTGACATGATCCACAAGGAAGAAAACCCATGGCAGCACAATACTCAGGAGACATGTTGGCAATAGTAGCACGATCTGCTAGTGACAATTCACTCAAGCTCTATTTAAGGAGGGGCAACGATTTGCTAGTGACCTTCGAGGATCGACAAACAAGTTTTAGAAAGCATTTGAGCCCTATTTCAGGAATGCAAATCTTTCTTTGTTTCTTTGGAACTCAAGCTCCATATTAGTCTACACTGCATTTCCTGATCAACCTGAACTGAATGATCAATAACAAGATCAACTGAAACCGATGGGTTGATCTTATTAGAATCACCTCCCAGATTATTCATCGCATCTCGCATGTGGGCAAGGTCAACAACACCAGTAATATCTTGAAGAAAGACTCTAGCAGGCTTGAATGGAATTTCCACTAATTTAGGATCAAATTTCTCCCAATCCATAATCTTCTCAACATCATTACTCTCAACCTTGAAACTCATCGCAATTTCTAATTGTCGGTTCTAAAAGAATCTTAATTGGATATGGCGATCTATCAGTGCAGGGTCATCAAGAGCGAGGCAAGCTATAGTACTTGCCCTATTCGCCACTAGGCAAAATGCCTTTTTTAGGGTTTTCATGCTTATGCAAAAGATATTATGGAGCATGGGGGTAGGTTTACTATTTGGGCTCTAAATAGGGTCTCTCATTGTCCAGATGATTAACTTCGTAAAGGCAATATGGGGTCTTAGCAGATAATGGGATGGTACGTATACCAATCACTATCATGTAAGCTCTCAGCAAAGAGTTGGGGTTTAACAATCACTATCATCTAAGCTCTCAACAAAGATAATGGGATGGTACGTATACCAATCACTATCATCCTGATGATAGGTTCTAGTTCCTTTACGTGAGACATGGGGTAGGCTTACTATTTGGGCTCTAAAGAGGGTCTCTCGCTGTCCTAGTGATCACCTTCGTGAAGGCAATATGGGGTCTTAGCAGATAATGGGATGGTACGTATACCAATCACTATCATCTAAGCTCTCAGCAAAGAGTTGGGGTTTACACAAACTTCAACCTTGACTCAAGTCATAGGTAAGCTGCTAGTCCCCCACGTAACTTAAGGTTTAGTGTGTGCTCTCAAAATAATAAAAAGTGATGCATGACGAGGCATATTATGATGACAGGATGAAAAGACACATAGCTTTTAAACAAATAAACAATTCATAGCAACATGAGAATAAATGAATGAATAAACACAAATAATTAACATATCATAAACAAACATAATTATCAAGCTTAGTCCAATATCCCTAGTGGAGTCGCCATTCATCGCACCCCAAAATGGCTGGGATGGCGACGTCGTTGCGATCGGTCCCCATGAGCGAGGAAGATTAAATGTCGGGTGATTATTTGTTTTCGTTAAAAGGGAGTCGCCACCTAGTATTACAGTTACTAGGAAACCTAGGACTGGTCTTTCAGAGATTCTAGGGTAAGGGACTGGTTGCGTAAAGGAAAGGTTTTAGCACCCCTAGTACACCCTACCTAAGGTAAGTCGCTTGGTGTTTGTTGATTAAGCACGGTGAGTTTGCAGCTCCATATCTGTTACCAAGCAAACTAATAATTAAAGATTTCGGCAACACAGGATAATCTCAAATTTTGGTGTGGAGCCTGGTTATATCATTAATAAGCCGAACTGGTTCAATAATAGCACTGTCTTGAGACGTGTTTTACACAAATTTGATACTTCAATCAGCCAGTTTCACTCCTTGCACTTTTATGATAGCAAGTTGATGGTTGGGGTTACGTGGCCTTTATTCATGCTATGACATTATGGACGGCCAGGAGCTTCACGATAAGAAATTCGGTGCATAGTCTTTTATTATGAACGTGAGGTTGAAGCCGCAGATTGAGTCGGAATGATTTTTCAAATGGAGGACCGAGAGGATGATATAGTGATACTTTCCACTGTTAGAGCAGCTGATTCAAGTTCATCTATGAATGAATTAAGCTCCAACAGTATTGGGTTCGTCGCTGATGAAGGGCAAATGAATGTTGCCCTGACAAGAGTCAAACTCTCGCCTTGGATATTGGGTAATGCGAGGACCTTGCAGACAAACCAGAACGGGGCAACTCTAGTAAAGGATGCTAAAGAGAGGAATTTGGTCATCGCAGCAATACCGTCATGTGAATCCTTGTTTAAAACAGCTCCTGGGGATGCTTGCAAAAGAGAAAATATTAATGATCATTAAAGACTGTCTAGGTATGCTGAAAATTCTAGAAGCAGTGGCAAACTAGACAAACAAAATGAGCAGAAAGTGCACAAAAAGCTCTATTCGTTATGTGACCCAATTTCATAGTATCGTTGCTGGAGACGGTAAGGATTTTTATATCCAAGGTAGCAAAAGAAAAGCTAGAGAGGAACATGATCCTCCAGGAAAAATGGGTGTCGAGTCTGTAATTCCAGTGGAATGTATTATTGGTGATGAAAGCAAAGGAAGAGAAAGAAGCGAGAAGAAACTTGACTCTAGAGAACAAATAAATCTGTTGAAGGTAAGAGAAGCCAGAAGAATTTGGAGAGTTCTACATCCTCAGATGAAGGCAGCCTCAAAAGCAAGGAGATCAATGATGCCGATACATATTGATATCAGAAGATTAAACCAGCTCATTGTTGCTCACTTGAAGGAGGAATAGATGGAAACCCTTGGTACTATGATATCAAGAACTTCATCCGAAATCGGGCTTATCCCCTGGGGGCATCCAAAAAGAAAAGAAAACCTTGAGAAGGTTAACGATGGATTTTTTTTACATTAATGGAGAAGTTTTCATCTGACAGTTCTTTGCTGAGATGTTTAGATGGAGAAAGCTAGCAATGATCATAGGTTTATTCTTGTGGCTATTGACTATTTCACAAGATGGATAGAAGCTGGGTCATTTGCTCATGTAACGTAAAAGGTGTTAAAGAAATCTGCTTGATATGTCGATGCAGACCACCAGAAAAGATCATAACTGATAATGCTCAGAACTTCAATGAAAGAATGATTATAGAACTCTGCGCTAAATGGAAAATCAAGCAACCCCACACTTGGGGGCATGGTCAGATTGGGATAAAAGCAAAGATCATCGCAGATAGCCCATAATAAGCAAGGCGCTTGCGTTTGAGTTGTTGAATGAGCCATCCAATCAAAAAAGCCTGTTAAAGCTTTGGAGATTAGGCAAAGACATCAAGTTGATAATGGTGCATCAAAGAAAGAGGCCTATGTTTCTAAAGAGAATCTCAGATCAACAAATCATTGAAGGTGAATTGAAGAGCAGTGTTGCTTCGTTCCATGAGAGTCGGGTCGGTCACCCATAAAGATGAGACCATGCTATCCGGGTCGGTCACCCATGAAAATGAGACCATGTTAGCCAATCGGTCACCCATGAAAATGAGACCATGCTAGCCGGGTCGGTCACCCAGAAAAATGAGACCATGCTAGCCGGGTTGGTCACCCAGAAAAATGAGACAATGGGTCGGTCACCTAGAAAAATGAGACCATGCTAGCCGGGTCGGTCACCTAGAAAAATGAGACCATGCTAGCCGGGATGGTCACCCAGAAAAATGAGACCACGGGTCGGTCATCCAGAAAAATGAGACCATGCTAGCCGGGTCGGTCACCTAGAAAAATTAGACCACTCTAACTCAGGTAGGTCACCCAGAAAATGAGACCATGCATCCGGGTAGGTCACCCAGAAAAATGAGACCCTTCCATCTTTCCAGCCGGGCAGGTCACCCGTCATAATCAGACCCCGGGTAAGTCATCCGTCACTATCGAGACTCTTCTTTCATTCGGGCGAGTCACTGTCATAAGCGGATCCGGTAAGTCATCCGTCACTATCGAGACTCTTCTAATCCGGGCAGGTCACCCATCATAATCAGAACTGGGTAAGTTATCCATCACTATCGAGACTCTTCTAACTTGGGCAGGTCACCCGTCATAATCAGACCCGGGTAAGTCATCCGTCGCTATCGAGACTCTTCTATCTCAGGTAGGTCACCCATCATAATCAGACCCGGGTAAGTCATCAGTCACTATCGAGACTCTTCTAACTCGGGCAGGTCACCCATCATAATCAGACCCGGGTAAGTCATCCGTCACTATCGAGACTCTTCTAACTCGGGCAGGTCACCCGTCACAATAAGACCCGGGTAAGTCATCCGTCACTATCGAGACTCTCCTAACAAGGGCAACTCGTCACAATGAGACAAGCTCCATTTTTTTTCTTTCTTTACAACACTTACTAAGCTAAAGTCTTTTATAAAGACTTCAGTCGTAAGCATTGTAAAGAAGAGGGCAACTGTTGTAACCCAATTTTGGGTTATGCCCCAAAACTATCAAAAAATAACAAAAAAAAATATAATAATAAAATGGGGGACGGTGTCGGTAAAAAATCAAGTTAAAATTTTGAACATTTTTTGAAAGATCGATTGTACCCTCTTTGTGCCCAGAAATGAAAAAACGCGGATCCAAAGCTAAAGTAATTTATTATGAGATCAATCCGCGTATAAATTAAGTCATAAAATATAATTATATTTTTTATGGACCGATTTGATATAGTCGTTGGTTAATATGAAAGCGTAATTATATTCAGGAATTAATTTAGGTCCAGTCGAAGGGTTTAATTAAGCTTGACGACTTAGTTATACTTTAAATTGATCAAATTAATTTTATTAAAGGCTTAGTTAATAAGAAATCAAGTGCTTAAATTTAATTCGGGCTCAATTGATGATATTTGAATTTTCGGTGATCCATTTGAATTTTGTTCTAGCCAATTAAGCTAAAACGGGGACCAAATTGAACAAATTAAGAGTTTAATGGTTGTTTGGAGACTTTATCGCACAAATAAAAAATCGGGGACCAAAATAGAAAAGGCGTACAAAGTCAAGGCTAGTATTGAAATTATGAAGGAGGGTATGATTGAACAAAATCATAAATTTAAGTTCAATGGAGGGTGCAATTAAAAAGTTATGAATTAAGGGACCACATTGTATTTTACATAAAAAACAAACAATATTTGTTGAGCCACCCGAAAACACCCATATTGCAGACAACTCCCTCGGCACCTGCATAAAAAATCTGGAGCCGAAAGCAGGTGACCGTGGGGTAACCTGCATTGGCTATATGAACTGAGCACCATGAGAGCGTGAAAAAAAGGAAAAGAAAAAAAGGAGGTTCAGGCAGAAAAGAGAAACAGGGGCAAAAGTTTACGAGGAAAATAAAAACAGAAGGAGAAGAAAAAAGGGGAGACGGGAGAGTAGAAAAAATAGAGGGAGGGAGCATGGTGAAGAGAAGATTTGGAATAGGTTGAGAGCTTTTTTGAACCAGGTTGATAGAAGAGGAGAAAAAAAATGCAAAGACAGACAGTGAGAAAACGAAAAATAACAGAGTAAAAGAAAACACAAGCGTTCTTGTTTTGCAAGAAAACTTGGATCTTCATCTCTCTCTCGTGTCTGGTCCCTCCTTATAGCGCTCTACTTTTTTTTCTTTTTCTTGTTTTCTTCTCTCTCGTTTTTTCCTCCTTTTCTCGTTTTGCGGGTACCTCTCTCTCTCTAAGAACAAGCAGGTTTGCTCTCTCCCTCTCCCTCTCGGTTGAAGAACAAAGACCGTCGTCGATTACCCTCATCTCACCTTCAACAAGGCCTCAGCACCTACGTCGTCTCTCTCTCGCTCAGCTCGGTTTGCTCTCTCTCTCACTAAAATCAGTGACCTCCCTCCCTCTCGGTTTAAAAACCACCATCATCGACTACCCCCAATCTCGCCTTCAACACAATCCGGACATCATCATCTTCTCCACCGTCGACCACAGCCACCCCAGCCACGGTTTCAGGCGAAGAACAGAAGCAGCCCCGGTTGGCAGCAGGCACACCCGACGACTTCCAGTCCATTTTCGGGTGACCTCAGGCAACCATTCTTAACACCATCATGACCAGAAGAATCACCTCAACGTCCTCTATACAAAGGTATAAGCCGTTAATCCATTCATCGCATTTGAAAATTTCCAAAATACTGTACATCTTCTCCAATGCATGCGGGGTTCATTCCCCGCTGGGTCGGGTCGGGTCGGGCCGGGTTTGAGACCCGGGCCGACCATTAAAAGGCACGGGCTTCGGCCCATTTAGGCCGAAAGCCTGGCCTTAAAGAGGCACGCTGGGCTGGCAGCCCAGCTTGGTAAAGTCAGGCCGCGAGTCTAGCTCCTGTGTGGGCTGGGAGGTTGGGCTGGCAGCCTAGACGCTAAGGTGGTGGGCTGGTAATCCAGCCCACCCGTGAATAAATAATAAAATAATGATAATAAAATATAAAAATATAAAAATATATATAAAATATTTTTTATATATAAAAAAATCTAAAAAAAATGTGTTGTTTTTATTGCATACGGCCAATACACTACCATATTTTAAAAATTGTTTTTTTTTAAAATGATACACATTATCTTGGTTTTTGAAGAAAAATGAGGTTTAACATGGATTTTGCAAAAAGGAAAAATCATTTCTTGCATTTTGAGATTTTACAACATGTTTGTAAAATCCAAAGGGTATTGGCCAATATTCAAAAAAATATAAAAAAACTTTTCGGTGATTCATATTATTCATGTTTCGGAGTTTGGATATCATCAACATGTAAATATATTTTTCAATATCTTAGCAATCATAAGACAAACAAAAACACCAAGCAGCTTACTTTAGGTAGGGCGTACTAGGGGTGCTAAAACCTTCCCTTTATGCAAACAATCCTTTACCCTAGAATCTCTTAAAGACCAAGTATTAGGTTTCCTAGTAACCGTAATATTAGGTGGCGACTCCCTTTGTTACAAAAAAATAAATAATCCTCGACATTTAGTCTTCCGCTCATGGGGACAAGTTGCCACTGGCGCCGCTCTCAACCATTTTTGAGGTGCGACAAGTATGCATACCATGAGTATGCATACATTGCAACACATACATACATAGATTGGGTATAAATAGCTCACGATTGAGCATGTATAGTGTGTGAAATAAATCAGAAAACAAAAATAACAGATTCTAGCAATAACATATTTTGGTTCTCTCTCTTCTCTCTCAAAATATCTAAACACCTTACCTTTACAAATCCACACATTGACATCAACTCAAGTTCTTGACCCATGGCTTGTAATTGGAATGCCACGTCAACATTTTGTGTCCCCGATTCATTGTTTTCAGACATCTTTTGAATCTGCAAAATGTGGTTAGTAGCAAAAAATATATATATCCTCACAACTCTCCTGTTTCACACACTCAAAAAAATCAAGGCTTTCCACTCTAATAAGCTCAATAGGCCTTTTACCTCACAACTTGCTGTCTTTTGGTTCTTTCGAACTAAAATCAACAAATCAAAATTAGTAGCCTTCATGAGCGCACTCTAATTATGATTTTCAGTCTCAAGAAGTAATAAAAATACTGAAAACAAAGCAAAACAAAACTACGATTATGATTTCGCGAGTAGCAATGCAAATTGCATGTAATTGTGGACGAAACGAAGACACGAAATAAAACGAAGCAAATAATAGAGAAAACAATTACTTGACTCCTAGATAGTGACAATAGAATAAAAATAGAGAATTGGACAAAATTAAACAATAGGGATCATGTTTTGAGACTTGAGTAGAATTTAACCTCTTACGCAATTTTTACGTAATAGAATTGAAACCTTGACCAACTGATTTGAAATGACATCAAAATCAATATTTAGTATTTTAGTACTACGTAAAACATAACACTCAATTTATAGGCCTTTCTGTACTTCTAGTTACACAAACCCTTATGTGATGAATTTGCGACAGAAATGAACCTCCAATTGAAACTTCTAGTCTACGATATCTAAATAAGCCCCAATTTAATATATCATGTGATATCAATCCCAAGACAGAGAATATAAAGTTTCAATTGATTCTAAGGTGTTTTTATGGGTTCACTAAGGTAGTGTTTCACGGCGGAAATGAATTTCAAATAACCCCTCAAGAAATCAATATCGAATAAGCCCAAATTTGAAATATAATACTATCTTAACCCCAATAGATGCAATATCAAATTACAACTGATTCCAATGTGATTTGCTTATGTTTCCCAAAGTAGTGTTTTCCGTAGCAAGATTTCAACTAATGCCTCTATCTCTCTTTCTTTTTTTTAATATATTGAAATAAAGAGACAAAAAATGATGAAATATAACTTTTTTTTAAGATGACGCTGACACGAAGAACAAAGACATGAACACAAACACTAGAAAACTTCAAGGAACATAATCATTTGCAGATTGGTTGCCCTTCTTAGCATTTGCCAGTTGTGTGCGCACTTGTATCGTACGGGCTCTGGACTGGGAAGAAAAATTGGTTTCAAGTGCATGCCATACCTGTTGTGCAGTTGAATAGGAGATGATTTGAGCCAAGACTCCCTCAGTCATAGATGACATGAGGGTGCTGAGTATGAGGCTATCCTGTCGCAGCCAATGAGAATATGCAGGATTTGGATTTTGAGAAACCGTGCCTGTATCATTGTGTGAAGTAATAAGTATTCTGGGGGGAGGGATTAAAGTACCATCGAGGTGACCATACAGATCTTGTCCACGGAAGTAATGCATTAATTGTGTCTTCCAAAGTGGGTAATTTTCTGGGGTTAGTTTCAGGGAAACTACATTAGAAATTGGGATTATAGTAGAGGTAGAAGAAGAAGAGGTGAGAGTTGTGGCAGACGAGGTAGAAGAAGAAGACATGGTAAGACGTTGGTCTCTTTGATGGGCTCTGATACCATATAACAAAATAGTATGCAGTGAATAATTCACAATTGCGTTTTTCTCATTGATCAATATCATGTACAGGTACAATATATAAAGATTATACATAGCATAAGAAACGTGATCTGCTATAATTCTTAGTCCTAATTCTCCTCTTGTAATAGCTGTATGTGATCTGGTCTCCTTCCTGATTTGTCTCCTTTGATGGCTGGATATGTGGTGATCTTATTGCTGATATCTCTCGCATTGATGGCTGGATTATCTTGATCTGCATGGCTATCAATACCTTCCTCAACACTCGACATCAAATTAAATATGAAACATTTATGATAGTTATATGTATGTATATATAGAAAAAGCAAGAAAACTTATAATTATAAGATCAAGACACAAGGTGGCTTCAATGGAGAGGAGGGGCAGCGCGAGAGCGAAAAGAAAAGGTAGCAACCTCAGGCCCCAAGCCTCGTCGAAGGACAAAAAAACCAAAGATTAAAAATAACCATGCTCCTAGCCCGCCCACCAACATCAAGCCAATTAACATTGAAATTTTGAAGTTTTTTGGGAGTGTGATACAGTGTATTTTTGTAAAATTTTAATTTTATTTATGTTTTTAAATTATTTTAATGTACTGTTGTAAAAAATTAAAAATTATTTTAATATAATCCAAATAAAAATACTTTGAAACATCTCATTAACCACATTCCAAAACCTATATCTGCATGTATAATGGATTTATTTTTTATATTGTTCATAAAAATAGAAAATAAAAATTAAGAAATCATGAGAAGTTTAGAAAAATAAGATGAATTTATGTACTCAAAATAAAAGACATGATGAAATGAGATTTTTGTCCAAATAAATCCTTATAAAAATTTCAAAATCCCAGGTCTTGTAATTCAATTATCATTCTTTTTTAAAGTGTCTTCTCTCTCACTCTTTTCTTTTGAATTTTTTTATTATTAATGATAAATCAATATATTATTTCTTTTTTTGGATGCCAAAAGGATGAAAATATAATATTAAATAAACTTCAAATTATAATTATTTATCAATCGAGTTTAAAAATAATATATGAGAATTCAATATTTTAAGAGGATAATGAAATATATACATAAAAAAACAAAAATTGTTATTTATGTTAATTGTAAGCGCACGATATTAATAAGAGCTTACAACGGGACGAAGGACTTTCTTTGCGTTAGGATGCTCCCACTCCACAATTGTCTCCCACCATTCTTTTGGAAATGCAATGATTCTTTTAAGAGAAGGGGAAGAGATGGCTTCCCATTTTCAAGCAACGGAAAACTAATTGGCATCCTCTTCAGCTTCTTGCAGTTTATTACTTCAATTCTTACAAGAGAATTGCAAATCTGTTTTGCACTGCAAATGCTTTTCAGTTCTGGTAATCCTCTCAATTCCACACATCTTAACTTTGGGAGTTTCAATTCAGTGCTGCTTTTTTCACCCATGACCCCTTCTTCATCTGATCTTGTTCCTCCTATTATCTCCTCCATTTTCTCACAACAAGAAACTTCAATCCTTTCCAAGTTTACGAGGTTTGGCAACAAGACAAGAGAGAATAAATTCTTCATATTTCTACATCCAGAACAATAAAATTCTTGAAGATTAAAAAATATAACCTTATAAGATGGAGTAGAGGAGAACCAAGAAGATGAAACCAAGCTCTCCATCCTATCACAATCTTGAATGTTGATGATCTCCAGTTCAGTGGCACTCTCTAATGACAAAACATCACATAACCTTCTTGCATCGATGCATTGACAAACTAGTCCTTGAACGTCATATAAGAACATTACCTGAAAATCTCTATTTGCATTGATATTACAAATACCCAACCAAACTGTTTTACTTGGGAAACAATTCAAATCATTGTAGTAATCTGTTATTCCTATTGAGATTCTGTATGTGCTTAGTGATTGGATCCCATTTCGACATCTGAGGTACTCCACGAAGTTAGAGAGATCTTCGAAATGACATTCCAAAGTTTCCAAATTTCTCAAGGATCCTACTTCCTCTCCTTTAACTGTTATTGGATCATATATTTCATTAAGAATCTCTTCTAGTACAAAGACCTGCATATGAGAGAGTTTTGGTAATATCCCACTAGGAAACTTATTTTCACCAAATCCATTCATTCTAAGATACCTCAGGTTGCTTAGGCATTCCATTCCTTGTGGCATCTTTTCAAGCGTAGTCCTATAAAGATCCAACCTCTTCAGTGCCCTAAGCTTCTTTAACGATGGAACATTACTTAACACACAACAATTATTGAGCAATAATGCAGTGAGACGCACCAAATCAGAGATAGATTCTGGCAAATTTAGAATACTTGTGTGAGACAAATCGAGGACCTTGAGCCCATGGAATTGCTCGAAAAATGAATTTGCAATGAAATGCAACTGATGATTTTGACGAAGCAATAGAGTTGACAGATTTGGACACATTGGTGAATGGCTGGGAGGAATTTCTTCAAATCTGTTTTTCATCAGTGAAACTCTAGTAAGATTCTTCGTCCACTCCTCTACATCTGGCAGTTCTTCGAATTGTGTACCTGCTTTAACAATGACTTGACAATTCTCTTGCATTATTTCAATGGCCATGTCCCTAATCAAGTCATGCATCTTGACACATTTACCACCATCCCTCTTCCAATAATTACCTTCCAATAGGGAAACATATTCAAGTCTATTTAGCATCGTGTGGCCCTCGTCAAGTGCATCTTGCCTCCTCATGTTTTCAATTATTCCCTCGAGGATCAAATAACCTATCAACTCCTCCCTTTCAATCTCATGACCTTCAGGAAATAATGCACAGTATAAGAGACATTGTTGTAGTGCTAACAGATCTAATCGATCATAACTAATCCTCAATACATTGAATAGCTTCACAACCATGTCCCTAACTTTCAATTCTCTTAATTTCATCAACGTAGTTCTCCACTCAGGCAGGTCATCCACTCCCTCAAGCTCCTTGCAATTATAATAATTCCCAGTGACAAACCAGCACATTCCCTTACAACAGCTTTTGCAATTCCTTCCATTTCTTTTGAAAGTGTAATGTGATGTCCAAGATTCTCCTTGAACAAAGTCCAAGATTCTCCCTCCAAAGGGGCTTCTCTTCGATTTTGTGTTGGCAATCAATCTGATCACAAACCGTTTGTGATCGAGTTGTCAAAATCAACTTCCATCCTTTCAACGAGGAATGAATTCTCTCTTCCCCGACACCTTGTTCCATGCCCTGAACTCCCTCTTGTGTCCTTCTAGCACTCCCTGTCAAATTGCCAAATACTATATTTCTTTGTTGCAGCGCTCGATCCACTGGTTCTATCCTGAGTCTGCTCTCGAGTGCCCCTTTGAAAACTCTGTCTTCTTTTGCTCTCATTCTGGTCATGCTTACTACGTTGTTTCCTCCTACTGCATGTGAAGAAATCCTCTTGTCCCCTACTCCGGATTCTACAACCTGAACCTCCATTTGTGCCCTTCCAATACCTCCAATATTACAAGTTGAAACTCCACGGTCGTTAACACTGATTGAACTTGCTGTTCTTTTATGTCTTTTTACCAGCACGCATAGCTTTCAAGGCTGCTTCTTTAACTTCTTTAGTCACCTCACGACAAATGGCAACACCGTGCCCTTCCTCTCCTAATAAATGCCATTTGATTCTTGAAATGGGAATTTTATTGGCCCATCTACGTTTACAGAAGTTACAAATCATGCTACCATCATCCTTTTCTTCAACATGATTCCAGAATTCATCCCTTGATCCAGCCCTTGGGACCTATAGAAGAAAAAGGGGGTCAAAATATAGAATAAAAATTGATGGAAGTTACACCATATCCGATGGTGAGAAACTACTTCAGTGTTGTTACCCTCATTTTGCTACTAAAACAAATAATTAGTTTATTCCACAATCATAGGGGATAAAAAGACGACTATAATTCAGTTAGAGTTCTTACTTGTTGAGTATTTAAACCCCTATTTTGACTTTGCAGGGAGCTGTCAGGGCCAGGATTTGAGGCATTTGGCCTAGATGTTTGATTTTGCAATCCTTGGACTTGGAGGTTATCCATTTGTGACCTATATAAAAATGAAGTGATCATATTATAACCTTTCAATAATTGGTAGTGTCTCTGAAGCAGTGAAAATCAATGGTGTATCTAACTCTCAAAAAGGTATTAATACCTAGTAGATTTGCCAAAGTTTCGAGGCACTAAGTTCACTTGTTGCATATTGTCTATGTTAGGAATCACAGAAGCTTGATCGACTTGTCCTTGATTAGGAATACACTGAATCCTGAATCCAAAATCATTCGCAAAAAATATGAAGCATTGCAAACTTATGTTTAGCTTGCTGGGTTCAAGTTCAAGCTATGATGTTTCTTCCTGATTGAAATAGTAAATTTGTTTTTACAGGAAATACTAAACATGAAAAATTGGATACCAGGGAGTAGGTTGATTAAAGCCATCATGTTGTGAAGTGGTTGCATTCTGTGTCATATAGACATGCCCCGGCTGAGGTTGATGAATGAAGGAATTCTGGTGCCTGAAAAATATTCAATAACTAAAACTTAAAAATTATCTCACTTGGTTGATTTTCTATTCCCATTATGTGCAGGAAAAAAGAGGGAAAGAGAAAGACTGGGAGCTCAAAACGGCTTGAAATTTCAATTTGACAGATCAAATATGTCTAGTATAAGATGATGGGAACTGTTTCACTATTGGAACCTCACTTTCAAGAATGGAGGAAATGGATGTAAATGATATAATCAATTGCAATTCTTATTGTGGGAATAACTTCCCAAATTAAAAATGCTCAAGCAAACGCCCGCATACCTCAAGGTTTGGGAAGGCTCTGGCAACATGGTTGAACTTTGTGGATCATACGGGTTAGGCGTGATCGGAACTTGATTAAATTGATATGGAAATTGTCGGGAGCTATAATAAAACAAATCATAGTCATTTTTGGTCAAGTTTATTGTTTTGACGATTAAAGAAGTGTCTATTTGAGGTTAATACCATTGATTCATTGGCGGTTGAGGTAGCATCACAGGCACTTGATTGCTCATCGGTAGCTGATCAGTCCATTGTTGGTCACTAAATTAGCAACATTTGTTAGTAATTTCTTTATACAATTGCTAGCTGTTAATCCACTAACAATTCTCATCACTAACAAGAAGAAGAAGAAGTTAAATAATGATGAATATCATTTACCTTGATGGAGTTTGAGGCCAATTTTGGTTATTCCATGAAGTTGATGTTCCATCTAAACCTCCCATTGTTGTCTGTTTGTTTAAAAATAAACAATTTTAAGCAAACTTTTGAATCAATGGGTGATATAGCAATACAAAAACAATTTGGACAAGTCTATCGTTTCCATCAAAAGACATTGTTCAAAACTTGCTTCCTTTTAATTTAATTGTTTTTAAAATTAATTATTTGATTAATTTAAAAAGGGATAAAAACAAAGCAAATTCCCCGAAAACCATACCAAACACCCATAATCTCAGCAGAACTAATGAACAATGCATGAGTAGTCACCATGGTTTGAGGAAATGAAGTTGGAAACTGAGTTGTCTGATGAAAACTATCGTTGATCACATTGCTATCCACAAACATGTTCTGTCCAGCTTGATCATAGCTTAACATGGAGCTTTGGTTGACTGGAACCTCCTCCGGTGGCAACCTGCTTCCACGGTCATAAAAAGGAAAACTGTAGAAAAACTAAATTGCAAGCGATCATCTTGTGCTAAAATATGCTCTCGATTATATCAAGAAAATTAACCGAGAGAGATAGGGTACCTTGAATATGAAGTAGGCTCGAATAACGTGGAGTGAGAACAATATGAAAGCAATACATTATAATCTCCAGAAACTTGAAGATTGTGTGGAGGAAACTGTGGGAACCTAAAATCAGAAGAAAAATAAAGCTTTGTTATTAGTTGAAAACACAAAAAGAAGTGCATGCTAACTGATATAATCAATTGCAATTCTTATTGTGGGATTTACTTCCCAAATTTAAATGCTCAAACAAACGACCGCATACCTCAAGGTTTGAGATGACTCTGGCAACATGGTTGAACTTTGTGGATCATAAGGGTAAGGCGTGATTGGAACTTCATTAAATTGACATGGAAATTGTTGGGACCTATAATAAAAAAATATCATCATAATTTTTGGTCAAATTTATTGTTTTCACGATTAAAGAAGTGTATATTTGAGGTTAATACCATTGATTCAATGGAGGTTGAGGTTGAAGTAGCATCCCAGACACTTGATTGCTCATTGGGAGCTGATTAGTCCATTGTTGGTCACTGTTTGAATTAGCAACATTGTTTAGTATTTTCTTTATACAATTATTAGATGTTAATCCACTAAGGATTCTCATCACTAAAACGTACAAGAAGAAGAAGAAGAAGATATATTATGATGAATATCATTTACCTTGATGTTGTTTGAAGCCAATTTGGTCCATTTTGGTTGATCCATGATGATGATGTTCCATCTAAACCTCCCATTGCTGTCTGTTTGTTTAAAAGTAAACAATTTGAAGCAAACATCTTGAATCAATTGTTGATATAGCAATACAAAAACTTCCTAATTCATTGGACATTGTAGCAAATTGGAGTGGTCACCATGGTTTGAGTTGTTTGCTGAGTACTATCATTGTTATCCACCAGCATGTTCTTTCCAGTGGAGCTGTGGTTGACTGGAACGTCCTCCAGTGGCGACCTGCTTGCATGGTCAGTACCATTATTGTTTTTTTTTTTTAGAATAATAAGGAAAACTGTAGAAAAAAGTAATTTCAAGCAATGATCTTCTGATAAAATATGCTTAAGAATGACGTACGAGGGAAGCGACAGTAATTTTTCAAGTTCCAAACGATTCCATGTAAGGTTCACATCATCCTCCACAGAAGATGGTGGAGCTCCTTCCATCTGACAACAAGTACAAGATGATTAGTATGTTCCATCATTCGAATTAATTTTGCTAGTTACACATCAGAAAACCCAAGAAAAATAATCTATTTATATGCATTTACTCTCTAATTTCCCGTGCATTGTTGCGGGTAACGTATACTTTAATTTTCTCTTTGTTTTTTCTACAAAAATTGATTAAGAAGTTTCTAAGTTGCGAACGGAACTGCAGCTCCTTGTATGCTTTTACTAGCTAACTTAGCCATGAGTTTTTGCGGGTATTTTATTTATTTTGTTAACTTGATTAAGAGTTTTCCGAGTTGCGATCAAGACATGAGCTCAAATTCGAGAGAGAAGAAACCGTGAAATTTCAAAGTAAGAGGTATAAACTTAAAATGATTAATTTTGATATATTATCCAAAAGAAAAGAGATAAAAACATAGAAAATTATATCCAAAATACATTGTTCAAAAAGGCTTCCCTTTTAATTTATTTGTTAATAAAATTAATTATTTAATTAATAAAAAAAGAGATAAAAACAGAGCAAATTCCCCAAAAAACATACTAAACACCCATAATCTCAGCGAGTACTTGTTAGGTATATTGTCATTTGTGGCAATATCCTACCATTGTTGAAAATGGTAGAGTTACCAACCCACCATTGTTGAAAATGGTAAATTGCCTAAGTTTGGTGGCCAACCTTTGACTATGAAGAAAATTTGGTGGCCAACCATTTAAGATTGTCTCCTTACTCTTGCTATAAATAGAGGAGCTTCTTAGAGCTTAATGAGAGATAGAGGGAGAAACACAAGTGAATGTGTTGTGTAGAGAGAGCTAGAGAGAGTTGATGAGTTGAGTAGAGTGGATGTAATCCTCCTCCTCTATATGTATTTATTGTAACCCTTTCTCTATCTCTAATACAATGACTCTCTCCCGTGGATGTAGGCGGTTTTGCCGAACCACGTTAAATATTGTGTCAGTGTGCTTAAGCCTCCTATGAGCAAGTATCAGTACACCCCCGGTCCGCGCATGGGAGAGCCGGAATTTACCCAACAACTGGTATCAGAGCTGATGGTTTAAAGGGGTGTTTGATTTTGCTCAAAAATGAAAATTGTCAAAATTATGTTTTGACCATACCACTGTGTAGAGGAGGCTGAGATGAAGCCACTAGTGAAAACGACGTCAAAATCTGATGTCGGACATGGCCGCACTCTCCAACAGGGCATCTGCCCACGCGCCCCATACGTCTTCTTCGCCCGGATTGGCTGACCCGACCTGAATACTAGTTGACCCAACAACTGGTATCAGAATCGTTGGTGTAGGTGTTTGATTTTTTGAAGAAAAATCAAAGTGCTCAAAAACAAATTTTGAGCATCTGATCTTGTAGAGGAGGTCACCACGATTCCAACGGTGTATAGTACACTTAATTCGGAGTTCAAACGAAGGAGTTATTGTCGGTCACCGGCCAGTCAACGCCACATCATCGCCACGTCATCAGTCAAGTCAACAGTGTCACGTCATTGGATTGAATCTAGGTTGTTCATTAGGCCGGACTTGTTTTGATCAAATTGTAGCCGTCTGAAGTGCGATTTGGATGATTTCGGACTTGTTTCTAGCTAATTTGATCGTTCGGATGCAATGGTACGGTCCGATCGTTCGATTTGAGACCAAAAATGACGAGTGGTGAATTAACAAAAGAGATTGCCCGATTAGGAGCATCCGAAGGTGATCATGGTGGTCGTTGAAGAGAAGAAGAAAAAGGTGCACATGTTTACCCAATTACATGTGTTGAATCGCTAAGTGGGGAGAAATTTAAGCGCCTTGAGGGAAGGTAAAATTGGGACACTCTGGACACCCGATTAGGTGGATAATTTGAGGTGAAGAGTGGAAATTGACGAAGACCAATCTTGACGAATCTAAGCACTGGTAGTCTCGCCAGATATTGAGAAATCATGTATTGAACCAGTATATTCCAGATCACTTGTAAAGAAGACCGGGACAAAGCTAACAAATGGTTGTATATACGGAAAGACAGTACGATGGATAGATATGGCCTAAGAAGTTCTGTCTAGGAGATTGGGTTTTAAGCGGGACCAGTGTGACCCCTCCAATCTTTCCTGGGAACTTGCTTAGTGGAAGGATTATTTATACGATACTATTTTCATATATATAGCAGTTTGTAATGAAATAGTTGAAGACTAGCAGGATGGCGACACAAGGGAATAGTTGGGTTCTGTATGATCAAGGATCTGATGAAGTGGTGATTTCTCCAAAGAAGTTAGATTCGGTGACTGTGATTTCTTGAGGGGAGAATTGATGAAGACCCTGATAATGGAAGAGAAATACAGCAGGGGATAAAGATTGACACCCTATTTTGACTTGGACAGGTGTTATGACAGGATGAGCTAATGTCAAACATAAGCAAGGAATAGAGAGAAATCTGGAGAACATAAATTGCACGAGGGCACACGGAGATTGTGCAGGAGTACTCGTAGGATCCAACGAGGTACTGTAATGAGACAACAGGTGCAAGGAGAAGAACTGTTCTCAGATGAATCTTAGAGCAGAGCCTGTCAAAGTTTGTACAACATGAAGTCTCTTATGCTCTTAATGAAGACAACAGGAGAAGACCTTTCCAATGCATGCAAGGATGGAAAAGAGCTGTTGCAGAGGCACCTAATTGAGGGGGTGCAAACGCCTGTGATAAAAGACAACCGTCTATGATGAAAGACAAAGACACCAAAGAGAGTTGGTGTAGGTGGAGCTGTCGAGCAGAAAGGCACAAAAGCTCCAAACATAGAAATCGAGGTGGAGGATTGCGAGGAGTATACCGCAACTTTCTCTTTCTATGTAGTCAGTGGCAGTAATCTCTCCCATAAGTGCACATGGTGGTAGAGACTTTTGGATCCACTTTGAAGCATCTCAGCTGAAGGAGGATGCGGTCACCTATGAAAGGTGAAGACACCTTAGATGGAAGGTGTGTGAGGGCTATGATAGGAGACTGGATCAGACCGCCCCATGACAACGGGCGAAGACACCTTAGATGGAAGGTGTGTGAGGGCTATGATAGAAGCCCGAATCTGACCGCCCCATGACAATGGGCGAAGACACCTTAGAGAAGGTGTGTGAGGGCTATGATAGAAGCCCGAATCAGACCGCCCCATGACAATGGGCGAAGACACCTTAGATGAAAGGTGTGTGAGGGCCATGATAGGAGCTCGGATCGGACCGCCCCATGACAACCGGCGAAGACACCTTAGAGAAGGTGTGAGGGTCGTGATAGAAGCCCTAGTTCAGACACCTAAGGAGAAGATGTATGGGCCATGATATGAGCCCAGTTCAGAACAACCCCAGAGCCAATTTGATGGCTAGATATGAGTGGACAAGTGTATAGCCAATGAAGTGGCTATGATGAGTATGGAGACAAATGCAGGATTGACTTTCATGGATATTGCCCCCATGCTAAAGATCAATGAGCTAGAAAACATTTGCCTTGAACAATAAGTGGATGACTTGTGGAGCATTAAGACGCGACTGCTATGAAGGAGCAGAGGGCATGCGCAGGTTCCGGGAATGAGTTGACTCTTGTCAAGGTAGTGAGCTCGGTAATGGCATTGTAATACTCAGAGTATGAAGACAAATATGGATCAACCTTTAATGGGTTGCCCCCATGGTTAAAGGTGGAGAGCTACCTGGACTCTTACGACTAAGAGTGAGAGACTCATGGAGAAGTAAGGCGTGGTTCCTAAGGTGGAACAGAGGGCAGGCGCAACTCCTGGATGAGTAGACTCTTGGAAGAGTGGTGAGCTTGTGATCACATTGAAATACTCAATGACTGTCACACTTTGAAATATTCGTTTGAGGGGGTGTTGTAAGTCTTGGTGTAAGGGTTGAAAAATCATTCAGGACCGAGCATGGTTGATATGATCGAAGGGGAATATTGTGTTGAAGACGCCTCGTGAATGGTAAGCTTGGAAGAGCTGCAAAATGCAAGCTTGTGCTGAACAAGCAAGAGGGCAATTGCCCACACAAATGGCAAAGGGGGTGATTGTTAGGTATATTGCCATTTGTGGCAATATCCTACCATTGTTGAAAATGCTAGAGTTACCAACCCACCATTGTTGAAAATGGTAAATTGCCAAAGTTTGGTGGCCAACCTTTGACTATGAAGAAAATTTGGTGGTCAACCATTTAAGATTGTCTCCTTACTCTTGCTATAAATAGAAGAACTTCTTAGATCTTGATGAGAGAGGGAGAAACACAAGTGAATGTGTTGTGTAGAGAGAGCTAGAGAGAGTTGATGAGTTGAGTAGAGTGGATGTAATCCTCCTCCTCTATATGTATTTATTGTAACCCTTTCTCTATCTCTAATACAATGACTCTCTCCCGTGGATGTAGGCGGTTTTGCCGAACCACGTTAAATATTGTGTCAGTGTGCTTAAGCCTCCTATGAGCAAGTATCAGTACATCCCGGTCCGCGCATGGGAGAGCCTGAATTTCCCAACAAGTACTAATGAACAATGCATGAGTAGTCACCATGGGTTGAGGAAATGAAGGTGGAATCCGAGTTGGCTGTTGAAGAGTATCGTTGATCACATTGTCATCCACAAGCATGTGCTGTCCCGCTTGATCATCCTCCGGTAGCGACCTGCTTCCATGGTGATAATAAGGAAAACTGTAGAAAAACTAAATTGCAAGCAATCATCTGCTGATAAAAATATGGTTAAGAATGACGTACAAGAGAAGCTCAGACATTAATGTATCAAGTTCCAATTGATTGACAGCATCGTCCATAGAAGACGGTGGAACTCCTTCCATCTGGCCACAAGTACAAGATGATTAGCATGTTCTGAGGTTTAAAAAAAGAGAAAGCAAGATGATTAGCTATATATATATATATATATATATATAATACACAAAGAAAATCTGATGTTTTGCCTTAAAAAACTAGATATTGTTTTGTTAAAAAAAATACAGAAGTTCAATTTAGATAAACGCCATAGTTACATGGATTAGAAAATCTGAGAAAAATATCAATTTATTTATGATGGATTTCTTTAAAGATTCAAACCATAGTTACAGATAATAAAAAATAACAAAAACACCAACAAGATGAAGCATAAAAAATTAACCAACAAGATTCAAGACGTTCTTCAAGTGCTGGTTTGCTTAAGCAGTAATCAGCAAGGAAATAAAAATAAAAAAACAGAGATCAGAGAAGAATATATGGTTTAAGAAAATAATAAAGCTGCAGTATACATAAATCTAGTTCAGTACTTGGTGAGATGTGAAAGGAATTGTATAAGGAAATTGCTAGGAAGGAAAATGTTCACTGCGTTTCAAGGAAATGCAGAAGAAAGAGAGCAAGCTATTTCAGTTTTGTGACCACAGAGGCCAAAGCAGAAAGAAAAGCCTTAGATCATGGATGACATACGACCCTACCCACCATGCCTTTAATTTTACCATACTGTTCAAGCAATTTTATTTTAAGTACTGTTCACTCCTGTGTTTAAATTTAATTTTAAGGTAGAAAAAGAAGAGAGAAAATGTTCAATTGTTCGCATTGTAGCAATGAAAAATTCAATTGTTCGCATCATATACATATATACATACATACATATGTATATGTATATATATGTTGTGTGTATATGTACATATGTATATATATATGTATATGTATATATATATATTGTGATTTCACTATTGTTTTTCCCATTCAAATATTCACTCCTTTCTTGAACTTGCCGTTTCTCTTTCTACATTTCACTCACTGCACTTAATTGTTTTTGGTTGTGATCCTTGTCGATAACCTTTCCACCGTGAAACATGAGGAATCCTAAGTGAATCAGCAAGGACGACCTCATGACCACACTAAATAAAAAAAAAAGGAAAGAAAAATGAATTTTAGTTTTCCAGACCAAGCATTAACCGAGAAGTGTTTTTTTTTTCATTGAAGAATCCTAAGTGGTTTTTTTTATTTATCCCAAACAGTCAAAACTTCTTGTTTAGTTAACTTGAAAAATCAAGTCCAATCTCAAACTTGCACACTATATTATTAATGACGTAGCTTAACTTTAAAAAACCTCTAGATGATTTTTTTAAAAATCAAATAACGAGACGGTGACAGATTGGATCGACCTTGGTATAAGCTTTTGTTATTTAATTATATGATAAAAATGGATGCTTTTAAAATTGAGTGTGAACCATGAAATAAAGATTTATTTGAGACTGTGATAACCCTATAGAAAACAAATAAAAATAAAATTATGTAATTTATTGTCTAACTAATCCAATATTATAGGACAAAATCATGAAAAAATAAATTAAAAAGGGACCAAAAACAATAAAACATATTTGATCAGTGGGTAAACTCATCAAACCTATATATCGAGTAACCCAAGCTAGCTTGTAAAACTCACGAACCAGGTTATGGACTCCATTGAGATTATAATTTGTTTTTTTTAATATTTTTTATTTAACTATATAATAACAAAATAACATGGTTGTTTTAAAAACACAAACTCTTAAAAAAATTGCGTTGAAAAAATATAATTCACTCTGCATTTATTTTAATTGTTTTTATTTTCTTTCTTGTTGAAGTTTTTTTGGTTTTTTATTTTTATTTTTCAAGATAATTTTATGATTTGCATTGTTTACATAATAATAATAATAATAATTTTGTGATTTTATTTATAATTGTTTTCTTACTTTCTCTTCTGTTACAACTTTTGTTCTTTTGGGATAATTTAATATATTTTATTGTTTAAACAACAACAACAACAATAATGATAAAAATAATAATTGTAGTGCTTATGGTATTAATAATTATAATTATTGTGTTAATGGTGATAATAAATCATAAAATGATATCAACAATATCAATAATAACAAATTTCATTATAATCCAAATCATTATAACAATTATATTCATAATGATAATAATACTAATTTTATTTTATTTTATTATTTTTATTTATTATTCAAATCAAATGTTATTTTTATGCTACTAATATGTTTTTGAGTTTTGTCTTCGATCATGAGAATAACAATTAGAATAATAGTTCAATTAGAAACCGACACTTTTACATCAATTATTCAACACATCAACTAATTGCTGGCTGAGTTGACGTGTGGACTCACCCCATTGTTGAAACTTTGAATAGGTTGGTCTGAAAATATAAGAGATGCAAGCACTATGCTAGGATGGATGCCTCTCAGTCCTCCCCCAGCAACGTTAAGGATTGCTGCAGATTATCGACTGTCATTAGCATTAAGAATAGTGCTCAGTGGTTGCATTCAGTGTCATAAGAGAAGAATATATATATATATATATATATATATATATATATATAAGTATAACTAGATATTGTTTTGTTAAAAATAAATCCACAAGTTCAATTTAGATAAACACCACAAGGCATGAATTATAAAATCTGAGAAAAAGATAAATTTATTTATTATGGATTACTGAAAACGAAAACACCCTTTGAGGATGAAGACAGGATGAAGTATAAATAAGTAGCCTGGATTCAAGATGTTCTTCAAGTGCTGGTTTGCTTAAGCAGTAATCAGCAAGAAAAAGAAAAAAGAGATCAGAAAAGAATATATGGTTTAAGGAAATAATAAAGCCTCAGTAGAGTTGTGTTATGAGATGAGATGTGGAAGAGAATGTTACAGTAGCTAATAATAATTATTATTTAATTAATTATTGTATTGCTTGGTAGAAAGGAACAAGATATTATATTTGTTTTTATCTACAACGATGTGAAATCTTTTAAAATAAAAATATTTAAGAGAATAATATTAAAATAAATACACAAATAATATAATTAAATATTTAATTCATCAACCAGTAACCAAAAACCTTGGAATACGCCTCTTAACTATCACAAGCTTCCTATTTGTTTTTAGTTTTACTTATTTTATTTGATGGCATGAGTGTTCGATGAAAAAACTCTTAATTTTATTTGTTGGTAAGTGTCACTTTTATGTTATGAAATTTAACGTGTGGACCATCGTGATCAAACTTTGAAGAAGCTCCATGGAAAATGTAAAGTTTATTTGTTACGTTGATAGTGATTATTTTTAATAATAATTTTAAATTTTTATTTTTAATATTAAAATAATCAGAAAATATTAAGAAAGAAATAATTTACTGTGATTATAATTAAACATGTAATTTATTTCCTTACCAAACAAAGAGAAACAGACCTACCCAATTTTCGAAAGTAAAGTGCCCACGCAAGATTCTTTCCCGAAGGCTAGAGCAGAAAGAAAAGGCGAGAGACCGTACCACCATGTGCTCACTCTATTCTCTGCAGACACAAACGACACTTTCTAGCAAATTACTTTTATAAAGTCTTTCCAGTAACAAAGGCAATATGTATTTCCCATTACTTTTATATCAATTAATCATATGACAACACATCAATTAATTACTTGATATCGTGTTAATAAATTAATTTAAATTAAATTATTAGATGACAGCTTAAAATATAATTTATATTATTTTAATGAGATATAGTATAGTTGATGCCAGACTCTTTTCAAGTAAGATTGTTTTTCTTTATTGAAAGGATGTTATTCTTCCGTGCCATCTTTCTATATTTTTGATCCCCGTGGAACTTTAAGACTCACATTTAATATAAACTTCCACAGATCATCTAAAATCAAAACTGTTCTGGGCAGCTACTCATCTTGGTTAGAAAAATCTAACCAATACCTTGCTATATTGTTCTGCAATCTATGACCGCTGGTATCTTGTGAAATGATCATTCAGTATTTATTCAAAAGAAAAGGCTTAGATCATGGATACATACAACCCTACACACCTTGTCCTCACTTTATTCTCTTCAGAGATAAACCGACACTTTCCATGCCTTTAATTTTATCATACAGACCACCAAAATGTTCTTTAAATTTTATTTTAAGGTAAGAAAAAGAAGAGAGAAAATCAATCATTGATTCAACCCTGTAGTATCTGGATCATTGATTCAAAATGATCATCATAAATTATCAAATTTTACAGTTCAATACGATTGAATGTGAGAAAGTGTAAACAAATAAATATGAGATGCAAGTGTTTTACTTTGCTTCTAGCTTTTGCCATAGATGGATTAATTTCTTTAATTATAAAAAGAATGTAAAGAGTGAAGAATATTTTTATCAATCTCTGTGATAGAGAGGAGAGAAAGAGAAGTTGTCGATTTTGACTCCAAGATTTACACCGATTTCAACCACAAAGAAAAAATTAACCAAGGCAATGTGTATTTCCCATTGCTTTTACATCAATTATTCAACACATCAAATTATTCCATGTTGTGTTTGCTCGATTATCAATGAGCACATAAGACATGAATGGAAGCTTTCTAATACTTTTAGTTTTTACGTTCGTTCTCGATGTCTTCTCCGATAAATTATTAAATGACAACTTAGCTTGGACAAGAACTCCCGACTTGTGGGAAAAAAAGGTTTATGCATTAGAGTTTTTATATAATTGTACATGGCATTCACACTGATCAATGAGTATGGAGTTCAATTAACATTATATTCCTCTCTTTCAAAATATCTCATAATCGAGATTGACAAAATATAACATTGAATTTCCAATCGCCTTTTATTCCGGAGAACCGATACATATATACACAAAGACATGCACAATTTCCGTGTGCAGTTTCCTATTTAGCTTCCTAAATATATTCCTTGATTTACACTTTGATTTTCCTATTTATGACAGAATCAACACAATATTTGACAGTTGTGTGTGCTGACAGCTTGGTGCCGAGATCTTCTCCTAATACCCCTCCTCAAGGTGGAGCATACGGATTTCGAATGCCCAGCTTGCTGAGGAAGTAATCAAATTGTGTTTTGCCCAGTGCCTTGGTGAAGATGTCTGCCAATTGAGCATGAGTTGGGACATATTTGGTAGCAATGTCACCTTGAGTAATAGCATTCCGAATAAAGTGACAGTCTATTTCGATATGTTTGGTGCGTTCGTGGAAGACCGGATTAGCAGCAATATGAAGAGCTGCTTGATTATCACAATGAAGCTTTACAGGATTTGGATGATCAATTCCAAGAGACAGAAGCAAAGCCTTTAGCCATAGAATTTCACATGTAGTGGAGGCCATGGAACGATACTCAGCTTCGGCTGAGGATCTAGAGACCGTGTGCTGCTTCTTGGTCTTCCATGATATAGGCGAGTTACCCAGAAATACTAGCCATCCTGTGAGAGAACGTCGAGTTAATGGGCAGCTGGCCCAGTCAGAATCGCACCAGGCAGAAAGCTGAAGATCACAGTCAGCTCTAAGGAGAATGCCTTGTCCTGGATTACCTTTCAAGTATCGAACAACGCGAAGAGCTGCATCCCAATGTTCTTGCCGTGGTTGCTGCATAAATTGTGCAAGTGTATGCACACAATAGGAAAGTTCTGGTCGGGTAACAGACAGGTAGATCAATCTGCCTACCAAACGTCGGTATTGTTCTGGATTGGGGAGAAGAGGTCCATCTGCTAATGAAAGGTGATGGTTCTGATCAAGGGGAAAACCAACAGGTTTAACTCCCAACATTCCAACTTCAGAGATGATGTCAAGAGCATACTTCCTTTGGCAAAGAAAAAGTCCAGTTGAATTTCGAGCAACCTCAATGCCCAAGAAATACTTCAAGGTGCCGAGATCTTTCATATGGAAACAGGTGTTGAGATACTTTTTGAAGGTGTGAATGGCAATGCTATTATTTCCTGAAATAATGAGATCATCAACGTATACTAACACATGCAATCGAAGAGTATCTTTGTGCAAGATAAATAATGAATGATCAGACGCAGATTGCACAAATCCATACTGTTGCAGAGCACCTGTCAATTTTGCAAACCAACATCTAGGGGCTTGTTTTAAACCGTAGAGGGATTTATGGAGTCGACAGACCTGGTTTGGATGTGAAGATGTAAAACCTGGAGGCATTTTCATGTATACTTCCTCTGCAAGATCACCATGCAAGAACGCATTGTGCACGTCCATTTGATGGAGTTCCCAGTTTTGAGCAGCAGCAACAACAAGAAATGTACGCACAGTCACCATTTTGGCTACAGGTGCGAACGTTTCAGTATAATCCAGCCCTTCCACTTGATTATTACCCAATATTACAAGTCTTGCTTTGAATCTTTCAACTGATCCATCAGAATTGTACTTAATACGGTACACCCACTTGCAGCCAATGGCTTTCTTGTTGTGGGGAAGAGTTTCAACGATCCAGTGCCATTTCTTTCTAAAGCCTGTATTTCTAGTTGCATGGCTTGCCTCCATTTTTCATCTTTCATAGCCTCAGCAAATGTGTGAGGTTCAATACCTGTAGTAATAGCTGCCAAGAAGCATTTGTATTTGGCAGAAAAACTATCACAGTTGATATAGTTTGCTAAGGGGTAAGGCGTACCTGAGGACTTTAATGAGTGGGATGAATTCGGTGAGGGGCTTACTACACTTGCAGTGTTTACCACAAAGTCACGCAGGCGAGTGGAAGCTTGCTTGACCCGTTGTCCTCTGCCAAAATGCGCCTCATTGATTGCATCAGAATCCCTATCACTATGCACGGTTTCATGGCTGCAATCGTGACCTGCTATGGTGTCTGGTAATTCATCACTTGCTGAGCTATTAGGTGACACCGTTTCAAAGGATGATGTAGCCTGTTCCATATGGCCATGCTTGTCATTGTCCTCACTGATTTGAATCGGCATTGCAATCGGTTCCACTGTTGAATTTTCTGCTTGTATGTGCTTATGTGAATAATCAGTTGCTTCTTCAGTTTCTTCTATGCTAGCCCAATTTTTCATAGGATCTAAAGCAGCTTCAACAAGGCAGTGATCATTGTCCTCATAAGGAAAGACTTCTTCATTGAATACAACATCTCGGGAAACAATAAATTCTCTTGATTCAAGATCATAGGCTCTCCATCCTTTCTTTCCATAAGGGTATCCAACAAAGATGCATTTTCGACTACGGCTAGCAAATTTGTCTCCTTTTTGATGTTGATTATGAACATAACACAAACACCCAAATGCACGCAGATGTCCCAATGAGGGTGTTTTTCCATACAATGCTTCATACGGTGTTTTTCCTTGTAAAACGAGTGACGGAGTTCGATTTATCAAGTAGCCAGCAGTTAAAATACATTCCCCCCAAAACTCAATCGGCAGTCTCGCTTGGAATCGCAAAGCACGGGCTACGTTGAGTATGTGCCTGTGTTTTCGTTCCACGCGTCCATTTTGTTGTGGCGTGTGTATACAAGAAGTTTCATGCATAATACCATGTTGGCGAAAATAATTCCCAAGGCAAGTAAATTCAGTGCCATTATCACTGCGCACTGTTTTTACTTGTTTGTTAAATTGTCGTTCCACCATGACTATAAAATTGCACAAAGTTGCTGAAACTTCTTTCTTGTCAATCAGCAAATATATCCATGTTGCTCGCGAATAATCATCAACAATCGTTAAAAATACCGTGCACCACAAAATGCAACAGTCCGATATGGACCCCACAAATCACAATGAATTAACTGAAAACTCTCCAAAGTTTTATTATCACTAGCAGGAAATTTATCCCTTGTTTGTTTTGCTTTAAGACAAATATCACAAACTTGATTACGTAAAGTACTAATTATTCCAGTGCCAACATTAGGAATTAGTTCCAGAACCTTAGATGAAGGATGTCCCATCCTTTTGTGCCACAAGTTGAAGACTTTTTCTTTGCCGATCTGTATTGTTGCTGCAAATTCAGTTCTCTTCCCTCGCAAAAAATCCCTTCCACGCAAGTAGTAAAGCCCCTCTCGTCGTTCACCCGCACCAATCACCGTCCTCGAAATGCGGTCCTGTATAGCACAAAATCTTTTTGTAAACCAGACAATACAGTCGATTTCATCAATTAATTGAGATATTGAAATCAAATTGCATTGCAAACTTGGCACATATAACACATTAGCCAATGTCAGCATGTCACTTAGCACCACTCTTCCTTCTTTTGTGGCAGTTGTTTGTTCCCCGTTTGGTAGTCCAACAGGACATTCCATCATGTCTTGTACATGAGATAAACAATCCAATCTTCCTGTCATGTGATGAGAAGCGCCCGTGTCAATGATCCATTGTATTGAAAAGCACTTACCAGTGAGTTTTTCAGTGGCCCCTATCTTTGTCGTTGTTCGGAATATTCAGCAATGTCTGCCATTGTTCACCACTAAGACCGTTGATGTCTCCTTTGTCATCGATCAAGGTCGACAAATTTGAGCTTGTTCCTGGCGTGGAGATTTGAGTTGCATTGGCCCCGATCAAGCCCCCACGTCCTCTCGCCAAAAGAAGACACGCCTCGCTGCCCTCCTTTTCCTCTTCCAATTCCTTTTCCAGTTCCTCGAGCACGATCACGATCCCCCACCATTCTGGTAGACAACCAATTGAAAACAGTTTCGGGTTCATGTCCCGTGCGATTGCGAGTGATTGCATATCGTGTTTTTGGCTCTGCTTTCGGTTCTGCGTGGTTTGAAGTCTAATTGCATGGCAAAACTCATGATCACACCATGATCTTCCTTTCCACGCGACATGATTCTTACACGTTCTTCTTGAATTAGTGTAGAATAAATTCTGTTCAAACTGGGCAGTGGAACTTGTGCCAGCAGATTTGATCTCACAGTCCCATAGGTTGTTTCATCAAGTCCCATGAGAAATTGATGAGCCTTATCTTCTTCACGCTTCCTTTCTAGAATTGCCCCAAGATTGCAAGTGCACAATCCACACTTGCACATGGTATTTGTTCAAAGTTTCCCAGTTCTTCCCAGATTTTCTTGAGTTTTCCGAAATAAGAGATAATTGTTGATCCCTTCTGTCTACAATCAGCGAGTTCAGCCCTGAGTTGCTGTATACGTGGTCCATTTATTATGGAAAATCTTTCTTTTATGTCTTCCCAGAGATCTTGAGCCACCTCCACATGTGACATAGTTGATCTCAATCCTGGTTCAATGGTGTTCATTATCCAAGACACCAATAGAGAGGTGTTGGTCCACCAGTCTTCAAGATCTGATGATTCCTCACTTGGTCGTTTGATGGATCCATCTATGAATCCAAATTTCTTCCTTGCTCTCAACGCAGTTCGGAGAGCACGAGCCCATTCATCATAATTTTCTCCCTTCGATTGCACTGTGTTAGTAGACTTCGGGATTGTCACTAGAAGTTATATCATACGGGAAATGGTTTTTCTCGAACAACCACTTCACTACTTTTATCGGTGGTGCTTTCTTCACTGCCATAATGTCTTCTCAGACTGGCCATTGCAAAGAATCGAGTAAATTTTCTTGAAAAGATTTCAGCTCGATACCATGACAAAATATAACATTGAATTTCGATCGCCTTTTATTCCGGAGAACCGATACATATATACACAAAGACATGCACAATTTCCGTGTGCAGTTTCCACATTTAGCTTCCTAAATATACTCTTTGATTTGCCTATTTATGACAGAGTCAACACAATATTTGACAGTTATGTGTGCTGATCTCTTTGTGCCGAGATCTTCTCCTAATAGAGATTTTCTTTTATAATCCAACTTCATGAGTTAATTATTTTTTTTGTTCCAAAACTTTTTTTTTAAAAAAAAAAGATTGCCGCTGAAGGGCAATTTAAGTAAAACGATTAAGGGAGGACAAAAGCAAATTACTGAGAACTAAAGTAAAAGAAAATTGGGAAAATAGATGGTGGTATTAAGGTTTGTAAAACAAATTAAATTTGGTTTTCCAATTTTCCTTATTATACATTTATGATCCCTGTGGAACTTTAAGATTCACTTTTAATATAAACTTTATCTTTTTAATTTATCAATCTCGGTGTTAGAGAGCAGAGAAAGGAAGTTGTCATATTTTGACTCCGAGAGAGAGAATAATCAAGATTGACACCGATTTTAACCACAAAGAAAAAAAAAATTAAACTTGATGTCAATGAGATTTTTTCGATGAGATATGTTTAATAGTGATTATTTTCAGTTCCAATGTTGCTTAAAAAATAGATCTAGGTCAACAAACAAAATTCTTACCTGGTTTGATTTGGTGTTTTAAGAGTGTTTTTAAGGATGATAAATAGATTTTATTTTTATTTTTATTTTGTAAGGGTATTAATTAGGTGTTTTAAAATGAAAATATATTGAAAATAACTTTTCAGGGGAAACATTTTAAGAATCGATTTTCCACTTGCCATAGTAATATCATGATTCTTGGTTGACAAATGACGCATTATAAGATGCAGGAACTTAATGTGTGGACCATCCAGTGATGAAACTTTGAAGAAGCTGCGTGGAAAATATAAAGCTTATTTTTGATACTTGATAGTGATTAAATTAATAAGATTTTTAAATTTTTATTTTTAGTATTAAAATAATTATAAAATATTAAGAAAGAAATAGTTTGAGGTAATTTGTTGTGATTATAATTAAACATGTAATTTATTTACTTACCAATTAGTCACCCTTTCAAACAAAGAGAACAATCTCTACCCAAATCATGATTGTAATTCAACAATTCCAGGTCTTGTAATTCTTTTATCATTCTTTTTATAAAGTGTCTTCTCTCTCTTTTTTCCAAAGCCGATATACTTGTATTTAATTATTATTCTTTTTTTAATCATAATTATAGTGAATTCCATTCAAAATGTTGTCAAAAAGGCAAGGGGAAATCCTCTTTCTCTTTAGTTTATACAATAAAAAAATTATTTAATTAATAAAATATTTAAGAGTCGTTGTTTTTTTTCTCTTTCTTTTTTGGTGCCAGAGCCCAACCAGAACCAGTGAGCATGAGCGGATATAAGATACAGCTTTTCTTAAGTTGTGACCATCTAGGAAATCCAGACAACACGCATATTATATGCGGGAGTCATTATTAAAATTCGGTGTGCTCGTGATCCACACGCTCCATTGATTTCTTAATTATTATTATTATTATTATTATTATTATTATTATTATCATGGTTGTCAAAATCACGATTTTGACTATGGAAAAGGGTTCGGAAACTCGGATCGTAAAATCATAAAATCGTAATTGAATTTTTCCGTACAAAAATCATAAAATAATAGCTAAAATCGTGTATAAATTTAAGTATAAATTTTAAAGTTAATATTACTAATTTTCAAGAGTGATTCCATGATATATATATAATTTGTCCACCAGAATGCCGGACAAATACATTTGTTCCTCAATTCTTCTCAACTTAAATACTTGAGAGTCTCTACTCTCCACTCTTCAGCCGAGGCATCAAAGTTATAATGTTTCATTCAATTATCCCACGTCCGACAAGTAATGAGAAGACAAATTTTTTTGTGTATAAATATAAGAGGTGAATCGATGAACATTTGGCTTTAAAATTATGAATTAGTCGGATCGTAAAATCAGACCGATCCGGTTCGATTCTATGATTTTGACCGATTTTGGTCGAGTTTGACCAAAATCAATTTTTCTACCCGAGTTAACAAGGTTTGATGGGTTGGCTCGTAAAATCGGACGATTTTACGAGTTGACTCGCAATTTTGACAACCATAATTATCATTATTAAGTAGCCGTAAAAGAAGAAAGATTGTGAAGCGTCACGTGGGGGTGTGGTGGGTATGAGATGATGCTCGAGTATAATTTTGCATCTACTGGGTAATTGAGTTGATGTAATTTGTGGTATAATTGATGACAAAATAATAGGATGGGAATCATACCATAAAAGTCAATGATAATTCCAGTCCTGATTGGCTGTCCTAGATTTCCTTGCATTGAAGAGAATAATATATAGGTGAATAATATTATAAATTAATTATTGTTTGCTAGGAGGAAGGAACCCACCGTAGCTAATAATAATAATAAATTGATTAATTATTGTATTGTTTGGTTACAATTCCATTTTTATTTTAATTCCTTAAATTAAATAAAGAAAATAATAAAGCTGCAGCATGCATGAATCTAGTTCGTAGTGGTGAGATGTGGAAAGGAAAAGAGGGAATTGTACAAGGAAATTGCTAGGAAGGGAGTCATCACACAGATGCCAAAGCAGAAAGAAAAGGCTTAGATCATGGAGACATAATAAGACCCTACCCCCCATGTCCTCGCTCTATTATTCTCTTCAGAGAGAAACCGACACTTTCCATGCCTTTAATTTTATAGAGTCTTTGCAGAGTGTATTTCCCATTGCTTTTACATCAATTATTCAACACATCAATTAATTCCATGTGGGGTTTGCTCTTAATGAGCACATAATTAAGACCATCGCATGAAATATGAATGGAAGCTTTCTAATACTTTTAGTTTTTATGTTACTGTTCTCGATGTCTTCTCTTATAAATTAGTTTAAATTAAATTATTAGATGACAACTTAGATTATTGGGACAGGAAGAAAAAAAGTCTTCCGTAAATCGTCTAAAACCAAAGATTATTGTATTGTTTGACAGAAGGAAGTTCCTTGGAAGGAAGCCACAAACTTTACCTACCAAAGTTGCTTTACACCTCTAGTTTGCTTTTCTTTTGTCTAGTTTGTTGAAACTTCAACGAAAGAACCGAAGCTAATTGTCGATCGAGTTGACGTGTGGACCCACCCATTGTTGAAACTTTGAAACGGTGGTCTGAAAATATAAGGATTGGTGCAGATTATTACTGTAATTAGAATTAAGAATAGTGCTCAGTGGTTGCATTCGGTGTCATAAGAGAAGAAAATATATATATGTATAACTAGATATTGTCATGTTCAATTTAGATCAATTTATTTATCATGGATTAAAAAAACGAAAACACCCTTTGAGGATGAAGACAAGATGAAGTATAAATAAGTAACCTGGATTCAAGATGTTCAAGTGCAGGTTTGCTCAAGCCGTAATCAGCAAGAGAAAAAAAAACAGAGATCACGGAAGAGTAAATGATTTAAGAAAATAATAAAGCCGCGATGAGAATTGTGTTATGAGATGAGTAATTGTTTTTGGCTGTGATCCTTGTCGGTAACCTTTTCACCGTGAAACATGAGGAATCCTATGTGAATCAGCAAGGACGACCTCATGACCACACTAAATAAAAATAAAAAAAAAGAAAAGAAAAATGAATTTTAGTTTTCCAGATCAAGCATTAACCGAGTAGTGGTTTTTTTTTTTCATTGAAGCAGTCAAAACTTCTTGTTTAGGTAACTTGAAAAATCAAGCCCAATCTCAAACTTGCACAATATGAAAGAATAAAATTTAAATACGAAAAATTAGGTGACTAAAATGTCAAAAATTGAAAAAATGAAGAAAGAAAAACATTATGGATTACTAAAAACATTAATCTTTTATTAAAGTATATGTTTGCCAAGCGCGCAGGTGGGAGAGAGGTCTTCTTAGTTTCTTATTTTCTTTTATATCTTAGGGTGTGTTTGGTTGTATAATTCAACCTGTTTTTCAAATTGATTTTTGCTAATTTATAAGTATTTTTTTATAATTTTGATGTGTTGATGTCAAAAATTAAAAAATAAATTTGTGAAAAGTTACCATTTTAATATATATAGTCAATTCAAAAGTACTTTTATAAAATCATTATACACTATATTATCAATGACATATTTAGTCTCGTATTGACATGTAGTCCATAGGTTTCGGCTTAATAAGCCCAACATACACAAAAATCATGGTGGTTAATGGGTAATAATTAAATACATAGAGATACTTAATGATATCCTAATAGTTCCCTCAACACAAACATGTTTACAAACATGTTTTCAAGTTGTGTCAAATGCATCATGTTTTAATTATTTTGATATTTTTCCATTTAAAAAAAAATAAAAAAACTAATCATTACTCTACTCTTAAACACCCGCGAAAACATCAGACATCATCCTCAATTAACATGAACCCTTGATTTATTTAAAATTTATTTGAGTTAAATAATTTTCTTTTTGAAAAAAAAAAACAAGACTCCAATATAAAACCAATTTAATTGACAAAAAATAAATCAAATTATTAGATAGAATTTTAAAATATATAGGTAATGGGAGACTCTTTTCACACAAGATGATTATTCTTTATTGAAAAGATGTTATTCTGCCATGCATCTTTTTATAGTTTTGCCAATATTTGTTCACACCGATGCTATTATCCCTTAGCTTGAACAGGAACTCCCAGCTTGGGCAAAACCCTTCCACAAATCATCTAAAATAAAAATTGCTCTGGGCAGCTCCTTATCTTCATTAGAAGTATCTAAGCCAACACCTTTTGCCATGGTTGGATTAATTTCTTTAACTATAAAAAAATCATGTAAAGAGCTGTGATTTTTTTTCAATATTATTAAATCAAATCAAGTGCATCAATATTAAAACTTCTTATCCATTTATTTATCTGACTCGAGTTAACTAACTCAATTTAAATTGATTATTTTATAGATTCAAATGTAAATTAGATAACCGGTAAAAATATAGCTTAACTTTAGAAAAACCTCTAGATGACAATTTGTTTTTTAAATAAAATAAGGAAATGATGAAAAATTGGATCGACCTTGTTCCCTCTGCAACCCAGGTCATGAAAAATAAAAGCAAAGTGACTAATAGAAAAAAATACTCAAATTCTACGAGCAGCAAAGCGTTTAGAACCCCTTGCACATATTTGATATTTTTATTTTATCGAATAATTCAATTCGAAGTTCAATTCCCAAAATGAAGGTATAAATAATTAAAACAGCATTAAACCAAATTTTAACTCTTTTATAATATTATCCACCACTTTTAAATATGTAATGATTATCCCCCTTAAAAAAGTCTAATGATAGCTATAATAAATATGACAATTTAATAATCATGATAATAACAATCAGAATAATAATACAAATAATTCATTACTGGATATTGTTTTTTATGATGCTATACATTTGAATATAACAATCAACCTACAAAACTTTTGATTATTTAGTTTTTTTATATATTCAATAATAATATATTTAAAATAATAATAACGATTATTTTCCACAGAAAGAGAACACAGCCCTACCCAATTTTCGAAAGTAAAGTGCCCAGGCAAGATTCTTTCCCGAAGGCGAAAGAAGAAGGAAAAGGCTTAGATCATGGAGACATAATAAGACCCTACCACCATGTGCTCACTAATACCTTAAGATACTGGTCTGCGATCTATTAACGTTAGTATCTTGTGAATTGATCATTCATTATTATTTATTATATCAAACTTTACATATATAAATATATATCGTGGCGTTTGTATGAATATTCTGGCGTTTTATTATATCAACAGAAACGTGTGAACAGAAGCAAGGTCAGCTTCTGTCAAAACATGGAATCACATCGAGCACTCATTCCATGGAATAACAAGCTCAAAAAAAGCAAAAGGAGTTCATGCATTTAATCAAATAATGTAATGTAATTTTATTCCTCTCAATAAAGAATTAATGTAAATAAGATCGATTTAGTGTTTGTAAACAAATAATGTAATGTAATTTTATTTTTTAATTCGTCAACTAGTAACCTGAACCTTGGAATACGTCTCTTAACTATCATAAGCTTCCTATTCGTTTTTAGTTTTTCTTAAAGTTATTTTATTTGATGTCACGACTGTTCGATGAATAACAATATATGGATCTAAGTTGAATGTCGAGCTCAATATTCAATTTTTTATTTTATTTTTTAAATTAGTAAAACAAATATATTTTCACAACATGCCGACTAGTGGAACCACTGCTGGGCTAGAAATGGTATGTTGCCGTTTTTCAGTTTACTAGAGAGGGGGCAGAAAGCCTTACGAAAATAACTTTATTAATTAAAAGTTAAATTAAAAGAATAGAAGAAAATATTAAATGATTTATTATTTTTCAATGCATATTAAAATAAAGCAAAGTAACTAATATAAAAAATACTCAAATTCTACGAGCAGCAAAGCGTTTAGAACCAAATTTTAACTCTTTTAAAATTATCCACCACTTTTAAATATGTAAATGATTATCATTCTTAAAAAACATTATAATGATAACAGTATACTCAAGGAGCAAAGAAATAATTAAATCAATATAGATAAATAAATAATTAAACCAGATTTTATTTTTTTAATTTTAATTTTAGTAACAGTTCTGTTCTTTCTATCCCGAGAAATAAAGAATGCTAGTTTCATTCAACAAGATTCTAAAGCCCATATTTAGATAAATTAGCAGAAAGGACTAAAACCCTATAAACTAGCCCAACAAATCATACCAAGAAAAGCAGAATTCAGAAACAATCTAGCTCAGTTTTTGCTCCACCTGACTAAGAAATGCAGCATGCCCACATGGAATTATATATAGATCATCCAAGTTCCAGGGTAAATGATTTTTTTGAATTGTTTTTTTAAGAATCGTTTCAAAATTCGAAAATAAATAGATTCAGCCAATGATTCCAAATATCTTCTCAAACGGATCGACAACAAGATATGCTCTAACAAAGTGGAGAAAATAGATGGTTGCTTCAAAGTTTGTGAAAAAAAAAACTTAGAATCTCCTACCCTCCTGATTAGGGGTGAACATTTTTGGTTTGGTTTTTATCAAAAAAGATAACCACACCGAAAATTGTATTTAAAAGAAAACCGAAATCGAACCGAACCTGTTAAAAACCGACCATTTTTTGTTCGGTTTGGTTTAGTTTTTATGGTTAAAAAATTGGAAAGGCCAAATCTGGTTTATGGGACATCTGATGGGCTTTCCGATGAGCTTTTTATTGGGCTTACAATTAATATTTAGAAAGACTATTTCCCATAGTATTTTAAATTGTTTTTTCCATTAAATATCAGTGTTAATATTGTGTTTAATTTTTTTTCCTTTCTAATACTATCATGTTGATGTTGTTTTGTTTAATTGAGTATGAGTAGCAATAATTTAAATTACACACGTAAATAAATTAAAAAATAAATGACAACATATTGCCTTCAAAGGGCTTCAAAGATTTTCAAATATACATCAAACAATATTAACATAAAAAACTTCAGTTTTGAACAACTAATTATCATTTATCACCGTTGGTAGACGTAACTTTTCATATGTAATTACCAAATAAAAATGATCAGTTATATGAAAAAATTCTCTACACACATATTGATTGAATCATAAACTGATAAATGTGAAGATAAATGAAGAAGATGAAGATACAAGCTGCAGAGTATGAAGAACAGAGAGAGTGACAAAAATAGAGGGAAAATGAAAAACTTGAATTTACTTTTACTGTTGAAACAGTAATCACACACATGTCACACTCTCCGTGTGTGGTCCTATTTATACTCATAATAAAGTGGATACTACTATATTCTAGAATATAATTCTGTTAGTCTAATATATTCTAGACTACACATATTCTAGAATACATACTCTAACATCCCCCCTCAATCTCTTGCTTTGATAATCCAAGCATGAGATTGTTACAATGAAATTGAAATAAAATAGTACCAAGCCCTTTGGTGAAGGTATCTACAAATTGTTCCTTTGATGAAACAAATTGCACAAGAAGTTGATTGTTGGCCACCCTTTCTCGCACAAAGTGGACATCAATTTCTATATGTTTTGTTCTTTGATGCTGAACTGGATAGAAGGACAAAGCAATGGCCGAAAGATTGTCACATAATAGAAGTGGAGGCTGAACAAAATCAACATGCAGAAACCCCAGGAGTTGCTTGAGCCAATCAATTTCAGCAGTTGTCGAAGAGAGTGCTCTATATTCTGCCTTAGTGGAAGATCGCGAAACTGTTTGTTGTTTCTTGGAAGACCAAGAAATAGGATTGGACCCAAGGAAAATAATTGATCCAGTAGTGGACCTTGTATCATTCGGATCACCTGCCCAATCTGCATCGATGTATGCTATAAGATCCAAAGAACCACTCATATACCGCATACCATAATCAAGAGTTCCCTTGAGATAACGTAAGATACGTTTAACTGCTATGAAGTGGGACACCATTGGGTTTTGCATGAACTGACAGACTTGGTGCACTACAAAAGAGATGTCTGGACGAGTGAATGTTAGATATTGTAAAGCTCCTACAATGCTTCTGTACAAAGTGGGATTATCGAAGGAGACACCATCATCCTTGGATAGTCTTTGATATGGCAGACATGGAGTGAGAGCAGCTTTAGCATCAATCATATCAGTTTTGCAAAGCAAATCAGTGATATACTTGGACTGAGATAAGAGCAAACCATTAGTTGTGTGTGAAATTTGAATCCCCAGAAAATAATGCAAGGCTCCCAAATTTGTGATATCAAATTCTGCAATGAGAGAGTCAATCACCCTTTGAATAACATTCAAATCAGTACCAGTGATAATGATGTCATCGACATAAACCAGTAAGATAATTAAACCATTATCAAGGGGTTTAACAAAGAGAGACGAATCTGCATAAGTATGTGTAAAACCCAGAGATGGCAAGAAAGCAGTGAACCTGTCGTTCCAAGCTCGGGGAGCTTGCTTGAGTCCATATGGATGAACAGAATCAATAAACCCAGGGGGTTGAGCCATAAATACATCCTCCTGAAGAACACCATGAAGAAAGGCATTCTTCACATCTAGTTGCCTCAATTTCCAGTTATAATGTGCTGCTAAAGCCAATACAAGATGGACAGTAGTTCGTTTAACTATGGGGCTGAAAGTCTCACCGTAATCCAAGCCAGGTTCTTGGCTAAACCCTTGAGCAACTAGGCGAGCCTTATGCCTAGCAATTGTGCCATCTGCATGCTTCTTAAGCTTGAAGATCCACTTACATCCCACTAGATTTTTCTGAGGTGGCAGCTCAACAAGACTCCATGTATGCTGAGAATTCAAAGCACTGATTTCATCTTCCATAGTAGACAACCACATGGGAATCTTAAGAGCAGACTTGAATGTCAATGGCTCACTCATGGAAGGATCCTCTGTTGGTGTGTGATGAGTAGCCAAGAGACAAGTTTTTCATCACAACCCCTGTTTTGCTTCTTGTCTACATGGGATGAACATTTAAAGCAGGTATATGCAGCACAATAGACAAGTTCTCAGGATTAAAAGTATCCTCTGGAGATAAGGTTGCAGCAGACTTACCTTCTGTTGTGGATTCAGTAGAAGTCAGAGGAGGAGAAGTAACTTGCACAGGGGCAGCAGGAGTGATGGCAGGAGACAATGACAGTGATGAAGAAGAAGGAATGATAGATGCAGTGGAGGTGGGAGATCGGGACTAAGTAGCAGAATTTGGGACAATAGACAGTGGCATATTTGGTGGAAGAAAGGCAACAAAAGGATGAAGAATAATGCATAGGAGATGGTGTTTTGGGATTGGAAAGGTATTTGACTAAATCATTGTATGGGAACATATTTTCATTAAACAAAACATGCCGAGATATATATAATTTTCTGCTAGACACATGATAGCATATATATCCCTTATACTAAGTAGCATAACCCAAAAATATACACATGGTAGTCTTTGGTTCTAATTTGTGGTGAGTATATGGTCTTAACAAGGGAAAGCAAGCACAACCAAAAACCTTAAGATGTGCAACCGAAGGTATTTTACCAAAGAGCATTTCAAATGGAGACTTATAGTGTAAACCAACACAAGGCATACAATTAATTAAGAATGATGCAGTTTGAACAGCATAAGTCCAGAAAGTTGTAGGTAATTTGGCATATTGACGTAGAGTGACCATAGTCTCAATAAGATGTCTATGTTTGCGCTCAGCCAAACCATTTTGTTCAGGTGTATATGGGCAAGATTTACGATGCTCAATACCTTTAGTGTCAAGAAAATGTTTCAATGATTTGTTAACATACTCCCCACCCCCATCACTTTGAAGAATTTGAATACATTGTGAAAATTGAGTATGAATGTATTGATAGAAAGTAATGAAGACGAAACACACATCACTTTTATTAATGAGAGGAAACAACCAACAATAACGGGAAAATTCATCCACAAAAATTACATAGTATTTATATCCATCAATGGAAACACTTGGAGAAGGTCCCCATAGGTCACTATGTATAATGTGAAATGGTGTTACAGATTTGTGAGTACTAGGCTTAAATGGAAGCTTAGAAAACTTTCCTTCTAAACAACTAATACAGACCGCAGGTTCAGGATCTAAGGAACACTGAATATTTGATTTTTGTAACATCAATTTGACTATGTTATTTGCTGGATGACCTAGCCTATGGTGCCAAGTAGAAGATAGCACTAACCGACCAATATAAGCTTGGAATTGAGAGCTGAAAGAAGACCGAACAGAAGGGGAAACAATTGGAAGTGGATAGAGGCCATTACTGCACTGCCCTTTGTACAAGATCCTCCCGGTGACTTTGTCCTAAATCCAAAAACAAAAGGCGTCAAATATCAGATAGCAATTATTGTCCAAACAAATGCGAAATACTGATAATAAATTCTGAGTAAGTTTGGGAACACATAAAACAGAATTTAACTTGATGGACTTGGGTTTAGTAGGAATAATAGCTGAACCAACATGTGAAACCAACAGACCTTCACCATTAGCAGTCTGCACCGTATCATTTGCAGGGTAAGGTGTACTCAAAGACAGGTTGGACAAGTCAGCAGTCATGTGATTGGTGGCCCCGGAGTCTGTAATCCATACTGGAGGAGACTGACTTGACGATTGAGGTGAAGATAAGTAGCTACTATGTAAAACATTCAAAGCATGCTGCTGTGGGGATGAGGAATCAGTCACAGTGCGTCCCATAAAATGAGGTCCATTCTCATTGTAGTAGCAAAACCATGTGGTGTGATTAAATTTCCCACATATGTTGCATTTAAACTTGTCAAAACTCTTAAGGCCACACATTGGAGTCGTGTGTCCTTCACCATTGCATAATTGACACAGAGAAATGTTATATATGGAGATGCAGTAAAAGACCCAAATGCATTAGGAACAGAAGGGGAAACTGCCTGAGAGGGAGCTTGAACTGATGCTCTCGGGAAAAATGGTCTCTGCCCAGAATAACTCCTACCTCTGCCTCTGTTTCTAGAAAATGGTTTATAGCCACCATTGTCATAAGTGTAAGAACCAGGGGAGCTACGTGGTGGTCTAAATGCAGAACCAGGGGGTTTATACGAGTCATGTACAGGCTGTTTAAACCCACCAGTAGAGACAGTATGCATGGCAGACAAAAAATTGGAAGTGTCAGGCAGTATATTTTCAACAATTCGTTCTTCAGCAAGAAGTTGAGATCGAAATTCTTTCAAAGGAATTACACTTTCTCTCCCCCTTATAACACACCTAAATGTATTATACTCAGCTGGAAGACCATTTAATGCTAAGATTACAATGTCTTCATCAGCAAAATATACCCCAGCAGCCATTAGATAGTCCCTTGCTTCTTTAATTTTTAGAAGATATTCACTAACATTATCTGACCCTTTCCTAATGTTCTGCAAATTGGACTTCAATTGGAAAATACTTGTCTTAGATAGGTAGAAAATTGCTCTTTCAATCTCATCCACAATTCTCTAGAGCTAGTACTACCGATTGCACAAGATAAAGCAATGGGGGACAAAGTAGCAGTAATGAGCTGCATCACAGCCCTATCATGCATCTTCCAAACAGTCATAGCATCACAATCAAGTATAGATGAGGAAGGGTTAAGATTACTTGTACCACATTCACCAGTGTCCACATTTGACAGAGAGGGGCACAGTTGAGAGCCATTGACAAACCCAAAAATCCCATTGCTCTCGAGAAGAAGTTGAATCTGAAAATTCCAGTTCGGGTAGTTGGAATCATCGAGTTTGACGTTCACCGATGTAGAAATTGATGAAATGAGGTTTGTGATTGGAGATTGAAGGATTTGAAGTTGTTCAGCAGTCACCATGTTGGAAGAGGAGAATAAGTGAGAGGGGTAAAAATGGGTTGGGTTGAGTTTAGTATGAAAAAAGAAAGCTGGAAAACAACGGATTGAAGAGAAAAATGGGTTGGGTGGTGATTGTAGAAAATTTGTGAGGACGAACAAAGATTTTGATTTGGGAAATTTTTATTCAAGTAGATTGCGGAAGCAAGATGATGAGAATAAGTAATTTTACTGCGTGAGCATTATAAGCTCTGATACCATGATGGAATCATAAACTGATAAATGTGAAGATAAATGAAGAAGATGAAGATACAAGCTGCAGAGTATGAAGAACAGAGAGAGTGACGAAAATAGAGGGAAAATGAAAACCTTGAATTTACTTTTACTGTTGAAACAGTAATCACACACATGTCACACTCTCCGTGTGTGGTCCTATTTATACTCATAATAAAGTGGATACTACTGTATTCTAGAATATAATTCTGTTAGTCTAATATATTCTAGACTACACATATTCTAGAATACATACTCTAACACATATCAGCTACAAAATCCCAACACAACAAAGAGATATATACCATGGTTCCCAATAACACTCCTAACCTATGCAATACCTTGAGAGTCACGCAAAATGACACCAATCTAAGATGGAGTTAAACCCTTCTTTGCAAGATCTGGTTTCACTAACTTTACTTATTAGTGGAGAGGTAAATTATTTCTGATTTGGATAATGGAGAAGTAAAAATATTTGAAGTTGCAGATGAGATGATGTAACATACCTTTTATAAACAACAACGTGATAATCTCTGGCTTTCTACAATAACTCTTGGCTCAATTGGCTGTCTCAAATCAATAGTTGTAACAGGAAATGAAGTGCAAAATCACAAAGCTTGTCTTTGTGACGACTGAAGAGTAGAAACAAGAGAGGCATGTTGAATCGTAGAGGGAGGGGATGAATGATAAAGATTGTGTTTCTTGGTTTACTTGATAGAGATTTTTATTTTTATTAGCAAAGTGGAGGTAACAGAGGAGAGGAGGGGGTGACTAGGGTTAGAAAAGAATATGAAAGTTGCTTTTCTATTTATAGTGGGGCGGGTTGTTTATAATTTTATATTGAAATGGTTTGGTTCCATTTGGTTTATTTGGTTTTTGTCTTACAAAAACCGAATCCGAACCGAACTGGACATTTGTTAGAGTTTTATAATCGTTTCAATCGGGTTATTTTATCGGTTTGGTTTTTTCGGTAATTGTTTCCAGTTTTCTCGGTTTAATCGGTTGGTCGGTTTTTGTACTCTCCCCTATTCGTGATTATATATTTTTGTTCCCTTTAGAATTTTAAAATTTACTATTGGTCTGAAATTTATTTTTCTTATTTCTTAGTCCTTATGTTAGACAGAAGAGAGAGCGACTTGCCATATTCCAGCTCAAGAGAAATAAAATGAAGATTGACACCGATACCTGTTAGGTATATTGCCATTTTGTGGCAATATCCTACCATTGTTGAAAATGGTAATCAACCCACCATTATTGAAAATGGTAAATTGCCTAAGTTTGGTGGCCAACCTTTGACTATGAAGAAAATTTGGTGGCCAACCATTTAAGATTGTCTCCTCACTCTTGCTATAAATAGAGGAGCTTCTTAGAGCTAAAAATGAGAGAGAGCAACACAAGTAAATGTGTTGTGTAGAGAGAGGGAGAAACACAAGTGAATGTGTTGTGTAGAGAGAGCTAGAAAGAGTTGATGAGTTGAGTAGAGTGATTGTAATCCTCCTCCTCTATATGTATTTATTGTAACTCTTTCTCTATCTCTAATACAATGTCTCTCTCCCGTGGATGTAGGCGGTTTTGCCGAACCACGTTAAATATTGTGTCAGTGTGCTTAAGCCTCCTATGAGCAAGTATCAGTACACCCCCGGTCCGCCCATGGGAAAGCTGGAATTTCCCAACAACTGGTATCAGAGCTGATGGTTTAAAGGGGTGTTTGATTTTGCTCAAAAATGAAAATTGTCAAAATTGTGTTTTGACCATACCACTGTGTAGAGGAGGCCGAGACGAAGCCACTGGTGAAAACGATGTCAAAATCTGATGTCGGACATGGCCACACTCTCCAGCAGGGCATCTGCCCACGCGCCCCATGCGTCTTCTTCGCCCGGATTGGCTGACCCGACCCGAATACCAGTTGACCCCAACAACTTGTTTCAGAGCCGTTGGTGTAGGTAGGTGTTTGATTTTTTGCAGAAAAATCAAAGTGCTCAAAAATGAGTTTTGAGCATCTGATCTTCTAGAGGAGGTCACCACGATTCCAACGGTGTATAGCACACTTAATTCGGAGTTCAAACGAAGGAGTTATTGTCGGTCAAAGTTTTGACTGGAAAGTCAACGCCACGCCACCGGCCAGTCAACGCCACGTCATCAGTCAAGTCAACAGTGCCACGTCACTGGTGGGATAAGATTCTGTGCAGCAGAGTCTACGTGCAACCGGATCTGAGATTGAATCTGGGCCGTTCATCAGGCCAGACTTGTTTTGATCAAATCTTAGCTGTCTGAAGTGCGATTTGGACGATTTCAGACTTGTTTCCAACTAATTTGATCGTTCCGGATGCAATGGTACGGTCCGATCGTTGAGATGTGAGACCAAAAATGGCAGTGGCGAATTACCAAAAGAGATTGCCCGATTAGGAGGCATCTGAAGGTCATCATGGTGGTCGTTGAAGAGAAGAAGAAGAAGGTGCACATGTTTACCCAATTACATGTGCTGAACTGCTAAGTGGGGAGAAATTTAAATGCCTTGGGGAAGGTAAAATTGGGACACTCTAGACACCCGATCATGTGGATAATTTGAGGTGAAGAGTGGAAATTGATGAAGACCAATCTTGACGAATCTAAGCACTGGTAGTCTCGCCAAATATTGAGAAATCATGTATTAAACCAGTATATTCCAGATCACTTGTAAAGAAAAATCGGGACAAAGCTAGCAAATGGTTGTATATACGGAAAGACAGTACGATGGATAGATATGGCCTAAGAAGTTCTGTCTAGGAGATTGGGTTTTAAGCGGGATCAGTGTGACCCCTCCAATCTTTCCTAGTAACTTGCTTAGTGGAAGGATTATTCATACTGTACTATTTTCGTATATATAGCAGTTTGTAATGAAACAGTTGAAGACTAGCAGGATGGCGGCACAAGAGAACAGTTGGGTTCTGTATGATCAAGGATCTGATGAAGTGGTGATTTCTCCAAAGAAGTTAGATTCGGTGACTGTGATTTCTCGAGGGGAGAATTGATGAAGACCCTGATAATGGAAGAGAAATACAACAGGGGATAAAGATTGACACCCTATTTTGACTTGGACAGGTGTTATGACAGGATGAGCTGCTGTCAAACATAAGCAAGGAATAGGGAGAAATCTGGAGAACAGAAATTGCACGAGGGCACACGGAGATTGTGCAGGAGTACCCGTAGGATCCAACGAGGTACTGTAATGAGACAGCAGGTGCAAGGAGAAGAAGTGTTCCCAGATGAAGTTCAGAGCAGAGACTGTTAAAGTTTGTACAACAGGAAGTCTCTTATGCTCTTAATGAAGACAACAGACGAAGACCTTTCCAATGCATGCAAGGATAGAAAGAGAGCTGTTGCAGAGGCACCTAATTGAGGGGGTGCAAATGCCTGTGATAAAAGGCAACCGTCTATGATGAAAGACGAAGACACCAAAGAGAGTTGGTGTAGGTGGAGCTGTCGAGCAGAAAGGCACAAAAGCTCTAAACATAGAAATTGAGGTGGAGGATTGCGAGAAGTATACCGCAACTTTCTCTTTCTATGTAGTCAGTGGCAGTAATCTCTCCCATAAGTGCACATGGTGGTAGAGATTTTTGGATCCACTTTGAAGCATCTCAGTTGAAGGAGGATGCGGTCACCTATGAAAGGTGAAGACACCTTAGATGGAAGGTGTGTGAGGGCTATGATAGGAGCCCGGATCAGACCGCCCCATGACAACGGGCGAAGACACCTTAGATGGAAGGTGTGTGAGGGCCATGATAGGAGCCCGGATCAAACCGCCCCATGACAACGGGCGAAGACACCTTAGAGAAGGTGTGAGGGCCATGATAGAAGCCCCAATTTAGACACCTTAGAGAAGGTGTGAGGGCCGTGATAGAAGCCCTAATTCAGACACCTAAGGAGAAGGTGTGTGGGCAACGATATGAGCCCAGTTCAGAACAACCCCAGAGCCAATGTGATGGCTAGATATGAGTGGACAAGTGTATAGCCAATGAAGTGGCTATGATGAGTATGGAGACAAATGCAGGATTGACTTTCATGGATATTGCCCCCATGCTAAAGATCAATGAGCTAGAAGACATTTGCCTTGGACAATAAGTGGATGACTTGTGGAGCATTAAGACGCGGCTGCTATGAAGGAGCAGAGGGCATGCGCAGGTTCCGGGAACGAGTTGACTCTTGTCAAGGTAGTGAGCTCGGTAATGGCATTGTAATACTCAGAGTATGAAGACAAATATGGATCAACCTTTAATGGGCTGCCCCCATGGTTAAAGGTGGAGAGCTACCTGGACTCTTACGACTAAGAGCGAGAGACTCATGGAGAAGTAAGACGTGGTTCCTAGGGTGGAACAGAGGGCAGGCGCAACTCCTGGATGAGTAGACTCTTGGAAGAGTGGTGAGCTTGTGATCACATTGAAATACTCAATGACTGTCACACTTGGAAATATTCGTTTGAGGGGGTGTTGTAAGCCTTGGTGTAAGGCTTGAAAAATCATTCCGGACCGAGCATGGTTGATATGCTCGAAGGGGAATGTTGTGTTGAAGACGCTCTCAGAATGGTAAGCTTGGAAGAGCTACAGAATGCAAGCTTGTGCTGAACAAGCAAGATGACAATTGCCCACACAAATGGCAAAGGGGGTGATTGTTAGGTATATTGCCATTTTGTGGCAATATCCTACCATTGTTGAAAATGGTAATCAACCCACCATTATTGAAAATGGTAAATTGCCTAAGTTTGGTGGCCAACCTTTGACTATGAAGAAAATTTGGTGGCCAACCATTTAAGATTGTCTCCTCACTCTTACTATAAATAGAGGAGCTTCTTAGAGCTAAAAATGAGAGAGAGCAACACAAGTAAATGTGTTGTGTAGAGAGAGGGAGAAACACAAGTGAATGTGTTGTGTAGAGAGAGCTAGAAAGAGTTGATGAGTTGAGTAGAGTGAATGTAATCCTCCTCCTCTATATGTATTTATTGTAACTCTTTCTCTATCTCTAATACAATGTCTCTCTCCCGTGGATGTAGGCGGTTTTGTCGAACCACGTTAAATATTGTGTCAGTGTGCTTAAGCCTCCTATGAGCAAGTATCAGTACACTCCCGGTCCGCGCATGGGAAAGCTGGAATTTCCCAACAATACCAACCGCAATTATTTTTTGAAAGTGGTGTCAACGAGATCTTTTCTATGATACATGTTTGATGGTGGTTATTTTGAGTCCCAATGTTACAATAAGCACCATTCATTTGGCTAAATTTAATTTATTAAATGATCAAGTAGAATGATATATATGAATGAACTTAATTGCTCTTGTATTCATAGTTGAGTAACAAGTACATCACAGTGAAATACATAATATTTGCGTATAGACTATGTTACTGATATGATTGCGAACAATAAAACTGGAGTTGTAATGTGCCGATAATTAAAATGCACATGAATATAATTACAAAATAAAAAAAAGTTAATATATGTCTTTTTTTCCATCACGAACATCAATTGTAAGGCTATTGCCCAATGTACACACTAATGCGCGCGAGCGTGCTGCCTCTCTAGACGTTGCACAGGCGCCGCTCGGGCGTTAGCTAGTGGTCGAATAGAGTCATTCTATCCAGAATGCAGGGGACTAGACAAGTTAAATGCACAAGGACTGATGAGGCTTGCGAGAATGTGTATACAGATACGAGGCCAAGAATTCTATGACCTTACCAAAATTCTAAGAAATATACATCAAAATGTTAAAATCTTCTTGATAACCCAACCACTTTGAAACTACGAATGGATAAGTGAATACAAAATGATTATTATTAATTTTAAAACTCCGAAAATTAGTTAAGATATACAAAATATCTGCAAATTGTTCTTTTGAAGAGACGAATTGCACACACAAGTGATTACTAGCCACCCTTTCGCGAACAAAGTGCACATCAATCTCAATGTGCTTGGTCTTCTGATGCTGAACAGGATTAAATGACAGAGCAATGACAGATAGATTGTCACAAAATAGGACTGGAGTCCGTGAACCTGAAACACACAGAAAAGTCATCACTACATACATCAAAATAGGTCAAATTAATTTCATTAGGGGCTTAATTGGAGAGAAATTAAGTTTAGGAGCCTAATTCAAGCTTAATTGCAAAGATTGGAATTTTTTGAGACCAAATTTGATTTTTTTCCAAGTTAATTGGTTGAAATTGTGGCAAAATTGCAAGAAAATAAAATTTTTAGGTTCAATTAAGGGCTAGATGGGAAAAAATTACAGTCAAGGACCATTTTGTAAAAGGATTAAAACTATAAGGACTCGATTGGTTGAATGAGGGGTGAAATTGAAAACAATTAAAAGTTTAAGGGTCAAGATGCATAACTTCAAAATCACAAACCACATTGAAAAAGGCATCTCAGACTACACGCGCCTAAAGCAAGGCAATAAAACCCTTCTCTTGCATCCCCCAAAACACCAACTGATTAAGGTGACACAAATTTCATGCTTGGGTTAGGTTGCCCAGTTTGATGGAAAGTAGCTCTAAAACTAACTTTCAATAAGCTTAGCACGTGCGCGCACGCATATATATATATATATATGTATGTATGTGTGTGTATATATATATATATATATATTTCATCTGCATTTAGAAAACATGCAAATTACTTTCAATCTCTAACCACATAAACTTCCACGGAAAACAAAACATCTTATCACGCAGAGGATAGACAACCCAATCAACAACTTTTCCATTTGCATGTCTTTTAACAAGAAAGCCAATCTCTTACCATGCTGTGCCTTGGTAGCACTGCAGGGTCTCGACATCACATCTAGAGAGTGAGAGGGGGAGAGGGAGCTTGAACTAAAAGAACAAAAATGGACTCCAAGCATATATTTGGAGGAGCTGTAGCAGCTTTCTTGTTCGGGTTTGTCGTACTCTACAGTTCAAGAAGGAGAGAGAAGATCAAAGCTTCAGAGAAAACTCCAACCAAGAAAAATTTGAAAAGCTCTGGAAATGGAGTCTGCAGATCGAATTTTGCTGGAAATACTGATGTGATCATCGTAGGTGCTGGTGTTGCTGGTTCAGCTCTTGCTTATGCTCTCGCAAAGGTAATTACCTCTTGCACAATGGTAAAAGAGTTGATTCTAAAGTGCCTGATCTTGCTTATAATTCAAAGACAAAAACCTAGTAAACATTGTCTTCTCCTGCAACTGCAGGATGGGTGGCGCGTGCATGTCATTGAAAGAGACTTGACTGAGCCCGACAGAATTGTTGGCGAGTTCCTGCATGCCGGGGGTTGCATTAAATTAGCCGAGTTAGGCCTTGAAGGTGAAGAAATTTTGTTGAACACACTTTCCGTTGAATTAATCAACAACTACTCTTATTTATGCCCAACATTTCGTGTGGTAACAGATTGTCTAGACGGGTCTGATTCTCAGACAGTCTTCAGTTTCGCTGCAGTTCACAAAGATGGGAAAAGAAGTGCAATTTCATATCCCTCCAATGCGAGTGGCAGAGGCTTTCACCATGGCCGCTTCGTTCAAAAACTGCGTGAAAAAGCTGCATCTCTTCCCAAGTATTCGTCCTTTCCCCTGCAACCTATAGGAACAGAGTAGCATGAGAGTATTCAGTTCAATATAACCAACCATAGACTGAAAATACTTTTATCAGTATCATTTCATGCTGTGAAGATTTCCCTCTCAGATTTCTTTGTTCTTTATCCAGTGTTAATCTCGAGCAAGGAACTGTAACGTCTCTTGTCGAAGAAAATGGCAGCATCAAAGGTGTGCTATACAAAACAAAGGCAGGCCAGGAGCTAGCAGCTTCAGCTTCACTCACAATAGTATGTGATGGTTGTTTTTCAAATTTACGAAGCAATCTCTGCAGTCCAAAGGTGAAAATCCCGCATTATATTTAGATTTTGCAAAGAAAGATATAGACCGGTAGATATACCTTCTAGTTGAATCTCCAACAATGGTTTTATAATTAGTATGTATAGTTGAAAACAGTTGCCTGACATAGATTGGTAGATATACCTTAAAACCTAAAACTTGCACTGACCATGATTACTTTCGGCTTAATTAGTATGAATATAATTAGATAGAATGAGAGTTCTAAGATTTGAATCTGTGCCTGTTTGGTCATTGAGACTTCGATACATGTCAAAAAACTAATTCAATCCAACAACACTTTGATATTACTCTCTAACACATGGTCATTACATTTCTTGCAGATTGAAGTCCCATCCTACTCTGTCGGTTTGGTCCTGGAAGATTATGATCTTCCATATGCAAATCGTGCCTACTTTATTTTGAAGGATACAATTGCCATAGCTTATCCTATTAGTAGCAATGAAATTCGTTGTTTAGTTGATGTACCTGGCCCGAAACCACCTTCTATTTCCACTGGAGAAATGGCAAGCTACTTGAAAACAGTGGTCGCACCTCAAGTATGTATAGTTGCTTGACATAATGTTAATGAACTGAAGCTTATTCTGATTAATTTATAGAGACTCCTTGATCATGAATTTGTTGTTAATAATATCAGAAAGTAAAATGAAAAACATCTCATGATGCCAGTCTAAGACGACATTTTAGCATTTTTTTGACTTCAATTAGATGAATTAGAGGTTGCCTGATATGATCTAGACATGGTCAATTTCAGATTTTGATGTAGAGTTTCATACTGTCCGGTTATACTCTATTGAGCATATATATCTTCTAGAGCTATGGTTCCTTGACCTTGAATTTGTTAATAAGATCAGAAAGTCTAAGACGACATTTCAGCATCTTTGCTAGTTCTTTTTATTCAATATATAAGATATGTTTGAACTAACGCAGAAATTTGCACATTTCAGATGCCACCTGAGCTATACAATGCTTTCATACGTGCGATTGATAAGGGGAACATAAGAACAATGCCAAACAGAATCATGCCTGCGTCTTCCTATCCAACCCCTGGTGCATTTCTGATAGGGGATTCGTTGAATATGCGCCATTCTGTAACAGGAGGAGGAATGACTGTGGGACTTTCTGATGTTGTCCTACTGCGAGATCTTCTTAGGCCTCTGAACGATCTTAGCAATGCAGCTTCCATTTGCAAATATCTGGAGTCCTTTTGCGTTCTTCGTAAGGTATCAGCACTTGCTTATCTAAAATTTCTCTGGCCAATCTTCCTCAGAACAAATTTTGAACAGGAATTGCTTAAAGAAACTTCATGTTTCAAGCATTTCTATGTGATCGGTAGATGCTAATAACTTAATATTGGTTCCAGCCATCGGCATTTGCAATAAATACATTGGCGAGCACCCTACACACAGTATTCTCTTCATCGGATCAGGACCCAGCAAGGAAGGAAATGAAAGAAGCATTCTTCAATTATTTGAGCCTTGGAGGCGTGTTCTGAGATGGACTGATGGCTCTTCTGTCTAGTCTAAACACTGACCCGTTAAGCTTGTTTTTCCACTGCTTTGCCATGCACCAAAACGCATGTGTATTGCGGGTAGACTAATTTTGGTCTGTATCTCCAGCTTTCATTACTTTTACTCTCACAAACTTATTTGTTTGAACTTTTATTCTCACCGTGAGTTTCCTAGACAAAGACTTCAATTTTTATTTCGGTCATCTTTCAGGTTGGATCAGGCATCATCTTCCCTATACTGAAGGAAGAAGGAATTAGAGCAACATTCTTCCCGGCAACAATGCCAGCTTACTACAGAACTCCTCCAGTCCAATCCACTGGTCATAGAGAAACAGGAAAATAGTGTATGTAAAGGAATCAATTCTTATCAGTTGAATTTATGAAGCATGAAGTACAACATGAACAAACATGTAACGATCCTCATGGTGTACCGCATGAACAAATTGTATCTCCATTGTATTTTGAGTTTTCCAACATAAAAATATATATAAAATGATGTTTTTAAAGGTCATGAATTCATTTAATTAAATAACATGGAGAAAGGGTTTTGATAGTTTTTGCACGCAAACACATAAGAGCTTTATCTTCACGATTTGACTCCAGAAATAGTCATCCAATTCCAGATGAAATATATTTTGTAGACAAATTAAACCTTTTAATACAAATAATAAATACACAGATCAATCAATAAACCAAAAGAAGAAAAAGCTATAAGGTTTGGAAGATAACAATAAAAAGATGAAGTGTGAAGGCATCGAGAAATCCTTAATATAATGCCTTGAGAGTTCTCTTGTTGTATTTGGATGGCCATGTCCCTGATCAAGTCATGCAGCGTGACACATCTACGATCACCATATCTTGCCGCACTTTCAAGTCTATGGTGAAATTCTGCCGCCCTACTCTGCCCTTTCATCAATCAAATGCTCTCTAGGGATATGAAAGTCTTCAGGAAATAATGCTTGACGCTCTAGTAGAGCTAGCTCCTCCACCTGGCTGCCCTAATCTTCCTCTATAGCTCTCCACATCCTCCTCCTCCTCTTCCACTGGTTCTGCACATCATTCATAATTACATCATTTTTTACCGATGGAGAACAGAGTTGATCGTAATGTCTTCCAAGTCCAAGACACAATATATCAGTTGGTTGGGATGAATACTGAACAGCACAAAGGTTTAAGACATTTGATGAAGGAAATTGGGAAATCAATGTCAAGGAAGTTGGGATGAGATTTGGAAGAGAATGTTACAGTAGCAAAGATTATTGTATTCTTTGACAGGAAGGAAGCCACAAACTTTACCTACCAAAGATTATATTATAAGGTATAACAAGTTGCTTTACACCTCTAATTTTCTTTTATTTGTCTAATTGAAAACTTCAACAAAAGAATCAGAAGTGATTGCTGATTGAGTTAACTTGTGGGCCCATCCGATTGTTGAAAGCTTGAACTTGAGAGATCAGGCAGAAACACAAGTTTAATCGGTCCTAGTTAGCATTTCCATAATGATTCCTGAGCAGTAAGCGTCCTATTTCGTTATGGATACGGATTCGAGATTTCACCAACCAACGTTCTTGTGAGCATAAGATTTTCTTTGAAACAAAAGGCGTATATGGTTATTACAAGGCATAATCCTGCAAGGTGTGGGTGTTTTGTTGCCTCTATGACATGGATATAGCTTAGAAATTATAGAGAATCTCTGAGTTCCAGTTGGGTATACATCTTGGTGTGCTTCTCACAAATGAAAAAGCTAAATTCTGCTAATTGGGAAATACAGAACACAGTTCAACACAGCAAGTGGCTGCATCAGAGCGAAATAAATGTAGTTTTGTAATGGATAAATGAACAAAAGGATGAGTGAAAGTAGAATCTGTTAAACACAACCTAGCAGAATCATTGCAAATTCTAGCACTCTAAACAGTGGTAGCAGCATGCTTATCACTGTGAGGGACGCAGGTGCATCAAAAAGCAAAGTCAGGGAATTCCTGCACATAAAAATTATAGCCCATTTCTTTAAAATCAAGAAAATGAATCAAACCATTAATTCGAACTAATTTCAGAAATTTTAACCTTGAGAAATCTTTTCTAAAGGTGCCATATATTATTTTAATTTCGTAATATTTTAATTTTTATATTTTTAAATTATTATGATGTAATGTTGTTCAAAATATTTTTTAAAAAATATATTTTTTTAATATATTTTCAAATAAAAAATACTTTGAAATATCTCATTAACCATATTCCTAAACCTATGTCTTCACGTAGAGTGGATTCATTTTTTTTGGTTGTTCATAATGACAGAAAATAAAAATTAAAAAATCTTGAAGTATATAGAAAAATTGGATGACTTTATGTACTCGGAATAAAAAGAAAGAGGAAATGAGATTTTATTCCAAATATATCCTTAAAAAATTCAAAATTCCAGGTCTTGTAATTCTAATATCATTCTTTTTTCAAAGTGTCTTCTCTCTATTTTTTTCCTTTTGATCTGTATTATCAACGATAAATAAATATATTATTTATTTATTTTGGATGTCAAAGGATAAAAATATAATATTAATTAAACTTCAAATTTTGGATGTCAAAGGATAAAAATATAATATTAATTAAACTTCAAATTATAATTATTTATTAATCGAGTTTAAAAATAATATATGAGTTCAATGCAGAGAAATAAAAGATGTTGCCGTTTTTCAGTGGAACCACTACTGGGCTAGATATGGTATGTTGCCGTTTTGCAGTTTACTACAGAGGGGGCAGAAAGCCTTACGAAAATAACTTTATTAATTAAAAGTTAAATTAAAAGAATATTAAATGATTTATTAATTTTCAAAGCATATTAAAATAAAGCAAAGTGACTAATAGAAAAGATACTCAAATTCTACGAGCAGCAAAGCGTTTAGAACCCCTTGCACATATTTGTTATTTTTATTTGAAATGTGTAAATGATTATCCCTCTTAATAACAGTACACTAAAGGAGCCAAAGAAATAATTAAATCAATACCATCACTTGTAAAAATAACAATGGTGTGCAGAGAATCAATTGTAGAAAGAGAGAGAAATAAAAAATGATGCTTACCCTTTATTCTATATTATTCAGGGCAGAGCAGTCTACTCCTCTCAACAAAAGTGTGCAATGGGACCATAAATGGGACCAAAGTCTACAATGGGACGAAGGACTTCCTTGGCGTTAGGAGGCTCCCACTCCACCACTGTCTCCCACCATTCTACTGGACCCGCAAGGATCTTTTTAAGAGAAGGGTGAGGGGATGGCTGGCCATTTTCAAGCAACGGAAGACTAATCGGTATCCTCTTCAGATTCTCACAGTCTGATACGGTAATTACTTCAAGAGAATTGCAAATCAGTTTCGCACTACAAATCCCTTTCAGCTCTGGTAAACCAAACAAATACAGTTCTGTTAACTTTGGGAGAGTTAATTCCGCGATGGGATTGGAGGTGCTGCTTTCCTCATCTGTTGTTCCTATTATCTCCTCCATTCTCTCGCAACAACTAACATCAATCACTTCCAGGTTTACGAGGTATGACACCAACTCAAGAGGGAACAACTTCTTCATATTCTCACATCCACTACACCAAAACTCTTTAAGACGAGAAAACATACCATTATGCGATGGCAATATTTGTGGAGCAGAATAGAACCAAGAAGATGAAACCAGGTTCTCCATGCTATCGCAATTGTGAATTTCGATGATCTCCAGTTCAGTTGCATTCTCTAATGACAAAACATCACATAAACTTCTTGCATCGATGCTTTCACAATACAATCCTTGAATGTCATTTAAGTACTTGACCTGGAAATCTCTTTCTCTGTTGATACTCAAATTACCCAACTTAACTGTTTTATTTGGGAAATCCTCAATGCCACACCAAATATCTGTCTTCAACGTTCCTACTGAAATTTTGTATCCCATCCCGAGATGTGAGATACTCCACGAAGTCAGAGAAGCCTTCGAAATTGCATTCCAAAGTTTCCAACTTCTTCAAGCATCCTACTTCCTTTCCTTCAACTGTATAGCATATCTTAATAAACTTTCCAAGTGCCAAGACCTGCAGGCGAGAGAGTTTTGGTAATATCCCACTAGGAAACTCCTTTACACCAAAATCATTAATTCTAAAATACCTAAGGTTGGATAAACATTCCATGCCTTGAGGCATCTTTTCAAGTGAGGTTCCGTAGAGATCTAAACTCTCCAGTGCTCTCAGCTTTTCTAATCATCAACATCCTTTGAAAGGTCTAGATTAAGACGTTCAGCAATAAGATTCTGCAATCTATTAATGCTGAAATCTTGAGACACAGTCATCCACCAAACATGATCACAAATATCTGGTCTTCGTAGAAGTTCATTGTGGATATGTTGGAGTAATGTTGTTTTACCAACGCCCCCCATCCCGTAAATGCCAATGGTTGAGACTTTATCATCCATCAACAGAGACCATATCACCTTCCTATTCTTTTCAAATGCTTGACCCACTGGCTTATTAGAGCTAGTAGGAAATGGAACTCCTCTAGTCTCACTTGTGTTGTCTTTAAGAATTCTAGAAAATCTAGCTCCTGCTCCAGGATCCTCATCCTCTTCTTCCAGCATTAAATTGATTTCATTCAGCTTCTGGGCCTCCGAAAAGATCTGATGCCAAGTACCACCAGCCAGTTGATTCACTATATCTGTTCCTTGTGCTGCTTCTCCTCTATTCTCATGGGCATCAAATCCGAGTCTCGAAGGAGAGACACTTCTGTCAACATGCTGAAAAGATCCTTCTCCTGTGTTTTCCATGCCTTGAACTCCCACTTGCATCCTTCCAACATCCGCTTCCAAATCATTAGCATTGCTTGAACTTGGTATGTTTTTATGTCTTTTGTTGCCACCACGCATAGCTAGAAATGCTGCTTCTTGAACCTCTTTAGGCACCTGACCACAAATGGAAACACCATACCCTCTCTCTCCTGACAGATGCCATTTGATCCTCGAAATGGAAGTATCCTTGGCAAATAAATGCTCACAGAACGTGCACTTCATGCTTCCATCATTCATAGCTCGAACATAGCTCCAAAACGGATCATTTGTTCTAACCATTTTGTCCTGCATAAAAAAGGGTCAAAATATTGAATAAAAATTAATGAAATAGGAAAGGTTGAAACTAGAATAATAGGTTACACACAGCAGCAAAGAAACTAAAAAGAAAGAACAATGAATCCAGGGTTAACTTGGGGTCAATTAGCATGAACTCCATAAGGCATGGAATGTTTCCAAAGTTTATCATTAGAATTTCTACAACTTGTGTTTTACTTGAAAGATTCAAACCAGAGCTACATGTTAAAAACAAAATCAAGAAGATGGAGTATAAATAATTTACCTTGACAAGTTGTGCTTCAAGTGCTGGTTTCCTGAAGCAGTTTCCCGGGGGGATACAAGAAAAGAAAGCACAGAACAGAAAAACAGAGAAGAATGTATGGTTTAAAAATGAGGAGGGTGTTGCAAGATGTTGAGCTCCAGGTGATTCGATTCAACTTGAGAAAGAAGCACTGATCATCACAAAGGTTTAAGACATTTGATGAGGGAAATCGGGAAATCAATGTCAAGGAAGGTAGGGTGAGATTTGGAAGAGAATGTTACAGTAGCAAAGATTATTGTATTGTTTAACAGGAACTTTACCTACCAAAGTTGCTTTTACACCTCTAATTTGCTTTTCTTTTGTCTGATCGAAAACTTTCGAAGCTAATTGCTGACTGAGTTGACGTGCGACCCACCCCATCGTTGAAACTTTGAAAAAGATAGCCTGAAAATATAATAGCTGATATAATACAAATTAACTTAACTATATAATATAATATTTTTTTAATATAAATTATAATTATGGAGCACTAACAAACTCTGGCAACATAGTTGAACTGGTGGATCACACGGGTGAGGCATGATCGGAACTTGATTAAATTATATAGAAATTGTTGGAGGCTATAATAAAAATTCATCTTAATTTTTTATTTATTTTTAAATATTTTTAAAACGCATTGTCAAGTTATTTTTGTTTTCAAATTATTATTTAGTATTAAAAATATTGTTTTGATATATTTTGAAGTAAAAAACATTTTGAAAAGTAAAGGAACACACTTGCAAACATTTCCTAACTTTACCTGTGCAAAACAAAACAAATCAAGAAATAGGCAACTGCCAACCCTTCTATACATACTATGCATTACATAATGCAAAATACGGAGAATTTTGTTCCAAAACAAAATTCTTACCTGGTTTGATTTGTTTTTTTAAGAGTGTTTTTAAGGTTGATAAATATATTTTATTTTTATTTTGTAAGGGTATTATTTAGGTGTTTTAAAATAAAAATATATTGGAAATAACTTTTCATGGGAAACATTTTATGAATCGATTTTCCACTTGCCATAGTAATATCATGATTCTTGGTTTACAAATGACGCATTATAAGATGCAGGAACTTAATATGTGGACCATCCAGTGATGAAACTTTGAAGAAGCTGCGTGGAAAATGTAAAGTTTATTTGATAGTGATTATCTTTTAATAAGATTTATAAATTTTTATTTTTAGTATTAAAATAATAAGAAAATATTAAGAAAGAAATAGTTTGAGGTAATTTGTTGTGATTATAATTAAACATGTAATTTATTTCCTTACCAATTAATCACCCTTTCAAACAAAGAGAAGAAAGAGAGCGAGCTATTTCAGTGTTTTGACTGCAGAGGCCAAACAGAAAGAAAAGCCTTGGATCACGGAGACATCCAACCCTACCCACCATGTGCTCACTCTATGTGTTATTCAGATCAGAGAAGAATAATAATAATAAATTAATCATAATTGTAGTGAATTCCATTCAAAATGTTGACAAAAGGCAAGGGGAAATCCTCTTTCTCTTTAGTTTATACAATAAAACAATTATTTAATTAATAAAATAATTAAGAGTCGTTTTTTTTCTCTTTCTTTTTGGTGCCGGAGTCCGACCGAAAGCATGATGAGCATGAGCGGATATAAGATACAGCTTTTCTTAAACAGATCAGAGAAGAATATATGGTTTAAGAAAATAATACAGCTGCAGTAGAATTAATTGTGTTATGAGATGGGATGTGGAAGAGAATGTTCCAGTAGCTAATAATAATAATAAATTAATTATTGCTTGCTAGGAATGAAATTGCTAGGAAGGAACCCACCGTAGCTAATAATAATAATAATAAATTGATTAATTATTGTATTGTTTGGTAGGTAGGAACCCGCCGTGTTATATTTGTTTTTATCTACCACGATGTGAAATTTGTTATTACAATTCCATTTTTATTTTAATTCCTTAAATTAAATAAATAAAATAATAAAGCTGGAGCATGCATGAATCTAGTTCGTACTGGTGAGATGTGGAGAGGAATTGTACAAGGAAATTGCTAGGAAGGAAGTATGCTAGGAAGGAAAATGTTCACCCCGTTTCAAGGAAATGCAGAAGAAATTAATTAAACATGTAATTTATTTCCTTACCAATTAATCACCCTTTCAAACAAAGAGAACAATCTCTACCCAAATTTCAAACAAAGATTCTTTCCCGAAGAAAGAGAGCGAGCTATTTCAGTTTTTTGACCACAGAGGCCAAAGCAGAAAGAAAAGGGTTAGATCATGGAGACATACGGCCCTACCCACCTTGTCATCACTCTATTCTCTTAAGAGAGAAACCGAAATGTACTTTAAATTTGATTTTATGGTAGAAAAAGAAGAGAGAAAATCATTAAAAATGAGAAAATGTTCAATTATTCGCATTGTAGCAATGAAAAAATCAATCGTTCGCATCATAAATACATACATACTTTTTTTTATTCAAGGAAACTCTACTCCGGAAAATACACTTTGTGAGCCCGGATGAGCGAGTAAAATCTCAGTTGTCCAGATCATTACAAGATATATATGTTTTAACTCGAACTTTGGATCTACTATACAACTTTCAAGTTTTTTATCGCCACACCATGAACATACATGCATAACTATATATGTTTTATATAGTAGGGCTTTTAGCCCCGATTATTATAAAAAAATATAAGTTTTATATTGTGATTTCACGGTTGTTTTTCCCCTTCAAATATTCACTCCTTTCTTTACCTTGCCGTTTCTCTTTCTACATTTCACTCAGGCATATGCTTTCTAGATTTTTCTCATTCATTGCACTTAATTGTTTTTGGCTGTGATCCTTGTCGGTAACCTTTTCACCGTGAAACATGAGGAATCCTATGTGAATCAGCAAGGACGACCTCATGACCACACTAAATAGATAAAAAAAAAAGGAAAGAAAAATGAATTTTAGTTTTCCAGACCAAGCATTAACCGATTATAAAAAATTAACGAAGGCCCGTTTGTTTGTCTGAAAAGTAGTTTTCTTTTGGAAATTAAATTCGGATAAAGTGAATTACGATGTTTTGAAGTGTTATGGAAAATGAACTGGAATATATTTTCTAGTGTTTGTTTATGTTGTGGAAAATGAACTGGAAAATAATTTATTAATAAATTAATTTTTTTTTCAAGTTTATTAAAATAATAAGGAACAAATCTTACAAATTAAAAAGTTGAATGAGAGTGAAATTAAAAAAATATTAATAAATTATCTCATAAAATAAATAATAATCAAAATAATAGAGATCAAATCTAAAAAATTAAAAAAATGAAAGGTGAATAAATTAAAATAATAATAATTAACATTTCATAAATTATTTCAAATAAAATAAGTAACAATAAAAAAATGAGGACCAAATTTGATAGATAAAAAATTTCAATAAAAAAATGATAAGAAAAAAATAAATAGCAATTATAAAAATAAGGACCAAAATTAATATAAAAAATAAATTTTAAGAGATGGAATTGAAAAATAAATATTCAAAACAAATTATATATAGCAATCAAAAGTTTGAGATTAAATTGAATATAATTAGCAAATAATGACATTTCTAAATTTTTCACAACTTCGAAAAGTGTTTTCGCCTAAATTTTCCGGAAACACTTTCCAAAACTAATCCAAATTTTTCTTTAACTGGAAAGTGTTTTCTGTTGACCGAAAAGTGTTTTCCATTGATCAACTTTTCGAAAGACAAATAAACACATGAAAGTTTGGAAAGTCACATTTCAGGAAACAAACAGAGCCGAAATGTTATTGGTAGTTGACATATGGCGGCCATTCTTACTAGAAAACACGTCACCAATAAATGGAGATCCGCCCAGTGGTTGAATATTGGAGAGTGTTTTGCCTAAGTAATTATGTTACTGCTATTTTTATTTGATATTTTTATTTTTTTTGCTCTATTTATGCTAATAAATTAAAGAAAATGTGTGATTAATCCACAAGACACCATAGCTCTCTGATTATATGCTATCAGACTATTCCCAGAACTGTTTCAGGAAACAAATCCAATGAGTTGTCCAATTGAAATCCTTTTTATTTTTGTCGCTATCTGAGGATATCATTTTGATGGTTCTTCAATTAAAGATGGTTGTTTATAATTTTGATGTGCTGTAAAAATTTAAAAAATAAATTTGTGAAAAATTACCATTTTAATATATGTATTCAATTCAAAAGTACTTTTATAAAATCAGTGTACACTATATTATTAATGGCATATTTAGAGTGTGTTTGGCATTACTTTTGCTTTTGCGATTGTGGTTGAAAAAGCAGCTTCAAAAAGCACTTTTATCGTGGTGCAAAATAAGCGATGAAGTGTTTGGTTAAAACGTGGTTGAGTTGGAGGTTGAAAAAACAGTTTTGGTGTTTGGTTACTAAGCTTTTCATATTGCTTTTAACTTGTGAAATTACTTTAAAGGGTATATATATATATATAATGTTTTTAAATATTGTAAATTTAATAATTATAATTATAATTATATAATATAATTAATAATTCATGAAAAAACAAATATTATTTTTTATTCTCCCATCAAACATCAAACTACTTGCAATTTCATCATAATAATTCATAATTTCATCATAATAATTCATGAAAAAATTCGGTCCAATTGAATTGAATTAATTAAAATCAGCCCGACTCATTTTTTTAGTCCTACAGGTGCAATTGAGCTTACTTTAGTCCAACAATTTGTCAAATTAATACAAATTAGTCCCTAGTTAATTCATGACTCAACTTTTCAAAATCCAGCTAAACGTTTTTCAATCAATCATGTAGAAAATCCTAGCCAAAATTGATTAATTGCAATCAATCCTCCACAAATCAAGCCCAAATCTTTTCTTCAATTGATTTTCCAGAATGGCAGCTCCCTCTCCATTTACAGAAAAACAACAACAAAAATTTAGCACTAACATCTTTAATCACACAACAAAATAGTGTGCTTTCTCTTCTGGTGTGTTCATCTTCTCCTCATGTTCAAAAGACCCACGATCACTACTCTTCAATGGAGCATCATTTGCTTCACATATGCTTGCAATCTCTCACAGACAACAATAATTCTCCCTCTCTTCACTCACTGTAAAAGGGAGGAGGCCAAGAAGGAGCAACAGAGATTGACGGAAGCCATCTTCAAAGCTTGTTTCTTTACAACAAAGAGACACAAAAAGGTAGCAAACCCACTAAAGGGCAAGTCCTTTAAAACATAAAAAACAGACAAAGAAGGAAAAAATAGAGGAACCTATGTAGTAATTTATTGCAAATAATCAAAGTTGTTAGCTTTTCAACTCCTCGTCGTAGTCATCGCCATTGCCGGCCCCAAGCATAAATGTAAGGGTGTGGAGTTGTTTTGTGAAGAGAAGGGAGTTCTGTGGGCGGATTTGGTTGCAGAGGAGAGGTTTTTTGGTTTCTAGAGAGGGTTGACGAGGGTTGCAGAGGAGAAGGGTGTGGCTTTGTGCAGACGAGAAGGCAGAAGAAGGGTGTGGCTGTGGCTGTGGCTTTGTGCAGACGGAGAAGAAGATAAGGCAGAAGGGTAGGATGAAGACAAGGTTTCAACGGATATATTTTAATCGCAGATGTTTAATCGCAGATCGTGATTTTACAAATCGGCAAAAAATAAGCAGCAAAAGGCTGCTTTTTTCAAAACACCGGTTGGAAGAAAAAACATGTGTGGGACCCGCCAACCAAACATGTGTTTGGTTGGTACCAAACACCAAAATTGTGGTGCGATCTATCAATTGCAGATCGCACCACAATGCCAAACACGGACTTAGTCTCGTATTGACTTGTAGTCCATAGGTTTTTGCTTAATAAGCCCAACATAGACAAATTTCATGGTGGTTAGTGGGTAACAATTAAATACATAAAGATATTTAGTGGGTGTTTGACGTCGCGTCTCAACCTGTATTTGAACCACGACTCCAACCACTCTGCTGCCAAACGGGACCCAGCTTTTTGGCTGTATATCCCACTAAAAACACAAGTCACGCTGCAACATCAAAAGAATAAAAAGTCTTCCAGAAATCGTCTAAAATCAGAATTGCTCTGGGCAGCTCCTCATCTTCATTAGAGAGATCTAAACCAATACCTTGATATACTGGTCTTGCAATCTATTAGCGTTGGTTTCTTGGGAAAGGATCATTCAGCATTTATGACAATCTTGTATTTATTGTTCAAAACATTTGGCCATTAATTCATTGTCAACGAAGGAAATCAATGTCAAGGAAGTTGGGATGAGATTTGGAAGAGAATGTTACAGTAGCAAACATTATTGTATTGTTTGACAGGAAGGAAGCCACAAACTTGACCTACCAAAGTTTGCTTTTCTTTTGTCTAATTGAAAACCGAGAAAAGGATCAATTTATTTATCATGGATTAATAAAAACAAAAACGCCTTTGAGGATGAAGACAAAATGAAGTATAAATAAGTAGCCTGGATTCAAAATGTTCTTCAAGTGCTGGTTTGCTTAAGCAGTAATCAGCAAATTAATATATGAGTCCAATGCAGAGAAATAAAAGATGATGCTTACCCTTTATTCCAATGTCTCCGCTTCAACCACGTTCCAAGGTCAGACATCGAACGAAGAAAAGTCTGCAAAGTGATGATATGGTATGTTGCCGTTTTTCAGTGGAACCACTACTAGGCTAGATATGGTATGTTGCCGTTTTTCAGTTTACTAGAGAGGGGGCAGAAAGCCTTAGGAAAATAACTTAATTAATTAAAAGTTAAATTAAAAGAATATTAAATGATTTATTAATTTTCAAAGCATATTAAAATAAAGCAAAGTGACTAATAGAAAAAATACTCAAATTCTACGAGCAGCAAAGCGTTTAGAACCCCTTGCACATATTTGATATTTTTATTTGAAATATGTAAATGATTATCCCTCTTAAAAAAAATATAAAGATAACAGTATACTAAAGGAGCAAAGAAATAATTAAATCAATACCATCACTTGTAAAAATAACAATGGTGTGCAGAGAATCAATTGTAGAAAGAGAAATAAAAGATGATTCTTACCCTTTATTCTATATTATATTCAGAGCAATCGCCATCCTTTTCAATAAAGCGTACAATGGGACGAAGGACTTCCTTGGCGTTAGGAGGCTCCCACTCCACCACTCTCTCCCACCATTTTTCTGGACATGCATAGATCTTTTCAAGAGATGGCAACGGAAGACTAATCGCCATCCTCTTCAGCTTCTCACACCTTATTACGTCAATTACTTCAAGAGAATTGCAAATCAATTTCGCACTACAAATACCTTTCAGTTCCGGTAAATTCCACAATTTCACAGAAGTTAACTTTGGGAGTCTTAATTCCGCGATGGGATTGGAGGTGCTGCTTTCCTCATCTGTTGTTCCTATTATCTGATCCATTCTCTCACAATTTAAAACAGTAATCTTTTCCAGGTTTACTGTTACATCCAGCACAATAAAACTCTTTAAGACGAGAAAACATACCATTATGTGATGGCAATATTTGTGGAGCAGAGTAGAACCAAGAAGATGAAACCACGTTCTCCGCTATCGCAATAGCGAATTTTGATGATCTCCAGTTCAGTTGCATTCTCTAAGGACAAAACATCACATAAACTTCTTGCATCGATGCGTTCACAATACTGCTTCTTGAATGCCATTTAAGAACTTGACCTAGAAATCTCTATGTCTGCATGGACACCGAAATTACCCAACCAAACTCTTTTATTTGGGAAATCGTCAAATTCATCCCTATTGTATCCTCCCGACGCTCCCACTCGAAATTTTGTATGTGCTTAATGAATGAATTCCATCCCGAGATGTGAGATACTTTACAAAGTCGAGAGGCCTTTGAAATGGCATTCCAAAGTGTCCAACTTCCCAGGCATCCTACTTCCATTCCTTCAATCAGTATAGCATCCCGCATAAAAATATCCAAGTGCAAGGACTCGCAGTGAGAGAGTTTTGGTAATATCCCACTAGGAAACTCCTTTTCACCACATCCACTAATTATAAAATACCTAAGGTTGGATAAACATTCCATGCCTTGAGGCATCTTTTCAAGTGAGGTTCCATAGAGATCTAAACTCTTCAGTGCCCTCAGCTTTTCTAATGATGGAACATATCTTAGCCGCCAACAATCACTGAGCAATAATGCAGTGAGACACACCAGATCAGAGACAGATTCTGGCAAATTCTCAATACCTGTGAGAGAAAGATTGAGGACCTTGAGCCCATGCAATTGCTTGAAAAATGAATCTGCAATGAATACCAACCGATGATTTTGACAAAGCAATAGAGTTGACAGATTTGGACACATTGGTGAATGGCTGGAAGGAATTTTTTCAAATTCGTTTTGCATTAGTGAAACTATCTTCAAAGTCTCTGTCCACTCCTCTGCATCTGGCAGTTCTTTTAATTGTACACCAGATTTAACAATGACATGAGAGTTCTCTTGCAATATGCGGATGGACATGTCCCTAATCAAGTCATGCATCTTGACATATCTTTTAGCATCATACACACTACTGAACATTTTCCAATAAGCGGACATATTGAAGTCTATTTAGCATCGTGTGGCCCTCGTCAAATGCATCTTGCCTCCTGATGTAGGACGACTCAACAATGCACATGCAGGGATACGTGAAGTCGAATCAAAGATCAATTGGAATTATTATCGCACGATTGGAGCACCAAGCAAGACTTGTTTCCATACACGCCTACGTGCATGAATGCACCCCTCTTTATTGGTTTCTTTATTTTAGCAATTTCATTGTTATTTTTGTTTTTAGAAGATTCCTTTGTAATCAGTAGATCTTTTCTCGTTTTAATTTCAATTGCTTAAGATTAGGGATGGCGATCTATAAGAACTGACATCCAACCGATGATTTTAGACACTTCTAAATTTTCAATCAAAGAAACGCATTCCGAATTTTTGTTTTACTCGTGGATTCGAATCATCATCGAATAAGAACGGTGATTCTTATTTTCACTTCAAGCATCATTATTTTCCGCTACGTCAGTTGGTATCAGAGCAGGTTTTTTTCTTTCCTATGTCAAATCCACCCAATGAGCAGGGAGCCATGAACGAGAGGAATAGAGAAGAAGACGTAATCACACAGGGTGAGTTCAGGGCCTTCCAGCGTGAAACCCAGCAGGCATTGCAAGCAATACAAGCAACCCTCGCTGGGCTGACCACTGGGAATAACCAACAGCCCGAAGAGGAGAGGAGACATGATAATTACAGGGGAAGAGATCACTTGGTTCGCGGCTACCAACCAATCCCACGTAGGCAGCCAGCCTACGAGGATGAGCTAAGTGAAGAAGAAGACTATGCTGACAATATTTTGAGGCATAATCGATAGGGCTATAACAATATGGGAGAAAGAGGACATCAGGCGTTTCGAATGAAGATGGATCTCCCCAGCTTCAATGGTCAGCTTCAGATTGAGGGGTTCCTTGATTGGTTAGCAGTAGTGGAGAGGTTTTTCGACTATATGGAGATTCCTGAAGACAAGAAAGTAAAGCTGGTGGCCTATAGATTGATGGGAGGAGCTTCTGCTTGGTGGGAGCAGTTACAACTCACGAGAGTGAGACAACGAAAGGGAACGGTTCAGTCATGGCAGAAGATGAGACGCCTGCTGAGGCACAGATATTTACCCCCAGACTACGAGCAAATATTGTTTCAACAATACTAGGATTGCAAACAAGGGGCCCGAACTGTGCAATCATATGTGGAAGAGTTCCACAGGTTGTCATCTCGCAATAACTTGTTAGAATCCGATGCTCAACAGGTGGCCAGGTTTGTAGGAGGGTTGCGCCTAAATATACAAGACCGAGTCTCCATGCACACCATTTATTCCCTAACGAAGCTATTACACCGGCAACAAAAGCAGAATCCCAATTGGAGAGGGGACGCCTCATCGGTGTGGTTCGACTACCATTCGAACCCAAACAGAATTTTCCAACTATCGCTGCACAAAGAGGAAAGTTGCCTATGAATCCACCACCATCCACAACCAATTTCTCGAAGGGTCTAGTAGTAACCTGGACCCGGATGACTCATCGCTGGAACCATGCCACAAGAAACACCCAGAACCCATACTCCGACCATCTTCGGACAAGTGCTACCGTTAGGCCAACCAGGTCACCGTTCTAACCAAAGGCCCAAAGAGAGGAGTCGTGAATCTGATTGAGCAGGGAGAAGACCCAGATATAGAGATGGAGGGCATTGATTTGGAGGCAGAAGACATTTACGAAGAAGAAGAAATCACGGGGGGTGATGAAGGAGAGCTGCTGTCACATGCTTTGGTAGTCAGGAGACTGTTGTTGTCACCGAAACAGGTGAACCCATCACAGAGACACAATATATTCGTAACTCGTGCACGGTGAATAATAAAGTGTGTGATGTTATTATTGATAACTGGCAGCAATGAGAATATAATATCCGAACCATGGTCACGAAATTAGGCTTGAAAACAGAAATCACCCTCCCCATATGTAATCAGTGGATAAAAACAGTAATCAAGCAAAGGTGGCAGAAACTTATCATTTCCAATTCTCCATTGGAAGAAATTATGTGGACAAGATCACTTGTGATGTCGTGGACATGGACGTCCGCCACATGATTTTAGGAAGGCCTTGGCAAGATGATGTGGATGCTACATACAGAGGCAGGGACAATGTGTATGTTTTCATGAGTGGAGGGAAGAAGGTGATTCTTGGCCCACTAAAGGAAGACTTTCTAAGATCGAATCCAAGGCACCAAGCAAACCGTTACTACCGGTGGATGGGAGAAGTTTTATGGCCGAGCCGTAGAAGCCAAGGAAGTTTTTGCATTAATAATGGGCGAGGAGAGAAGACAAAGTTGCACTGGTCATTCCGTAAAAACTACAACCTCTACTAGAAGAGTTCCAGGAGGTAATGCCGCAGAATTACCCGAAGGGTTCCCACCCATACGTGATGTTCAACATCACATTGATTTAATTCCTAGGACGAGCCTCGCCAAACCGCCCACATTACCGCATGAGTCCAAAAGAAGCTAGCATCCTACAAGGGCAAGTAGAAGATCCGATCAAGAAAGGGGTGGTCCAAGAAAGTATGAGCCCTTGCGCGGTGCCTGCGTTATTGGTTCCAAAGAAGGATGGCAATGGCGAATGTGCATTGACAATGAGCTATCAATAAAATCACCATTAAGTACAGATTTCCCATTCCATGGTTGGAAGATATGTTGGACATGTTGGTCGGGTCCAAGATCTTTTCAAGCTTGATTTACTGAGCTGATACCATCAAATTCGAATTAGACCCGGGATGAATGGAAGACCGCATTCAAAACGAAGGAGGGCTTATACGAGTGGTTGGTAATGCCATTCGGACTCTCTAATGCTCCAAGTACCTTTATGAGGTTCATGAATCGTGTACTCAAACCATTCACTAACACTTTTGTGGTAGTTTATTTTGATGACATACTCGATTTATAGCCGGTGTGAATCGACCACATGGAACATTTACTGCAAGTACTTACAGCTTTGCAAGCAAAATAAAGCTGTATGTTAACTTAGCAAAATGTAAATTCATGACTAGCGCTTTATTATTTTTGGGGTTTATTGTGAGTGTCGCTGGCATTAAAGTTGATGATGAGAAGATTAAGGCTATCCTAGATTGGCCTACGCCAAAAATCGTAGGGAGGTGCGTAGCTTTCTTGGGTTAGCTACATTTTACCGACGATTTGTCAAAGATTTCAGCCGAATCATGGCACCTATCATAGAATGCATGAAGAAGGGGGAATTCCATTGGGGAGCCGAGGCAGAACACAGTTTTGCACTCATCAAAGACAGATTATCATCCGCTCCGGTTTTAGCACTTCCAAATTTCGATAAATTGTTTGAGGTGGACTGTGACGCATCCATCATCGGTATTGGAGCCGTTCTTTCTCAAGAAGGCGGACTCGTGGCTTTTTATAGTGAAAATTAAGTGAGGCACGCAGAAAATGGTCCACTTATGAGCTGGAATTGTATGCGCTTTTCGGCTCGAAAGTGTGGGAACACTACCTGGTCCAACGGGAATTTATTCTCTTTAGTGATCACCAGGCACTCAAATTTATTAATAACCAGAGTAATGTGAACCGAATGCATGCTAGGTGGGTTGCATTCATCCAAAAGTTCACTTTTACATTGAAGCATAAATCGGGGCAGTCAAATAAGGTGGCTGATGCTCTCAGCCGAAAGGTGTCCCTACTCCATTGGATTTGAAAATCTTAAGGAATTGTATGTCACGATGAAGACTTCGGAAAATTTGGGGCAAGTGCCAACAAGGCATTCCACAGCGGACATGCATATACATGAGGGTTATCTATTTCGGGCAACCAATTGTGTATTCCAAGGAGTTCATTACGGAACAAATTATTTATGAGCTGCACGGAGGAGACTTGGGAGGACACTTGGGACGGGATAAAACTATAGCCCTTGCGGAAGAACGTTACTATCGGCCACAATTGAAACGTGACATTGGTGGCCACGCCAAGAGATGTCCAATTTGCCAAACGACCAAGGGTCGACACAAAACACTGGACTATATCTACCACTACCAATCCCAAAGAGCTCCATGGGAAGACCTCTCTATGGATTTCGTGTTGGGACTACCAAGAACTCAACGAGGTGTCGATTCTGTCTTTGTAGTGGTGGACGAGTATTCAAAATGGCTCATTTCATTGCTCGTAAAAAGACTTCCGACGCAGATGCATATCGCCAATTTATTCTTCAAAGAAGTTGTCCGACTACATGGTGTCCCAAGTCTATTACCTCCGATCGGGACACCAAATTCCTAAGCCATTTTTGGAGGACATTATGGCGACGGTTTGACACGACACTTAATTTCAAGCAAGACCAGTCACCCTCGATCGATGGTCAAACCGAAGTAGTAAACGTAACACTAGGCAACTTGATCCGTTGTCTCTCGGTGAGAAGCCGAAACAATGGGACCTTACATTAGCGCAAGCTGAATTTGCCTACAACAAAGATGAAGAACAGTCCACAGGAAAACACCATTCCAAATTGTTTATCGCCAACCCCTCGCCATGCACTCGGATCTAGTACCCCTACCAAAACTTCCAGGGATGAGTATAGCAGCAGAAAACATGGCGCATGCAATTAAGGCCATTCAAGAAGAAGTAAGGATGTCACTAGAAGCATCCAACGCCAAATACAAGGCACACGAGCACCAAAAGCGTCGCAGTAAAATATTCAAGTGGGAGACTTAGTGATGGTTTATCTCACGAAAGGGACGCCTACCAGCTAGGAACACTTAGCAAACTTAGCAACAAGAAATATGGCCCCTACCGGATCCTACAGAAGATTAACGACAATGCTTATCGAGTGGACCTTCCAAGTTGAAATGACAATTTCTCCCACCTTCAACGTAGTCGACTTGTTTGAATACTATCCACCGAGATGCCCTCCTCCAATCTACATAACTCGAGGGCGAGTTCTTCTCAACCAGGGAGACCGATGTAGGACGACTCAACAATGCACATGCAGGGATACGTGAAGTCGAATCAAAGATCAATTGGAATTATTATCGCATCGATTGGAGCACCAAGAAGACTTGTTTCCATACACGCTCTACGTGCATGAATGCACCCCTATTTATTTGTTTCTTTAGTTTAGCAATTTCATTGTTATTTCGTCTTTAGAAGTTTCCTTTGTAACCGTGATATCTTTCCTGCTTTAATTTCAATTGCTTAAGATTAGGGATGGCAGTCTATAAGAACCGACATCCAACCAAGATTTTAGACACTTCGAATTTTCAATCAAAGAAACGCATTCCAATTTTTTTGTTTTACTCGTGGGTTCGAGTTTGTTCCTGAATAAGAACGGTGATTCTTATTTTCCTTTCAAGCATCATTATTTTCCGCTACGCCACCTCCTCCTTCCTTTAATTATTCCCTCATCGATCAAAGAACCTATCGCCTTCTTCCTTTCAATCATTTGATCATCAGGAAATAATGCACAGTGTAAGAGACATTGTTTTAGTGCTAACCCATCATCTAACCGATCATAACTAACCCTCAATACCTTGAATACCTTCTCATTCATGTCCCTAAATTTCAATTCTCTTAATTTCATCAATGTACTCCTCCACTCAGGTAGGTCATCCACTCCCCTCAAGCTCCTTGCAATTGTAATAATTCCCAGTGGTAAACCAGCACATTCCCTTGCAATATCTTTTGCAATTACTTCAATTTCTAGTGAAATTGCAATGTCATGTCCAAGTTGTTCCTTGAACAAGGTCCAAGCTTCTCCCTTAGAAAGCGACTTCACTTCGATTTTGTGCTGGCAAGCAATCTGATGACAAACCGCTTGTGATCGAGTTGTCAAAATTAACTTGCATCCTTTCAACAAGGAATGAATTCCCACTTCGTGTGGCTCAAAACTGTTCCACAAATCATCTAAAATGAGAATCCATTTTTGTTTCTTCCTTAATTCTTCTGATAATTTGGCAGCTCTATCAGAAACAACATCCTCACTTGAGAGGTCTAGATCAAGACGTTTGGCAATAAGATTTTGCAATCTATTAATGTTGAAATCTTGAGACACAGTTACCCACCAAACATGATCACAAATATCTGGTCTTCGTAGAAGTTCATTGTGGATATGTTGGAGTAATGTTGTTTTACCAACGCCCCCCATCCCGTAAATGCCAATGGTTGGGACTTTATCATCCATCAACAGAGACCATATCACCTTCCTATTCTTTTCAAATGCTTGACCCACTGGTTTATTAGAGCTAGTAGGAAATGGAACTCCTCTAGTCTTGTTGTATTTCAGTCTTTTAGAAGATCTAGTTCCTGCGCCTGGCTGCACTAATATTCCATTATTCTCGACATCGTGCTCCTCCATTGGCTCTGTGCTCCCTCTAACCATGTTCTGCACATCATTCATAATCACATCATTGTTTACTGAAGGAGCAAATGGTTGATCATAGTGTCTTCCATGATCAAGACATGATGGATCTGATGGAACAACGTAATGAGTTCTTACCATTTCCTTGGAAGAAATACCTGCGGGGTGTTTGGCTACGTGCAAGGTTTTGTTTCCCAATTTACAAGCTACATCACGGACAACGCTTTTAATGAACTCCGATTCATATCTGTTCCGAGAAAGAAAGACATCAACGACGTATAAGTTGTTAGATATGCTAAAACAATCCGAAAATAGGTTAAGTTGTGTGTTATTGGATAAAATTATTGTTCAATGTTGATATGAACTTTAAAATTAAAAAATGAATGAATTGAAAATGAGATCCTTCTTAAAAATTATGAGTTAGGGTATACTCTATTATACGTATCCCCCCCCCCCAAAAAAAAAAAAAAAAAAAAAAACTAATTTTTAAAATTATGAAAAAAATTCTTATTACAATAAGAAAATAATTTTTTAACTCAGAAAATCTTAAAATTGATTTTAAAAAATCAAATCAGGAAAATATCCCGCTAAACTTTTTTTTTGCTTTTTAGAAATTGAAAACCCAAAAATATATAAGAAACACTCCTCTCGTAAAGTGGAATACTCTGACATTAAATTTTGCTTCTTTTTTTTATCATGGAATTTAACCCAATACCATTTTGTTTTTTTTTTTTACTGAAATAACCACATAAAAAGTAGATTGAAAACTCAATTTTTAAAAAGATAAAGCCTAAGTTTTTTTTTTCCTTAAAACTCAATTTTTAACTTATTTTCACCTCTGAAAAAAAACTCTTATTGCCTTAAGAAAATTAAACTCAAAAAATCTCAAAAAATTGATTTTACAAAATAAAATAGGAAAATATCCCTTCAACTTTGTTTTATTTTGCGTTTAACAAATTAAAAACCAAAAAATATCTCAGCAACCCTCTCTAGTAAAGTGGAATATTTTGACATTAAATAACCACAGAAAAAATAGATTAAAATAAATTATTAACTCTAAATTATAAATCAACATAATATTAAAAGATAAATAACAAAAAATATTGATGGAAAAAGTAGTGTTTACACATCTATCACTCAGAGGAAAGCTTGAGAATAATAATGATTATTAAAAAGAACTTATTAAATTTTATAACCCTACTAGTTGGAGAATTATTTTGAAAAACCATATAGATATTTGCTACATCTACTTATATTGCAATTAAAAACTAATATTTAATCGAAGTGGAAATATCAATATCAAAATGATAATAATAAAAAGATTGTTTCTTTTGATATGTGCAAGTGGATTTTGACAGAGAAGATAAAGATATACCCATTTGCCTCGTGTAAAACCCTTCCACAAAGATTTGCAGCCTCTGTAAGAGCTTTTCTCCACCTGTTGACCTTCTCCATTTCTCCCTTGAAGTTTTTTTCATGTTCATCAAAAGCTTTTGCATAGCTACCGGTCTGTTTGCGGACATCTGAAGGATCCGTATAATAGAATATTGGAAGAACAACCTGGTGAGTTTTCTGCCTGCACTCCATAATCTTTACTAGTTCGTCAAGACACCATCTAGAGGAAGCATAGTTTCTGGAGAAGACCACTACAGAAATCCTTGATCCTTCGATTGCCCTGAGAAGTTGTGTGGAGATTTCTTCTCCTCTAGGGAGATCATTATCGTCCCTAAAAGTACGAATTCCGGCTTGGATTAAGGCAGAATGGAGATGATCTGTAATTGTTTTGCGAGTGTCTTCTCCTCTAAAACTTAGAAAAACATCATAAATGCCAATGGTTGGGACTTGCTGAAAAGATCCCTCACCTGTGTTTTCCATGCCTTGAACTCCCACTTGCATCCTTCCAGCATCCCCTGCATTGTCTTGTTCTTGTGGAAAGGTGGAAATGGCATAATCATTAACATTGCTTGAACTTGGTATGCTTTTATGTCTTTTGTTGCCACCACGCATAGCTAGAAATGCTGCTTCTTGAACCTCTTTAGGCACCTGACCACAAATGGAAACACCATGCCCTCTCTCTCCTGACAAATGCCATTTGATCCTCGAAATGAAAGTGCCCTCGGCAAATAAATGCCCGCAGAACTTACACTTCATGCTTCCATCATTCATATCTTCAACATCATTCCAAAACGGATCATTTGGTCTATCCATTTTGTCCTACGTAAAAAAAGGTGTCCAAATATTGAATAAAAAATTATGAAAAAGGAAAGGTTGAAACTAGAATAATAGGTTACAAACAGCAGCGAAGAAACTAAAAAGAAAGAACAATGAGTCCAGGGTTAACTTGGGGCCAATTAGCATGAACTCCATAAGGCATGAGTTTATCATTAGAATTTCTACAACTTGTGTTTTACTTGAAAGATTCAAACCACAGCTACATGTGAAAAACAAAATCAAGTGTTAGGTATATTGCCATTTGTGGCAATCTCCCTACCATTGTTGAAAATGGTAGAGTTATCAACCCACCATTGTTAAAAATGGTAAATTGCCTAAGTTTGGTGACCAACCTTGACTATGAAGAAAATTTGGTGGTCAACCATTAAAGATTATCTCCTCACTCTTGCTATAAATAGAGGAGATTCTTAGAGCTTGATAAGAGAGAGAGAGGAGAAACACAAGTGAATGTGTTGTGTAGAGAGAGCTAGAGAGAGTTGATGAGTTGAGTAGAGTGGATGTAATCCTCCTCCTCTATATGTATTTTTGTAACCCTTTCTCTATCTCTAATACAATGACTCTCTCCCGTGGATGTAGGCGGTTTTGCCGAACCACGTTAAATATTGTGTTAGTGTGCTTAAGCCTCCTATGAGCAAGTATCAGTACACCCCCGGTCCGCGCATGGAAAAGCCGGAATTTCCCAACATCAAGAAGATGGAGTATAAATAATTTACCTTGATTCAAGTTGTGCTTCAAGTGCTGGTTTGCTGAAGCAGTGTTCCGGGGGGGGATCAAGAACAGAAAGCACAGAACAAAGTTGAATAAATGGTTTAAAAATACGGAGGAGGTTGCAAGATGGTGAGCTCCAGGTGATTCGATTCAATCAGAGAAGGAAGCAATGATCATCACAAAGGTTTAAGACATTTGATAGCTTATGGAAATCGGGAAATCGAGAAGTCAATGTCTAGTAAGTTGGGATGAGATTTACAGTAGCACAGATTATTGTATTGTTCCACAGGAAGCAAGCCAGAAACTTTACCTCCTATTATATTATAAGATATAACAACTTTACCTACTAAAGATTATATTATAAGATATAACAACTTGCTTCACACCTCTAATTTAAAACTTCAACAAAAGAATCAGAAGCTAATTGCTGACTAAGTTAACGTGTGAACCCACCAGCAACAATATTCCACCAGATAATTAATTAAATTCTGATTGTTCATGGGGAAATGCAGCTGAAGAATTAGTAACAATTAAGGAAAAATGTCGAGAAAAATCAAAATTAATTTCCAGTTGCTAACCATTTTTGAAAGCAAAGGCTTTGAATATTCTAAACATTATTGTAGCGTGTGCCATGTCTCAGGCTTCTGATACAAATACTTCAGGCTACTGGGGTTGGATGAGATGGTGTTTAAGAATGTGTTAGTAGATATTTTAAAAATAATAATTATTTTTAATATTTTTATTATAAAGTAATCTAAAAATTACTAAAAAGATAATTAAAAACAAAAAGAAATTAACAAAAAAACAAATTGAACCTCACTTTCAAAACCTGTGCCCACAGTGCTGAAGGTGTATGCTTCAAAAGGGAAAGGGTGCAGCAAAAGATTGGGGAGTGTGATTGAGGTTGTTTTTAAAGTGATTTATCAAAATGATATAATTTTTTATTTTTTAAAAATCATTTAAAACAATTAATTTAAAATAAAAAAATAATATTTTTTTAAAAAATGCTTTTAAAGTTGTTTTTAATAAATAGCTGAAAATTTTTTATTTGCTTCAAATTAATTTATTTTTTAGTATTTTTATATTGTTTTGAATGTGTTAATGTCATAACTATTTTTTTTTAAAATATATTATTTTGATGTATTTTAAAATAAAAAATATTTTGAAAAGCAATATGCCGTACTTCAAAATATTTCCTAACTTAACTGATACAAAACAAAACAGAACAAGGAATAGTCAACTACCAACCCTTCAATACAAACTATGTATTGCATAATGTGTTTCACATGCATTGAAAGGAATCTTACAACCATCTGAGAAATAAAAGAAAGTTTATGTAAATTGAAGTTCTTATATAATTGTACATGGCATTCACACCAGTCAATGAGTATGGAGTTCAATTAACATTATATTCCTCTCTTTCAAAATACCTCATAATCTAGATTTTCTTTTATAAACCAACATCATGAGTTAATTAACTTTGGTTTTCTTTTATATACACGCGGAACTTTAAAATTTACTTTTAATATAAACTTTATCTTTTTTAATTTATCAATCACTGTGTTAGAGAAGAAAGAAAGGGAGTTGTTATATTTTGACTCAAGAGAGGGAAAATCAAGATTAACATCGATTTCAACCACAAAAAACAAATTAAACTTGATGTAAACAAGATTTTTTCGATGAGAGATGTTTAATAGTGGTTATTTTGAGTTCCGATATTACCTAAAAAAAAGATCTAGGTCAACAAACTAAACTCTTACTTGGTTTGATTTGGTGTTTTAAGGGTGTTTTTTGGATTGATAAATGGATTTTTCTTTTATTTTGTAAGGGTGTTAATTAGGTGTTTTTAAATGAAAATATATTGAAAATAAATGTTTTAGGGGAAAACATTTTATGAATCGATTTTCCAATTGCTATAATAATATCAGGATTCTAGGCTGACAAAGGAGTCATTATCAGCCACAACAAACAATAAGTTATTTGTCTAAATTTATTTTTTCAAAAAAAAGATTGATGAGCCTACCCCTTCCAAATCTTGAAAAAGAAATAAGAGGGCCTAGGTGCGTGGGCCCGGTATGAGTGGCCCACATGTTTGGTCAGATCCACACACCTAGTCTTGGTCTTTTTATTATTTTTTCACTTAATTTTCCTTTTTTATATTTTTTTTCAAATTGTTTTATTATATATTTAGAAAAAAAGAAAAATAATATTTTTTTTTATTAAATTCAATGGAGTCCACGACTTGAGTCGTAGGTTTGCCAGATTGAGGCACAAAGCTCATGTAGATCTACTATGCTGGCGTATACGGTTATTATAAGGCATAATCCTGTAAAGTGTGAGTGCTCTTTTGCCTGTATGACATAGATATGGCTTAGAAATTATAGAGAATCTCTGAGTTCCAGTTGGGTATACATCTTGGTGTGCTTCTCATCAATTAAATAGCTAAATGCTGCTAATTGGGAAATACAGAACGCAGTTCAACACAGCAAGTGGCTGCATCAGAGCGAAATAAATGTAGTTTTTAATGGATAAAGTAGAATCTGTTAAACACAACCTAGCAGAATCATTGCAAATTCTAGCACTCTAAACAATGGTAGCAGCATGCTTATCACTGTGAGGGACGCAGGTGCATCAAAAAGCGCAGTCAGAGAATTCCTTCAGCAAATTTCTTCTCTCCTGCACATAAAACTTATAACCCATTTCTTTAAAATCAAGAAAATGAATCAAACCATTAATTCGAACTTCTTTCAAAAAATTTAACCTTGAGAAATCTTTTCTAAAGGTGCCATATACCTTTGGAGCCTTAGTTCATGTAGAAGTGGATTTGCTTCACAGGTTGGTTTTCAAGATTCCAATGTTACTACAGCGGTCTGAAGATGGTCTGGCTAAATTTCAAAGTAAAACAGTATATTGTCGTAGAGACTCAGCCAAATTACTGATAACAATTTCCAGTTTTTGGCGATTTAATGAGAAGTATTTATACTACCATAAGTCCCCAATTGGATGCTCAGCTCTTGGTGGCTTCAATGGAGAGGGAAAAGAAAATAACCCTAAGAGAAAAAAATAGCCATGCTCCAAACCCACCCACCAACATCAAGCCAATTGAGATTGAAATTTTGAAACCATCTAGCAGGTAGTGGTAAGAATTTGGAAGTAAGAGGTTTGTTCCCGGTTTGAACTCTGTGGTTGCTAATGTGATAGCAATTAAAGTGTTACATGGTCGTTAATTTCAGACTCGTGGGATTAGTCAAGGTTCGTACAAGTTAGCCCGAACACGCATGTTAATAAAAAAAAATAAAGTTTTGAATTTTTTTGGGAGTGTGATACAATGTATTTTTGTAATATTTTAATTTTTATATTTTTTAAAATATATGTTTTAATATATTTTCAAATAAAAAATACTTTGAAATATCTAATTAACCACGTTCCTAAACCTATGTCTTGATAGAAAATAAAAATTAAAAAATATTGAGGAATATAGAAAAATTGGATGAATTCATGCACTCAAAATAAAAAGACACGAGGAAATGAGATTTTATTCCAAATATATCCTTAAAAAATTCAAAATTCCCGGTCTTGTAATTTTATTATCTAATCTAACGAAGGAAAGTATACAATGCTTTAGACTAGGTGTTTGATAAATGTGATCACAAGTACTATGATGCTTTCTATTTTTTAAATTTAATTAGTACAGACACTAAATGTTTATGGATACAAGCTTACAATGGGACGAAGGACTTCCTTTGCGTTAGGATGCTCCCACTCCACTACTCTCTCCCACCATTCTTCTGGAGAAGCAACGATCCTTTCAAGAGAAGGGGGGAGAGATGGCTGCCCATTTTCAAGCAACGGAAGACCAATTGGAATCCTCTTCAGCTTCTCACATTTTATTAACTCAATTATCTCAAGAGAATCGCAAATCAGTTTTGCACTGCAGATGCTTTTCAGTTCTGGTAATCCCCTCAATTCCAGATGTCTTAACTCCGGGAATTTGAATTCAGTGTTGCTTTCTTCACCCGTATCCCCTTCTTCATCTGATCTTGTTCCTCCTATTAGCTCCTCCATTTTCGCACAATCACAAACTTCAATCCTTTCCAGAGAATCACAAATTAGTTTTGCACTGCAAATTCTTTTCAGTTCTGGTAATGCAGACAACTCCAGTGATCTTAACTTCGGGAATTTGAATTCCCTGCTTTCTTCACCAATAAACCCTTCTTCATCTGTTCTTGTTCCTCCTATTATCTCCTCCATTTTCTCACACTTAGCAACATGAATGATTTCCACAGAATCACAAATCAGTTTTGGACTGCAAATTCTTTTCAGTTCTGGTAATTTAACCAAGCGCAGCGATCTTAACTCCGGGAATTTGAATTCAGTGCTGCTTTCTTCATCTGATCTGGTTGCTCCTATTATCTCCTCCAATTTCGCACATTCTTCAACTCTAATCTCTTTCAGGTTTGCGAGGTTTGGCAACAAGACTAGAGGGAACAAATTCTTCATATTTCTACATCCATAGCAATGAAATTCTTGAAGACTAGAAAATATACCGTTATAAGATGGAGACGGCAGTGGAGCAGGGCAAAACCAAGAAGATGAAAATAAGCTCTCCATGCTATCGCATTCCACAATGTGGATGGCCTCCAGATCAGTTGCACTCTCTAATGACAAAACATCACATAAACTTCTTGCATCGATGCATTCACAATATAGTCCTTGAATGCCATTTAAGAACTTGACCGGAAAATCTCTATCTGTGTTGTTATTCAAATTACCCAAGAAAACTGTTTTACTTGGGAAATAATCAAGATCATCCCAATTAGATCTATTAAGTGTTCCTACTAAGATTCTGCATGTGCTTAGTGATCGGATCCCATTCCGAGATCTAAGATACTCCTCGAAGTCAGAGAGACCTTCAAAATTGCATTCCAAAGTTTCCAAATTTTCCAAGGATCCTACTTCCCTTCCTTTAACTGTTATCAAAAACATGTCTAGTGCAAGGACTTGCATGCGAGAGAGTTTTGGTAATACTCCACTCGGAAACTCCATTTTATAGCATGCATTCATTCTAAGACACCTCAGGTTGGTTAGGCATTCTATTCCTTGTGGCATCGTTTTAAGCTCAGTATGAAAGAGATCCAACCTCTTCAGTGCCATGAGTTTCTTTAATGATGGAACATCTTCTAACATCTCACAATCAGTGAGCAATAATGCAGTGAGACTCACCAAATCAGAGATAGATTCTGGCAACTTTTGAATATTTGTGTTAGACAAATCGAGGACCTTGAGCCCATGGAATTCCTTGAAAAATGAATCCGCAATAAGTCTCAACTTTTCATTATGACATAGCAATAGAGTTGACAGATTTGGACATATTGGTGAATGGCTGGGAGGAATTTCTTCAAAACTGTTTCTCATTAGTGAAACTATCTTTAGATTCTCTGTCCAGTACTCTACATTTGGCAGTTCTTCTAATTGTGCACCTGGTTTAATAATGACTTGAGACTTATCTTGCATTATTTGGATGGCCATGTCCCTAATCAAGTCATGCATCTTCACATATCTTCTATCATCATACACACTATGAACATTTTCCAATAGGCAGACATATTGAAGTCTATTAAGCATCGTATGGCCCTCGTCAAATGCATCTTGCCTCCTCCCCATTCCTTTAATTATTCCCTCATCAATCAAATAACCTATCAACTCCTCCCTTTCAATCATATGATCTTCAGGATATAATGCACAATATAGGAGACATTGTTTTAGTGCTAACCCATCATCTAACCGATCATAACTAACCCTCAATACCTTGAATACCTTCTCATCCATGTCCCTAACTTTCAATTCTCTTAATTTAATCAATGTAGTCCTCCATTCAGGCAGGTCAACCACTCCCCTCAAGCTCCTTGCAATTGTAATAATTCCCAGTGGCAAACCAGCACATTCCCTTGCAATAGCTTTTGCAATTTCTTCCACTTCATCTGAAAGTGATATGTGATGTCCAAGATTCTCCTTGAACAAAGTCCAAGATTCTCCCTTAAAAAGGGGCTTCACTTCAATTTTGTGTTGGCAATCAATCTGATCACAAACCGTTTGTGATCGAGTTGTCAAAATCAACTTGCATCCTTTCAACGAGGAATGAATTCCCTCATCGTGTAGCTCAAACTTGTCCCACAAATCATCTAAAATGATAACCCATTTTTGTTTCTTCCTTAGTTCTTCTGACAATTTGGCAGCTCTATGTTGATCATCAACATCTCTTGAAAGGTCTATATGAAGACGTTCAGCAATAAGATTCTGCAGTTTATTAATGCTGAAATCATGAGACACGGTCACCCACCAAACATGATCACAAATATCTGGTCTTCGTAGAAGACCATTGTGGATATTTTGGAGTATTGTGGTTTTACCAACTCCCCCCATGCCGTAAATGCCAATGGTTGAGACTTCATCATTCATTAACAGAGACCATATCACCTCCGTATTCTCTTCAAATGCTTGACCCACTGGCTTATTAGAGCTAGTAGGAAATGGAACTCCTCTAGTCTCACTTATGTTGTCTTTAAGAATTCTAGAAGATCTAGCTCCTGCGCCAGGTTGCACTAATCTTCCACGATTCTCCACATCGTACTCCTCCACTAGCTTTGTCCTCTCTCTAACCATGTTATGCACATCATTCATAATCACATCATTGCTTACTGATGGAGCAAAGGGTTGATCATAGTATCTTCCATAATCAAGACACAATGGATCTGATGGCAGGGATGAATCTCCTCGAGGCTCATCAGCTTGATTAATTGACT